>CM021106.1:38031039-38707765 GCA_007115665.2 Sequoiadendron giganteum | reverse complement strand
TTGAAAGAGATAATAAAGGAACAAATGAGGAAGTATAATATAATTAACAATATAAGAATAAGTAAATATATGGGCAATCAAGAATAAATAATAACCTGCACTCAGGAACAATAAGTGAAGTAAGTTAATATAATTACATAAATACATATAAACATAAGTTCATTAGAAATACATACATACATACACACACACACACATATATATATATTAAATACGGGTACACAATAATGATGCTTTCAGCAATTATTGAACCTTATAAGTAATTATGATGCTTTAATATAGGTATGTATAATAGATTCTTGTCTGTTCGGTCTACACTAACAATATCTTTTGTGTTAAGAGCAGATTGAATTGGGAAGAGGAAAAGAGGCAGATCAACCAGCAAACACTCAGTTTGCATAAATTATATTTTGATTGCAGAATTATATGAATTTGACTAGTTTATTATGCACATATCTTCACCATGATGGGAGAAGGGAGAATTACAAAAGGGGTACGGTGACAGGGCCCTCTTCTAGGTATGCCACCCGAGAGGGGACAAGATGAGCCAACATGGGCCAAAGTGGTACTGCCTTTTAGTCCAAAGGGTATTGCCTGTGGGCTTAGGAGAGTTGGGCTACCGGGACACCCTTTTGAAACCTCACTCTCCTATCATGATATAGCAATATAAGGAGACCAATCCTGGGGAAATGGGGAAAGATGGCAAGATGAGGGAATAACGAAAAAATTAGAATCCTCACTGGGTAGGCCACCTCATATGAATGGCATGGGCCACATGAGGCCAAAGGGGTACTACCTTTTTGTCCAAAGGATACTGCTTTTGGGCCTAGAGAGGCTAAGGACACCCCATTGAGTCACTCTCTTCCATGTTCTCCCATGGTTGAGCACCCCTAGAATAAGGCAATAACTGGATTAACAAATTTACTATGGATTTTCTAATGTTCAATCATGATACTCTACTAGTTAAGTTATTATTGTAATTGATCTCTAACTTGGTTGCAGGAATTATGTGATGTCCCCATCCTAGTCAGCGTAGCTAGTTGTGGTTAGCCTATTATTTCGATCCTCGTAGGCTGACAGATGTGTGTAGAGGATCTTCTGAGGGAGTTACTCAATGTTTTGTAGCTTCAGCATTGCAGTTGTTTTAGGTTGGGCCTTCGCAGAATCATTCGGAGTGGTTTTTCAGAGACTTTCTATTTTTAGAAAGTAGGGCAGGCGGAAGCTGCTATTTTTGGCAGGGCACCTGGTTCAGCTGGTTAGCTCAGAGTCGACCCAGTTCTTCAGTTTGATGGTCAGATGGAGAAATAAGGAGTATTTAATGATTATTGAATATTTAATATTTTGACTTTATATTAAAGTCACTTTATTAATATATTTAAATACTAATAATTAAATGGTATATTATAAAGTATTTTTAATACTTTATAATAAAGTGATATATTTGACATAATGAATAATTATTATTCATTTATGAGACGTCATTTAATTATTTATAATTTCTCCTAAGTCTTAAAGGCGAATTTAATCATTTCATTAAATGATTATTAAAAAAGAGCTATTGGGTCGAATTTTTCAAGAGAGATATATATTCACAGGAAAGACAAATCGAACCATCATGATATGTTATTCAAATTTGTCTTGTATTTGCTCTGAGCATTGGAGTTTGCAAAACCTAGGGTTTCAGCAGACGAATCGATTCTGAGGAACGATACCTCTTCATAATTTGGGCATACTGAGACTGTGCAATACCAGTTGAAGATTGCATCTTGGTGACTTCACACAGAGGTTACAGACTGAGCTTACTGATTGATTCAGGCAGGGTTTATCAAAGAATATCCATCTAGCATTTGGGGCGACTTCACAGAGATATTTTTTACAGAGTTCTAGCACCATTACCAATAAAGCCGTACCATATTCCTTCTTGCTGCTAGGCCGTACAGTTCTGTACTTGCAGGGCCGTACTTTCTTTTTCCAAAAGAAACGCCTTCAGTTTCCAACATCTGACAAAGGGATCTATTGCGTATGGGGTTTCTGGAGATTTCTTGAGGTTCTGTGTTGGAGATGCATGCTAGTCGTACAATCTTCTTCATTCTTTCTATGCTGCTGCAGCCGCCATCAGGTTCCTTTATAAAAATGTTATATTTCATTCATTGTTCAGATTTTGTTATTGCTGTAACTCTGGAAAATTAATAAATTGGTGCGCCTATATGTTCTGGTCAATTTCCAAGCAATTTTATTACCTTAGCATTTATTTTGGATTTTTAAAGCAATTTAGGATAAAATCGCAGCTCTTCTTTATTTATCAAAAACCTCAAAACACAAAAAAAATACAAAACATACAAAACTTCAAACAAATCAGCTTTCCAGTTGGATTTCCGGGGTTGAGAATCACCTGGATTCTTACAGTGGTATCAGAGCACAGAAGTCCTGCCAGCCTGTGCTTTTTCATTCAGAAGTTTGCTTTTTAGATGCTTTTTCATGAGTAGAGACATTATATTTTACAGTAAGGGTAGAGGAACAGGCAGAGTTGAGGATTGGACAGGTCCACCTATTCCAGAAGGTGAGACAGTATCAGGGATTCTTGGTATACACAGGTCTAGCCCTTGCAGCAGTGAAAATAGCGTGACTACACTCATGGCAGATCAAGAAATTCCTAGAGATTCAGGGAAAGAGAAAGAAAATGCTGAGATGACTGAGGCAGAATACAGGAGTAGACATGACAACATGATGGACATGATGTCACAGCTGATAGGCACTATAAGACAGTATACTCCTCCTCACCAGCATTACATTCAGATAGGGCAGTCCAGTGGTTCGGGAGGCATAGACCAGCCACAGATGTCTACACGACCACAGCTGTCATCGGTTGTTCACGAGCGTAGGCCTGGACAACCTACCTTTATCAGTAGAGAGGCACCACTGACTCCGGAGACGGAGCAACAGGGTCACCATACAGAGTTTCAGCCACAGCATGGCACTTCAATGGCAGACGTGACCAGACTGTTTGGAGAGTATTCTACACTGACTCCTGAGATTAGACAGTCATTGACATTTCATGAGTTTATGGATGTGCATAAGCCTAGAGGTGGAGGTAGATTTGAGCGCAGAGCTCATCAGTACCAGCAGCCACCACAGGTGAACAGAGATCTTCAGCATGCAGTGAGCAAGATTGTCTTGCCTTATTTTGATGGCTCGGATAAGAATTCAGCGAGGTTGTGGGTTTAGAAGTTAGATAATTACCTATCTTTGAGACCTATGCAGGAGGACAAGGCCATTAAATTTGCCACACTACACCTTGATGGATTGGCGCATGATTGGTGGCATCACGACATGTACACACTGGGTCATCATCGGGTTACTACTTACCAGGATTTCACTGGCAGGCTTATTGAGCGATTTGATAAAAAAGATCCAAAACTTTACTTTAGAGAACTAGCACAGCTCAGACAGACAGGCAGTTTGGATGCTTACATTGGGGAGTTTCAGAAAACGGCAGTCATGGTGATAGGTATTTTGGAGAGGAGACTTGTCATTCTCTTCACCGAGGGGTTATATGAGCCGATGAGATCCTGCCACCCTTCAGGAGGCGATGAGGAAGGCATGCAGTATGGAGCATGCAGCACCTCGCAGCAGGTTCTCTTCGGGTTCTACGCCAAACTCAAGGCCAAATAGATTGTTTGATAGAGATAGACCATTTGACAGGAAGAGAGATCCACCTGATCCTAAAAGAAATAATGCACCATCGTTTGACAGAGAGACATTGAACAAACTACGCAAGAAGAAGTTATGTTTTTGGTGCAAGGCACCCTATGATGAAAAACATATATGCCCTCTTCGTCCTAAAGCCAAAAGTAATCAAATGGAGTGGTTTTATGAGGGTGAAGAGCAATCTGATCTATCAGACCAGCAAGCTGATTCAGAACATTCAGATGATGAAAAATCTGAAAATGATAGTGAACATGATGGTGGAAGGAAATTACAGGAGGCACACTTGACTAGTCTTCAGAGAGATGCCTCTTTTAGGCTACGTGGGCTCCTAGCTGGTCAGAAAGTTATAACACTGCTTGACACAGGTGCGACGCACAACTTCATAGATGCACGTTTGGTTGAGAAGCGTGGCATACAGACAGAAGAGTTTGAGGGCATTCGGGTTAAGGTAGCTGATGGATACACCCTCAAGTGTGATAGGAAAATAACTGATCTTCCGATGCGATTGAACAACTATGAGTTCAAGACTGAATTCTATGTTGTTAATATGGGGGATACTGATGTGGTGTTAGGGATGGCATGGCTTCATGATCTGGGTGAGTTCACATTCAATCTACGAGACATGGAGATGAAGTTCAAGGCTAATGGGAGACCTCATGTCATCAAAGCCATTAGAGACAGTAATCTGAGGATGGTATCGTACAGACGGATGGAGAGACTCATTCGTCATGACATGGTTGACCGGGCTGCAGAGTGTATGTTAATGCCAGCACAGCAGGAGCAGCAGAAGACTGAGTACCATCCAGACATCCAGATACTGAGAACTAAACACTCCAAAGTGTTTAGCGACATTCCACCTGGTAGACCTCCAGACAGAGGCACTGAGCATATCATTGAGTTGGAGGAGGGCGCAAAGCCCATTATGATTACACCCTACAGGCATCCGAAACGACTCAAGGATGAGATTGAGAAGACCATCAACGAGTTATTGGCTATGGGACACATTAGACCTAGCAAGTCACCTTTTGCTTCATCGGTTGTATTGGTGAAGAAGAAGGATGGGTCACTTCGGATGTGCATAGACTACCGCCAGCTAAACAAGAGGACGATTAAGAACAGGTACCCGATACCGCGCATTGATGAGTTGATTGATGAGTTGCACGGTGCTATCTTCTTTACGAAGATTGATTTGAGATCAGGGTACCACCAGATTCAGATGAGGGAGCAGGATATTGAGAAAACCGCTTTTAGGTGCCATTGCGGTCACTTTGAGTTCTTGGTTATGCCTTTCGGCTTAACCAATGCACTTGCCACCTTTCAGGCGACCATGAACAGGGTCTTCAGTTCTCAGTTGCGGAGATTTGTATTGGTCTTCTTCGATGACATTCTGGTTTACAATAGGTCATGGGAGGAGCATCTGGCTCACTTAGATGCAGTTTTGGGTATCTTAGCAGATGAGTCTTTCTATGCTAAGGAATCCAAGTGTGAGCTCGGTATGGAGGAGTTGTTGTATCTGGGGCACATCATCAGTGCCAAGGGAGTGAGTATGGACCCTGAGAAGGTCCGAGCTATAGTTGAGTGGCCGGTACCTGAGAACCTTACGCAGCTCAGAGGTTTCATTGGGTTGTGTGCATTTTACAGGAGATTTGTTAGTGGGTTCTCACGTCACGCCTCACCCCTTACTGACTTGACAAAGAAGGGGGCTTTTACTTGGTCACCACAGGCGCAGGAGTGCTTTGACAAGTTTAAGGTGATCATGACTTCATGTCCAGTGCTAGCATTGCCTGACTTTACGAAGCCATTTGATTTATTCTGTGATGCTTCAGGAGAGGGCATTGGTGCCATTTTGATGCAGGAGCGACATCCTATTGCTTTCGAGAGTAGGAAGCTTAGGGGTCCTGAGAGGTTCTACAGCATATACGACAAGGAGATGTTAGCCATTATGCATGCTTTGGCTAAGTTCAGGCAATACTTGGTAGGCAGCAAATTCAGTGTTCGTACAGACCATAACAGCCTGAAACACTTCCTTGGACAGCGAGACTTGAATGAGAGGCAGCAAAAATGGGTCAGTAAACTGCAGTCATATGACTTTGACATTACCTTCATTAAGGGGAAGCAGAATGTTGTAGCTGATGCCTTGTCTTGTAGACCTCAGTTGAATGCCATGGCACAGATCATAGAGGATTGGAGGCATCAGATCATTGCGGAGTATGCTAAGAACCCATGGGCTTCTAGCATTGTTGACAGGACAGAGTAGGATGATAGGTATACTGTTGTAGATGACTTGATCATTTACAAGGGGCGGATTTTTTTGGTTCCTGACTCTGAGATGAGGGTTACAGTTTTGAGAGCCTTTCATGACCTTCCTATGGCGGGCCATCCCGGGTACTATAAGACATATAAAATGATTCGGGAACGGTTTACTTGGAAAGGGCTGAAAACTGATGTGTTACAGTATGTCCGAGAGTGTTCTGTTTGCCAGCAGAACAAGTAGGAGCACACGTATCCTGCTGGATTGCTCCAACCACTTCCGATACCTGACAGGAAGTGGGAGTGTTTATCGATGGACTTTATCACAGGCTTGCTGAAAGCCCAAGGTAAAGATTGCATCTACGTAGTGGTTGATCGGTTGACTAAATATGCGCATTTTTTCCCGATTACTACTACCTTCACAGCATCGCAGACTGCAGAGTTATTTTTCAGAGAGGTATTTCGGCTGCATGGGTTGCCTCGGACGATAGTCAGCGATAGGGACAGTCGGTTCATGAGCAACTTTTGGCAGGAGTTGTTCAGGCTTTGTGGGACCGAACTGACACTGAGTACCAGCTACCATCCGCAGACAGATGGGCAGACAAAGATTGTCAATAAGTGGGTGGAAGGTTATTTGCGTAATTATATAGCTGGACAGCAGAGAGCTTGGGTGAGGTGGATCTATCTATGCGAGTATTGTTATAACTCGACTCACCACATGACGATACAGATGACACCCTTTATGGCTTTGTATGTGTATGAGGCGCCCAACCTTTTGGATTTGATATTGAGCGATAGCAGAGTGCCGAGTGCAGGGGATATGATGTAGAGTCAGTAGGACATTTTGAGGTCTCTCCGAGACAATATCCAGCGGGCACAGAATCAGCAAAAGCAGTATGCTGATCAGAAGAGGGTTGAGCGTACTTTTGATGTGGGTGATATGGTTTACCTTATGTTGCAGCCGTATCGTCAGTCTACTCTGCGTAAGAGTGGGGCAGAGAAGCTGAAGCCTCGCTACTATGGTCCATTTCGTGTTGTCAGACGAGTGGGCGAGGTTGCTTATGAGTTGGACTTGCCAGCTGATAGCAAGGTCCATAATGTGTTTCACGTTTCTCGCCTGAAAAAGGCATTGGGTCAGCATGTGATAACCCTCTCCAGTTTTGCCACCCCTTGATGACGAAGGGAAGTTGATACTAGTACCTGAGGCCATCCTTGAGATGAGAGAGAGACACCTTAGGAGGCGGGTGATCAGGGAATATCTGATCAAGTGGAGAGATCTGCCAGTTGAGGATGCTACATGGGAGTCAGAGGAGATTTTACAGCATCCAGAGTTGAGATTGCTTGAAGACAAGCAATTTCAGGGAGGGCGGACTATGATGTCCCCATCCTAGTCAGCGCAGCTGGTTGTGGTTAGCCTATTATTTCGATCCTCGTAGGCTGACAGATGTGTGTAGAGGATCTTCTGAGGGAGTTACTCAGTGAATTGTAGCTTCAGCATTGCAGTTGTTTTAGGTTGGGCCTTCGCAGAATCATTCGGAGTGGTTTTTCAGAGACTTTCTATTTTTAGAAAGTAGGGCAGGCGGAAGCTGCTATTTTTGGCAGGGCACCTGGTTCAGCTGGTCAACTCAGAGTCGACCCAGTTCTTCAGTTTGATGGTCAGATGGAGAAATAAGGAGTATTTAATGATTATTGAATATTTAATATTTTGACTTTATATTAAAGTCACTTTATTAATATATTTAAATATTAATAATTAAATGGTATATTATAAAGTATTTTTAATACTTTATAATAAAGTGATATATTTGACATAATGAATAATTATTATTCATTTATGAGACGTCATTTAATTATTTATAATTTCTCCAAGTCTTAAAGGCGAATTTAATCATTTCATTAAATGATTATTAAAAAAGAGCTATTGGGTCGAATTTTTCAAGAGAGATATATATTCACAGGAAAGACAAATCGAACCATCATGATATGTTATTCAAATTTGTCTTGTATTTGCTCTGAGAATTGGAGTTTGCAAAACCTAGGGTTTCAGCAGACGAATCGATTCTGAGGAACGATACCTCTTCAGAATTTGGGCATACTGAGATTGTGCAATACCAGTTGAAGATTGCATCTTGGTGACTTCACACAGAGGTTACAGACTGAGCTTACTGATTGATTCAGGCAGGGTTTATCAAAGAATATCCATCTAGCATTTGGGGCGACTTCACAGAGATATTTTTTACAGAGTTCTGGCACCATTACCAATAAAGCCGTACCATATTCCTTCTTGCTGCTGGGCCGTATAGTTCTGTACTTGTAGGGCCGTACTTTCTTTTTCCAGAAGAAACGCCTTCAGTTTCCAACATCTGACAGAGGGATCTATTGCGTATGGGGTTTCTGGAGATTTCTTGAGGTTCTGTGCTGGAGATGCATGCTAGCCGTACAATCTTCTTCATTCTTTCTATGCTGCTGCAGCCGCCATTAGGTTCCTTTATAAAAATGTTATATTTCATTCACTGTTCAGATTTTGTTATTGCTGTAACTCTGGAAAATTAATAAATTGGTGCGCCTATATGTTCTGGTCAATTTCCAAGCAATTTTATTACCTTAGCATTTATTTTGGATTTTTAAAGCAATTTAGGATAAAATCGCAGCTCTTCTTTATTTATCAAAAACCTCAAAACACAAAAAAAATACAAAACATACAAAACTTCAAACAAATCAGCTTTCCAGTTGGATTTCCGGGGTTGAGAATCACTTGGATTCTTACAGATTAAAATAAGCCAAGGTATCTTCTAACTTTTTAATTGCTTGGGAAATTGATAATTTGGGATATAACTAGTATAATTCCTATTAGGGACATTACATGCACTCATCTCCTTTTAAAGGCTCAACTGAGTCTTCTAGAAGATTCCAAATGTAACTAACTCCAACTTTTAGAAGATAACCTTATTTAATAAAGTGACCCTTTTAATATTTTATTATTTCCTCTTTATTTTAATTAAATTAATCAATTAAAGTCATCCTTTTGAAATAATATTAATTTTTGGACAACTTAATCAATTAGTTTAATTAAATCACTTTACCAAAAATTTGGGGACATTACAAATGTGAACCCTGATGTGAATCCACTTGCAAAAGGAACTAGGTTTTTGTCCAATCCTTCAAACCTAAAACTGGAGGGTTTACGTCCTCAACCCTTGATAAAGCTGAGCTATCCAAAAAGTTAAACAATTATAATAATCTTCCCATCCTCTAGAAAATGAGCTCTTGCTTCCTTTAATAATACCCTTTTTTAGTTTTCATGCCAAAACACCTTTTTATAAAGTGACATTAAAATACTTTATAATATCTTTTAAATATTCCATGGCATCACTTTATTCACCTCATTAATATAATTATTTAGTATTACCTTTATAATTGCACTTTTTGCCAGGCAACATTAAATAATTAAGTTAACTAATTAATTTAGCTCCTGTAACGGCGGGATGGAAAACAGGGACATTACAGTCTTCCCTTCTCGGAGATTGCTTGCCCTCAAACAATTTGCAACTACATACTAATCCATCTGCCACAACACCTATAGGCCAAAGCAAAATACCAACTGCATTTGTCCACCAACCACCTGAATCCCAAATGAACCTATAGAATGCTTCAACAAATATCCTTTGTATGCAACTGAAGCCCAAGACTCTATCAAACTCTGTTAATTGATGAAGCAATCCACCCAAAATTAAAATTTCGGGATCCCAAATCTAAAAATCATCTTCATATAAATTGCGCACAGGGTTCTTCTCCACTTGCTGTTTCTTGAATTCACTCATCCGAGAAGACAAAATCTTTTTGGCTGCAACAGTTAGTGGTCTCTCATCTAGGTACTTGGTCAAAAGGCTTTGAAATAAACCAATAACTTCATCATACAAACTACAAGTACTATAGTGATTAATTTCATGTACCATAACCTTCCATGGTTGTACTCCATCTGGATCCCATGGATAGATTAGGAGTCTGTTATTCTCGATCTCTGATAGCTATTGTTGCACCACTCTGATTACAATTGGAATGCCAAACCACCCAAACTCTGCTTCTTTATCATGTATCACAACCATAGTAATGAGACTCGGACTCGGCTAGGGTGACTTGACTCGGGACTCGGCTAGGGTGACTTGACTTGGGACTCGGCGCCCAGACTTAGTGCAGACTCGACAAAATGAAAAAACCCTAGAAATTTAGAGTTTTTTAAGGATTTAAAACTTGTTTCAAGCACCCTTTATTGAATAAACCTTAAGGACACAATAACATCATTAAATAGAAGCAAATTTGATCCCATACACAAGTATACATCGATCACATAAGTATAAAGTACACAAATTATAGTTGAACTACTAAAGGAAATAGCACACTTAGATATATAAAATTGTAGTCAAATGTTTCAAAACTCATGGAATATGAAATCCATGACATCAAATGTTCCAAACAAATATGAAATATCAAAACAATAACTACAAGTCTATGGCTCAAAGGAGTCTGCATCCTTCCTACGAAGGCATCTAAGGTGGGTCCTAGATGATGTAGCAACTGCAGCCATAGTCTCTGCTTGTGACTCCATGCCACCCTCACCAACATTAGTTTTGGATGTGTTTGCTCATGCTTTAGCCTCCTTTGCCATGGCTATAGCCTCAACCTCTCTATCTGCTCGGTCAACCCAATCAAGGTCCTTGTCACTAACACAAGTATACATTGATCATATAAGTATAAACACAAATTGTAGCTGAGCTGCTCAAGGAAATAACACACTTAGATATATAGTCAAAGACTCAAATGTATACAAAACTCATGGAATACGAAATCCATGTCATCAAATGTTCCAAACAAATATGACATATCAAAAGATTCAAAACAATAACTAGAAGTCTATGGGTCAAAGGAGCCTGCATCTTTCCTACGAATGTGTCTAAGATAGGTCCTGGATGATGCAGTAGCCATAATCTCAAGTATCAGGGAAATTGCCCTAATGGGGTTGAGGGGTAGTGCCCTTTGTGGGAGTCTAGGTGCAGTGCCTCTAGTGGGGTTGAGGGGCAGTGCCCCACGTGGGGGTTTGGGGGCAGCGCCCCTTGCGGGGGTTTCGGGGTAACGCCCCCATTGGGGTGAAGGGGCAACACCCATTGCGGGGGTATAGGGGTAGTGCTCCTTGCAGGGGTTTGGGGGTAGCGCCCCTAGTGGGGTCAAGGGGCAATGCCCCTTGCGGGGCTTTGGGGGCAGCTCCCCCAGTGGGGTCAAGGGGCAACGCCCCTTGCGGGGTTTGGGGGGAGTGCCCCCAGCGGGGTCAAGGGGCAGTGCCCCTTGCGGGGGCTTGGGGGCAGCGCCCCTTGCGGGGTCCTGGGGTGTACATCTATAGTTGGCCGAGAGTGTACTTGGTCAGTAGTGAGTCCATGTAGTTGGTCGAGAATGTACTTGGTCGGTTGTGAGTCATAAGTAAATAAGACTTAGTTAATATTAATAATCCATGTACTTATGTGTGATGAGCTCTACTGGCTCTCCATTCAAAACCCAGTATTTTCTTAAGTCTTTTAGTGTTATTTAGTTTTTTTAGAGAAAGTTTGATAGATAGAAGAGAAGGGGCGCACAGCATAAATGCTTATAAAATGTAAATTTGCACTATTTTCTTCAGAATGAAAGTGTAGAAGACATTATTTAATTGAAACAAATAGATTGCAAATGATAAACATACCTGAATGTTTCCAGTTTTTTTATTTAAAACAGTAAGCCAGCTCGCCAGCCAAGAATGCTGAAACTGACAGGAAAGGACGCCTGGCCTCCAGATTTAAGTTCTCCTGTCTCGAAACTGGATACAAGTCTCTGTAAATACTAGACGCCGAGGATGGAAGTCAAAAAGCAACCAAAAGGAAGGCGTTTCAACCAAACCCTTCACACGCCTCTCTAGATTGCACCATTCCCAATGCAAGTCGTACGGCCAAGGAGAAGAATGAGTATTAACCCTGCTGGATGCCACTGATTTGAAGAAGAAGGCGCCACAAGGAAGATAAACCCTGTTTCTTATTCCAAAACACTGAAATGCTGAAATTAAACTCAGATGAGGCACAATAGAACTTCTGTATGAAGCCCTCACAAACTGCACAAATTCAGCTGATCTTCGACAGCCTCAAAGGTGCTCAACACTGAAGAGATTCCGTTCTCGAATGGAAAAATGCTCAAAAGCCTATCACAGGAGAAGCACAGGAAAAAGCCAAAGGCAAAGTCAAAATATTCAAAGATGATTCTCTCATTGCCCAAAATGCCTATATATGCCAAAAGGCACGATTTCCAAGAAGATACGCCACTTTTGGATATTTAAATCTTTTAAAATATAATTTAAGTCACTTTCAATAGTTTGACTTAAATAAAGTGGGCGCACTTTATTAATTTAAGTGATTAAGTATTAAATCACTTTTTAGGAAATATTTAAGTGATTTAAAAAGTATAATAAAATATTAAGTTAATAAATAACTTAAATCACTCAAATAAGCATAACTTCCACAATTCTTCATAAAATCCCGTGCCGTCAGAAGCTGTCGACTCCTGGTCTGCTAATGCCTGCTGTGAACCAATACTGGGCTTTGAACACGAGAACGAACCAACTCTCCAGAAAGTACCACTGACCCTCTAACCAATCCAGTTAGCCCACAAGGGTCCAATAAAGGGCTAACACACTGTTCCCGAGAACTGACTAGAGCGGGGACATCACAGTCCGCCCTCCCCAAGTTTGCGGGGTCCTGGGGTGTACATCTATAGTTGGCCGAGAGTGTACTTGGTCGGTAGTGAGTCCATGTAGTTGGTCGAGAATGTACTTGGTTGGTTGTGAGTCATAAGTAAATAAGACTTCGTTAATATTAATAATCCATGTACTTATGTTATGTACGTGTCATGTTAGTTAGTTGTCTTGGGAACAATTCCTGATGAATTAATTAGTTATAATGAAGGGATGCGACAGTTGGTACCTCAACCATCACCAACGTACCATATGTACATGAGTCATGTAGTCGGGAGGGAGGACGGTTCTACTATGCTATGCTATGTTCTGTCTGGAGACATTATGATGTAATTGTCGAATACTGAATAAAGCAATACATCTATGTTCTGTGCAATTGTCATGTGACTATTATATGCTGACAATGTTATTTTATATTTCCGTTTACTCTATATGTCAATGTACCCATAGCGCGGAAACAACATCATGGCGTACATCATTTTGCATTCACAATAAGTAAAAAAAAATTAAAAAAATAAACTTTAAATTTTATGTAATTTTTTGCACTTTTCAAACCCTGCTTGTTGTCGAGTCCTGCTAACGGGACTCACCTGGACTCGGTGAGTCTGGCGAGTCCACCAGACTCGGCGAGTCTGGCTAGGACTCAATAGGACTCAACCGAGTCCGAGTCTGAGCCCCCAAGACTCGGCCAGGGTGACTCGACTCAGGAGTCGCCGAGTCTTGGCGAGTCTGGGCGAGTCCCGTTACTATGATCCCAACAGCATGACCATCCTATAGAAGCAACTCAGAATACCCATAAGATTTGTCTCCTTCTTCCATAGAAGGAAACACTTCACACCAGAGTGAACTAGATAAGCCCTTATCCAACCCACCTCTGAGTGGTCTCCTATGGATATGATAGATGCCCATCACAAGTGCATAGAAACACATAGCAGGCCCTACCAAGCTGCTGGTATAAATCAGAACATCACCATGCAAACTGGAAATCATGTCTATGATGGAGAGAAAGGTATCTCCAATGTCATATGATGATAAGAAATCATCATTAAACCAACCTCCAACACCTAGGTGGTGATTACAGCCTCTCCTATCCATCCAAACAAGTGCTATCCTCAAGGTGTACCCTAAAAACTCCCCGACCAACAAGGTAGGACAGCCATCTACCAACAATGTAGGAGGTAGAAACCAATGGGTTAGGGTTGGAATACTTCTGCCCTCGTGCATAACTCCATACCATAGACCATAATCTATCTGAAACTCGAGCATATACCTCTCAAAGTCAAGTGCATTGCATCCTCCATCAAATGATTCGATAACGTGAGTCACCCGTTCTGAAATCAAGGAGGCTTCACACTCCTTATAGGAATCTTCAACATAAGAAGACTCCTTGAGCCTTCCCAAATATGAATGTTCCTTGCGCTTGACCATCACAAGAGGCACTTCACTCCCATCATGAGTATCACCATCATCCTCATGAGATATGGCTGTCATAGACAACTGAATTTCTGCTGTAGATGATGAAAATTGAGCCAAGCTTAACTCCAAGCGAAGCTCATCAACCAATATCTCGGATTCTTGAAGGGCCATTTGAGTGTTTTTTAGGGAATCCGTGGTAACCTTAAGCTCATGAGTGAGCTTATCAACTTCCTCTTCTTTCCTATGTTACATGCCCTGTCGGGGACGGGGACAGGGGGACGGCAGTGGACACGTTTCCGGGACGTTTCCTAAGGGGCAATTTTTAGGGGACGACAAGGGACGAAGACATACAAAATACATATATATATATATTTTTTTTTTTTCAAAATTTATTAATATATTAGAGAGAGAGAGAGGGAAAGAGAGATATGTCAATAAATTAATAATTGATAACTACAATATCAATATGTAAGTAAATCGCAAGAGTAGTACTATAACAGCATAAGAAATGTCATTAAAGCATTATAAAATTTATCACAGCAATATCAAACATCTTAGCATGACTGTAGTTATCAATTGTTAAGCAACGGAGCTATTTATATAATGTGTCATGTTGCTTTTCATCTCTAAGCAGCATGGTGAAATTTGGTGAATGTTTCTTGGAATGAACAAGATTGTCAGATAGTCCTCAACCCTCACCCATCACTGCAAATGTGCGCCTTAAGCACATATGATAATATCAGACAAAAAAATGAAAAAAACTAGCATTGCCCCTGCTGCTAGCTGGTCACTTGGTCCCCTGAGAAATAAACCAGTGCATCGCCCTTGGTTCGAGCTTCCCACAGTCGGCTCAAAAAATGTCTGCTCACAGCTGCGTCTCCCATCCGTGCCTTCACCCGTGAGAAATAAAAAACTTAATTCATTTTGTATAGTTAAGAACTTAAGACAAAATTTTAATGTTTTGTCTTCATAAAACATTAGTCCCCCAAAAGATATATATTTAATTGACCTGGAGAGTTTGTGGGCCTTGCGCAAAAAGGAAAAAGATTAAAAAAATCAAAAAATTTAAGTTTTTTAATTTTTTAATAGTTTTTGCCTACAGGGGACGGCTAGCTGTCCCCGGTACCATTTGGGGATGGCTAGCTGTCCCCAATCCGTACCAGGGACAGGGGGATGTCCCAAAACGACAGGAAATGTTTCTTGGCGTTTCCTCTTGATTTTGCTATTTCGGGGACGGCAGGGGACGCGTCCCCATGTAACCCTGCTTCTTTCCGTTTTAGTGCATCATAATAAATCCCATCAAGCATGAGAAGATGGTCTCTATCTGATAGTAGTTGTAGGTAATTAGATTTCAGTACCCCCAATGCTTCTCTGAGTGCTTGAAACTTTGCAAGGGAAATTTCTCCATCGTGGATCTTATATGTTCCCGGAGCCCTCTAACAACAATTTGCCATCAGCTTTTGGGCAACATCAAAATGTTCTATGGCTGCAATAATCATATCTTCATTTACCTTCAATTGCCCTGCCAAATGATGGGACCCCTGAGACATATCATTTCCACACAAATTTCTTGATTTATTATCAGCAACCTGCTTTCCAATTTCAGCTTCCTCTCTGTCAACCTCCATACATAATTCACGAAGAGTTAGATCAGCATCAACAGAAAATTTATCCAACACCCCATCTTCATTGCTAAGATAAGATGTTGAATCATCATCACTTGCTGATTGGAAAACATCCTAATTTGTGCTATCCACAAGCCCTTCATGTGCATTGGTGTTATGAACCTCATAGGATAGTTCTAATGGAGTATTAGAGGCTGCTGTTTGGAAATCAAACTGATTTGCATCTGATATTGAAAATTCTTTGCCCACATCTGAACTATCTTTACTGGAGTGATGTAAAGATTCTTCTCTATATGCTGATTTATAATCTTCAACATACACTTCATTCTGCTCTATTTTTGAAAAAGCAGAAGTATTCTCAATACCTCTATCATTTGCATATCCAAAATCGGTTTACTCACTAGATTTTGCATTGCAATTGTTTTGAATAGGTGGAAGGAACATATTATACTTGCTCACAAAATCATCAGAAATGTCCATACCTTCAACAACTACCAAATCAGCATGCTCTTCAGCCTCATTGTTATCATGTAGACTCATGTGCCCCTCACTTGTGGATGCCTGGAGTGATTCTTCTTTGACCATATTATCATCCCGTTGAAGCCAATTGGTGAGCATGACTTCATCTCCTTTAAGACCTCCACAGGTATGACTAGGTGTCCAGACATCTTGGCATAAGAAACAATGCTGTTCTCTCCTTAGCTGACTTTTGCTCTTCCTGGGTTCACCTGTAGGCTGCAAATCACATTGAAGCATTTCATCTTCCTTATCCAAATGTTTAGGTTTTGCAACCTTCTTTAAATATGCCTTTTCATGTCAGGACCCATCATTAGCTTGTAAAGTTCTTGCATCTATTCAAATATAGATTTATCTATTGCCAATTTGTCTCCGCTTCTAACAACTGCAAGTGCTGATGCAAATAGTTGTGAACCTCTGATAAATGAGTGCTGGTCACTCACCAAGCAAATTTAAAATTCTTTTTTTGATAACCCCTCAGGCTAGCAGGTAAAACTGAGCTCTGATACCACTGTAATATCCCCCTCCGGTGTTGACGATATTTTTGCAATTTATTCAGTTTGACATATGTAACATTTTGTCAAACTGTTGTTATGCCTTGGGTTTGGAAGGTTTCAAACTTTTTTCACAACACAATATTGCAATGTAATTTGCACATTAAATAAAGGGAATTGATATTCAATTCAATATGACATGTGACTGTTATACTACTTGTAAATAGTCCATGGGTTGCAGTTGTTTTATACATATGTATCATGTACCATCTTTATGTGTAAGAACCCATTGTGGGGGGTTCTACCTCCTATCATTGTCTCTATATATTTGTATGTGTGTTTTGTTTTTACACATTTTGTATAAGAGCCTAACAATAGGCCTTGTACCTACATTGATTTTGGATTTCAAAAATGGGCTTCATAGCCTATCCAAAACCAAGCTTTGAGAAGTGTACCAAACTTAAGCCCCCTTCCATTTTGAATGAAACATTTTAGAAGCAGATCTCATTTGCACCTTTTGGAAAAAGTTCCCTTTGGAAGTTGCATCTTAGTATCAAGAATGTTTTTTTTGACTGTGAATCTTGGGAAGTATTTCCAAACAAACTAACTAGTAGTTAGTAATGGTTACCATGTTGGCATTTCTATAATCATTTAACGCTAGTGACAGTTTATGTATGTCTTTCTTTAATTTTTTCTGAATTTCTGAACAATTTTCCTCATGAAAAATTCTTACCACTCTTGAGGAAGTATAGTATATACTTATAGGCAGACATTTGGTATGTTGCAGGTTAGCATTCTAAATAATGTTAATACATCTGTTGGAAACACATCAATTGGTGAAGAGGAATATGTATTGCATGGTAATAATACCATAACGGAGACTTTAAGAGGACTTACTTTTGAAATATCAGCTAACTCTTTCTTTCAAACCAATACTCGGCAGGTAAGTACCACTTATTTTTGTTGTTTTTTGTGACTGTAAATTTTGGAATTGGACCAATAATGTCTACTCTCACTGATCATTGTTGCATGCAACTTTTCAGATCATTATTTATTATCTCTAGGCAAAAATGGATACTGTTCAAAGCAGTGAGCCACAACTACAAATCTCTTTTGATTAAGAGAAGTCTGTTTATTAAAATAGTCAGTGTCGTGTCACTCAATTCTTTTTCAAAAATCGTGATGAAATCCGTGCCATGTGTGTGTAAACTCTTATGTTTTTTGTACCACTATGAAAATCATTTGAATGCCATTCCTTTAAAGTGCAGGAAAGTTAAAATTTTCGTTAGTTTAAACCATATTTAATTCTTAAGTAGGAAATCAATAAATTTATCTTTGTTGGTGCTACAGAACTTTGAAATTTCAAATTTGGCATCTTTTATATACATATATAAATTTCTATGCTCATACATAACTTGTCAATGTTGTTTATTTACTTCACAAAATTTTAGTGGTTGGGCATTAACACTACTTTGTTCATAGAGAGGACTATTTGATTGATTTTGGTTTATATGTCTGCATAAATTGATTCATCACCATTTCTAAATTATTTATTGACTCATCTATAGCCTCACTTTGTAATTCCCTCATATTTGCATTTATAGTCTCAAGTCTCAACCATAGAAACAAATATCTTTCTCAGGAATTTCTTGGCAAATCAAAAGAGAGATTTTCAATTTCTCAGGATGATATTGTGGACACAAAAAAATACATAAAAGTTCCAATAAAAGGAACATCGCTGATGGTTTATAATATTTAAAGCTGTCCTTATTGCATAGGGAGTGAGATAGAGAAAGTAAAAGAGAGGGTACACCATTAATTTTGAAATATGGAATTTTCTTATCAATTTTGAGATTGCAGATTACATGCACATTGCATGGTGTGTTATTATATAGTTTGAATTTGAAGTTGAAGTCCTTAAAATCAATCAGAAACTACAAATTACTACAAAGTACAAACTACAAAGAAACACAAAGTGGGCAGAGCCAATTAGGCTAGATGTTATGAAGTACAATCCACTAGGCGGTTGTGGTTCCTAATGAGGATGCTCCAACATTTTGCTCACTCCTAACTTGATTCGATTGCTCTTCGTCAAATACATTGGCCATCCTAAAGACAACAAAATCTTCATCATGTGGCTCCTCTACATTGACTAGCCATGCTAGGTTAGGATTGATCTTGTCAAAGTCAATTGGTTGATCATCCTTGTCATTTCCCAAATAGTCGAAACAAACGCATTGGTTTGACAAATCCTATGCAAAATAAGAATAATAATTGCAATTTGGAAGAAAACAATAATTACAACTTACAAATTGAAATGCAAGTTTTCCTTACCTTCAAGCTTTTTAATCCAAATTTGAAGGTTGTGGTGGAGAAAATCAAATCATTCATCTACTTATGAGTTAAGTGGTTGTGTTTCTTGGAGTGCATGTGTTCAAACACACTCCAAAAACACTCACAAGTAGATGAACTATACAGCTGGCACGAAATACACATAGTCATCCATCTTTTTGGTCATCTTTTCCAAAACAATTCCACCAGTCAGCTTTGAAAAATCCAATTTTATCAACATTCAATTTAATTAGAGAATTTCAATCTTCAAAACAAAGTAACAAACTTTAAACTTTGTGAGACAAAAGAAGGGAAAGGTTGATTGCAAATTGCCAAGTACTTGGTCTCAAAGTGGTTTTGCCTTCTATGGCACTGTTGTCAATCTGAACATGCACTCTCTGTTGAATCCTAAATTCAACTGCTTAGTGAAAACATTGGATTGATCTCAAGGTGTGGGACCTTGCAAATGAGATCAAACCTCTAGATAATGGGTTGGTTCCCTCTCTAACCTAGATGCAAAGTACTTATCCAACCCAACGTTGAATAATCCTATAGTTAATCCTATACTACTGATCTCTCAAGGAAAATGGAAAGAAGGAATACATAAAAGGGAAAGGGTGGTGATGCACCTAGATTAATGATGTCTTCCTGCCCCCAACAACATAGAGAATTAATAAAAATTGCCAAAGAAACTCACACAACTCCTTATTATGCTAGTTCCTAGAAAATTGCATAGAGGTTATGGTTTTTCACCAAGAGGGACAAATTTCTCCACAATCAGCTTCTGCAAACATGTTTAACATACCATACAACCCTAGAAAACATAGAAACATTCATGCAAATATGAAAGCAATAGGATTTTCCCAACACATTCAAAGTGAGAGAAGGTAAAATAGCAATATTTTTTAATACAGAGGCATGGAGCCTATTTTGCAAAAGAAGAGTTGCAGAGATGCAAAGCTCTTGAGAAGAAAACCTAGGATGAAGACCCCTAACAAATGAGGCTTAACAACCTATATACTTTATCGTAGAAGCAAAACGATGATCAAGAATGTCAAAAACTGTTGGCACGTGTCCTTATCATTGAAGAATCTTGTAGGGGTGACCATAAAATCCGCTACAAAAGGGAGCCAAGGAATGGGCACTGGCAAAAGGATGGTCTGCAGTAATAAAATAAGCATGGGCGATTGTTGTTTTTCCTCAAATCGTGCCTGAAACATCTAAAAACCCCTTGCCGGCTTGTATGGATTGGAAGTCGGTAGCTGTAGACTTAATCACATTGCAAAGAAAAATGGTGCTTTGGCATCATCCTCTGTGCATCGTTGCACAGCCTTGACTTTAACCTTGCGTCCACTTTACCCTAGTCGCTTGTGTCTCCTTCCTTTGTTGTTCGCCGCTCCTTTGTTGGAGGTTCCTTGGGTACTAGGAACCATTGGTTCTTGGTTCGCTTGAACCCTTCGATTTCTTCTATTTTCCTTCGTGATTGCACATCCTTTGGTGCAAAAATTTGTTGGGGGTTCCATAGGGATTAGGAACCAATTGTTCATGGTTCCAATGGAACCTTCGATCGTATTACTTTTTCGCTGGGGACTTAGTCGATTTGGAATTTGGGATCTAGGAGACCAACTAAGGTGGAAGGAAAACCAAACGGAAGCACTATTGACACAATGACTTCTTAAGGTATCTTAGATCTGTTATAATTGGTGGGTTGCACAAAATGTTAACATTTTGTAATGTCCCTAATTCCCGAGTAGTCACCACTAGATCAATTTAATTAATTAAATATTAATTAGTCCTAAAAGTATTATTGGACATTAATATTTTAATTTAATTAATTATTTAATTAATGCTATAAAGTGACTTTATCAAATAAATATTAGAATTTTCAATATAGTGTATTTATGGGGGAAAAATAATTAAATAGTGGTGAAATATAAAAGGAAAGTCGGGAAGGCAATTAATTATCTTTTGGGAAATTTTTTATCGCGCATAGAAATTGAGAGCACAACTTTCACAAAATTGTGGATAAAAACCCTCGAATTTGTGGATTGGACGGGAACCCAACTCCACGTGCAGGCGAATTCATCTTAGGATTTGCACAGGGATTCAAAGGAAAGTAGTTCGATCATTGTGAAAAATAATGAAGTCTTCTATGAAGATAAATTTCAAGTATTTATTAAGGGTTTCAGGTTGAAAGGAAAATATTTAGGTTTTCAGAGATATATATTTTCTATTGAAAAGGGTTCAAACATTAATAAGTATTATTGCTGCCTTTCCTATTAAGCTCTGACTGCCATATATTAATACAAGATTAAATTGTGGGATTTCATGAATATTGTCATTCATTTGGAAGTCGTAGTGGCTAAGTATACAAGTCAACAACAATTATCATTCCTTATATTCCTTGGTTTTGAAGTTATCGACATATTTTCGAAGGCACAATGAGCATTATAAAGGCTAAAGGAGTCAACGAAATATTATAAGTTGATTTGAAGGGCACGTATAGACACAAGGAAATCATAGTTTGAAGAATGAGACAAAATAACCGCCACTCATAATAGAGATCATGGCTTTGGGAAGAGAGCGCCAACCATTGTTTGTATATGCCCGCTGCCACCTTCCTTAATTGATCCTAACTATTCAAAGAGGCATGTAAATCCAACCCAACTATTTATGAAACAAAATGAAGCTTATCGATCATTCTTTGGGAGATTATCGGGTCACACAAGATGACAAACTCTGTCGCATTTAATAGGATTGGTTTGGCGATATGATAAATTTTGAAAGCAAATAAAGACAAACTTAAGCCTTCAGCTGCATTCTTCTTGCCACCTCAACAATAAAAGGAAATATATGACTTCCATATTGGAATTAAACTAATTGGCATTGTGATAAATATTAAGCCTTCGGTTGGGTGTAATCTGGAGGTTATTTGGATGAAAGTTCTGGCATGTTGCAAACCAAAGCTATAATAGCTGACATAGACCAAATGCTGGCCATCACATTCATTTGGTTTATTATTTACCAGTCATAATGCTTCAACAGGCGCTGCCGTGTATTGTTTGAAAGCATATTTTATTATTATTGCTGTTTTGAAATACTGCTTCGTTAGTTGCATATTTCATTTTGATGTGAGGAAAGATTTCATAAACTGAACAATGCCATGTATGAATTTCAAAATGAATAATGCATTCGCTGTTGATGTTTTTATTTGAGTTCAATATATGTAATTGCAAATTTGGAGAAGACCGAGCAAGGGTTTGCTTGTTTGGAGTTTGAGCTTTTTTGAGTATGAATTCCCTCGAAAAGAACATTGTTTATAGGTGTGAAAGATCACCCAAGGGCACTAGATTGAATAATCTCATTCAGAGGTTATTATCTAAGCTTCATAGGATTCGGGAGATCAAATAATTCAAAATTTACAGAGGTGATATTGGCAGATTACATGTTAATTTGCAGTTGGCTATTGCTGATCATTCCATCATAAGATGGCACACGTGGGTTTAGCAGGGCCATACATCTCATTGCATGCCATACAAGTTTCAGCCAGGGCATGTGAGTCCTAGGGTCAAAACGCCTAGGGTCTTGGTCAGATTTCAACTCATTTGCAGGTGTCTAGGGCAGACTAATAATTGTGCAGCAGTTTCAAGGTGGTTTCTGGAGGAATTCAGAGGTGGCATCTAGTATTGTGGGTTTCCAGTTGCTGATCAAAACAATTTCAGATCTGCATTGTTGCATCTTATGTAATTCGGCTATGATTTAAATGCAATTTCTAAGCCATAAACAAATTTGAGTTATTTAGTTTATGCATTTGTTTGGAGTTAATATATTTTTGCAAATATCTCTATTTCCTGCATTGCCTGGCAAGAACTTTAAAAATTCAGGAAAACATTAAAAACAGAAAAAAAAACTTCAGAACAGGGGGGGATATTATGATCTTACAGTGGTATCAAAACTTGGATCCTGCCAGTCTCTGGGTTATATTTCAGATTTGTTTCATGCAACCAAGTGACAGGGCTAACAGGTATATTATTAGGGAAAAAAAAAATACAAATTCAGTGGGCTCATCCATATCTAGAACAAATACATTATCAGCTGCAATAGCTTCAAGGCAGCATCATAGTGAGATTGGTTAAGCTAGCAAGATGGGTGATAGGAGAGACAACAATCCACCACATGTTGATAGAGAAGCACATGATGACAGATAAGTAAGAGAAATTTTTAGAGGTCTTGCAGCAGGACAACAACAGTTAACAAATGTTTTACAACTTACAACAACCATTCAACAAATGAACATAGGCCCTAGGAGGAACAATCATGAACAAGTAGATGATGGCAGTGTAGTTGGTACACCACGAGTAGAGAGGACTCCTACACGCACTACAGATAGACCATTGTAGCATACTTTCTTGCCCAAAAATGAAGCAGAAGAGGAGGTTGTTGATGTGGATGATCAGGTCACATTTGCAGATAGTGTCATGATTATGCACGATGAGTGGAATACACTTCCCCAACATGTCAAGGAAGTTTTACCCTTCCCTCAATATATGGGATAGTGAAGATATAGTAGAAGAACCAGGCAAGAACAAAGACCAAGGCAACAAAACAGGGAACTCAAACAAGCCACAAGCAAACTCACCCTACCTACATTTGATGGTAGTGGAAGGATCAACACTAGAGCTTGGATTCACAAGTTAGACACCTTCTTGACACTTAAACTGATGCAAGAGGATGAAGAAATTAAATTTGTAACCATGCACCTTGAAGGCATTGCATATGATTGGTGGCACCATGGTTTGGTCACACAAAACCATGGATTGATTCACTCTTATGAGGAGTTTAGCAACAAATTGATTGCTCAGTTTAACCGGAAGGATGTGGAGGTGTATTATAGAGATCGAGCACAATTGAAACCAAGTGGGCATGTGGATTCATACATTAATGAGTTTCAAAAGATTGCTGTTATGGTTCTTGATATGACTGAAAAAAGGGTGGTAATGTTGTTTATTGAGGGATTGAATGATAGGACAAGAGGTTTAGTCAAGGCGCTAAGGCCTAGGACTCTTCATGATGCTATCCAATTGGCACTAGATCTTGACACATTATCTTCTACATTTTAGTCACAAAAGAAAAGTTTTAAGAGTAGCAAACCATTTAAGAAAACCTTCAACCAGCCTAAGATCCCTTTGAGTCAAGGAATGAGCTTCGTAGGAAGAAGCTATGTTTCACCTACAAGGAGCCATGGGAGCCAAGACACAGGTGCCTTGGGAAAGGAAAAGCTCATTATATAGAGGTCACTTCAGACATTGATGAGGAGGTGATTGATACTAGTTCAAAGAGTGACTAGGATGTTCAACAGTTGGAGCATATTGAGGGAGCTTCAGGGGATGACACATGGCACTATAGCTACACCATCAGGAGTTCCGAAGTATCATCCGTTCAGAGTTAGATGTGTCTTGAAAGGACAACAGGTCACTTGCTTAGTTGATAGAGGAGCGACTCATAATTTTATTGATGAGGGATTGGTGGTTAAGAGGGGAGTATAGGTGGAGGACTTCCTAGGTTTTAGTGTCATGGTGGTTGATGGATTCAAGATGACATGTTCTAAGGTGTCTCATTTGAGTATCCAATTGGGGGATTACACAATGACAAATGATTTCTACGTGGTTGGGATCGAAGATACATATGTTGTTCTGGGGGTGCAGTGGCTACATTCTTTGGGTAAGTATAGTCAGGACTTCCAGAAAATGGAATTGGAATTCATAGTAGATGGTAGACCAGTGGTATTGAGGGCTTTGGCAAATGGTGCGCCAAAGATAGTGACAACAAAGAGGATGGAGGCTTTATTCAGGCATGGTGAGGTTGCATGGGAAGCCTAATGTTTCATATCTTCAAGGTCTTCTTCTCGTGACGATATGCATCATCATGTGGATATCCAACCCATCCTGGATAAATATAGTGTTGTATTTGGTGATATCCCTCCAAGTAGACCTCCAGATCATGGGTTCGATCATGTAATTGAGTTGGAGGGTGCCAAACTTGTAATCACCACTCCGTATCGTCATCCTAGGAGATTCAAGGAAGAGATTGAAAAAATGATACGAAAATTATTAGATTTGGGACATATTAGACCGAGTTCTAGTCTCTTTGCATCTTCGATGGTCTTAGTGAAGAAAAAGGATGGTGCGATGAGGATGTGTATTGACTACTGTGCTTTAAACAAAAAGACCATCAAAAACAGGTACCCAATACTAGTATAGATGAATTGTTGGATGAGCTTCATGGGGTGGTTTATTTTTCGAAGATTAATCTTCGTTCAAGGTACCACCAGATTAGAGTCCGTGCAGAGGATGTGCATTAGACATCATTCAGATGCCTCTATAGAAATTACGACTTTCTCGTTATGCCTTGCGGTCTTACTAATGTGCCCGTAACTTTTCAGTCATGTATGAATCATATATTTAATAAGCAGTTGCGGAAATTTGTATTGGTTTTTTTTATGACATTTTAATATACAGTAAGACATGGGAGCATCACCTCAGGCACATTGATGAGGTGTTAGGCATTATGGAATCACAGTCCTTGTTTGCAAAGGCTTCAAAATGTGAGTTTGGCATGAATGAAATTTTATATTTAGGACATGTGATTGGTGCTGGTAGGGTTAAGGTACAACAGGAGAAGATACAGGCCATACTTGAGTGGGCACTGTCGAGAAACATTTCAGATTTAAGGGGCTTTCTTGGATTATGGAGCTATTACAGGAGCTTTGTCAAGGGGTTCTCGTAGGTACTCTCATAGATCTCACTAGGAAGGGTGCTTTCAAATGGTTGGATGAGGCTTAGAGTACTTTTGATAGGTGATGAGTTCTTGTCTAGTGCTAGTGTTGCCTGATTTCTCTCAACCGTTTTTGTTGGAATGTGACGCGTTAGGTGAAGGGATTGGTGCAGTGTTGATGTAGAACAAACATCCCATAGCCTACAAAAGTAGGAAGTTGAGAGAAACAAAATGATTGTATTCCACCAATGACAAGGAAATGCTTGCCATCATGCATGCTCTGGCAAAGTTTAGACAATACCTGGTAGGTGGAAAGTTTGTGGTCAGGACAGATCACAATAGTTTGAAATATTTCTTAGAGCAAAAAGGATTTGAATGAACGCCAAAATTGTTTACTCGCTACGGGTACAATGATGTATGGAGTAAACAGAGATATAAAATAATATTGATAGCATATAATAATCACATGGCAATCGCACAGAACATAGATATATTTCTTTATTCAGTATTCGGCAATTACATCATAATGTCTCCAGACAGAACATAGCATAGCATAGTAGATCCATCATGTTTCCCGACTACATGAGTCAAGTACATATAGTACGCTGGCGGTGGTTGAGGTACCAACTGTTGCGTCCCTTCACTATAACTAATTGCTTCGTTAGGAACTTAATTCCTGAGGCAACTAGCCAACATGAAACGTACATAAGTACATGGATTATTAATATTAACTAATGTCTTATTTACTTATGACTCACTGCCGACCAAGTACACTCTCAGCCGACTACATCGACTCACGACTGACTACAAATGAAAATGGGTAAGAAAAATTCAGGAGTATGATTTTGACATTGAATATGTCAAAGGGAAAAGAAATATTGTAGCAGATGGAGTATCCAAAAGACCTACCCTTTGCTCTATCTCTAAGATTTCAGTTGATTGGAAGGCTCATTTGGTGGTTGAGTATTCTAAGAATTCTTTTGCATGCAAACTTATGGATGGACAAGTCCAGGATGACAGGTATAAGGTGATTGATGATGTGATTTATTATAAGGATATGATATTCTTGGTACTTGAATCTAAATTGAAGGGTAAGATTATTAGAGCTTTTCATGATACACCCTTAGCAAGACATCCTAGGTTCTTCAAAACTTATAGGCAACTTCGGGAGAGATTCTCATGGAAGGGTCTCAAGAGTGATGCCTTGCATTATGTTAGAGAGTGCATGACTTTTCAGCAGAATAAGTCAGAACATACCTTTCCTGCTGGTTTGCTACAACCATTGCTGATTCTAGAGCAGAAGTGGGAGAGCATATCGATGGACTTTGTCACAGGTCTTCCAAAAGTCCAAAGTAGAGATGGCGTATATGTAGTGTTTGATAGATTAATGAAGTATGCACACTTCTTTGCTATTCCTTTTGATTAGAAGGCACATCAGGTGGCAGATTTGTTTTTTCGGGAAGTATTTAGGCTTCATGGGCTTTCAAAAAACATTGTTAGCGACAGGGACAACCGTTTTCTCATTGTGTTTTGGTAGGAGCTGTTAAGACTGGTTGGCACCGAGTTGTCTCCAAGCACCAACTACCATCCACAGATAGACGGTCAAATAGAGATTGTAAATAAGTGGGTGGAAGGTTATTTGTGCAATTATGAAATAGGGCAGCAAAAGGCTTGGATCAAATGGCTTTATTTAGCAGAGCACTGCTACAATACTACATACCACATGTCAATTGGTATGTCACCATTCAAGGCCCTATATGGATATGACACTGTGTCTTGTAGACTTAGCCTTTGATGACGACATAACTCCCAAAGCAATGGAATTGATGCAGGATAATTAGGTTATTCTGAAGGCACTTAAGGATAATCTGCAGCATGCTCAAAATCAGAAAAAAAACATATGCAGATAAGCACAAAATAGAAATAACTTTTGAGGTGGGTGATTTAGTCTTCTTGCGCCTACAACCATACAGACAATCTAGTTTGAAAAGAAGTGGGGTAGAAAAACTAAAGCCTTAGTTCTATGGGCCCTACAAGATTGTAAGAAGGGTTGGAGAGGTAGCATATGAATTGGAGTTGCCTATAGGTAGCAAAATTCATAACGTATTTCATGTGTCTTGCCTCAAAAAGGTGATTGGACAACATATTATTCTTTCTCTAGAGCTTCCACCTTTAGACGAAGAGGGCAAGTTGATTTTAGTTCCCGATGCTATTCTGGATGTATGGGAGCGTGTTGTACCCCAAATTAAAATTTTTGCTACACTTAGGCATTTTGAAGAAATGGTCAAAGTCTTGTTAAAATTGTCAAAAAGGGTCAAAATTGGGAATTTGCATGTCTTGCATGAGGGCCAAAAACTCGAAATTTTCAAAATCTGACTATCTGGGTTTGCTTAGAGCGACCAAGTCTACAAAACCCAAATCTCAGTTTTTCAGCCCTAAATTTTAGGAAAATTTTTATTTTTAGAAACTTTCTAAAAATAGAACCTTTTTGGGGTTTTTCTCAAATGGATGTTTGCAAAATTTTCCAAAAATAGAAAGTTTGGCTTCTAAGTTTCAAAATAATTTTGATTGGCTTAAAATACTTCCTCATTAGGTTGGTCCAGTCAGAATCGTCAAATGATCAGTTTTGCCCTAGTGGGTCTTTTTTCGCTTTTTCAACAGTTTTTTCAAGAGCTTTGAGGCCATTAATGGAGGTTAGTCAACTACCAGATGTCAGATTCAGAGTCTCAGGCACTTCTCAGATCAAGAAATTGCAATGGATGATCAAGAGACGAAGAATGGAGAATGGAAGTTGAAAAATCATGAGAATTGCAAATTTTGGCTCTCTGGAAAGTCCAAGCGCTCTTGCCCAACAAAGGCGCCTAGGGTTCTATGCCTTAGAAAATTATTCATCTTTAGCAATCAAGGCAACGAAAAACGTGAGGAATGAAGGGAAAAGTTGAAATTTGCAAAATAAAACTAACACTGCCAGCATGGGCGCCCTAGGAGGAGATAGGCACCCAATCTTTCAAGAGTTCAAATGATGGAATTAGGGCTTGCTCATCCTAGACAATGTTGCTTAGAATCTTCTCAGCTCCGTAGTGAATCCATCCACACAAGCATTGGATCAATCAATCATCCAGAATTGAAGATCGAACGGAGAGGTCTCAATAAAGAAGAAGAATGCAAATCAAGAGATTCTGGGTGCCCCAGGTAGCTAGGGGCGCCTAGGGTTTTGGAGGTTCAAATCCAGCATCTAGGGTTTTCTAGATCAGTCAATCTCTTCAGAATTCTGCCAGCTTCGTAGTGGATATCTAAGCCTGATCATCAAACTCGTCAATTGCCGACAAATTCAGATTGAGTGGAGGAAACAACATGAGGTTTCAAGTTTGAAGGCTGAAAAAGAGCCAAAAATGGCTAAGGCTGGAGATCTTGGGCACCCTAGGAGGAGATAGGCGCCCAAGCTTTTGGGTCATTAAAAGGATGAATTTGCAGTAGCACCCTCCAAAATGTTTTCTTCAGTTTTGAAGCAGCTCTCCAACGCAATCATCAACAAGCTCATCAGAGTGGTCAGTCACTAGATACCACAGACTGATTGGAGGGGTAAACATGAGTAAAATTTAAAAAGTCAAAAGAAGGTTGAAAACACAGTGAAAATAATCCAACGCTGGCAATCCTGGGCACCCCAACTAGCCAGGGGCGCCCAAGGATTTGAAGCCCTAAATCAACTTTTCAAGAGATGCAGCCCCCTAAAGACCCTCCTCAGAATTCATCAAGCTATCCAACAAATCTGACAGCCAATCGATCAGGTCAGTCTAGGTCTCGGAATCACGAATTCTTCAGAAGATCAGAAAACAAGCAAGAAATTGAAGAATGTGAAAAAATGGCTAACATTGGTAATGTTGGGTGCCCCAAGTAGCCAGGGGCGCCCATGATTTTGGAGGTCAAAATGAAGTTTTTAGCCAAAGTTGCCTCTAGAACAATCTCGCCAGATTTGAACAACCTCCGCGATAGATCATTCAGCCAGTCTATAGGATCAATCTAGAGGCCAAAAATCAAAGTCAAACTGGGGTCAAAATCAAGCTAAATTTAGAAAAATTCAGAAAATGGCTCAAGTCCTCCAAGGGTGGCGTCCAAACTTTCATGCCTTAGAATTGTTTTATCAAATTTTCAAAATTTCAGAAAACACAAAAAGAAAGTAGCCACATGCATGCCCCTGTTTTAGGGTTTCACAACTCTAAATTTAGGAAGCAAGGCAATTCTTAACCTAACTTTATTTAAGGCAGCCTTGTGCATTCATTTTTCATAACTTTTTGCAGGTGATTTCAAGGCAAGAGAGGAGAAACCAAGAATTTTGCCTATTTCAAGATTTGAAGGCTAAAATTTTCTGATTTTTCAGAGTTCATATTTTCAAAATTAGTTGTATAGAGGCTCCTTTTTTCATGCTTTATTTTTCCAGGGCATCAATTTTCAGAAGGAGGGGGTCAATATTTTCAAATTTCAGCAATCTGGGTCAGCTCAGTTCATGATTCTAAACAACTTTGGAAAATTGTTCAATTTTCAAGAACCTGCTTTTTTCTTGCATGTTCAAGAAATCTTCACTATTTTCAACATTTGATCATATGGGTCCATCTCAAGTGTGATTCTGCACAAAACCCAACCCTCAACTTTTTTTTCAAAATTTTTAGAAACTAGGGTTTGTTGCTTTTCAACCAGCAATCAAAATTTTCAAAAAAGAACAATCTGGGTCTTCTTGCAATGAGTTTCTCTACAAAACCCATATCTCAGATTATTTTTGAAAAGTCTGCCCATTTGAAGAAGAAAAATCGGCAAGCTAAATTTAGGGTTTGTGCAAAACTTGTCCAAACATAGTCAAGTTTACAGTCAATCTTCAAGTTTTTCAGCATGGAGTACTCTCCCATCGAATTCAAAGCCAAACAAGTGTTATATCATGATTATCTGAATGGATGATGTTGAGAAGTACTTTTTCAATACCACCATGGACAAAAAACATCATCATCTCAGTCGAAGAACGTGAAAGGGTGTGGTATGAGAAAAAGGACAAGTGTTGGAAAAGAGTTGTACAAAATTCTTCCATTGAAAAATCGGGAGAAGTGTCAAAAGTATAAAAGCTGCAAAAGAAACAGAGGAATGTCAGAAGATGGCCACACATAGGGTAAAAAGATATGTTGAAGCAAAATAATATATTTATAAAAGGTCATCACTCCAGTTGCAGAGCCGTCGAGATTAGCAAGATTTGATAAAGAAGCTGAAGATGTCAAAGATTTTCTAAGTTCAATTGCAGAAGGCGAGGAAATCCTAGAAAGGCAAAATTTTGCTATTAATAGTATTCGATGCTCCTGATAGAGATACATTTTCCTGCTTTTTGGCAGATGTGGTTGAGATTTAAAGCAACAACTTTCTCCCAGCTTTCTTTTTATTCTTGTCTCAATTCTTATCTATTCTTTGAAGAAGGAAATCAAAATGAAATAGTTGGCACTTTCCTTTTTTTTAGGCTTTCATAGGTTGTTAGATGCTTATCTTGTTTTAGTTTTAGAAATAAAGCTTGCATGTTGGCAAGTCTTGTTGTAAAAGCAAGGAGATTTTAGGGTTCCCTACTCCTCTGCTTGTGTATAAATAAGGGCAGTATTGCCCATTATTTTCTTAACCATGCCTGTGATAACAAATTGCTAAGCGTACTAGTGCCTTCTAATTGTTATTTAGTATTGTTCACTTAGTGTAAAAGAAAACTTGCAAGTCTCTTTTAGTTACAAGTTATTGTTTAGTTCATGTGTTACTTGTGTCAATGTGTTCTGGTTGATCGCCAAACTGTAAGCCTATTTTGCTACAATCCTGCTGTCCCAGAAGTGTATCTTTGTTATTTGAGATTCGAGAAAATAAAGTCTTGTGCTTGCTTTGCTGCCTTGATATAATGTCTCGGATTTCCGTTTTATATGCTATGCTTACATGATCTCTATTTCAACTTGCAATGAAAGTACAATAGATATACGTTGGAAGAAAGTTTGTTTAAGTATTTGTGTTGAAGAATCATTCCTTGTTCATTTCTAACTCTTAAGCTTTGAGTTTACTTGAGTAGTTAGAAATGTCATTAGAGTAGGCTTAGTCATAGTTGAACTTCTAAAAGAGAAAATCTCAGCTACGACGCTTGAGTTTAATAACCTTGTGCTCTTAGCTGAACAAAAAGATTGGCAATTTAGTTTAGTTTACTTTCTTTAAGCAACATCAGCAAAGAGGGAGCTTCCCCTCCTAATTCGAAGAGCAGTTTATCTATGCATAGCTGTCTGTTTCTAATTCACATACCAAAGGTGCGAATTGAAATGCCAACAATTTTTTGGCGCCCATCGTGGGGTACAAGGCATAAAACTTCAAGAAAGCTTATGCTTGATGACACGAGAATGACCATCTGTCACCCTATTGTGTGATCCAACTAGAAGCAATGGGTGATAACAACAATAATGCTAGCAGGAATCCGAGATGTCCACCCCCATTACCTTGGGGTAATAACATTGGACCTTTGGCTTTGCAGGAACATCATGAATTACCTAAAGGGTCAAGGTAGCACTTTACACAGTTTCATGGCGATGGAACTCAACATCCTGATGATCATCGTTTGGCGAGATTCAAGCTTGCTGAAGACAGCCATTGGTTGTTCGCCCAACTTGCAAATTCAAAGATGGAGTACAACGAGCCCATGAGGGAGTTTGTACCAAGATTTAATCGTCTTGTTACACGACTTCTTTCTACACTTAATCCATCACCGGAGATTTTGATGAGTTGCTTCATAAATGCTCTTCCATCAAAGATAGCCTTCTTCCTTGTTGTACCCCAAATAAATTTTTTTGCTACACTTAGGCATTTTGAAGAAATGGTTAAAAGCCTTGTTAAATTTGTCAAAAAAATGGTAAAAATTGGAATTCGCATGTCTTGCATGAAGGTCAAAAACTCAAAATTTTCAAAATCTGACGATTTGGGTCTGCTCAGAGGGAACAATTCTACAAAACCCAGATTTCAGTTTTCCAACCCTAAATTTTAAGAAAATTTCTATTTTTAGAAACTTTCTAAAAATAAAACTTTTTTTTGGGTTTCTTTTGAAATGGATGTTGGCAAAATGTTCTGAAAATAGAAAGTTTGGCTTCTAGGGTTCAAACCGATTTTGATTGGCTCAAAATACTTCCTCAACAGGCTAGTCCAGTCAAAATCACAAAAAGATCTGTTTTGCCCTAGTGGGTCTATTTTACTTTTTCAGAAGCTTTTGCAGGAGCTCCAAGGTCATTAATGGAGGTCATTCAACTGCTAGGTGTCAGATTTAGAGTTTCAAGCACTGCTCAGATCAAGAAGTTGTTACAGATGATCAAGGGACAAGGAACAAAGAATGGAAAATGAAGAATCATGAAAATTGCAGAATTTTGGCTAACTTTGGAAAACCAGGCGCCCCTACTCAGTTTAGGCACCTAGATGCCCATGCCTTAGAAATTTTTTAGTCTCCGACAATCGAAGCAATGGCGAGCATGTGAAACTAGGGAAGAAGTTGAAAATTGCAAAATAAAAACTAAGTCTGCCAGCCATGGGCGCCCCAGAGGGAGATAAGCGCCTAGCTTTTCAAGAGATCAAATGATGAAATTAGGGTTGGTGCTCCTAGACAATGTTGCTCAGAATCTTCTTAGCTCCGTAGTGGATCCATTGGCACAACCATCTGATCAACTAGTCATCTGGAATTGAAAATTGAACGGAGGAGTCTCAACAGAGAAGCTGAAGGCAAATCATAAAATCATTAGAAATATTCTAAGGCTAGAATTTTGGGCGCCCTAAGAAAAGATAAGCGCCTAGGGTTTTGAAGGCTTAAATCCAACAATTAGGGTTTGCCAAATCAGTCAATCCCTCTAGAATCGTTCCAGCTTCGCAATGGATATCTAAGCAAAATCATCAAATCATTCAACTGACAACAAACTCAGATCAAACAGAGGCCATAACATGAGGTTTTCAAGAATGAAGGTTGAAAAAGAGCCAAAAATGGCTAAGTTTGGAATTCTAGGCACCCTAGAAGGAGATAGGCGCCCAAGGATTTGAAGGTCTAAAACATCCAATTCGCAGCTGCAACCTCTAGCATGTCTTCTTCAGTGTTGAAGCAGCTCTCCAACACAACCATCAGTAAGTACATCAGAGATGGCAATCAGCAGACACTGAAGACAAAGCGAAAGGGTGAAGTCAGAGGCAAAATGAAGATTTCAAGAAAATTCTAAGTTTGAAAACATGGGCGCCCTAGGAGGAGATAGGCACCCAAGCTTTGGAGGCCCTAAAAGTAGCTTTCAGAAGATGTCACCCCTAGAAGACCCTGTGAATTCATCAAGCTATCCAACGAATCCGATAGCCAGTCAATCGGGTCAATCTAGCTCACAGAATCGCGAGATCATCTGAAGGTGAGAAAACAAACAAGAAAATGGAAAATGTAAAATTGGCTAACACTGGTTTTTTTGGGTGCCCCAGAGAGAGATAGGCACCCATGATTTTGAAGGCCAAGATGGAGTTTTTATCGAAAGTTGCCTCCAGACAAACTTTGTCAGATTCACTCAGGCTCCGCGATGGATCATTCGGCCAAATCATAAGATTCTCTGGGCATCCAAAAATTGAAGTCAAACAGAGAATAAAATCAAGTAAAAGTTGAAATTTCAAGAAATTTGACTAAGTCTACTAGGGAAAAGCGCTCCAGGCCAAGAAGGGCGCCCAAGGCTCAATGCCTTAGAAATTTTTTCAATTTTCATCATTCAACATCAAAAAGTGTCCAAGTTCAACAAACCTGCTTAGGATTGGCTTCGAAAGTTTTAAAGCAAAGAATAAAGCGATTTATTTATCCTCAAAACTTATTTAAGAAGACTTTGGATTTCATTGTTCACTTTTTTGCAAGTTGGCATCCAAGAGCAAGAGAGGAGACATAAAATTTTATTCTTTTCGGGATTCAAGAGCCCAAACGTGGTGCTTTATCACAGTTCTTCATATTTTCCGGATCAGCACACAAATGAGCTCGCTTTTTCATACTTTATTTCTCCAAGGTGTTGATTTTCAGAAGAAGGGGGTCAATATTTTCAATTTCCAACGATCTGGGTCAGCTCAATTCTTGATTCCCTACAACTTTGGAAAATTTTCAAGTTTTCAAGAAACTTCTTTTTTCACACATGTCAAAGAAATCTTTTAGTATTTTCAGAATCTGATCCTCTAGGTCCTTCTCAAACGTAATTCTCGACAAAACCCAGCTCTCAGCTTTTTTTCGAGAAAATCCTAAAAATTTAGAGTTTGCTTCTTTTTCGACCAACCATCAACATTTTTCAAAACAGACGATCTTGGACTCTTTGCAACGAGATTCTACACAAAACCCATATCTCCAATTATTTTTGAAAAATAAGTCATTTTGAAGAAGAAAAATCAGCAAGCTATTTTTAGTATTTGTGCTGAGCTTGTCCGAGCATAGTCAAGTTATAGTCAATCTTCAAGTTTTCCAGCATGAAGTACTCTCCCATCGAATTCTGAGCCAAACAAGTGTTGTATCATAATTATCTCAATTGAAGAACGTGAAAAGGAGTGGTATGAGCAAAAGGACAAGTATCGGAAAAAGTTGTACAATACTCTTCTGTGGGAAAATCAAGAGAATTTTCAAAAGCATAAAACTGCAGAGCCGCCAAGTTATGAATTAGTGAGTCATTTTTTGGGGCAGTGATGTTTTTCAAGAGTAGAACTCATAAAGTAGCTGAAGAGGTCAAAGATTCTCTAAGTTTGATTGCGAAAGGCAAGGATATCCTAGAAAAGCGGAATATCGCTATAGATAGTTTCACTCACCTGATAGAGAGGCAGTTTCTAGCTTTTTGGTGGATGTGGTTGAGATTTAAAGCAACAGCTTACTCCAAGCTTTCTTTCCATTCTTATCTCACGCTTTCTTTCTATTCTTGTCTCAATTCTTATCCATTCTTTGAAGAAAGAAATCAAAATGTAATAGTTGACACTTTCCTTGTTTTTGAGGCTTTCATAGGTTGTTAGATGCTTATCTTGTTTTAGATTTAGAAATAAAGCTTGCATATTGGCAAATCTCAGTTGTAAAAGCAAGGAGATTTTAGGGTTCCCTACGCCTCTGCTTGTGTATAAATAAGGGCAGCCTTGCCCATTTATTTTTAATCGTGCTTGTGATAACAAAACGTTGAGCTTACTAGTGCCTTCTAATTGTTATTCAGTATTGTTCACTTGTGTTAAGATCAAGCTTGCATGCCTCCTTTAGCTGCAAGATATTGTTTAGTCCATGTGTTACTTGTGTCAATGTGTTCTGGTTGATCGCTAAGCTGTAAGCCTATTTTGCTACAATCTTGCTGTCCCAGAAGTGTAATCTTTGTTATTTGAGTTTTGAGAAAATAAAGTCTTGTGCCTACTTTGCTGCCCTGATATAATGTCTCAAGTTTCCGTTTTATATGTTATGCTTATATGATCTCTATTTCAACTTGCATTGAAATTTTAGTAGATGTGAGTTGGGAGAAAGTTTGTTTAAGTATTTGTGTTGAAGAATCATTCCTTGTTCATTTCTAATTCTCAAGCTTTGTGTTTACTTGAGTAGTTAGAAACGTCATTAGTTGAAGGCATGCATGATGGCTAACATTTCCTTATCGTAAATGTTGTAACCCCTCTCAAGACTCTGAAGTTTCCTGCTCTCAAAAGCGATGGGGTGCTTATCGTGCATCAAGACAACACCAATGCCCTCTCCTGAGGCATCACATTGTAGCTCAAACGGTCGTGTAAAATCTGGAATAATGAGTATTGGACGTGAGCTCATCAATCGTTTGAACTTCTCAAAGCATTGTTGTGCTCTTGGAGTACAATCAAAAGCCCCCTTTGTCAAGTACGTAAGTAGAGCTGCCTAGTGTGAAAAGCCCTTGATGAAGCAAAAGTAGAAACCACATAACCCAAAGAATCCATTAAGTTGCATGAGATTCGTGGGTGGAGGCCAATCAACTATAGATTTCACTTTCTTGGGATCCATCTTAACTCCCTCAACACTGATGATATGCCCCAAGTACAATAACTCTCTCATGGTGAATTCACATTTTGATTCCTTGGCGAATATAGATTCACTCTCCAAAGTGCCCAACATCGAATCCAAATGTGATAGATGATCATCCTAAGTCTAGCTAAAGACTAGTATATCGTTAAAGAAGCTGAGGATTGTCTTCTTGAACTGATCTTTGAAGACCTTGTTCATACAGGACTAAAAGGTGGCTAGAGCATTGGTTAGGCCGGAAGGCATAACCGAAAACTCATAGTGTCCATAATGGCAACAAAATGTCGTCTTCTCCACATCCTCCTCTCTAACCCGAATCTGGTGATAACCGGATCAAAGATCTATTTTAGAATTGAAACAGGTGCAACTCATCAATCCGCGAAATTGGGTACCTGTTCTTAATGGTCTTCTTATTCAATGCCCTGTAGTCAATACACATATGCAAGGTGCCATCCTTCTTCACCAGGACAATGGAAGATGCAAAGGGACTTTTACTTGGTCTGATGTGACCCATATCTAGGAGTTCCTTTATCGTCTTCACGATGTCATCCTTCATCCTCTTGGGATGCTTGTAGGGAGTAATAATGACCGGCTTAGCATCGTCCTTAAGCTCTATAATGTGCTCAAACTCTCTATCGGGTGGTCTCCCATGAGGTAAATTCTCAAACACCTTACTGTGTTTGTCTCTCAATGCCTGTATGTCGGGTGGATACTCATGCTTCTGTTGCTCAACCTGTGATGGCAAATCATAACACTTTGCAGCCCACTCCACTTGATCATGCCTGATCAATCTCTCCATTCTCTTGAATGAGATAACTCTAAGACTCCCATCTGACATACCCCTCAAAACATGCTTCTTGCCATTGGCTTCAAATTTCATTTCCATAACCCACAAGTTGAGGGTAAACTCCCAAATAGCATGAACCCACTTCATGCCGAGTACAACATCCAACTCTCCCATGCCAACCACATAGAAATCTGCCAGGAACTCATAATCGTTCAATTGCAATGTGAGATTTGGAATCATTTGGTAACAACTAAGTGTAAACCCATTAGCTACTCTCACCTTAAATCCCTCGAACTCTTCAGTCTTGAGTCCACACTTTGCTACCAAGCCCTCATCTATGAAATTATGAGTAGCTCCAGTATCTAGCAAAGTAGTCACACATTGCCCACCCAAGACTCCTCTAATCCTGAAAGATCCTTCTCTCTGAATGCTCGAGAGTTGAGTTGTAGGTGAAACTTCTCCCCTTCCTTTTTCCGACTCTTCCGATGCACTATCTTCATCATTCCCTTCCTGATCAAGCTGCTGTTCTGAATTTTTCAGAATCCGATTTGTCTGTATAATAGTACTCTAACTGATTCATTTTACCACTGAGCGGACACACATGACCCTTTTCCCATGACCCTTTGCAAGTGAAGCATAATTTCTTCTTTCTTAAGTCTTGAAGGATCTCATCACTAAGTTTTTGAAAGGGTTTCCTTTGCTGGTCTGAATTTCTATTTTGTACTTTATCCCTTGAGGAAGAAAATGGTTTTGGCGAAAACTTGCTTTTTGGGGCAGCAAGCTCGATATCCCTCGCCTTCTTCATAGCATTTTGTAAAGAAGGTGGATCAAAGGCTTTGATCCATCGACGTTAAGGGTTCTAAAAGACCCTCACTGAAAAGCACTACCAATCTTCTCTCTGATATTTCGGTGACCATCACTGATATCTGTTGAAACTCTGAAATATAAGCCTCTAATGTCCCAACTTGCTTAAGTTGAGCAAGTTCTCAAAAGGAAACCTTTGGATCTCTCCTATCAAATCGTTCAGTGAGTTTGTTAGTGAACTCATCATAATATATGATTGACTTGTGACCCAAAGTAACCATTTTGTGGTACCACCACTCATGAGCTATGCCATCAAGATGCAATGTGGTGAACCTGATTACCTCTTCCTTAGGCATGGGCCTCAAGGAGAGGGAGTTATCTAACTTTTGAACTCAACCACGTGCGGTACAACGATGCCCTCCATCAAAATGCTCCAATGTAATTTTACTCACCGCCTATTGGAGATTTCTAGTGCCCTATGGTGCTCTAGTCTCAAGTTTGCCAACAACCACTGCCCTTTGTCTCCTCTGGTTCAGGAATTTGTCAAATGTCAACATGTTCTTGATGTCAGGAGGAAGTGAAGTGTATTCTGCATGGCTGGTTCTAACCTCATCAACATGTTTGTTGGCTGCTCCGGAGGTCATTCTTGATGAACAGGGGTCTCAACCCTCTATATAAAAGTAGGCTGCAAGGGCCTAGATGTGGTATTGATTGAAATCCTTGGCCTCTCTTCAGGCTGTGCGTTAGAACTACTAGAGTTATCATGTTTTCCTGTATGACCAGGATTAGGAACCTGGTTCACCTTGTGCAAGAATTTGGCCAACATATCCATCATAGTATCAAACTTTTGCTCTCCTGGCATCTGGGCTAATGGAACCCGCATGTGCTTTGTCTCTATCTCCCATGGTACTTGCAATACTTTCATTGTCATTGGATAGAGTCTTTGGTATATCTGGAGAATTATGGATACCTAAAACCTCTTAAATGGTTTCTCCCTTCGACACCTACGGAGATTGGCACGGTCGTGAACCCTTGTGATAAGTTTGTTCTTTCTCACTCATGAATTAATCACGTAGGATGGTAGGATATTTTTGTGCTCTAATACCACTATGATGTCCCCTCAGGGTTTCAAAATTGACTTTTGCGTTTTCTATTAAAATATGATTTTTTGTGTTTTTTGCTTTGTCAGCAGCGATGCCGGAATTTTCAAGAAATTGAATTAAACAATAAGTGAAGGGAAATTGCATAAATAAATGAGAACATAATAAGATCATACCCATAAGCCAAAATGCAATAGTTGGGAACTTGGGTTTTACAACGGCAATCGCGACCATATATTACATACTCTCCGAGTAGCCGAGTAATCTCCAAAAAATTTGCATGCCAAGTAATTTCTGCCTTTACTCTCAGGCAGTATGTAGATGGATTTTCTCCCGTCAAATTATCGAGTAATCGCCAGTAGCTCACAAAAAACCCATGTGTATAAATATGTCTATGTGTGTATATGCATGCACACTTGGCATCCTGTGTATGTTTATAGATATGTATGTGTGCACAGTGCAGTCCTGAGTATACACATACATAAATATCCACACATTTGTCGAGTATTTGCCGAGTTTTCCCCGAGTCAAATTTTTTGGGCTTGCCGAGTACTCTCCGATTCTGAGTATGTAAACTATGGTCACGACAATCAGATGCAAGGACGCCATGCTCCAAATTGCTCATTTTTCAACTGGATTTTGATGCCGATGGGGTGAATGATGCTAGATGCCTTAGGACAAGGAATTTGCAGCCTCAATTCCAAAACGTTTTGCCTTCAATCCTTTGTTGGTTTGTACAACCTTTTCTCCAGCTCACACGTGCCAAATAGAAGTCTCTAAATCTGCCGTTTAGACCCTTGTATCCTTAGCTGACCTGGATGCCTTGATAAATGCAGAAGAACAAAACTAGTACGGCGTGATCTGGAGAAGTAACACGCTCTGGGTGAAGATTTCAAGCTGTCAAGCTCCCATATACCTGCAAGTGCTAAATGCCCTCTGTTTTATTCAATACTGTTGAAGTAAATTGTATATGCTGAAAGTAAATGCTAAATAAATCTGTTAAAGCTCAGATTGATGGTCTTTGTGTGAAGCCATCCATGATAGAACCCTTAGACAATCTCTCACGCCTGTAGATCCTATCCTAATCGAGGGTTTTCGCCCTCAGATCAGCTTGTAATTCCATACCTGCAACCCTTTGCTTAGTTTTTGTGTTTGAATGATAAACTTGGATAAATGAAAACAATCATCTTTTCTCTCCTTATGCTTTTCCAAAAGCCAGGCCCAAGATTAGGTTTGCTTTTTGACAAATAAAATATTAATATCTTCTCACTTGAAATCCCACGCCAACTTGCTTAAGCATATTAATTTAATATTTCATCTTTTGTCTTCAAGCGCCCCCTTTCACTTAAATAATAATAAAGTGACTTTAAGGTATTCTTTTAATAAAGTCACTTTATTACTTTATAATATTAAATCACCAAGTCACTTTAATAATAGAATATCATTAAAGAAATGTGACTTAATAACTCAATAACTCTTGGCAAAAGTCTAGCAATGATCTCCCGAGAGTGTCCTATAACCATTACCAACTGCAGGTGTGTCGTCACTGACCCTGATATTACTTACTATAAATAGTAAGTAGCAAATAACAAGTCCTGAATCCCCTCAGATTTCCCCCCTAAACATCCATTTAACCTATAGGAACTCTAGGAATAGGCTAACCCTGTCTCCTTGAACCACTGGCTAGAAAGGGGACATTACATGGTGCCAATGCTTACCCTTATGTAATGAAGTTATTATTTGCCGACAATAATGGAGGCTACTAGAATATACTAAATAGAGTGAAAATATAACACGATAGAAGATATATTCAATAGAGTTTGTGTACATACATGCAGATTAGGGAAATTGAGACCAAAATTGAACTCCCTTCCTAGATCATGAGAAGTCTATTTAAAGTGGCTGACGGTTGCCAAATAGAGCGCAACTATCAACAACCACTTACAACCAACTCCCAACAAGTAACAACAAGCTGACAAGTGATTAATAATTTAATGCATAGTTGGCCACAAACATAGTAAAAAAACATGATAAGTTTATTTATACCAACTGCAAAACAATCAAATCTAACTAGGAATAACACTTGCTGAAAATGAAAGAAAAGCAAATCTAGTCTACCCTAGACTAAACATTGAAAAGCTTTCTCTTTTCTATCAAGAACCTCATAGTAACTCTACCAAGAATAAGTGCAACAAGCCCTACCTCAGTTCAAGCAAGTAGATCCCTAGTTGATGGGTAGAAGACAAGAAGAAGAAATGCATGATTGAGAAGACCAAACACACATAAAACCACTCAAGTCAACAATGAAGCCCAGCTAGAAAATTCCACTTCAAAGGACAAGATTGGGCTGAAGAGGGAATGGAAGGCAAAAATACAATAGTGAGAGAATTTGGTTCCACTCCAAGCAGGTGTGGGTCAATACATAGAGAGGAAGGGATGAACTCACTGTATTATGATTATTTGAAGAGCTCAAAGGCTATCCAAATGGTCATTTTTGCAACATTGCACGATCATTCTAAAGAGCAAGCCTTGTGCCTATGAATGGTCTGAAAATGAGTGGAAAGAGGATCAAGCTTGTCTAAGGCACGATTGAATGTTGCACTTGCACTTTGTGGTTGATTTTGACCAACTAGGGTCAGAGACTAGTATTGTAATAATTGGGAGGTTTTTGGTATTGCATTAACTGCAAATGGTGTCTTCTTTTTAAGAACTAAGGGGCTATATTATAATTTATTTGTTGTAATTAAGGTGACATTATTCAGAGTGCTTATTGCATGGTAATATTCATGGCTTTGACAATGTACTCATTATCAGGTTGTGATGAGGATGATTGTTTTATCTTTTATTTAGTTAATGCCTTTGAGCTGTAATTTCTCAGAGATGTTGCTAGCAAGGTCCTAGTTTTCAAAAATCTAATCACCAAATATTTCTATAATTAACAGGCAGATGTGCTCTACTCACTGGTAGAAGCAGCAGCAAGTTTAAGAGGTGACAGCTCAGAAATAGTTCTGGATTTGTTTTGTGGAACTGGTACTATTGGTCTTACACTAGCCAAAAAGTATGATCCATGAATTTCCTCGGTTCACATTAACATAAGTTCATATTTTTGTGGTTTTTTTCCTTTCAGTTTTCAGGCAATTATAAGCTTTGTTATTTGTTTTTCCCTTAAGAAAACCTTATTCGTGGTTTTCCTAGGGTTAATTATGTCTATGGCTATGAGGTAGTCCCTGAAGCTGTAGCAGATGCTCGTCGAAATGCAGCAAGGAATGATATTCAAAATGCTAAGTTTATTCAAGGGGATCTAAACAAAGTAGGCAATGATTTTGGGAATGAGTTTCCTCATCCAGATATTGTCATCACAGGTCCGATTCGCATTACACATATTCTTTCATGCGTAAACAAATTTGCATGTATTTATCTGCAGACAAAACATTGGAATTGATTAATTTTATGGAGTTCCATAGATAAAGACAATTCTTTTTTTTTTTGTAGATGGGTAGATGAATTATTACCTCCCCTACTTTCTAATCCCTGGAGAAAGTATTATGAGCAATAATGTCCACGTTTCAACAAATGCAAACTCTTAAAGTGTGATGAAAGGATATGTAAATGGAAACTTAACGATAGTATTTATATATTCCTCTGCAATTTTTTTATTGTCAGATCCTAATCGACCAGGCATGCATACAAAGTTGATTCGCTTTCTTTTGAAGCTACGGGCCCCACGGATCATATATGTGTCCTGCAACCCTGCTACCTGTGCACGGGATCTTGACTACCTCTGTCATGGTCTGGTAAGTACATGTTGTAATTTTGAACATATATAGCCATGTAAATGATCAAAGGTGATAATGTTTTTACTTCCTGGATAAATGTTTGAAATATCATGAACATCTTTAATTGATCAACTTTTTGATGGTGATTGTCAGCCGGAATCAAAAATGTTAGGAGCATATCGGCTAAAAAGTATACAGCCAGTAGATATGTTCCCCCATACACCTCATATTGAATGTGTATGCCTGCTTGAACTTTCTTGATAGAGAAGGATTCCTATAAAATCCCATAAAAACTAAAATCCGGTGCATGAAGTTCAGTTGCCCAGATTCAGAGAAAGGTATAGACATGAATCTCCTTAGTTTTTTGGGATGCTTTTTGTTTATATCATCCGTTTTTTAAGGTAAGGTGGAACTGACACTCACAATACTAATCATTTTTTTTTGCAGCCAGTAATTTCATTATTATAAGTTATAACAATGGCAAAAATATTTTGCTTACAAATACTTTTGAGTCAGCTTATCTCCAACCATCCCTTCATGTTGTATGCTGATACAATTTAAAAATAAATGTATCTCGTCTTACCTTGTTGCAATAGATACAACTAGTTACCTGAATTGGGATAAATACAGGCTCTTGATGAGGTGGTACTTACAGAAAGAACATGTTCAGGTGTTTAAAGAAAAGGAACCATGTGCATAGGATCAAGCAATTGGAGTCATGCACTGTTCACCTTGAAGGTTCCAATTATTATGCTGAGTTGAGTATGATGATGCGCATAAGAGGGAAATGATCTCAATACACTGCAAAGACGTACAATATGTATTATGTTGATTTTTTTTTTAAAATTAGACACAATTTGAAGTTACCAACTGGTATGCAAATTATGAGAAAAAAGCAATTTTGTATAAACCTCTATTATTGATTTTCTCTAATCATTGAAGGAGAATAATTTGAGCATGTTTATTAATGTTGGTATCAAAAAAGTGTTGCAGAACATACTGGTTTGTATTTCTAGATAACAGTGTCTCGAAAAGAATTTGTTGGCAGTACCAACTTTAGTCGAGTAACATTTACACAACCAGCGTATTTTAAAGAGGACTTAGTATGAAGAGAGCTCATAGCTATATGCTTCATGTTGTCTCTTTTGTGCAGGTTAGAGGTTCTGAATTTCTCTTGAATAAGAAATTTCTTGATTTCCTCTTTCCTTGCGAATAGACATTGCAACCTTACCTCCTATATTGCCTTCAGTCCATCCATTTATGTTCTTTCCTAGTTACAAACAGTTATAATGTGCAATTCACATCGTGATGTGATTTTTATTTAGTTTTTAACAGTGTTGCTCATTTACAATTAATTGGTTACTCTATTGTCTTTTGGTCCTACCATTGTACTTCTGATGTACCTTTTGATTGCTGCAATTGTTCATTTGTTGACAATCTTCCAAATCATATCCACCTTCTTTAAGTCCTTAATTTTCTCCCAATTCCAAAGTGTGGTTTCACAAAGAATTCTTTGAATAATGCTTAGAACGAGTAATGCTGTTTACTTGTGTTTGCTGAAGCCCTTGCTTTTAGTATGATTGTTGAAGTTTATCATGCTAACATGCTATCACATAATACATTGCTATAGTTTGAAGATCTGTTCTTTGCAATTTTACAAATTGTGTCACAATGCAGGTTAGTACTCTACTGCTGCCTACCTTGTCTCTACTTCAGCTATGTTATTGCAGTGTTCAAATGATCACCACGAACATGTAACTACAGTAAAATTCATCCATGTTCAGTGTGACCATCAATATTACAATATTTGTGAACTACCGAACAATGAGCAAATAAAATGAGAATTTAAACTGTGCTAAATTCAATACCAAAGGGTCATCTACAACACAGTTAAAATTGCAGTCCATTAAAGGCTTTTAAGATTGAATTCCAATCATTAGTTTCAAGTTGCAGTTAGAAAAGAAATTTGACAACTATATACCCTTGCTCTGTTAAAATACCATAAACTTGAATTAAGATCAATGGTCAAGTGTTGCATTTACAAAATCACCTCGACAACAATATTCATGGGATGTGCTAATGGGCTAGTGGGTATCTTGCTGCCTTAAACATTTTCACACACGAACTTAATGAAGTATAAAATGTTACGAGGTCAAATTGTACATCTAACTGCATATTGTAGTAGAGTATTTGTCAAAATATAAGTCTGTCAAATGGATCAAAGAGAATCAGCTACATTTACTTATGGAGTGCGGCTAGTGGGACATGTTTTATTGGATTAAATTATTACTCAAAAAACATGTATAATGATTGAATATAATTGCCTGCATATAAAACAAAGAGAATTAGAATGTAGGGTTTAATATGCACAAAAGATGGATTGCGAGTACATTTTCTGGAGTATGTTTCAAATATGGTCATTTAGTAGTGGTTTATTTTGGATACCAAGAATTCCTATCATTAATTTCTCAACAAATAAGGCGCTTTCGAACAAGTTAGGAGATGATGCAAAACCTACTACTTGGTGGACGAATGCATTGCAAGAGTTATGTAGAGGGCAGCCCTACCATTGTAGGTCAACAATTTCATTCAATGAACCTTACACATTAGCATGACGGTGAATATACTAGGCCATAGTCAACAAATAATGGCTATTATGGATATGATAATGATTATGGTTTTTAATGCCCTTTAGAATAAGCTGTTCATAAGAGCAAAATGATTCACACCAAAATCCTTCCAAACAAAAGCGCAAAGGAAGAGTAGAAGACTCACTGTTTTAAAAGGTTCTGTTTTCCAACCACAATAATAGATATGGTACATGGTTTTAGTTAACATATGGATGGGAACCAAAGAAAAGAACTCTATTTTTTCTCTCTCGCTAGCCCGCTAATCTCTTTTAATTAAATGTCGACTCAAAAACCCATCAAAGTTGGTGATCTCATCTTTATACTTGGCGATGAAATAGAAATTATCTTTAACTCTGGTGGATGGAAACCCATTACAATATCTAAGCTATAGTTAAAATACTAACATTTGCAGTAACTAATAGGCTTGTACAGGTACACATTGTCGAAAAGTACAGAAAGTAGTGCATTTGCAATAAAATATACAAAAGAAAACAAAAATGGGCATTCACTTCAAGGGGCTCAAATAACCAGGCAAGGTATAATTCATTCGAGAATGCTTGAGTGCATGCACACCCCATGTACCAGTTATTTGAGCCTCTTTAGGGAGTTCTATTAGAATAAGAATAAAAAGTAGTTGAAAATGAAAGATAAAAAACTTGGAGCAATAGATGCGATCCATAAAAACCCAAATCTATGTCAAGCGATCACTCTTTGTACAATTGAAGTTTGGATGAAACTTGTGACACCGTTAATAATGGTAACAGTGTCTGTTTAGTGTTGTTGAGATACTATTTCATACATATATTTTGTATTGTTTTAAGTAATTCATGTTCTAAAAAGTATATGTTATATTGGAAAAAAATCTAGTAGTTGAGCATGTTTTAATAGTTGTTATAGTGTTTGTTGATTTATTGTCTAATATTTTTAATAATATTGTACTAATAGTTATGACTTTAAACTTGTTAGTGTTGATGATGAGTACTCATAATTGATTGAAATATATTCATTAGATCTAAAAAATAACAAATCATGTGATGCCACAACAACACACCAATAAAACATGACTTAGTGCACAACTATTGGTCTTTCTAATTTTTTGGGTTTTTTTGGACACCTCAACAAAAAGCATGTTGACGTGGCATGGTGTGGCCCTAAAATCTTAGTTATAAACAAACGACTTACCAAATAAGCTGATGTAAAAAATGTAATTTGAATTTTTCATGTAAGATTTTGAGAAGCACAATGTTAGGGTGCTCAACAAACGAATCCTCTACCCTAACAATGTCAAATGATTTTGATTAGAGTGTTCTAAACTTATATGTTGAATTTGACATATCTCACTAGTGAAGAAAGTGAAACATCCTTATGCTTCATACCGAATTCAAGTGCTTGAACAATTTAAGAGTTTCTAAATTAGTGGAGGATCTCTTACAAATCATATGGTTGATAGTGTATTAAAAAATGGTCAAAATTTTATGTGAATGTTTGGTTATGTTTTTAGGTGTTGTTATGTATTGTTAGTTAATTTTTAGGTTGTTTTTTATATGTTTTTTAATTTATTTTTTGGTGGTATTTTTTTTTATTGTAAAGGGTTTAGGCTCTTCCAAAAAGTAGTTTTTACATCTTAATTAAAACAAACAAATTTTATGTGAAAAAGGCTTTGAAAGAGCATTTTTTAACTCAAGTTTGATAATAAAGAAGATGAGCTGATATTTGAGTGAGGTTTAATCGTTGTAATTTAGAATATTATTTGGGAACTAAAAATTCATGAATACAAATTATTAAACATGACATTGAAAATCAATATTTACATTAAAAAGTCATTGAACTATATTTTTCATTTAAAAATAATAAATTATATTACACAAAATCATTAAAAAATGATTTATTATACAAGTTATGATAATTCAAAAATAAATAAATTATTAAATTTTTGTCCTATAAATAATTTGAAAAATGTATAATTTACATATTAAAACTAAAATTTTAACTATATTTTATTAATATTATCCTACATAATTTTTTAACTATATTATATATAATTTAAATATATTAAAGTGGTGGAAAAGCTATGTAATGGAAGACTTTAATGCTGATTCAAACTATCATTACTAATAAGCTTTGTTATTTTTTAAAATTTAAATATACTAAAGTGGTGGAAAAGCTATATAATGGAAGACTAATGTTGATCCAAACTATCTTTTATTAAATAAACTTTGTTAATTTTTTTAGAATATTCAAAGTAATTTTATATTTTGCAAGTTGGGAGTATAATTTGAATTAAGTTGGCAATATATGAAATAATATAATAGTTAGAAAACTTAATGTATTATAAGAAATAATTGAATAAAATTCAAATAAAACAAGATTGTCAATTATGAGTAGTTGAACAAAGCAAACTTATATTTTAAATGAAAGCTTATATAATATGACATATTCTATAAAAGAGATGTATACCTTTCTTTCTAATTGCAAGTTTCAAATCCAACCATTATGTAACTTTTTCACACGAGAAATTGAAAACTTCTTTAAAATAGTAAAGTCTGGCTCTTGGTGTGAAGCAAAGAGTCACTATATTGTGTAGTGAGCTATAAAATTCTTAAAGTCAAAATGAAAAATTAGACAAGGATAGATTTATAAGAAAATCAATTTTTTTTATCGGAGCTACTTAATTTTGACACTCCTATTTGTCAAAGTCATAACCAATAACTTATTATTCGAAAACTAAAATTTGTGTTCAAAACTAAAATCACAAACAAATCAATCTAAATTGAACCGAAAATATAGCATTAAAATTTCAAATTTCATTATTGACTAATTGCAATATTGACAAATTCCATTATGAAAGCCTGAATATATAAAATACAAGTGACATGGATAAATTATAATTCCATTGGAAGAAAATAAAAATTATAATATTAAAATTTAAGCACATGGGTAAATTATATGACATTGATATTTGAAAAAGCAAAGCAACATCCCAAAAAAGACAGTGTTCTTCATTATCAATTTCAAAAAGAAAAATTGACAAGGTAACTAATTAAATATGTATTAATTGGTAGAAGAGAGATAAAGATGATGATGGGCTGAAATCTATCATCAAAATTCAATGCTTATAATTATTATGGGTAATAGTCAAAATTGGTACATAGCCATGAATTGTTCTCACATAATTTTGGGGACTACCTAAAGTCGTTCTCTCATTTTTATTAATAATTCAGAGGAGAACAAGTACGGAAGAGTTGAAGTTTGACTTGAGAACTTTTAATTGTGGTGGGTGAACAACACTTAAGTTAGTTGTACAGGGATACAACAAAATCCTTGCATTTTCAATTATGTTGTCATGACAAAGGATTATAAATATTAATATGTATTGCTATTGAGGATGAAATTTGTTCTACCTTTTACTTGTAATACTTTTTTTTCAATCCCCATTTTAGATGATTCATGATATCTTATTTATTGTATAATTCCCTAAAATCATGATAGTTTAGTTAGAAATCATTATATGTATGTGATATTTATATTCAAATGAGACACCAAGTTTCTTTTATTATGATATTATATTAGATCAAGTGAATTTTATCATTGAATTTCTTATAATCAATCTTGTTTAATATATTATTTTATTTATAAATTTTTTGATGAGTGTTGCTTTAATGAAGTATTCATTATGAAATTGTTTAATTCTTTTATTTTTATTTAAGTGATGGTTCTATAGTATATTAAGATATTCAATTTAATTTTTTGATTTAGTTTTAATTTAATCTAGATTGAATTCTTTTTTTTTTGTGTATTTATTAACATAAATTTATCTCTCATGAATATGAATGGCTTATTTGGCCTCTCGAGAAATTTTACTACTTCAATCTTGTGTGTCACGTAAATACAAAGAATGTCAAAGAGACAATTAATGCTTATGCGATATGTATTCTTATATGGATTAATTTAGATTGAATCTGAAATATTGTATCACATAAATTAATGTATTAGGAAAAACTAAATATATAGAATGCATGAATTAACTCGCTTTAATAAATTATTCATATAATACAATATTTATAAATGAATTCTAAATAAAATAGTAAACTCCAACAAAATTCACTTTAGAAGAAATTCTATAATTAAAAATACTTCAACTAAAAAAGACGTTCTTAAATAATCTTCTAAAAAGTTTAAATACTCAGTCCTTGACCGACTTTTCATTTGATTTCTTTTTCTTTCTTAATCCTTTGCTATCATCTTTATAAAAACCATCCAAATAAATAATAATAAAAAAAGAAGTTATTTTAACCATTACTCATGAAATTGAACTAATCAAGAGATGAATCCGAATATAATATCAAAAAAATCATATATTTGTTATGATTTGACATAAACAATAAGTGTAGTAATGATGGTTGATGACTTGCAACGGAAGAAAAGAAGAGTAGATAATTATTACAAGAAAAAGCAATAATGAAATCAAATGGAAGTCTGCAGGGAAGGGCAATAACAGAAAAGAAAAGCTTTTCAGTACACTACTTCCACCTGCCCAAAGTATTAATGTAGGAGGGACATAAAAGGTAAAGAAGCTGCAGGGGACAACATTATTATAGCTAATAATACTTCTAAATCATGTGTAAGCACAAGGAATTGAATTACACAAGTTTCTTCAATTTTTACGAGAAAATCCTTTAAAAAGAACCAGAAATGGAGCTTTAATATCCCCCCTTCCATGACATGATTTTATTCACGTTAAGGAAACTTAATGAGTTATTGGGCATGTGTTCTAATCATTTCAATAAGTGTTTTTGAGGAAGCTTTGTCGTTACTAAAGGAAGATTCTTGTTTAGTAGAACTTTTGAAAAAGAATAGGTGGGAACAAAATGATTTTTTTAATCTTTAGGTTAATTATAACTAATTTAGATAGATAAAATATTAAAATATGTATTGGAATTAATAAAGAGAGAAAGATGTTTTTAATTTTGTATGTTACAATAGATATTTTATTATAACATATATATTGTGATCTATCAAGATTCTAGTATTTGATCTATATAGTCAAGTTTTGATAGAGGAAAAAATGAACTATTCTTATTAGATTCAAATGTGTATGTGTTATTTTTTTTTCCATATTTATGGTGTTGAACCTAAAATCATGACCTTGAATTTGGGGTCCTATTTCTTTGAATATCTGTTTGCATGTAAATATTTAGATTGGATAGTGTTGGTACCCTTATGAAACTTTGACCTCATCAAGCTTGTGATTAGTAACCATATTGTTCTTGTCATGTTATCAATATCAACCTAGTTTTCTCTCTTATCTGAATTGGAAGGTTATCAAGGAAGAGATGTGTCAAACAAAAATGGCAAAGATCTTAATAATGTAATAGATCCAATGCATACAAAGTAGGATGAAAGCCAATTCTTTTATTTTGAAGGTGGGATTGGTGAGTGTCAAAGTGAATTCCTCCAACACTCCTTTCAAGTGGCATATTAGAGTAAAGAAAATCAAGAAGAAAAGGAGATTGATCAATGTGGTGCCACTTTTTGGTGGTAAAGCCAACATAAAACTATGCCAAAAACATGGCAAGGACTAGTTAAAACCCCACACCAATTAGTAAAATAGGACGTAACTTTTTGATTTGTTATGTCATCTTAAATTCACACCAAAGGGCGGTAAAATGGATATAAAGGTGCATCAAGGAAAAAATAAGGTAACATCAAATGAAAGCAAACTTTCTAGGTGGTGTTGTCACTCAAAAGTTCCACAATCACACTTTCTAGCTAACATTTTCACCTAAAATTTCCTAGAATCACACTTTCTAATTGGTGTTCTAAACCAAAAGTTCTTATAATCATATTTTCTAACTAGTATTACCACCTAAAGGTTCATACAATAACACTTTATAGCTAATGTTATCACCTAAAAATTACTTCAATTACACTTTCGAGTTGATGTTTCCATTAAAAGTACCTACAATTACACTTTCCAACTAGCTTTACCATGATAAAAATTTCCAAGCACAATAAAATCCAAATTCAAAAAGTGTAGAGTTTAAGTGTTAAGTATAAGTTCGATGTAGTTTTATAAATAATTCTATTTTTAGAAGCTACTACTTTAGCATGTATTCTTTTCTTTGTAATGGCTGGAGGAGAAAAAAATCTACGTTTCTATTTTCAAAAAGTTGCTATTTTAGAAAGTTTTCTTTGTCATGAATTTATTGTATCATTGTTTTTCAAAGTTAGTCATCAATTTTATATCCATAAATAGAATTTCAATAATTTTCATAGGAGCAAAAAAAAATCCTATATTTTAGAGACTCTAAAAGATTTGACAAAGTTTGCAAGTTAGTCATTTTAGAATTTTAGAAACAGCTCAAGTGACAAAAGTTGCTCTTTTTCTAAAGGAGATAGAGATGAACTACATTAGGATTTTATTTAATTACCTATTAGAATTAGTTTATTTTAAAAGAGTTTTATTTTCTTATTTTAGTAGATAGAGATATAATTGTGGAATTTTTTTATTACAATTTTAGTCATAACAGCTTATTTTGTAAAGATTATAAATAAGTATCTTGAGCATATAATGTGTCATGATAGTTGATATTGATTTTATGTTGTGTAGGTTGCCAGTCAAGATATTGTATTGTGAAAGTTAATGAATGTTTGTAGGTCACACTTATGTTGTATAGATCATTGTTTAACAAAAACAATTGTGTAATGTAATTGAACATTTTAGAATTTCAAGAATTAAGTTGATAAGATCGTATCTAGTTAAGTTTAGTATTGGCCAAATACATCTTTCCAAATCGTAACTATTTATACATTTTAGCTATTTTATTTCATGAAATTGTGAGGTGTTCATATGTCTAATTCTTTATCATTGGTCTTATTCTATCAAATCTTTGTTTATAGCTAAATAATAGCCTATGTTTTAAATAGTAGAAAGTTGTGTTTATTCATGCTTGAATTGTTTATTCCCCTTAATCTAAGAAATATTATTGTAAACCTTGATTGTTGCAATTTGACACATGCATCTAGGGAAAAAACATAGTCTATTAGATATTTACATTTATTCAAAACCCCTCATGAAATCTTGTATAGTGTGCATGTTGGAAATATTGTTGTCATTGATGTCAAAGGAGAACTACGATTACAATATTCTTATTGAAGAAGAAGGAGAATAAATGGGTTGGACAACCATGATTAAATTATATGCTAAGGAGAATTAAAAAAGGGGGAAAAATTGTTATATTTTCAAGTAAAATATTTGATCTTAATGGGCTGACCCAATTTGTTTATATTGGCACTCAAATTATGTTTTCAAAATGGGTCAACCTTCATCTTGGCACCCAATGTTTAAAATTATTATTGTTTTTATGTGGTCGACCTCCCTTGAGAAGGACAACCCTATTGGGTGAAGATGCACAATTGGGTATAAATTGAAGATGAAGTGGAGAGTAATAGTGGCAAGTAATACAATATAATATCATTCGAATTTGAGAAAATTTAGAGTAGAAATAAATGTGAAGAATTTTGTCGTAGATTAATGAAGGAGAATATATGTTGAAGAATGTTGCAAATTTGTGAAGGAGAATACATGTTGAAGAATGTTGCAACAGATTAGTGAAGGAGAATATATGTTGAAGAGTGTTGCAGATTTGTGAAGGAGAATACATGTTGAAGAATGTTGCAGTAGATTAGTGAAGAAGAATATATGTTGAATTATGTTACATTAGACTTGTGAAGAAGAGTGTATGTGATGCATAATCTACAAGCAAAATTTATGAAGATAGTTCAAATTATTATCATTCATTGAAACAATAAGTGAACAATGATATAAAGAAGATAGAATTTTATGTAGAGCAGATCTAAATTTTAAGTGTGTGAAAGTGCATAAAAACACATTCATCATCCATTAAAGAAGCAACATCATGAAGATGAAATTTTGTCTAGAAGAATTTGGTGCCACCTAAAAGAAGAGATTGGTGTCTCTTGTTGAGTTGGTTCTCAATTGTGGGGATTGGTGTCTCCAGTGGGTTGGTGCCTACAAATTTTATGTTGGGGATTGTTGTATCCAGAAGGTTGGTGCCTACAAATTTTGTAAGAGTGTTTTATAAAAGCAATATTTTGTTGTGGTTTTCTCTTGAAAGATTTCCATGTAAATCTTGTGTTCTTCCTATGTTATTATTTGTTGATGTTTGTATTTGAAGTTATTGTGATTGTTAATTTGAAGAGTAAAATATAGTCTTATACTTATTCATCCCCCTCTCAGTATAAGTGTGTGCTCATCAGTGCATACTTATAAATTATGTTAGTTTAGGTTTAGTTGGATCTTAGGGAACTTCCCCTTACAATTTAAAAAATAGTTCTACTAAATGTGTTATTTTTATTTGTGTTGTTTGACAATAAACAAATTAAAATGCTATGTAATGCTAAAAAAACTAGTAGAGCTTACTATCAAAAGGGATTTTGCATCTTGTCTTAATGGAAGTTAGGCCATGTGTGCAAATTTAACAATGTTTAAGTTTGAATACTTGTCAAGAATAATGCAACACATATGTCTCTATCTTGATGAATGATGTGTTGGTGTAATGCATTAGTTACATAATTGTAAGCTATTTTGTAATGATAATGTGATATGAGCTCATGATATCTAAATGCATTAGATATTTATCCTCTTATTTCCAACATGTAAAATTATTTAGTATATTCTATCATACTCATATCTAAATGAATTTATTTCCACCATATAGCAACATGACCCTTTAGTTTTGTCTTAACAAACTTTACTCTCTTAGGATAAGAAATCTCCTCATACTCAAAATATTCTTCTGAATCAATCAACCAATTTATTAACTCCTTCCAAGACTTAGACTACAAACATAATTAGGGAAATTAGTTCTAGTTCTCTTATCAATTTTATAAATAACCTTCTCCATAATAATTTATTCCACAACTTGTCCATTACCTCTCTTGTTTTCTTTCACTTTCATCCACTCTAAGGTTATGACCCCTTCTTTTGTCTTATTCAACAACATTAGATTGGATTTTGATATTCCTCATTATATCAAATATTTCCTCAATTCATTTTACAATATGGAGAACACCTTGAACTCTATCCACTCTTCATGGATGCAACTATCTTCAAAGCTAATGAAAATTGCCTCACAATTTGGCAATCCAATCATAATCAAATTATAACTATATAGGGAACCTTCTACCCAACACATTGGTGTAGGAAGATGCTCTTCAATATTCTCCTTTTAGGAATCAATTGTAAGCTTTGATGCCATATATTTTAGTCATGGTTGGGGGGTCTAATTAAAGACTATCAAACCATGCAATAGATGTTAACTCTCAACACTATTGTAAAATAAATAATAGAACATTTGTTCACACAATAAATCATTTTTTTGTTGATTCAAAACATAATTACATCACAAGATTGTATTAGCTTCAAGACCGTTCAAGCTTTGAAATTTTAATACAATATAGATCTTACAATCTGAATAACTAAATTTCTACTTAGCACTCATTATATATAGCTATCGATTACTTGTTGGTGTGAATGGAGTATATCACCTAACCAATTATAGTCCTTGATATGAGGTCATACTAGGTCATACAATGCACGACTTCAACCTAAAAAAAATGTAAGACTCAAAAAAATGCACACAAATTGAGGTTTTCATTCATCAAAACTTCAAAACAATGTCTCCAACCCCCAATTCTATTTTTGGAGGGTGTCTTTGTATATTACCAATCAAAACCAACTCTTTGAAATAGTTTCTTTATTTGCATGTATCTGTTTCTTGCTTTTTTGACAATTTTCCAAAGTTGCATGACAAGTTTTAGCAACGTTTGGCAAATTTTATAATTTTAAAACAAAAACCTAATTAATCACTCCAAAATGAATCTATATGATTCCAAATGGTCATAAATGATCTTATGAGACTCCAAAACACTCTAACAAACCTAAAACCAAAAAAATAACAAAAATATGCTTATGAGGCTCTTGATGCCCCTGCACTAGTACCTAATGCTCCCTTGTATTTTCCCACTGATGTTAATCAATCTGAGAGATTATTGCAAGTTCATCCATGTCAATTATTCTTTTGGTTGTAGTTTCCCTTTCCTTGTCCCTACTCAGATGCCTAAATTGAGAAATTCTAAAATTGGTTAAGTGTGGAGTTTCTTTGAGTCTTCCACCTTGTAGAGCACCCAAATGGGTATCTCGAATACAAACTTAAAGAAAATTAGTTTAAAATTAGCCAAGTTATGTACTTACGGGTTTTGGGTCTCTTATTGGCCTTTTGTGGGTAATTCTACATGAACCAACCCATTGTTCCAAGGTACATTTCAGTAGGAGGTCCCCGACCCACATGGACCCAATGGAGGTCCAAGATCCATAAAACCCAAAAAGTTGAAGGAAAATAACATGTGGATAAGGAAAATCGAAGTGAACTAGTTCAATGGGTTCAAATGGTGCATTTAAGTTGTCAATTGAGGTTTTGCATGGACTTGATGGAGGTCTACTTCACGCATGGACTAGATGAGGGTCAGATTTATGCAAGTGCCAAGAAAGAGGGATCCAAGGAATAACAAGGTAAAGTCAAAAGGTGTGGACTCGATGGCGATTATTTCCTCTTATGGCACAATGCCGACCCAAATATTGCATAGCTTGATGGTAAAAAAAACTAAACCAAGCTAAGAATGGATTTGTAAGTAAGTCTAAGTGAAGCAATTCAAGGGACAAAAGGTGTAATTCATATCGAGGTCCAAGACCTACATGGTTCATATGGAGGCTCCAGACCCATATTAGTTTTGATGGAAACATAAGTTCACCATAAAAGTAAATTGAATAATGATTGATTTGTGGTTAAGTCTAAGTGAAATGATGCAAGGGTCAAAAGGTGTAGTTCAAATAGAGGTCCAAGACCTACATTAGTTCTAATGAAAACACAAGTTCCAAAATAAAGTAAATTGACTAAGGATGGATTTACAAGTAAGTCTAAGTGAACCAGTTCATTGTTTAAAAGGTGAAGTGTAGATGTCGACCAAGTCACCACATATCCATATGAAGGTCAAGTTTCCATAAAGGAAAAGTCAAAAGAACAAGACAAGTCTGTGTTGGTAGTTTTAGTGGTTCTCAAAATTGTAAGAACCTCTAATGAGGTTCTTTGTTTCTTGTGAACCCTTGACCATCAATAAAGGTAAGGTAAATACTTTCATTGAATGCTAAGGAAATGATAAAGATAAATAAGGAAAAAGGGGGAATCAAAGGTTATATTGGTTTTGAAAACCTATAGTTTGCCCCAATAGGTTCCTAAAGTAGGTCAAGTTCCTAATAGGGTTGTAAGCCCCAATATAAGAGGGTGTCAACTTCATGCCAACTCTGAAAGGTGAAGTAGAAGAAAGCAAGTTAAGGCATAAAAAAACATCAGTAGGAAAATATAGTGCCAAAGAAGAGAGAACTGAGAAGACGGATCCCAACTTTCTGCATGGTCTGATTCTCATAGTTTTGATGCTAACCAAAGCCCCACATGGACCCAATGGAGGCTGATGTTCTATATGGACTAGCTTCTTTCATTGATTCTCACTATTTTCTACACCAACCTCCTTTGTAACCTCGTCAATGTTCAACAACTCCTACAACCACCCAATTTTTATATTGTAAGGGCTTCATAAAGGATCTTAATGAAATTTGGATACAATTTTTGGGGTAAAATGGTGTCATGCTCCATTATTTATTGTAGATTCTCTTCTTGTCACGAGACCACTACTAGGGAACATTTATTACGAATTTCATGGGGGATTTTTTACACTTCATCCTTTGAATCATCAATGTACAATATGGAAGGGGTATTGGGAATATTTTCTACACCTGTAGATCAATTTTTTTTAATAAATTTGTCAGACTTGGGCAGAGTCGTGATTAGGGTTTCTTTCCTTATCACATCCTCTCTCTCTCCTTTTCCTTCTAGAAATAAAATGAATATTAAGATTCATTTGTTAGGGAGTTCTTCTTTTATTTGATGGAGCAGATACATGTATTTTACATATCTACAATTGTAAATTGGCTTCAAGCCTTAGATCTAATGCAAAGTTGCTCATTATTACCTCTTTTGTCTCATTGACATGTATAATTTATTATCTTCATGTTCTAGTTAATTTTATGGTTTCCAACATATCCATGTTGTGTAGAACTTGGTTGTAGGAACTAACTGCATATTTTCTTTCCATCCTAGAGTCTATTCTCTTTATCTTTGCACCTATTGTAGGATTCTCTAAGCCAAAGACCTATGTGAATATCCACATACTTATTGTTTGTTCTCTATGCTATCTTTGGGCGGGAAGAAATCATTCTAAGTCTTGGTGCGTCACCTTTTCAATTTATTTCTTCTCTCTTTTCTCTTTGGTAAAGTTGATAAGTAGGTTAGGTTTTAGTTGTTACTAGTGTTGAGTTGGATCAACACTCTGTACCTAGTTTAGAGAGGGAACTGACCCTTTATCTTGAGGTTTGACTTTGAATAGAAAGGTCCTACACCTTGAAGTCACTTCAATATTCACTAAATAGTTGAGTTGATTGCTCAATATGGGTGCATATCCAAATTGACAACAAACACCTTTAGTTTTTTTAGTTTTTGTGTCTCATGTCATATGATTAAGACACTTGGCATAATCCTATGTTTTCATCTCCTTTCATAGTGCCTATATAATCAAGGATCCTCAAGTACTTTATGTATCCATTGTATACCCATGGTATCATTGTATCACTTGCATCCATAATCAAAAAATTTATTTCTTGGTTTTCTCTTGTGGAAGGCTATTTCTAGTTTTGTAGGTGATCTTAGTAGCTTGAGTCTATTACATGAATCTTACATTGTATTAGAGCTTATGATATATAAGTCATTTTCAAATCTAGGAGTGATTTAGGAAGGAGATTTTATTTGGGTGTATTTTTGGAGAAAACAAACCTCACCATTGAGTCTAGAAGGCCCAAAAGACTATATTTTCATATAAACACTCCAATTTTGGAGTCAACATTTTTTGTTCATTTTTAGGGATTTAAAAAAATATATATAGTTGTATGGGATTCATACAAGCCATATGGCATCAGTAGAATATTTGGTATTATCAAATATGGGTATAGGGTATGAGTGTCAGAATATTATTTGGCTGACATAATTTCTCTGTGAACCTTTTGTGTTTTCTGTCTAGTTTGGATTAGTAGTCATTTCAAGGCACAACATCAAATTTTTTTATTAAAAAATATTTTATAAATCACCACTAGTTAATTGTTCATGGCCACTAGATGTGTGGTTTGGGAGCTCCAAATCATGCTTAGTCCTAAGTGGATTAACACCATCTTGGTAGTACGATGACTAATAACTCTTGGTTGCAACTGATTATCACCACCTAGTTGTCATTCTTCCAACACCCTATCAATTTTGTCATTCCTCTTGCTACTTAGCATCACTCTACTCCAAACACACAATTGTTGGTATGTGGCGACTGATCATGCTATACTGTACAATCTTTCTCCTACTTTTTTGATTCATCATCGAAAAAGGAAAAAATTGACTTTGTAGAACCCTAATTCTAGAAGTTTCTAAAAAGCTTGTAATAAGCGGTTGGGATGAGAGTTTTAGTGAGGGATTATTCACGAGATTGTAATATGTTTTGTACTGGATAATAAAATTATTAGATGGCTATGGTTTTGTGGATGTAGCCTGGATTGGGTGAACCATGTTAAATTCTCTATGTTGTCTTGTTTTTGCTATAATTTTCTGAGTTTTTTATTTCTCTATTTTATTGATCAAATTTGCATTTAACTATTAGATATCTTCCTTCTAACCCTAACAAGTGGTATCAGAGCAAGGTTGTGTTCAGTTACCCTCCGCGGGAAGGTCTCACTGTTGAGTGGGAGCATGGAAGACGAGGGTAAGTTGAAGGTTGAGAAGTTCAATGTGCAAAACTATCAGTTATGGAAGATGCAAATGGAGGACTACCTCTATTAGAAGGATTTATGGTGGCCATTGGAAGGGAAAACTAATAAAACCGCAACAATGTCTGATGAGGACTAGGATATTTTGGACACAAAGGCTCTTGGTAGTATTCGTTTATGCCTGACACAATTGGTGGCATTCAATATTACAACAACAAAGATAACTCAAGAGTTGATGCAAACCCAAGAGAAGTTATATGAAAAGTATTCCGCTTTGAATAAGGTATTTCTTATGAAGTGTTTATTTAATATGAAAATGGTAGAAGGTAGGTCAGTTGTTGATCATTTAAATGAGTTTAATACAATTACTAGTCAATTAACTTTTGTAAATGTAAACTTTGATGAAGAAGTTAGGGATCTTTTAATTTTGTGTTCTTTTCCTGAAAGCTAGAATAGCTTGGTAATGGTTGTTAGCAATTCTATTTCTGGTTTGAATACATTGAAATTTGATGATGTTGTTGGTGTTATTTTGAGCGAGGATATTCATAGGAAAAGCTCAGGTGGAACATCCACATCAGGAAGTGTTTTGAATGCAGAAAGCAAGGGCTGAACAAAGGAGAGAGGAAACAATTTTGGAAGTCGTGGGAATTCACGAGGAAAAGCAAAGGACAAAAGGTCCCAATCTAGAGACAAGAGGGATTGTTAGTACTGTGGTAAGCTAGGTCATTTACAGAAAGATTGTTGGTCTCGAAAAAATAAAGGAGACAAAAAGGAAGGAAATAAAGAGGAAAATGTGGTAAGTAATAAATTTGATGAGGATGTTTTGATTCTTTCCCTTGACAATGCTGATGATTCTTGGGTGTTAGATTTAGGGGATTCATTTCATGCTACACCCCATAGAGATTATTTTTTTGATTATGTCCAAGGGGATTTTGGGCTAGTTTATTTAGGAGATAACAAACCCTATCAGATTGTTGGAAAAGGAAGAATCAATATTAAGTTGCAAAATGGGAATCATTGGATACTACATGAGGTAAGGCACGTTCCAAAGTTAAGAAGAAATTTAATTTCAACAGGACAACTAGATGATGAAGGTTGTGTTGTTACATTTAGTGATAAAAACTGGAAGGTTACAAAAGGTGGCTTAGTGGTAGAAAAATGTGTAAAAGTAGGCACCTTATATATTTGTACATGTCATATTTTTCCTTCTACTTTAGCTATTGAAGATAAAAATCAATGTTCAAGAACAATTGTTGCAATTCAGCAGGCAGAAAATCAGATAGTTGTTGTGGATTCTGAATCAACACTATGGAATAATAGACTTGGGCATATGAGTGGAAAAGGTATGAAAGTACTTCATTCAAAGAATGTTCTACCAATTCTAAAATGTGTTAGTATTGATTTATGTGAAAGTTGTGTGTATGACAAACAAAAGAGAGTTAGTTTTCTCAAGGATGGGTGTTGGTGTAATTAAATGTGTTGTACCTTGTCCTAGGTCATAATAACACCTTAGTTAAGTTTACTTAGGGACCACATAGGAGGTAGTTGGAGCTTTTCCACCTTTGGTGGACTTATCATGTTATTACTTTATCACTTCCACCTTTCCTGGACATATCATGTGATTATCTCTCCACCTTTTGTGGGTGATCTACCATTTGTGGTGATTATCACATTATCACTTTTCCACTTTAGGTGGAGTGATAGCTTTTCATTGTTGTCTCATGTCATAATCTTATGCCCTTCTATGTTCTCACCTGGGATATATAACCAAGGGATCTCTCTCATTGTAAACAATCAAACAATCATCTCAAATCACAATCATCCCATTATCATATTGATGAGAATACAGTTTATTCTTGTCACATTATTCTCTCTTTTTTGTGCTTTCCATTTGGTCCAACTATCTTGGCATCCATAACCAATTTTAACATGGTATTAGAGCGGGTTGGGTGCCATTGGAGAGTCTTTTTCTGAAGAGAGATGCCAGATTTGGGGAGGTTCCATTTTTGGCTCTTTATTGCAGGTTCATATCGGAGCTTGCTAGTGTAAATCTAAGCTCACCATTGCATCCAGGAGGCTCGAGAAAGTCAGATTTGACTTTTGTTTCACTCAATTTGATCACCATTTGCATTTTTGGCAAACAAGATATCGATAGAAAGCTAGTTTTGAGCACTTCATAGTGGTGTAGACCATTTTTTTCAGATTTTATCATCTACACAAATTTGAGGTTATTTTTCATCATGGAGACAGATGTGAAAATTCATCAATGCATGCACTATTTCCTTTTTTGTGTGCATTAGGTTTGTATTTTCTCTGCACTTCATTTCAGTTCCAGATCATTTCTCAATCAACTGTTGCTTCATAGATTCCAGAGATGTGCCAGTTTGTGAGTTTTCCAGTGTTCCTTGGCATCAGGTTTGTTGTTGCTTTATCATGATTCCACCTTGAGTCAATCAGTGACTCACATATGGTTTCAGTAGCAGACAAAAGTATCTTTCCTTGCTTGCTAGATTGAGTATTCCAGTGTTATTCCATAGTGTACTTCTAGTGCTTCTCTTGCAACAGGTTATCTCATTATGGGGGGTTGAATGGTCTCTCTTTTCATCCTTTATGTGGATGGAGATTGATTGGATTTGTGATGGATATCATCATTGTATTTCATCTCTTTTTTGGGGAGGAGTTTTGTCCCACTAGGTTTTCTCCTTTTCTCCGTTTGTGAGAGATTGCATTGCATATGTACATGGGTACCTAACATGGCCTAGTTGTCGGGACCCATCTTGCATTGTTTTCTTTTGTGTATATTCTCCCTAAGTTGCACTTAAGGGGGGTGTTGGTGTAATTAAATGTGTTGTACCTTGTCCTAGGTCATAATTACACCTTAATTAAGTTTACTTAGGGACCACATAGGAGGTAGTTGGAGCTTTTCCACATTTGGTGGACTTATCATGTTATTACTTTATCACTTCCACCTTTCCTAGACATATCATGTGATTATCTCTCCACCTTTTGTGGGTGATCCACCATTTGTGGTGATTATCACATTATCACTTTTCCACTTTAGGTGGATTGATAGCTTCTCATTGTTGTCTCATGTCATAAGATTACAACACTTGTCATAATCTTATGCCCTTCTATGTTCTCACCTGGGCTATATAACCAAGGGGTCTCTCTCATTGTAAAGAATCAAACAATCATCTCAAATCACAATCATTCAATTATCATATTGATGAGAATACAGTTTATTCTTGTCACATTATTCTCTCTTCTTTGTGCTTTCCATTTGGTCCAAAGATCTTGGCATCCATAGCCAATTCTAATGATGGGAAATAAAAGAAAGATGAGAAATTAGAGATTGTGCATACAGATGTATGGGAACTAGCCCGGGTATCTTTTCTCAATGGCTCTCAGTATTATATTACATTCATTGATGATGCAACTAGGAAGGTATGGATTTATTTCCTTAGGCAAAAATTTGATGTATTTGAAACTTTTAAAAAATGGAGAAGCTTGGTTGAGAATGAGATGGGTAAAAACTTAAAATGTCTCAGATCTAATAATGGTGGTGAGTATTGCAGAAAAGGGTTTGAAGATTATTGTTCCTCTATGTTGAGAAACGGTGACTCAATTACCATCTTGGACCTCTATCAGGAAAGGACTTGGCGAAAAATGACTTGCTTCTTCCCTTAACAACGTACCACGCTGGCGACCTGGCGGTTACCACTTCGCCGCGGGTGATGAGTCCGCTCATGCGGTGGCTGCGGTGAGGTTGCCTGTGTTCTGTCTGGCGGTTACCGTCACACCGCGGGTGGTGAGTTTGCTCACCGCGGTGGCTGCGATGAGGCCGCCTACGTTCTATCTGGCGGTTACTGTCACACCACGGGTGGTGAGTTTGCTCACCACGATGGCCACGGTGAGACCGCTGGTGGTCTGCTAGGCGATCATCGCCCTACCGCAGGGTGGCCTAATGGCCCCATGGTAGTGCAATATAATTGCCTACAGTCTGCCTAATGGTTACCGTTGCACTGCGGTAAGGCTGGAAGGGCTAGGTGGTGGCGCGGGGCGGACAGAGACAGAGCTTGGGCGAGTTCACCGCCACACCATGGGGTGACTTTGTGAGCTCGACGATAGTGTGGGTAAAGTCGGGGAGAGCTCGAATGAGCTCACCACTATACTACGGCAGGTGGAAGTGAGCTCGACAATAGCGCAAGGAAGTCTAGATGAGCTCGGGTGAGTTCACCGCCATACTGCGATAAGCGAAGACAAGCCTGACGGTGGCGTGGTAGGAGCTTGGATGGACTCGGAGCTTGGTCAACCAAGCTTGACCGAGCTGGACCGAATGTCAGAGCGATCAACGAATGTCAGAAGGACACGTGGCTCAATGCCAAGATGTTGATTGGCTAAAAGCCAAAACGGTTAATGGCAGTTATTGCAGGCCGAGTTTCAACTGGAGACAGGACCTTTTTTAGGCAAGGAATTGAATGCCTGGGCGGCTCAATGCAAGAAGATCTGTCAATGAAGATCAAATAGCGTGATTGGATGATCGGTGCATGAACCTGAAGTCTGCGATTGGGTTGTACATTGGTAACCCAAAGGTGACAGTTAAGCATGTAAGTAGTTGATGTAAGTCAGATGATTTACTGTATACTGAGAGCATTGTAACTATGAGTGAACTTTCAGACTACTATTGTGAGCTGATCAGAGAGTGAAGACTGAAGCGGGTATGTAATATTTTTATTATTGTAATACAAATTGGCTTTGCTTGGTGTGGTGGGTTTTTTACCTGAAAAGGTTTTCCCACGTAAATACTTGTGTCAATCTGTGAATGCTTATTTTTTGTTATCTCTTATGGCTGCATGTATTCATCTCAGTAGTTTTAGGAAGCTATAGAACTCATTTTTTCTCTTCTCCCTTGTTGTATTAGTGTTAAGGGAAGGTATTTAGCACTATTGTCTTTCCCTTCAAGTGGTATCAGAGCTTGGCCACTTGTTATCCTTGATTGAAAGGTCAATTTTTTGTGCTAATACAGTTTCAGTGGGAGTCTTGCATTGTTAAAACTTGTTTATGTTTGAGATGGCGAGTAGATCAAGTAGAGTAGAGATTGAAAAATTCAATGGCAGAAACTTTGAGTTATGGAAACTCAAAATGGAGGACTTGTTGGTGGATAGAGACCTCTAGTTATCAGTGTCTGGAACTATGCCACAAAGTATGAATCAAAAGGATTGGGACCTTGCTGATAGAAAAGAAAGAGGTCTGATAAGACTGAGTCTGGTCGATTTTGTACTCCTGAACGTCCATGAGGAGAAGTCTAGAGCTTCATTATGGAAGAAGCTCGGTGATATTTATCAGGGAAAGTCTCTAGTAAATAGGCTATTCTTGAGGAAGAAGTTGTACTCCTTGAAAATGGAAGAAGGTGCATCTATTGTAGACCATCTGAACTTGTTTAACATGAGTGTTACTCAGCTGGCGTCTGTAGGTGTAAAGATTAAGGAGGAAGATTGTTGCATGCCCCTATTGTGTTCGTTACCTGATAGTTGGGATCATCTTGTGATGGCTATTGGAAGTACTACCACTAATTTCAAGATGGAAGACATTGTTGCCTCACTGTTGTCTGAAGAGATGCAGAGGAAGTCTTCAGAGATGGCCAAAGAGGCCCTTGCTATTCGAGGTAGACCAAAGGAGAAAGGCAAGAAGAAGGACAAGAAGTCCAAATCTAAATCTATAGGGAGATCAAAGTCTCTTGGTAAAAATTTCAAGGTGAGATGCTGGAACTGTGGGCAACTTGGTCATATCCGGAAGGATTGTAAGGAGAAGAAGAAGAAAAATGCTTCAGATAATGACTCTTCTCAAAGTGATGCAGATGCCTTCATTGCAGCAGCCTTGACAACTCAAGCACCAGATGATGTTTGGTTGGTTGACTCGGGTGCATCCTTTCACATGACATCCCATAGAGAATGGTTCTCTAAGTACAAGAAGTATGATGGTGGAAAGGTGTACCTGGCAAGTGATTCAACGATGGAGATTGTTGGCAGAGGAAGAGTCAGAATTCAGTTTCCTGACAAAAGAGTCAAAGGAATTGGTGGCGTGCTGCACATACCAGGTCTGGCTCGTAATCTTCTTTCTGTCAGTAAGTTAAATGATGCTGGTGTAGAAGTTTATTTCTCAAGTAAAGGATGTAAAATGGCTAGAGGTGCAATGGTGTTGGCTAAGGGTGTTCGTACTGACACTCTATACAAGCTGGAAGCACACCTTGTTCAAAGTAACAGTGCCTCTATAATGTCAAGCAAAACTGTTCCTTTAGAGGAAGATGAAGACACTTCTCTGGCTGCAAATGCTTTGGAGGTAAAACTCCCAGTAGAAAAGACTATGTTGTGGCATCATAGACTAGGTCACATAGGTGAGAAAGGTTTAAAAACTTTGAAGAATAAAAATATTGTAGAAGGGCTTGATGATTGTAACCTTGAGTTTGATTTTTGTGAACACTGTATTTATGGAAAACAACACTGTGTTTCATTTTACTCGAGTCCTCATAAATCTTCTGGTATACTGGATTATGTTCGTTCTAATGTGTTTGGTCCAGTTAATGTTCCTCCGTTATCGAAGTCTAGATATTATGTTTCTTTTATTGACGATTGTTCGAGAAGGGCATTTGTTTACTTTCTTAAAAGTAAATCAGAAGTGTTCAGTCGGTTTAAAGAATTTAAAAATTTGGTAGAGAATCAGACTGGAAGGAAAATTAAATGTTTGAGGACAGAAAATGGCGGTGAGTTTTGTTCTGCAGATTTTGAAAGGTATTGCACAAATCATGGAATTAAAAGGCATAAAACAACACCTTATACTCCACAGCAAAATGGAGTTGCTGAAAGGTTGAACGATGTTGGTCTCGAGTAGAATTTTTGGGCTGAGGCTGTGGCTACAACATATTATTTGGTAAATCATTCTCCTTGCTCTTCTCTTGTTGATAAGACACCTTTGGAAGCATGGTCTGGTAAAAAGCCCTCTCTCAGACACGTTCGTGTCTTTGGCTAAGAGGCATTGCTTAGGTGCCAAATGAGAAAATATCAAAGTTGGATAACAAGGTTGTTAAATGTATTATCATCGGCTATGGAGTTGGTGTGAAGGGATATAAGCTTTGGAACCCTGTTACTGAGAAGGTTCTATACAATAGAAGCATGATATTTTGTGAGATGAAACCTTCAGTAAGTGATCAACATCTTGAGATAGATCAGAGAGACAAGAAGAATGATGCCATTGAGATTCTTCAAACTCCAAAAAAGGAAGAACTACATGGTGTACCTAAGACTGAGGAGAGTTCAAGTAGCTCTGAGAGTTCTGATGATGAAGAACCACAACCTCAACCAGTAAGAAGTTCTACATGAGAAAAATGGCAACCTAAAAGGTATGGTTTCTCAATGTTAGATTCGAACTGTGCCTGTGCCTTAATTACTAGCACTGATGAGCCTAGGACTGTAAAACAAGCAATCAACATGACTAATTCAAATTCTTGGCTGGAGGCCATGAATGAAGAAATGGATTCATTGAAGAAGAATGAAACTTGGGATTTGGTACCTTCTCCTAAAGGGCAAAAGCCTGTTGGCTGTAAGTGGGTGTTCAAAAAGAAGACTGGTCTTGATGGCAGTGTTGAGAAGTATAAGGCAAGATTGGTTGCAAAGGGATTCTCCCAAATTGAGGGAATTGACTATGGAGAGATTTTTTCCCCTATAGTAAAGCTAACATCCATCAGATTTTTGTTATCATTGGCAGCAGCGTATGACTTAGAGATTGAGCAAATGGATGTGAAGATAACGTTTCTCCATGGTGAGCTGGAAGAAGAAATTTATATGTCCCAGCCTGAGCATTTTGTTGAAAAAGGTAAATAAAATCTGGTTTTTAAGTTAAAGAAATCTTTGTATGGTTTGAAGCAGTCTCCTAGAATGTGGTACCAGAAATTTGACACGTTCGTGTTATCTATGGGATTTGTGAGATCAAAATCTGATCATCGTGTTTATTATAAATATGAAAATGATCATGTGCTTGTTATTACCCTATACGTGGATGATATGTTATTCATAGGAAATAGCAATACTGTGATTTCTGATCTTAAATCTCAGTTGTCTACAAAGTTCGAAATGAAAGATCTTGGTGCAACAAGGTATATTTTGGGAATGGAGATAACCAGGGACAGAACAAGCATAAAGCTTTGGGTAAGTTAGAGTAAGTATGTCAATACTATTATGGAGAGATTTGGTATGAATGACTGCAAACAGTTAGTTGTTCCAATTATGCAGGGAACAAAACTATCTGTCGAAGACTGTCCAAAGTCTGCTACTGAGATGGAGGACATGACTAGGGTGCCTTATGCAAGTGTTGTTGGCAGTTTAATGTATGTGATGGTCTTTACAAGACCAGACATTGCCCAAGCAGTGGGATTCTCAGCCGGTTTATGGAAAATACGAGATCACATTGGGATGTTGTAAAGAGAGTGTTCAAATATTTGAAGGGCACTTCAGACTATGCTTTGTGTTACCATGGCAGTTTGGTTGCATCACAAAGAACACTCAGCATTCATGGATATGTTGATTCTGATTGGGCAGGGGACATTGACAACAAGAGATCCACCAGTGGATACACATTCATGTTAAATGGTGGAGCAGTCAGTTGGATGAGCAAACGACAAGCTGTAGTTGCTCTATCCACTACAGAGGCAAAGTACATGGCAACAACTCACGCCTCCAAGGAAGCAGTTTAGCTGAGTAGATTGTGTTCGGATATTGGTTTTAATGCAAGGTAGATTACAGTCTACTGTGACAGTCAGAGTGCCATTTGTTTGGCAAAGAATCCGACTTTCCATGCCAGGACAAAGCACATTGATGTATAGTATCACTTCATGAGGGACATGGTTAAAGATGGAAAGGTCTGTCTTGAAAAGGTCGACACTTTGAAGAATTTTGCAGATGCATTAACGAAGTCGATGAGCACAAACAAGTTCAGATGGTGCGCAAAATCTATGGGCCTTGGGGCCTATGACCATCAGTAATTTTTTCGAAGTCAAGAGGAAGATGGGAATCTTCGTCAAGTGGGAGTATGTTGAGAAACGATGCCTCAATTACTAGCTTGGACCTCTGTAAGGAAAGGACTTGGAAAAAAATGACTTGCTTCTGCCCTTAACCGCTTTACCGCGTCGGTCTGGTTTTGTCTTGGCGGTACCGCGGTGGCAACCTGACGGTTACCGCTTCTCCGCAAGCGGTGCGTCCACTCACCGCGCTGGTCATGGTGAGGCTGCCTGTGTTTTGTCTGGCAGTTACCATCACACCACGGGTGGTGATTCCACTCACCGCGGTGGCTACGGTGAGGCCGCCTGCATTCTGTCTAGCGGTTACCATCACACTGTAGGTGGTGAGTTCGCTCACTGCAGTGGCCATGGTGAGACCGTTGGCGGTTTGCCAAGTGATCACCGCCCTACCACAGGTTGGCCTGGCAGCCCCCACGGTAGCACAGTATGACTGCCTAGAGTCTGCCTAACGATTATCGCTGCACCACGGAAGGCTGGATGGGCTCAGCGGTGGCGCAGGGCGGACAGAGACATAGCTCGAGCTAGTTCACCGCCACACCGCGGGGTGACTTTGTGAGCTCGATAGTAGCATGGGTAAAGTCGGGGAGAGCTCGGATGAGCTCACTGCTATACCGTGGTAGGTGGAAGTGAGCTCGGCGGTAGCACGAGGAAGTCTAGATGAGCTCGGGCGAGTTCACCGCCATGCCGTGATAGGTGAAGATGAGCCTGACGGTGGCACGGTAGGAGCTTGGATGGACTCGGAGCTTGGTCAACCAAGCTTGACCGAGCTGGACCGAATGTCAGAGAGATCAGTGAATGTCAGAAGGACACTTGGCTCAGTGCCAGGATGTTGATTAGCTAAAAGCCAAAACAGTTAATGGCAGTTATTGCAGGTCGAGTTTCAGCTGGAGACGGGACCTGTTTTAGGCAAGGAATTGAATGCCTGGTCGGCCCGATGCAAGAAGATATGTCGGTGAAGATCAGATAGCGTGATTGGATGATCGGTGCATGAACTTGAAGTCTGCGATTGGGTTATACATTGGTAACCCAAAGGTGACAGTTAAGCATGCAAGTAGTTGATGTAAGTCTGATGATTTACTGTATGTTGAGAGCATTGTAACAGTGAGTGAACTTTTAGACTGTTGATGTGAGCTGATCAGAGAGTGAAGACTGAAGGTTGTATGTAATATTTTTATTACTGTAATACAAATTGGCTTTGCTTGGTGTGGTGGGTTTTTTACTTGAAAAGGTTTTCCCATGTAAATACTTGTGTCAATTTGTGAATGCTTATTTTTTGTTATCTCTTATGGCTGCATGTATTCATCTTAGTAGTTTTAAGAAGCTATAGAACTTGTTTTTTCTCTTCTCCCCTGTTGTATTAGTGTTAAGGGAGGCTATTCTGCACTATTTTCTTTCCCTTCACTCTAATGGTATTCGTAGGAGAAAATGGTTCCAAGGACTCCATAAGAAAATGGGGTGGCTGAGTGCATGAATAGAACAATAATGGAGCATGCACGAACTATGAGATTGCATGTTGGGCTGCCTTTAAACATGTGGGTAGAGGTTGTAAAAGTTGTTGTTTATTTAATTAATAGAGGTCCCTCTAATTCTTTGGGTTGTGGTATTCCAGAGGAATTTCAGATAGGTAAGAAGGTGAGTTATTCTTTTCTCAAAACCTTCGATTGTGAAGCATTTGCACATGTAGATTCTGAAAATAGAACCAAGATTGATGCAAAATCAAAGAAATGTATATTTGTTGGATATGACATTGATGAATTTGGTTATAGGCTTTGGGATTTTGAAAATCAAAAAATTGTGAGAAGCAGGGATGTCATATTCAATGAGAAAGTGTTGTACAAAGATCAATTGCAGAAGCATGAGAAGAAAGAAAATGATTATGCAGTGTTGGATGATACTCCAAAAAATGATGTTCTAGTGGTTCCTCATGCTCCACAACAACAGAAACAACAAATACCACAAACTCTAGTGAATGCTAGACGATCTTCAAGGATAAGTAGACCTCTGAAAATATTTTCACCCTCTTTGTATTCTATTTTATCAACTAATGTTGGTGAACCAGGATTTTATGATGAAGCTATGCAGGTGGATACCAAGGTTTAGTGGGAGCATGGAATGGAAGAAGAAATTGACTCCTTGTTGAAAAATTAGACTTGGGAATTATGCAAGTTGCCTACAAGTAAAAGGCTTTACCAAACAAATGGGTTTATAGGCTGAAAGAGGGGGATGGAGGTAAGAAAGGATTTAAAGCCAGATTAGTTGTAAAGGGATTTGCATAGAAAAAGGGTTTTGATTTTGATGAAATATTTTCTCCAGTTGTTAAAATGACTTCTATTCGTACTGTTCTAAGTATTGTGGCTACTGAAGATTTGCATTTAGAATAACTTGATGTTAAAGCAACCTTTCTCCATGGTGATTTGGAAGAGGAAATATATATGGAATAGCCACACGGATTTGAGGTCAAAAATAAGGAGAAACTAGACTGCAAATTGAAGAAAAGTTTATATGGTTTGAAGCAAGCACCTCGACAATGGTATATTAATTTTGATAGTTTTATTGTTGAGCAAGGCTACAACAAGTGTAATTTAGACCATTATGTTTACTTTAAGAGGTTAGATGAAGATAGCTAAATTATTTTATGTTTATATGTTGATGATATGCTTGTAGTGGGGTCTAGAACATGGATCACATAAAGGAGTTAAAACAACAGTTAGCAAATTCATTTGCTATGAAGGATTTGGGGGAAACAAAACAAATCCTTGGTATGAAGATTACAAGAGATAGGAAAAAAATATATATATTTTTATCTCAGGTTGATTATATTGAAAAGGTGTTGTAGAGATTTCATATGGAGAATGCAAAAGCTGTCAGCACACCTTTGCCCAGTCATGTCAAATTGACTAAGGATATGTGTCCAAAGACACAAGAGGAGGAATATAAAATGTCCAAGGTACCATATGCTTCAGTTGTAGGCAGTTTAATGTATGTCATGGTATGCACGAGACCAGATATCGCACATGTCATAGAAGTTGTTAGCAGGTATATGAGTCATCCTAGAGTTGAGCATTGGAATGCGATAAAATGGATTCTCGGGTACTTGAGAGGTACATCCAATAAATGTTTATTTTTTGGGGGCTCAAATGTTGATTTAAAAGGCTATGTTGACTCAGATTTGGCGGGGGATATAGATACTAGGTGAAGTACCACAAGTTATGTATTTACAATTGGTGGGACATCGGTGAGTTGGATTTATTGGCTGCAAAAGGTGGTTGCTTTATCCACTACAGAGGCAGAGTATGTGGCTACAACAGAGGCAACAAAGGGGATGATATAGCTACAACTTTGCATGGAAGATTTGGACAAACAACAGGCTGAAAATCACTTGTTTACAGACAACCAGAGTTCTATACATCTTGCAAATAATTCTAACTTTCACTCTAAAACTAAACATATACAGCTGAGATGCCATTTCATTTGGTCAGTGTTAGAGGATGGATATGTAAAACTAGAAAAGATACATACAGATGCAAATCCAACAGATATGTTTACAAAGGCAATGAAAAGGGAGAAGTTGAGCTCCTCTTCAGCTTCAATTGGTATTCATGGTTAAAAGTATAATAGAGTAGTAGGGTCCAAGGTGCTTATTCCAGTGGGAGCTATAAGTGCAACAATGTCGTCTAGGATCAGTCTCCAAGTGGGAGAATTGTTTGGTATGGAGCCTGATCAGTCTCCAAGTGGGAGATTATTGGTTTGTGACGACTGATCATGCTATACTGTACACTCTTCAAGTATCCTTGCCAGGGTCAGGGGTCGGGCTGGGCCCCGGGCAGGGGTTTGGGGGCAATAGCCCCAAGAAAAAAATTTCTCCTACTTTTTCGCTTTCGTCATCGAAAAAGGAAAAAATTGACTTTATAGAACCCTAATTCTAGAAGTTTCTAAAAATCTTGTAATAAGCGGTTGGGATGAGAGTTGTAGTGAGGGATTATTCATGAGATTGTAATATGTTTTGCATTGGATAATAAAATAATTGGATGGCTGTGGTTTTGTGGATGTAGCCTGGATTGGGTGAACCACGTTAAATTCTTTGTGTTGTCTTGTTTCTGCTATAATTTTTTGAGTGTTTTATTTCTCTGTTTTATTGATCAAATCTGCATTTAACTATTAGATATCTACCTTCTAACCCTAACAACAATGTGGCCCAAATCTACCACTCCTCCATCACTTAGGGAGTGATGCCACCAAGACATAGGTTGGCCCCATTTTTTATACCTAAGGGAGAACATTTTATAGAAGGCATATTTTTGACTTCTTATAAGAGTCATGAAGCCATTTTTGAGAACTTTGTGGTGGTACATTTATTTTTCTAGATTTTGCTACAAGTGCTTGATATTTGTTAATTGAAGTCTAGATTGTATTTTTAGCTTCCAAGCTTATAAATATAAAGGTATTAATGATATTTTCTTATTTATCCATGTACTTTTTCCAGAGTCATCCTAATGAATATTTTATTCAATTTGTAACATATTTTCCTTTTGATTGATTACTTGGATATTTTGGCACCTAAAAAATTTCTATTTACATGAGATGGCTGCATTTTATCTTATTGATACATTTATTAAGATTATTGGTCTTAGATTTATTTTCTAAGGACAATATCATGAATTTTATATTCATCCTTCTGTAGTAATCCCAAATAAGGATAGTTATGAGTCTTGGTATAAGGGCATATTGACACATATATACGCAAATTAATTTCTTGGTTATTGAAAGAAGGATATCAATAAGAAGGGAATTCATATTTTTTCTCATTATTTATAGTTTTTCTACATGTCAAATAAGGGTATTTATGTTTGGTAATAAACCTATGCTGATTAGAAACTAGGAAATAAACATATTCTTAAATAGAAAATTAAAACATATAGATTTTTAGAAAGCTTACTTTGAGAGCTATGTTTGTGCGGTATATTATGTTACAATGACTCCATTTGATCATTGAAAACATGACACAATATTTTTTCCAATAAAAACCTAACATGTGAAACAAAGGGATATTAGTTACCTCTTAGATACCTTTGATTGAAGGAACTTCAATCAAATATCATACAATATTATTTATAATGAAATGGTTTTTATATTTGACATTATGTGAAATAATATATAAGGACCTTTGTTGAAGGTATTCTAATCAAAGGTCATGTTAATGGATTCCATGTGGCTTTTCCATGGAATTCAATCGAAGGTTCTTTAGTTAAAGGTTAGGTGTCAATAACGTTTGTATGAATTTGCCATGGCCTTGAATTAAAGAACCTTTTAATCAAAGAAAAAACTTTGATTGAAGGTGGTCAATTCGTAAGGCTTCTTAAAATTCATATTTTAAAAATGGAACACAAGTGAGATGGATTTTATGCTTCCACCTAGTTTGGGTATATTTATCACTGAGATATTTATTTGTCGTAATTACAAACATTTGACATGATCCATTACTATTCATGATGAGTTATTTATTAGTTGTGGCATGAGACATGGATATATTTTTGATGAATTATATGATGGTGCATTTATTATGGTCCTTATTTTTCCAAGACAACATCAATGGATCATATGGTTACACTATGCATTACATTTATTAATTATTTTCATAATGTAGCAATTTCATAGTGTTGGTATTGTGTGCTCACTTTTTCCTTTTCCTACATGTTGGTATACAAAATTTTCACCTCCTACATAATTTTTTTATTATGCTTTCAATAATAATCCCTATCGATTATTTATTTTATTTTCTTACCATTGAGGCAACCTTGGGACACTTCATATCCTTGGTTTTATGTGCTTACATTCTTATCTCATACCTATTTCTTAGCATGCTTGTTGTTCCTAAATTATTTTACCTATTGATATTTATCACATACTTGTTGTACCTTACACAGTGTTATCTATTGGTATTTATTATGTTTTATATAATATATTTGATAGTATTACATTATTATGCTTTAATATAATGTTATCATTGTTTTTCATACCTCCAATTCCTTGGCCTTTTATACATAATCAATTGGAGGGAGAATACATTATCACTAACATTCCTTCATGGTTATGATCACATTGATGCATTTATGACAATTATCATCATTTTTGGCTACTAGATAGAATTACATGAATATACAAGATGAATTATGTTTTCGTATAGTCAAAGCCCTTATCATATTATTTGTAGAGTTAGGTCATGTTCCTCATGGTTGGGTTCCCTTAACATTTTATTAACTTAGTTAGAACCCTTATTTACTTATTCAAAGTTCTTTTTCCACTTGGTTAGAGTGATAATACTTTGAAATTAATTGACACCCTACTATTTTTTTTACTCTTCTATAGATAGTTCTAGCAATAACTATAAATATACACACTTTTAAATTCTTGACAATTGATACTCATTGGAATTTTTTATTCCATGCGCACACACATTCTCAAGATGGGGTGGTAATACTAAGGAGAGTACACTTGATTGAGATCCATATTTGTCTACTTTGAGTACATCTATATGCTTTGAGTGGCTAAGAAATATTTAATTTCCATTTTGATTGCTTGATTTTATTTTGACATGCATTCTCATAGTATTTTGCATGCATTTAAAAAGGGAGAAAGACTGAATGTGAAAATCACACACCTATGCTCTTTTCCCTTATGTTTTTGGGCACACCTTAACTAGGTTGTCCTTATACATCAACTAATGTCTAAGCTATCATTTTTTTTGGAAGTTGGAAAATAAGTGGAAGTATAAAGGTGTGTCTCACTTGTGGAACACATGTTGATTTAATAATTTATTAAAAATGGTATATTTCCCAATCTTTGGTAGAAGAGAAAATAGATTAAATTTAACTTTCTTGACATGTATATGAGTGTCCCTTAAACATTATTTTTCCAAGTTGTATGGAAGGATTTCATTAGACATAACTACCAATTTAGATGTTTTTTATGAATAGACAAATTCACCATGACACAAAATTTTGCATGAAAGAAACCCTCATAACAAGATTTTGAAAAGTATAGTGTAGTATCACAAATTGCATATCCTTGTAATTTCACCCATTTTTTGTGTCCACTTTGGTGCCCATTCCCTTAGTATTTTGGTAGGCTCATTTTAGTCCTTGCATTATCCTTCTTCCTTCTCAAGGTTCTCAAGCCTCCTTTCTTGTGTTCACTTTTTTGTTCATCCCATTTTTTCTATTCTCCCATCATTTTTTAGTGTAAATTATCCGGACACTAGTGCTTTTTGTAGATGCCTATGCATCACATTAGCATCCTATGGAAATTTGTTGTTCAAAGGTCATTTTTGAGCATTTTTCTACTTGTCACCTTCATAGGTTAGTGAAAATGACTCAAGAAAAATATAAAGGGATCGCCAACCTCTTCCACTTCCCTCCTCCTTTTTGAATCTATCTTTCATTTTTTTACAATCTCTCTTGGCTTTCTTGCACTTTGAAGCTCACATACAACTCTCTCTAGATCAAGTTGTGTAACTATTTACAACATTATTTTCAGCTCTCTTATTCTCTTGGCTTTCTCAAGCCTCTATGAGTAATATTATTTTATTTCTCATCACTCTTATAGATTTTTTATTGTGCCCTTGAGCACCTTGGGATTATCATATCCCTTCTCTTTCATTTTAGTCACAGTTTTTATTTCTAGATGCACTTAGAATAAGAACACACACTATTTTATTTCTCTCTACCTATCTTGGTTATTTGTGGACTTGTAGAAATACCAAAGCAAGGGTTTGACTAAGATAAACCCCAAACAACCCGAAACATCTTTCCTCTCCTTTATGTTTGTAAGTATTTTGAGAGTGCTCAATTGCACAAAGATTTGCATGTGCTTTCTTACTTTTAAATATGTTTGTATTATTCATTTAAATCATTTAATGATTAGTTTATTTCTTGCTATATAATATTTTCTTGTGTGTTTTTCTATATCTTGTCTTAAAGACTAGTTGAACGAAAAGGTTAGACTTACACATTTTATGGACATTTTTTATGTAAGTTTTTTGTATGAGTGATAACGCTACATGTGGAAGTTCACATGATATGCTAGTGTCTTGGCTAGTGACTTCCTCCTTTGGACTCCAAGTTCTTTGTCCTCTATATTTTCCATTTCTATACTTGTGATCCTTATTTTTTTGTTACCAATTATTTTCACTAGCTTACTTTCATTAAGTAAATTAAGTAGTTAGTTTCATCTGAGTGTAATAATTGAAATTTACTCAAAAAAACTTAGCTTTCTTTTTGTTAGAGCTAAATTTTCTTCATTAAATATAGGTTTTAATATATTTTATCTTATTATTATATTTATTTAATATTTTCTAATTAATATAGGTTTATTTAAAATAAATACCCATTCTTGAAACACATGAAACAATAGAAAAATAAAAATAAAATAAGAGCACCCTCCATATTAATGTCCTTTCAACAATTTTTTTGGTATATATAAAAATAAATGTGTTATTGTGAAATATGTGTCTAAAATGTCATTATCCTCATTTAAAAATCTATAATAAATAAAATATACAACAAAAAATATAAAATACAATATTTTCCTTGAATATTAGTGTTAATGATTATTTTAAGAAATTATGAATAGATTTTTGTCTAACTCAAGTTACGCATTATGGGAAAATAGTATAAAGTATATGAAACACTTTACTAACAAATATTTTAAAAATGAGATATTACAAAAAAAAATCTACATAGGAAGTCTCATAAATGGTGTTTGCTTGTTATAATTGAGAGAAAATGTAGATTTTGAAAAATGTTAATTTGTGTAGCCTACTTAGGCAAAAAAGTGAGTCACACCTTTATGGTATCATTAAAATAACATTATCCTACATCTAGACGCATCCCAATGATCCCAATCTTTACATCCATTGTTTGTTACCTCACTTTAGGTCGATGAATATGAAATTAATCATGATCAATTAAGATCATGATCCGAAATGTTGATACAAAAAATCGACACAGTTTAATCCAGAAATAGCTCACTTATTTAATCATGATCATTTTTTTACCTACATATCTAAAGCCCCAAATTTTAAAATTTTAAATTTTAAATATGTTACCTTTTGCCACTTCTATTATGAGCCCACTAATTTGCAAATGATTCCAAATTACACGCTAGGGGGGTTTATTTAGAAACTAACCCTAATTTATTTGAATCATCTAGTTAGAAGAAAATAATGTATTGAGCACATCCAAAATTCAATTCTAAAATTACAAGGAATTTGTTGCATCAACATTGCATCATCATCTTAGGAGCATATTGCACACTTTCTTGTTATATCTGACCTCCGTTCATCATTGTGAATCAATACATCTAAGAGTTTGACTAATGACAACATGACCCTCATAATTCAATAGATTCTCTAATTTAGAGCATAACTAGAAATAATATAATATAATATAAGACTTTTAATGTCTATAAGGGGCTACATATAGTCTATAATTCAGATAGTCAATGGATCACTAGACCCAACTATTTTTGCTTTATTAAATGTCAACCTTTTACTATTCAATTTGATAATGAGCTCTCCTATTCTTTTAACCTTCTCCTTATTGAATGAATCTTGAAAAGAAATTACTACTAAATTACCTATGTACTTGACACCCAAATTTCAAAAAATTGACTTCAACTAATTTAAACTAACAAATCATAAATTTGATTCCAATCATAATTAGATCCACAATCATAAATAATAGTTTTACATTTACAAAAATCAACTAAATATATAATCAAAATTTTAAATTAATTACAATTATCCTTAAATCCTTTAATTATATCATTTTATTATTATTATTTAAAATCAATCTTAATTCATAGATGCATATATAAGAAAATAGCATGATTCCAAAGTAGGAATAGATGTAGAGAGGGTGGAGAAAAGGGGGAGGGGGGTTCCCAAGTCCAAGAGACAATGATGAGGGCGACAATATATATAGGAGTTAGAGCCTAAGTATTTAAAGTCAAACAATGCTCTTGTCCCCCTTCCCACTTATGAATACGATGATAACACTAACTATTACAAGGTGGGGCCCGCATATGACAGATTCTGCTTTCTTTGGAATTTGCCATTGATTGAGGTGTTGAGGTAACACATGATTACCTTCATGCAATTTGAATATTCCTTTCCTACTGTTTGACTAGATTCTATTGTCTTTTGTCTTTTGTCTCTTCCCCTTATTACTAAACATCATCTTGCTTTATATCTCACTTGGAAATTGGTCTACGCTCTTGGAATGTGAGAGATTTGATAGAAAGATTTTAAATAACTTCAAAAAGCAGATCAAAACACTTTTTAGAAGACATTTGTGGAGTAGTAGTTTTTTATATTTGTTAGTAAAATTGAAGGTTTATAATAAATATATTTGAGATTAGACTTATTGAGCATATGATTTGGTATTATAAGGAATGTAGTATATATTATACATTTAGTCAAAAGTTCAAATAAATAGAATGTTTTTTATTGGAAAAATGTATGTGTTAATAAAAGAAAAAGAATTTATAAGAGTATATAAGTGTTTGGAGGAGGCACATCCCAATTAAAATGATTGGAAAAAATAACAATAAAAGAATGTTATCTGGCATCTTTATGTTACTTTAAATTATCACAAGGAAGATATATCAATCAAGGAATGATATATGAAGTGATATATCAAAATCACACACTGTGACTAAATAAAAAAAATCAAGGGTGTATGTTGAAAAAAAGAATAATGAAGTTGAAAAGTTAATCAAATTTGAAATGAAAATAAATAATAAAAAATACCAAATCTAAAAATTCTAAAAATCCTAATGAAGAACAATAAAGCCCAAAGACACAAACCTTAGGGAGTGTAACAAAAGTTTGGTTCATCAATTCAATGCTTGGAAAACAAATTATTCATATATAAATGATCTCAAGTAAATTAATAAATCAAGAATAATAAGCAATCACCCTAGATTTATGAGTTGGGACAGATATACTATATAAACATGTTTAGAGATTTTGATAGAATTTTTAATAAATAAAATAAATCTATTTAGCTCTAGGTTCAATGTTGAATATGATGTGATATGTCACTTTATAACTTGTCCTTGTATTAGTGTAACAAATAATGCTAAAGAAAAATTATCAACATCAAAAAAAATAAGAAATGCATTTGATAACGTGATAAGCTTATTCTTTGCTATACTACACTAATGTGTGTTACTTAGACTATGTTTAATTTTTATTTAAAATTAAGAGAAATGAGAATCTAATCTAGTTAATCTAAAATAACACTAAGCTTTGCTTCTCAAAATTTAAACTAGACTAATTAAAATAAATGAATATTAAAAAGATGAAAGAGGAAGAATAAGTATTATTGTTCACAATAGTTGATAGTTCAATTGTCAAACCATAATCACATAGTTAAGAACTAAAAATAATAGTTTCCATCAAGAAAGAATAGTAACAAAGAAACCTCTACAAATATGATGGATTCCATTCAATTGTGGTTATATCCAATGATCATAGAGACTTGTATTTTTTAATTTGAACTCTAATGAATTATAAATGTTGAGAATGAATGTAGAAACTAGAAAACATGTTATGCTACCCAATAATTTAGATTTGATCTTTTGGGAGAGAAAAAATATTTATGATTACTTGGAAATTTGCATCCTTATACTAAAATCTAAAAAGTATTTGAGTATATGGATGTCTATCTTAGGATTCTTTATGCTACAAAGGTAGAAAATAAAATTTGTAGGGAATACTATAAAGGAAACTAAAAGCTTCTATTGTGTGAATGGTATACTATGTATGAAAGGGGAATACATGAAATACGAGTACTAGGTTAGTATGATTTAAATAGAATAATAGTAAATAATTTGAATGATTAAAAAGAGCAGTTAAGAGGAAGCTAAATTTGAAAGTTACATGAAGTGAAAGCGGAAATAAGCTTATAAAAAATAAATTTAAGAACAAATAAAAGAAGCAACATAGAAAAAGTTTATTTTTTAATACAAATAGATTAAATATAAATTACTAAAATTAAAGGAAAGCTGAAGAACATTATTAGAAAGCTATAAGAGATCATTGTCGATGCCCTTGCACCAACATTCCCAATTTCTAGTGGAATAAAGGAACCCCTAAGTGATTGTCCTCTTTATTGCCTTGGTTCCATGTATTGTCTATCATTGATATTCGATTAATGAATTTCTTCAATAGGCCTCTTGGTGTATTTGTATGTGGTTTCTTACTTTGCTTGCCCTCATGTCTTTGACATGTGCCCAAATTAAAAAAATATTCAACATTTTTTAAGTATGAGGCGTATTTGAATGAATTTATAGGCTTGTGTGGGATTTCAAAACATTTCTTACATTGGCACCTTTTCCATTGATTCACATTCCCCTTGATCTCAAAATTTCAGGATTCCCTTTCTATTGGTGATTTTTATTTCATTTTCTTGAACCCCCAAAGTCGTCGATTTTGGGCCCTTGAGATTTACCTTTTTGTCATCCCTTTTCCTTTATTTCCTCAACTCCTCAATCCCGCACATTTTGGGCCTTCAAGATTCCGCTTTCTAGCATATCTTTCCTTCAACTCCCACTCCATATTGTTTATTTCTCGTGTTTCCCAGGCTTTCAAAGTCCTCCTTTCCCCATTTCTTTCTAATAGAGGACTTGAATCCCCTGAGTCCCAAACTCCACTATATGGTGGGCTTGTAAAATTTTCCCTACCATCATACCTTAAGGTAAGTGGTATAACATGGATCTCTAAACTGTACCAAGCTTCCAAGTTTTCATCTCCCTCAACATTGTGGTATTGAGTGTTAGTGTAGGCTTGCATTTCATAGCATATTTTTTCTACACATTTATTTAATATTTCTTATGTTAATAAAGTGAGTATTAGTGTTAGTCGAGTGTGAGGTGTCAACATCTTTCATTTGAGTCACACTTTCTTATGTTTAGAATTTTGTGGTGTATTCCTCCCATTGATTGTATTTCTCTCTCTGACTCGTCCTACATATACTCCCTCCTAGCTTGTTTTGATACATTTAACATTCATGTAGCTTTAGGTGTTTGTGCTTTCCTAATGCTATTTTATTTCTTGAGAATTTACAATACTCTCTTAGAGACCAACTTTGTAACACTATTTGATTTTTTGAATACCTTATATTTATAGTTTTATAATATCTATTTCTTGCATTTAGCTTTTGGGTTTTCATCTATTCTAAATACTTTGACTTGGTATTGGATATTTTTGGTGCAAGGGTAGATCTTTAGTTTCCATATTTGAGAGATTTGGATAGGGGGGATAATATTTTGCATGTAATATTTCATAAAACTCAATATGATATTCTCTTGCATCTTTGGATGATTTAAAGAATCAAAAAAGTTCAACAAAGTTTTTAACCTTTGGGAATTTAACATTTGTGTTTTCTAAAATTTGGGTGATTATTATAGGAATACTCACTATCACTGAGAGGGGGGTTGAATTAGTGATGTACAAAAATAAAGCAATTGAAAAAATTTAAACATTTGAAAAGAACAAGCTTCGATAGAACCACAAAAGGATCACCATGACACAAGATTTATAAGTGGAAAACCTTAGAAAGGGAAAAACCATCAAGTGTGAGTTGGACCAATCCAATCCTCACAATTTGTTCACCATTAGGTCTCATTGACCAAAATCTCACTGATTACAATATATCTAGGAGCACCAACTCCAACAACAAATAGGAGCACCAAATCCAAAACCAATAGGAGCACCAACTCCAAAATAAAAAAGAGCACTAGCTCCAATATCAATAGAAGCACCAACTCCAATAAGAAAAGAAAGACAAATATAAAAATTACTACTCTATTTACATTATTCTCAAGGTCATCTTCACACACAAACATTCAACACTTATGCCTTCTTGCATACAAGAAAAAATAATTCTTCACAAGACTCTCCTTATCTCAACAAACACAATGAACATATAGATATGAACAATGAACAATAAAACATGAAGTGTTTACATCAATCATATGCACACAAATTGATTGCACCCTTCTTTAAATGAACACACAGATGACATAGAAAGACTTTTACAAAATCATTTCCCTATTATGACACTCAACTCAAGACACCATAAAAAATTTGTCACGTGAATATTAGCATATTCATATCATTGTTAAGAAAATTCAATCATTGTCCATCAAAATCTAGTCATATGCTATAACACACTTATCTATGCAAAGCAAATAAATATCATGAACACCATCACAAACTTCATATCACCCTTGTACATTATATTATTTAAATCTCTTACATTATGCATTATCTTCACAAAGCCATGGTATCAAGATCTTCAAAAAAAATATCACAGAGCCCAGACAACAATTAGAATACCCTCAATGTGATGGTAGTATTCCTCAATCCATCATTTGTTTTCAAACAGTTACTAAACTATGCATAATTGAAAAACAAGAAGTGACATCCAAATACCCATCAAAGTGGGATCCTCAGGAAGTAGTCATTTGTAGGTTTAAATAAGAACCTTTGATTTTGATAGCCCACCAACCAAACAATTGAACACTGAGCATTGATCTTAGATTAAGCAGGAGGATATAAACTTTTAATCTATTTGGCCAATTAAGGGGCCAGTTGCCATACGAGGGTGACCCCCTTAAGTCATCACTTAATTAACTATCTATCATTTATTGCAAGTCACCAACCGAATATAACATAAAGTAAACTATGCTTTAAAGGTCTTCAAAAGACATAAACCCTAGATCTTAGGGTATAGTATATACTTAGGATTTTAGATTAGTCTTAGGGTTTAAGGTTATTGGGTATGCATAATCAAAACCATAAAAAGTATTACCACCATAAGCCTTTAAAATAGATCGTAGAAACAATGCCAACTTTGGAAAGGTAGTAAACACTAATAAACTTATAAGACCATCAAATGAGATCAAGACACTCCTTGAAAGTGATCACTTTGCCCATATCTTTGCCCACATCAAACATGTTTTTATGAAAAACCCTTCCACTATATACCAACTCAATAAACCTTTGACTTTTTCAGGAAGTAATTCTGATGAACAAGCAAGTAATTCCTAAAGAAATTTTTTGAATGATCAAGCAACTTTGTGATACTTTTCCATATGCATCAACGCCATGAGATGAGATGAATGAACAACAATTACTTTGCAACTCTTTGAAAGATCTTTGTCCTAAAGCAATTATTTACCTTTGACACTTTTGCATCATGAACATGAACACATTCAAGGACACAATCACCTTGTAAGGAAGGACCAAGCACCTTTTCATTTTGCATCAATAACAAACTTCACTCAACAAATATCATGAATCAATAAATCAAAAAAATCCATCAACCTTTGACATCAATGACAAACATCAACAAACTTCCCTTCTGTCATTGATGGCAATTCAACATGCTACATCTATCACTCACCCTTTGACATCAAAGACAAAGGATCCTTGTTTGAAAATCAATCACTGCCCTTGCAAAATAGGTCTTGTCTACACATTGGGAGTGAAGGACTATCATATATTGGCAACATACAAATCACTGACAATATGATGTCAAGTATATCACTGTCAATAGGGTTGCATGCATATAATTTTTGTTAAACCCCTGCAACAATATCACTATCATTATGGTCAAAATAGTCATTACACTAGCACACTATAATCCATACCTCTACAAACACCATATCCCTACAACAAGATACTCTCAAGATAAAATAACATTGTGCATGAACATTCAGTAAAAAAAAATCACTGCTTAAGCATCATATTATTGAAACAATGAAAGAGTAGAATAAATATCACTATTATATACCTGCAACAAGTTTCTCAAGGAAAAACATCAAGATCAAATAGACCTAAAACTAGTGAATATCACCATCAAACTATGCAAACTATGATTGGGATAATATATATGCAAAGTGCTATAATTTTGGAAAAACCACACCTACAAAGCATGAAGAATATCACTTTCAAACATGGGCTTGTGCATTATATCATTGTCTACTATCACTGTCAGAGCATCATATCAATGTCCAAGAACCATATTCCACTATCATTGCAAATATTAAACATAGACCACCACTAACACCATAACAATGTCCAAACAATAAGTAACATTATGTCAATGTAAACAACATTTTCACCTATGCTTACAATAAATTCACTTTGCAAACTTCCAACATCATTTTGACACTTTCTCCCCTTGTGATTCTTGCTCCCTCTGCAACTTATAACTCCTTTTACTGTGCTTTTGAATCTGTAGCTTTATATAAGAATGTTGACTATCCGACTATCCTCTATCACGCAGTCATTCATTCTTATGACTATCCATATCTTTCATGGTGTCCTTGCTTTGTGTTGGGTGAGAATTATGTAATCCTCTTTTCAATAGATTACACAACCTTGATTTCAACCACAACTGTGTGAGCTGTAATCTCTCCTCTCAGAAAGGGGAGGCATCCTTTTTACTACTTACAAAAGCTAAGTAAAACTAATTAAATATTCACAAACATGTACACTACAATTATGAGATGGGGGTGTGTCACATTCATAATTCTTTCTTTTTTCAGAGAATATGTTTAACAATGCTTCACAATTGATAGTTATGATTCGATACGACTTTAAACTAAAAATAAAGCAGTAATTCCAATATCTCTATCTTGTCAAAGAAAAGCTTAGAGATACTAGGTATGATAATAATAAATAATAAAATGAGGAAGAAAATCTCACGATGACAAAAAGTCGTTATGTAGCTTTTCACTGATGGATTCTTGAGAGATGTAAAAATTGTCGTATTAGAAGCACAAAGTCTTCTTAGATACAACAATTCCATGAACAACATGAAAAATTACAAGCAAAAAGTCTTGTAGATAATCCACCAATAGTTATCCAAACATAAACATAAATTCGAATAAAGAGTGCAACACAAAGTTTACACAGATTTGTTCAAAGCCCTTAGATCTCATACACTAATCGTTGCCAATCTTAATCAAATCCAAAAGATGATTGATCCAACACAAAGTCTAGTATGCAACTTTCTTCTTTATTGATCAAAATAGATACACAAAGATGAACACAAAGTTTCATGTATTTGCTTTCAAAAGGGCAACACTCTATTGCAAAACATTAAAAGATAATAATTACAATAGAATTCTCTCATATTTATAGATAGGAGAGGAGAGAAAAATTAGTAAAATCAGAAGAGTAAATCTAGGAGCAAATCTAGGAAAATCTAATCTAATTAACTAGTTGACTTTTCTTGAAAATTCCATCCATATTTTTAGGAAAAACATCTTTGTTTTATCATGTAATTACATTTCTCAAAAAAGACATCTAATATGTTGAGAGCTATTTACAAAATGTGTAAATGAAAGCAAAAATTATCTAACACTGGAGAAGAAAAGAAGTATTTATGATTCCTTGCATTGGGCATGAAACTCTTCATATTTCTTCTTTTTCTCCAGGATGAATGCCTCATCTGGACCAACAATGTATTCCACAATGGTGTGAACTTTGGTGATTGATCTTTTGGTAGATGAGTGAATCTTTTTGCATCTATCAAGATGCATTTTGAGATTATCAAGAGAAATTCATAAGTCACAAATTGCATGCATTGAGGCCTTTGAAAAGTTGGCATCCCCTACTTGCTTCATGAAAGGCTTCTTTGTAGATCTTGGAAAGTTCACTGGCCGGGAGGAAAATATGATCTTTATCAAGGAGATTACTTGACAACTCCTTAATTTCATCTTCTAGGATAACTCGATGTCCTTCGACATCGTCTTGTACTTGGTGGATGTCTTCAATAAGAGATTTGATCACTTGAATGTGGTGTTTGAACATCTCTTTTACCTCCACATATTTGTCTTTTTCGAGAATTACCCCAACTTCCACTAATTTACTTAGCTTTGCCTCTTTCATTTTTGACAAAAATGAGAGGCGTTTGTCAATTTCTTTTTGCTCTCGAGAAAGTATGCTTTCTTCCTTATCCAACTCTGATTTCAACTTAGCTATCTGAGTAGCCTTTTCATATGTAGTAGTGATAACCTGTGAACCATGTTCTATCATTTCATCAATAAAATCATATGCCTTACCCTTGGAGGAAAACTTCCCTTCCTTTAGTATTGTTGGTTCCTTAATGCTTCTCATAGCCATAGATTGTGTATTTCCTGAAGAGCCTGCTAATTTTCTCAAAACAACTACATAACGCTCGACCTTCGCTTTGTACACATCTCAGGCCTGCTCCATCTTGTCAAGCCTTCCTACCAATGCATCCAGGACCACTTGAGCATCTGCCTTGGCACTTTCATTTGTTACTTTACCGAGCTAGATTCTTGTTACTGTGTAGTCCTTCATGGCAACATCACCTTCTTCCCATGGGGGTAGACCAATCTCCACGAAATTTTGACCAACTTTGTCAACATGAAACCTTGAATGTACTTTGGCCTTTTTCTTCCCTTTGGCTTTTGGAGGGGCTATCTCTTCAAGATTGAGCTCTTCTAGAGAAATCATTTGTTTCTTTCACTTTGATACTTGAGTTACTAACCAAGGGGGGAGAGAGGAAGTATACGCTTCTTGACTGACACTCAAATCTTGTGTCATAGTCACTTCTATAGAAATGACTGGTATGGTGACAATTGGGGTAGTGTTTGTCATGACTGCTCTAGTAGATTGTACACCAAATTGACCTTGCAAATATTTGAGATGTCATAAGATGGAGATGAAAAATGGGGAATGGATGGTGGATAACTTGACAAAATATCAACAACTTGAATATTTGAAACTGTGGGGGGAGTGGCAAGTATGGTTGATGTTGTAGGGGGATGAGAAATGTATGTTGCATGTATGGTAGATGTGGGAAGAGGTGATGTAGGAAGAGGAGGTGGAGGAGTGTTAGGATTAAGAGGTGTGTAAGGAAAATTTGAAGCAATGGGATATGACGTTTGGAGAAGGTCTTCAACAACATTCTCATGTGGAGATAGATTTTGTTCTTTGTCATTCCCGAGTTCCTCTTTATCACCTTCTTGTTTAGCTTCTTGTTCACCCTCATCTTCTTCAAAATCTTGATCTTCTGGAGAATCCTCTTCAACAGACTCTTCTTCCTCAAAATATTCTTCAGAAAATTGATTCCTCGCTTTCATTTACTTCACCTTCAGACTCTTGTTCTTTAGAAATCAGTCCTTTCCCTTTTGAGTGAGTTGATTCAGATTATGTGGCCTTTTCTTCTTTAACTTCCCGTGTATCCCTTTTTCCAACAATAAACTTGATTTTAGGACCTTTATGGGAAGAAGAGGGAGTAACTACATGCTTGTATTTTGTGCAAAGTTCCTGTTGTTGTCTGACTTTTTCTCCAAGTACCTCTCCTTCTGATTCTATCTTGAAAGCTTTCATCTGGAAACCATGTTTGTGTAACCATTCTATTGAGCTGGACAATATGGGGGCAAGCATTTCCGTGATGGGTATACTTTCCTTTTTAGAACATTGAATCGAAGGAAAAGGTCTCTTAGAAATTTAATTTTCATCATAGGCAACATTCATGATGTCGCCAGGATCTTTGAAACCCTCTGGTAGGTCAGCAACACCAAGATCCTTGATCTGCTCTATGGTTAACCTGCAATAATCCATTTTGTGGATGTCCTCTTCATCTTCGCATTCAACACATATGTCTTTGAAGCGGTACTTATGGTTGTGATACTTCTTTAATTTCCTATTCACATTGTAATAATCAAAGTCAAATTTGTGTTTATATGTCCTTATTGTCATGACTTGTGTTTCGGCATAGACTGATTAGCCTTTTGTACACTTTTAATGGTATATCTACCAATTGTTAGTGGAAACTTGAAACTTGGTTTATGAATTCTCATTCGTTCCTTGTGAACTGAGATAAGTTGTATGCATAGCTCCATGAGTATCCACTTATCTGAGGGATACCTGGGAAATATGTAAGGACACCCAATGTAGCAACCTACCCTCATGTAAGTGAAAGTTGGAAATAGCAAGAATATACACCCGACCTTACTCATCACTTTGTAGGCCTCGTCAGATACTCTCTTCTTTTCCAGAGTTGGGTCAAAATTAAAAAGGAGAGGTCCAAAGAAGGCATCAATAACCCTCCTGAAATGATGAAGACTTTCCCTCAATTCCAACTAATAGAAATACTTGTACACAAGCACCGATGTTGGTTTCCCTTTGTAGATAACCTTGGGAATTTCCTCATCACAATTGCATCATACACCAAATAAGAATTCATATAGAACTTCAAAGTGGTTGGTACATTTCTCAGTTCATGAATTTCGTCATTGATTTGTGTTCCCCAATCAATATAAGCTTTTTGTCTTCTTATGATCCAAATGTATTCATACATCCACTCCCGGAAATGAGATGATTCAAGCAATCCTTTAACCCTGCTAAGGAGAGTAATAATTTCCCTGACATCTTCTTTGAAGTCGCTCCTAGGAAGTCCCTTTGGCCACCTTGAGATAGTAGGCCTAGGTGTCTTCAACCATTGGCTATTTATCAAATTTCTAGCCTTGGTGGGATCTACATCATAAACCTCCTGTGCTTGTTGCATTGAAATCTTAGTGTATTTTTTCATGTGTGGAACTCTGAAAACAATGTCAAAGAATTCAGGGTCTAGCCTCATCATCACTTGTCTAGAGGAATCTATTACACTTCTTCTCTCTCGGATGTAATGGGATGCAACCTGAAGAAATAACTTTGTGTGATGAGAAGATTTTGGGAATGTAGACACTAGATGCATATTGTTGTGGATAATGGCTCTCAAACTATCTTCCAAGGGTTTTTGTTCAGTTCTTTTAACAAATTCTACAATTTCGTCCACCTTTGAGATCACCATTGTAGGTGGAAAGACACCTTGGTATTTATATTTAATCTTGTACTCTTTCTTAGAAGATGATGGAGGCTTGTTTTCTACCATCTAGAAGAACCAGGATCAAAGGATATCACCTTCGAGATCATTTGACGAGATTTGAAGAGAAACTACAAGGATGGTGAATCAACAGATGTTAGGAAAAATTGCAACATTGGGAAGCATGAAGCAGGTGAGCAATGTGGAGCAAGCGTGAAATGAGAAAATTGGCACAAAGAATGGAGTGTGAGCGAAGAAACGGGGTCTGGAGCAAAAATGGAGTGATTTGGAAGTGTTAGGATGAAAAATTGCCAAATGTGTAGGAGCGCTGAAAATAAACGCTCTTACACTTAGAAAGATAGTTTTATATGTAAGGGTGCTGAAAATCAGTGCCCTTACATGTTCTGCATGTAAGATTATCAAATGTGTCAAGGCGCTGAAAATCAACGCCTTGACATGTCTTCAATGACTTGAAAAAAAATGCATGGGTGGGATTTTTAAGTGCTATTGCATTTGATAGGAAGTCACTCCAAGTGTAGGAGCGGTGATTTTCACCGCTCCTACACTTGGATTCTGGTGAAAGTCTCAAGTGGAAGGGCGGTTTTTTTTACAGCTATGTCATTTGAATGACTTGGGAGATTTTGTGTTTGAGTGGTGAAAATCACCATTCGAACATAAAGAGTGATGGTCTTTCAAACACGATGAAACCTTATCATTTTTGAATGCATGGATTCAAAATGTCATTGCTTTGTGAATGATATGCTTGAAGATCAAAAGAAACACAAAGGGTGAAGGAAATACATTGGGAGAAATTTACTTAGGATGTATTCATGAAATGAGTACAAAAACCCTAACAAAAAATGGACACGATATAGAAATGATATAGAAAAATCGTGTAAAGAAAAAGAGGGAAACTAGGGCACGAAGTAAAAAGCGCAGAACAAGAGTAAAGAACATGGCGCGACATCAAGTCTAGGAATTGAAATAGATGTAAAAAGAAATCTAAACCTAAGAAAAACACAATGTGGAAAAACATGGAAGAAATACTACTGAGTTTTCTTTAAAACACAAATGACAAGAAGAACTCAATAAAGAAAGAAAAGAAGCAACATACCTGAGAAAAGAAGTGTGAAACCCTAGCTTGAAAGTGTGAAAAAATATTTAAAACATGAGTTTTCTTTGGTCTAGAGATTGCCCAACACATGGAGGAATGGGAGAAAGGTGATTAGAATGAAGTCGGGTTAACCTAAAATCACTTTTAAGTGATTTAAAAGTGTAATAAATGAACTCAAGTCACGCATTGATGAAGGCACGAAATTTGGAGGGAAAAATGGGAAATATGCACTGGTGGTGAAAATCACCACCTGTGCATAAAAAAGACTAAGTATAGACAAAAGGTGCACAAGCGTTGATTTAAAAATCAGCGCTTGTGCATTTAAAACTGACTTTCAACAAAAATGCACAAGCACTAAAAATCAACACTTGTGCACTTGAACTTAGAAAATTTTGCAAACTCAACATGTAGGAGCACTGAAAATCAGCACTCCGACATGATTGCCAATTTTCACAACTCCCAAAGGTTGGAAGCTGACGAAGATGCTCGTTTCGAAGCTCTTCAAAAGACAGACAGGGGAGGACACTCAAACAGACTGTTTGAGATTTTGGAACACACATCGAGGTGGATTAAAATTAGCCTCATTTTGTGTGCTTGAACACCATGAACCTATGAAACAAACAAGTTTCGTAGGAGGTTATCCGTGGATCAAGCGCTGCTAGATTCCATGATAACACTATGATTGTATCTATACTAAGAGTGTCACTTGGCTATTGCTCTTTTGATCATCATATTTGATGTTGCACTATTAACCATGAATTATCATTTAAACTCTTTTACCATTGGCATAACTAACACTTGTCACTACCACTTATGACCGTCCTCAACCTTAAAATTCCATTAATATCTTTTCATGGTAAGTGTTATCCTTAAACTTCATTATGGTCCATGCAAAATTCTTTTTTCGTAGGCAAGACTATCTTATTTATTTTGATTGTGTTAGCCTCTTGACCTTAGGATTACCACATATGCCTCATAGACATACTTTAAACACATTGTTTTGCCGTTTTACTATCACTATTCACTCACATCTGCATAAAACAACATACTAATGGAGACCCAATGTAGATATGAAGAGAAACCTTACTAAACATAATAACTGCATGGAGAATGAGCCACAAGCACCAGATACATCTTGTCGGGGCATGAAGATAGTGTTACTTGGAGACCAACATACTTCCATTAGAAGAGATGAGACAAATACAACTATCATAAAGGAATACCACTGCCCCTTGGACATATTATGGAATATCACACTGTTCTTGCAATAACATCAATCTGAAACACTACATACATGATACATAAGAGACATGAACAAGGCAAACATGAATCAACCATCCCGTAAACCATCTGATGGTATATGATACATACAATATTAGAACTGTAATGATCTAATTTCAAGGATAAAAGATAATGTATGAACTCCCCCTAAAGCCAAACTAGATATCTTGAATTAAGAGATAGAGTAGGTTTGTCCAAGTTTATTTCCATTTTCAATCCCTTTAAGACTATAAATATTACCTTTAGTTCTCGTCCCTGGTGCCACTATTTTTCTAGATTTTCTTATTATCTCACAACCTTGATCATTAAACGAAATTTTATATCCACTATCACAAATTTGACTTACACTAAAAAAATTGTGTTTAAGACCTTCATCAAAGTAGATATCATGAATAGGTGTTTTGCCATCTAAAATTGATGTACCTTTACCTCTGATTTGGATAGTAGTATTGTCTCCAAACTTGACAAACCCTCCATAATGGTCTTCAAACTTGGTGAATTTTCTCTTGTCACCTATCATGTGGTTTGAACAACCACTATTTATGATCCACAAATCTTTCTTTTTAGAATGCAGGGCAGTTTGCACAAACATTGATTTTTTAGTTTTAGTGAACTTTTCTTTTTGCCTCCAAATTGATTTTAGTTTATCCTCCTTATCAAGGTTTGCAAGATTCATCTTCTTCATGGAATGATCATTATCCCCTTGTTTCCAAACTGATTTTGACTTGTTCTTGTTCTTATCAACAATAGTAGGTGATATTCATTTTGGAATAAACATTAGTACTCGTTTATTGCACCTTAGAGTTAGGTCTACAATATTTAGCTATATGACCAAAATCATCACAATCATAACACCTCAAACTTCTTAAGACATCAAATGGATTTCTACTAACAAATTTTGATCTCCTTCTTGAACCACCTTTACAATCACTAGCCTTATGGCCATATTGATTACAACAAAAGCAATAACCATAAAAATATACTTTGTACCTGAATGGTGTGTTCCTTCTTGCAATAAATGGTTTCATGAACTTCTTATTTTTGATTTTATGAAAACATTTGTATTAACCTCTTGGATTAGATTATTGTCACCATCTTTTAAAGGAGTTTGAGAGCACTGTTTAACTTTCATTTGATCACACAACAATTTGAATTTTGACCTACCTTATAGCCAAGACCAGACCTATCATTATAAATCTTTTTCCTTTTCAAGAGGTCTTCCAATATGTTTATGTCATTAAACTTATCTAACTTCCTTCTCAAGGACACAATTTATGCCTCCAAACTTTGGCAGTCCTTTATCTTCACTTCTAACTCACCTTTGATCACTTCTTCAACCCTTTTACTTTCCTCAAGTTATACTTTTAGGTCTGTAATCAATTGATCAGATTCTTTAGCCTTGCTAATCATTTTTTTAGTTTCCTTTAAGGTCTGATTTATTTGCATAGTAGCCTCCTTTTTTAGTCTTTTAATCTCTCCTAGAGCACAAACTAGTTCTCCTTCAAATTCTATTTCACCTTCTTCACATTTTCTTCATCCTCATCAGATTCATTAAACATACAACATCAACCATGAATAGAGTTTCTCCATCTTCATCAATGGAATCTTTAGAGTTGTTATCAGATGCATCAACATATTTGATGGAGATAATTTTCTTCTTTTTGAAAGAATGTTTTCTTCTAGAGTTATATTTCTTATTCTTCCCTTGCCTCCTACCATATTCTTCATTACTTTTAGACTCCTTATAAGGACATTTAGCAGAAAAATGCCCTATTTTTCCATAGTTAAAGTATTTGAATAGAATTTTTCCTTTGTACTTTCCTGACCCCTTCTTCAAACTTCTAAAAAAAATTGACTCTTTTTCATCCAAGTCTTTAGATTCAAAATCTATTTCTTTATCTTTCTTTACAGTTTTGAATGTTGCTTCTTTTTTTATTGAATTGTCATTACAAATCCTCATTTCGTAGGCAGTGAATGTGCCATGTAGCTCATCTAAGGTAAGCTTTTTTAAATCTCTTTCTTCAAAAAAATACCTTAGAATCATATTTAGATGTTAGAGATCTTAACACCCTTTTGACCACTACTTTTTCTTCCAAAGTTTCACCAAGACCATGGATAGCATTAACTATCTCATGTACCCATAGAAGATAATCAACAATCTTCTCTTCTTCATTCATTTTCAATCCTTCAAACTTTTCTCTAAAGGCTTGCAACTTGGCTTCTTTAACTTTGTCATCACCTTGATAAATACTAGCCAACTTGTCCCAAACTTCCTTTGCAGATTTACAATACATAACCTTAACTAGGATTTCATTTTCCAAACCACAACAAATTGCATTCATAGGCCTTTTTTTCATCAACAGTGGAATTTTTAGTCCTAGTATATGCATCCTCTACTACTACCCATACATCATATCCTAGAGAGGATAAGTAACACTCCATTCTAAACTTCCAAAAAGAAAAATCAGTGCCATCAAATAGAGGTGATTTTGGGGTAGAATCTCCTTCTTGATTAGTCATAGTATTCCACTATTAGGACCAGCCCAAGTTGATTCAACTTCTACAAGGAACGTACTGCTTTGATACCAATTGTAGGAATACTCGTTATTACTAAGGTGGGGGGTGAATCAATGATGTATAAAAACAAAGCAATTAAACAACTTTAAACATTTGAAAAGCACAAGCTTCAATAGAACCACATAAAGATCACCATGACACAAGATTTATAAGTGGAAAACCCTAGAAAGGGAAAAACCGCTATGTGAGTTGGACCAATCCAATCCTCACAATTTGTTCACCATTAGGTCTCATTTACCAAAAATATCACTAATTATAATATATCTAGGAGCACCAACTCCTTATGGAGCACCAAATCCAACAAAAAATAGGAACACCAACTCCAAAACCAATAGGAGCTCCAAATCCAAAATAAATAGGAGCACCAACTCCAAAATAAATAGGAGCACCAACTCCAATATCAATAGGAGCACCAACTTTAATAAGAAAAGAAAGACAAATATATAGAGTACTACTCTATTTACAATATACTCAAGATCGTCTTCACATACAAACATTCAACACTTATGCCTCCTTGCATACAAGAACAAATAATTCTTCACAAGAATCTCCTTATCTCAACAAACACAATGCACAAATGGATATGAAAAATGAACAATGAACAATAAACCATGAAGTGTTTACATTGATCCTATGTACACACCTTGACTGCGCCCTTCTTTAAATGAACACACAAATGACACAAAAAGACTTACAAAATCATTTCCCTATTATGAAATTCAACTCAAGACACCATAAGACTTCAATCACATGAATATTAGCATATTCAGAGCACTGTTAAGAAAATTAAATCACTATCCATCAAACTCTAGTCATCTACTATAACACACTTATCTATACAAAGAAAATATATATCATGAACACCATCACAAACTTCATATAACCCTTATGTATTTTGTTATTTAAATCTCTCTCATTATGCATTATCTTCACAAAGCCACAGTATCAAGGTCTTCAAAAAAATCTCACAGAGCCCAGGTAACAATTAGAATATCCTCAATGAGTTGGTAGTATTCCTCAATCCATCAATTTTTTTCAAACAGTTACTAACGTGTGCATAACTGAAAAACAAGCAGTGATATCCAAATGCCTATCAAAGTGGGATCCTCAGGAAGTATTCGTTTGCAGGTTTAAATAAGAACCTTTGATTTTGATAGCCCACCAATCAAGAAATTAAACACTGGTTGTTGATCTTAGATTGAGGGGTAGGATATATAAAATTTTAACCTATATGGCTAGTTAAGGGGTTGGTTTCCATACGAGGGTGACCCCCTTAAGTCATCACTTAAGTAACTATCTATCGTTTATTGCAAGTCACCAACCGAATATAGCATGAAGTAAACTAAGCTTTAAAGGTTTTCAAAAGACATAAACCCTAGATCTTAGGGTATAGTATATACTTAGGATTTTAGATTAGTCTTAGGGTTTTAGGTTATAGGGTATGCTAATTTCAATAATCAAAACCCTAAAAAAGTGTTACCACCATAAGCCTCTAAAGTAGATCATGGAAACAATGCCAACTTTGGAAAGATAGTAAACACTGATAACCTTATAAGACCACTGAATTAGATCAAGACACTCCTTGATAGTGATCACTTTTCCCATACCGTTGCCCACATCAAACATGTTTTTATGAAAAACCCTTCCACTATACCCCAACTCAATAAACCTCTATCTTTTTTAGGAAGCAATTATGATGAACAAGCAAGCAATTCTTGAAGCAAAATTTTGAATGATAAAGCAACTTTGTGATACTTTCCCATATGCATCAACACCATGAGATGAGATGAATGAACAAAAATTACTGTGCAACTCTTTGAATGATCTTTGTCTTGAAGCAATTCTTTGCCTTTGACACTTTTGCATCATGAACATGAACACATCCAAGGACACAATCACCTTGTAAGGAAGGACCAAGCACCTTTGTGTTTTGCATCAATAACAAACTTCACTCAACATACATCATGAATCAATCAATCAACAAAATCCATCAACCTTTGACATCAATGAAAAACATCAACAATTACATGTTTTCAATAATTTTGTATTATTTTCAACTATTATGTAGTGTTCAAAAGGCTTGATAAAGTCAAGTTTCGATTTTGTTTCATCAAAATTAGAGATTAGGAAGCCAATTTATAAATGAGAGTTTTAAAGATGCACTAGGAATAATGCTCATTTCTAGAGAATTGTGAGACCAAACAATTTTTTCTATTATATCAAGAAGGCCCAAAACCCCCTCTTTTAACATAAAATTTATCACTTTTGGTGTAGGATAAATTTAAGGCAATTTTTATTGCCTTGCAAAGTTGTATGAACCTGTGTAGGTCATCCTATAAGGTTGTGATGTTTTTTAAAGGTGCATAGTGTGCAAGGCATTGTAGTGGCTATAGTTCCCACACCCCACCACTTACATAGGCATCTTAACCTTGCCATTGTTGGTTTATGAGTTTCATTTTCTCCACTCTTTTTTTCAACATATCTCTCATATACAACATTTCTAATCTTATCCCCCTCTCCTTTTCCTTTTCCTTTTTCTTCCTTATCTCACCCTGTATCTGAGCTTCTTTTTGGAGAGCATTAATTTCATCAAAAAGATCATTAGGATTTGGGAGGGTAATGTCAGAATTTGAGGTATCTAAAAAATCTATAAGGTTCTGAGCATTGTTAGTGGAATTAGTTAAGAGATCGGGTGGTAAAGGAGAATAACCATTTGAAGTGGGAGGAATAATACCACCAGCTCTAGCATTTATAGAAGAAACATTATGCTAAATAATTCTACTCCTACTCTTCTTTCCCTAGACGTGGATTTATGTATACTTAAAACTGATTTGTTTGTTACATCTTCTTCATCTTCATAATCTAGTCCTAGAAAATTTTGTTGGCTCTCATGACTACTATGATTACTGATACAAGAATGAGAAAATTCAGGAACAGGATGTGGGGTAGACTTGAATTGGTATCCTTTCTTTTCCATGATTGTCTTGGAGTCTTCTAAAGTTCACCTTCCAGCTTTTCATTAGGGTGCTTCTTCATATGAGCTCTAGTTTGTCTCATTTCTTCTCCACAACCTCTTCTCTTTTGTTCTTCTCAAATTATTATGACGAGTTCAATGCACTGACACAAAGACTTAGAGTCTCTACCCAAATTAGTGGGAATTGTGAAAATATTTATGAATCTAAAATAGATTTGAAGGAATTTATAAGCACATAGACTCTTTAGATAGATCTTTAACAATTTAATGAGAAATTTACAAAGAAATGAAAATATTGCTTGGATCTTTAGTAAACTAACTTCAATTTGAAAAATAGTGGGAAAAATCAATGAATTCTCTCATAGATGAACACATATTTTCAAAATGTATGACTCTAACTTTAAATTTTGATCTCGAACTAGAGACTTTAAACAAGTTATCCCCAGTAGAGTTGCCAATTTGTTGGTGTTTTTAAATACCAAACTGATCTCACAAACAATCTATGGAATTTCCATCTTCCAATGGTTAGCTACTTGGAGGGATTGGCTAATGAATGAGTGAAAGCTACAATAACTTTCCTCCTACAATTTGGGCTCTGCAAGACCTGGGAGAGATCCCACACAATGAAATTAAGATCCTCTGTGCCATTAATATCATACATTGTAAATAATCAATTCATTCCCATAATCACTACTTGACATGTAAGAACTTAAAAGACTTGGCAAATCGTTAAGTATTTAACATTTAAAGCAAGGGAATGCAAGTTTCAACATGAAGCTTCTAGAAATAAAACCTCAACTGAAATAGAAAATTGATAAAAATGTTCTTTGACTGTGAATGATCTTAGAACTTATAACTTCAGACACAAATCCATAACCAGTGCCTTATTTCAGGGCATGGAGTCGAACTTATTGCAAACCATGTTGCATGAAAATATTTAATCCTAACATTAAAATCTATTGTAATATTGCATTACAATATCACCACTTAATATCCTAAAACCAAAACTACTTATCAAATCCAAATATTTATTGCACAAATCCATGTTCCTAATAAGGTAATTTAACCAATTCTTTGAATTGGGGCCTTAATAGAGAACACACACCATTGGAAACACAAAGGAGACTAGATGAAAGATCCTTGATCATACTTATTGAAAATTTGTGCAAATAATACAATGGAGAGAAGTGGCTTCAAGATTTTTCCATTCTATTCAATATATACTAGTACTATCATACAACATTAAGCATCCAAAAATTACAGACTCTATAGCCTAAAACAAGACTCAAAATTAATTCTTTGTGCTTCTATTACAAATTCCCTCAAATATCAATCAACAACCTTGTCACTGGCCTTGAATTCCCTTTTATAAAAACAGGGGAGAAAAATAAGCTTTGGGCCAATTGACAGTTGCCATATATTCATTTGACAATTGCAATTACATATCAAAAATATGGTTACATTTGCAAACCGTGGGGGAATATCCCATATAAGAAAAAAAACCATTTTCATTCATCGATGAAGATATTCCCACCTTCCAAAAGGCCTTTTGTTGAAGCAAATGGTTGAGAAATGAACCAAATATTATTTTCAACTCCTTTTACACATGCTTCCAAAAATGGACATAAAGTATAAAAATAAAAAGAGAAAACAAAGTAGGACTTCCACATTAGAAACTCTGGCATCAACATTTTTACACCTGGAGGAGACAATCTTTAAACATTTATTTATCAAAGGCTTAATTTGTAAAATTTTCAAGCCATGTGTTGAACTCCTCCTTGGTGGGCCACTAAACCTCAAATAATTTTTTCACCTTAGTGTTGTGTGCATTATATCTAGCATCCATGATGGTTCTAGTTTCCTTTACAAAGACATCTAAATCAATCTCCATTTTGAACTCATCCAAAAAAAAATTCAATTGAGCATATTTTGCCTTCCTGTCTTTATAAATAAATATTGATAATGATGGGAAAATGGTCCCAAACTCTTCTTTCCACTCATTGAAATCCTTTTAAAAGTATCTTGCCTCATTAAAAATATGAGGCATGCCACTACCTTCTATGTCCTCGAACATCTTCAACTTCCCCTTAAGCAACATATCCAATTTTCTTTAAAAGCCAGAGATCTCTCCAAGTAATCCAATTGATTTTATCAATTGTGGCACATTGGTGGGAGTCTTAGGATCACCATCCATTGTTGTCATCATTTATTTTAATGTATTTTCCCTCTTACTCCACCTACTCCAAGTGTTTAAGAAAGCTTCTTAAATTTGGGAATGATTTTTTTTTTATCGGTAAATGCTTTTGACTGGAGCTATGAACCAATGAAGCCACATTTGGGGGGCCTCATCCCATCAATTTTTTCCTCCTCGTGCCTTTGTTCCTTCACACCAAAATACCATGCGTCATGGTTCTCCAACAACTGTCATCAACAACCGTCGATGGGTGAGCCGACTGTGCATCTAGCTCCTGATTCGAACACTTGACCACCATGTCTCTCCATTCCTTCTATCCCCCCTCATTCCTTTGATGCCGCTCCTACCTCCTCCTCTTCTTCCTTCTTCCTTCTTCGTCACCCCTTCCTTCCTTCCTTCCTTCTTCCTCCTTTTTTTTTTCTTCTTCCCGTCTCTATGAGCCTCCCTATCTTTGTCACACCCTTCCTTTGTTTCTTCGCCTTCCCTCCCCTGCCACTTCATTCATCTCCCATTCCTCTGTTCCTCCTTCTTCCTTCATCACCCCGCCTTCCTCCTCCTTCCTTATTTCAACTTCCTTCTCCATCACCCCTTCTTCCTCCTCCTCCTTCCCGTCTCCTCGGGCCTTCTTCTTTCCATCTCCTCAGCCTCCCTTTCTCCACCGCTCCTCCTCCGTACTCCATTCTTCCCTTCTCTCTATTTCACCTTCCTCCCATACTCCATCCTTCTGCCCCCAACTCCACTTCTTCCTTCTTACCCCGTACTCCATACTCCACCGTTCTTCGCCCTCCATCTCATCGGTATCTTCAACACCCATCCGCCCATCACTCTCGTCGCTATCCTCTGATCTACCTCCAGTGTTGCCTCCGTCGATTGTTGACTCTGCGACATCCTCCTCCAGTACACTAATCTTAATTCACCTCTGCAGTCGGACGAAGTTCCATCAGTCTCACTCATCCGATCCTTGGCCTGCCTTATCTCCCACATCCTTCCTTCACATTGAATGCTTGCGATGAGACTCGAACACCTAACCACCGTATCAAAATGGTGTTGCAACTGTCGTTGCACTGCGGGGTGAACCCTAGATTTTGGAATGAATTTTATAAGCCTTATGGAGGTTCTTATAGATATTCCATACATTATTCAATTTATAAAAAAATTATAAGATTCTATGGCCAAAAATGTCATCAATTATCTCTATTACAACCTTCTTGGTCTCCTCATTATCTTTCTTATTTTCTTCATTTGTTGCATGTAGCTCTTCTTTTAAACTCTTGATTCTAAGAGATATAGTCTATGTCTTGTGCTGAAAACTCTGATTAAGAAGCAGGTGACAATAAGGATCTTTGTGCTAATCTTTCTTATGCCAAGGTTTCTTCCATCTTATTGAACTCATCCAACAACCTATTATAATTTTCCAATAACTTGTCATATTTTTCTTGTGACATTTCTATTATGTCAACACTCAACATGGCTGCATGCACAGTCAACTTAGCAGGTTGGGGTGGGTGTTATTTCAACAAATATTTTCACCACCACATCCCCTGTGATCTCACCAATTGATTTTATTACCCTAGGCTTTCCAATTTTTGGTCCTATTGACCAAAGTGCAAGAGTGTGCAACCTAGGGATAAAACCTAATCCAAATACTTTATTGTACTATACTTACTCGAAAATGAATGCATTAGGATCATTCTTGATTGCATCAAGGGCAAGAGCAAAGGTCAAATCCCAACTCAGTAGCAAAAGGAATCCACTATCCTTAACTAATCTCCTTCCCTCCCAGGAGTAGTGGCAAAAAATTCTTGCATTATCTTCTCTTCTTGTTTCTCTACCTCCTCTTGCATTGAGGGGTCAACCTTCTCCTTAGAAACTTTAATTCTTCTCTTTATTTCATCTCCTTTCACTTAAATTACAAATTCTTTGAATTCCTTTGTTTGTACAAAGGATTCATCATCCATAAAATCTTTATAATCCTTTATCCTTATGTCTTCATCATCAACACTATCATCAAAAATACTTGTTACAACTCTTTCAATAGGAACAAAAGCATCCAATGCATCATTCACATTAGGGGATGGAAATATTTGTTGCACTTTTTCTTTGTTTCTGAATATTCAACAAGAGGGTGAACACCACGTCTTTCCTCTATCTCCATAGGTTGCACTAGAGAGCTATGAGTAGATGATTGAGCCGCTTGGCTCCTGATTTTAGCTTCTTGCTCCTCTTTTGCAAGTTTGGCAAGTTTCTCAACCAATTTAACCTGTTGTAAAAATTTCCACCTTTGTAGCCAACAATCATAGCCATAGCCCTTTTGAAAGGGTCTTCTATTTGTGCATAGGGGCTGACATATAGAGGATTAGCCTTTACCCTTTGTTCTTCAATATCACAGATGTGAAGCCACTGCTTCTTCCTTTCAACAACCTCAACATTAGATGGAAATTTTTTGATAACATCTTTTATGTACAAGAAATGATGGTAAAAACCAGACCTACCCCTTTCCTTTATTTTCTTGTCTACAAAACCCTAGGGGTCACATTGTATAAAATTTTCAACTTACATTCTAAGATTCTCCAGCATCCTTACAAAATTATCCAAACCTTCATTGGAAGTAACCTTAAAGTGTGAAAAGGAAAATTGCCCTAAAATAAATGATTTTTTCTTTGCACCTCTAAAGTGCTCTTTATCCATTGCATCTAGCTACCACATTATCTCCATGAAAGAAAGCTTATCAGGAACATATTTAGGCAACTTGTGTGGCCTCATCAAAGCTCCATAAACCCTGAATACTATGTAAGTAGAGTGGAGATACCAATCTCCCCAATTGTGGTCTAATTGGGTGTTTGATATGAATTCGAAAGGTCTAAGGATCTCCTTGATACCTCTAGAAATTTTGTATATAGGATTTAAGCCAAGATTCCCCAATATTCCAAGCTTCAGTCCATTGCAGAAAGCAGTATAATTTGACTCTAGGTAGTTTTGATCTTATATATGAGTCCACATTTGGACTAGCAGTTCATTACCTTCTTGATCCACCATTCTCAACTTCATGAAATCTACCCAGGCCTTACGACCAATCCATACTAACATGTGCATGAGAACAAAGTAGTGAGTGAAATACAATGGAGCATTGGGCTCCTTCAAAGCGATCAACTACTTATACATTTCCTCAACAATATGTAAAGCATTATCAAATCCTCTATTATTATCCTTATTTTGAATATTAATGCTCATTGTCATCATGGAAATATGTATCTTGGGATCATATTTCCTCACCAACACTTGGCACAAGCAAAAATAGGTGATCTAGAAATAGTCCTCGAACTCATCACATCTGAATGGTTTGAAATCCTTTGGTAAAAACCTCATTCCCTTCTTCCCACCATCCCTTCTTGTATGTCTTGATAGTACATTTTATCTATAACCATAGTTTTTCTCATATTCCTAACATAGCACATGAATATTAATAGCCTCAGTGGTTGAAGGATTCAACCCAAAGGTAGTCACAATCTGACTTCTTATTATGTCAAGCAACGGGGCTCCTTTTTCACTTTTGATAGTCCTTGCCTTGGGGAAATAACATTTTGCAAGAAACAAAAGCAAGTCAGCTTCAACAAAGGAATTTGGCACCACAAGTGTGCCTATGTCACACATCCACAAATTTTAGGATAGTTTAGGGTATGACTACTTCTTGTATGCATATTTAAAAAAGTCCCATCTGCTTTGAGGTACTATAATATCACCAACCTTCCTTATTCAATCCAAGAAATGATCAGATAACATACCCTCACATGAAGCCCTTTTTCCTACCACCTTGGCTCCTAGGAACAACTCAGGAAGATCATCCTCCATAAATCTTGCATAATCCCTCTTCAACCCCTTTGATTTTGATTGTATTTTTGAGGTAGTAGGTTCTAGCTTTTCAACCTTAACTTCATCCCTTTTAGGCTTCGGTTTAGCCTTAGAAGGTTCACTAGCTTGACTCATTTTTTAATTTCAAAATAACTAGGGTTTACAGTTCCAAATTGAAAAGCTACGATTCTAAATTACTAAGAACTCAAGATAATTGCATAATTTTCCAACCTAAAATTGTGCAACCAACCGTAATTATGATTTTCACAAATTCAACTAGGGTTTACAAACTTTCCCTTAACACTAGAATGAAAAATGTAATAACCCTAACTTATAAAACCCTTTTTCTACTATTGGTTTTCCCTTTCAATTCACTTTCTACTAAAAATTCTACACAAAACAATAGAAATTCACTTACCCGAGAAACCCTAGCTCTCCTGCTCTTCGAATTGGATCGTTCTTGACTCCACTTGCATCCTTGCCTTTAAATTCTTGCTAAAATGATGAAGAACTGCATAATTCGATCTTTTATGGTCGTTCAATCGAGCAGATATCCCATTAATGGTGAAAGAGGACTCACACGAGTGAACATGAGTGTGTTGTCAAATAGCCATTCTAGTTTGAATTTCAACCATTGATCTATTATTTTAAAACAAGATCAACGATTGTTGCATGCTTTTTGCACGTCGCTCCTTGCTTGTTAGTACCTTGGAATGAAACTGTGATGTGAACAATAGATGCAATGGCACGAGATTCTTCCATGTACCTGCCTTTGAAATCTACAACCAACTTTGTTCTATCGGCCATCACACATGTCGCTTTTATGTTCTCGGTTGTATGAATTGAAAACATGATGTTAAGAGTTGATGCGATGCATAAGAACTTAAGGCCATCACATATTGCACAAAAGCTCTGGGGTCGCTAGGTTGAAACAATGATGTGAAGAATCCCCACAATGGAAGGAATTCCAAAGCATATCCACCATTTTCCATCGCAAATCACAATTAGGTGTTTTCCTTGTCCTTTCATATGAGCAATGTATTAAACCCATGCAATGAAACAATAAAATAAGATTTTTATCGCCCATTATTGCATTCTTTGTCTTTAGAAGAGTGCAATACATGATACAAAGGATGTATGTGATGCACTACCATAATGATACCTGCCCTAGCATCTTTTGGTATATTCTTCATTCCTTTCAAAATGTTCATCGCTTATCGCATTTTAGATGCTAGCGGGCAATGGGCTAATAGAGATGTGAAGGGCTCAAGCGATGCAAAGGAAAGATTAACAAGACATTCATATCGCATAAAGGGCTTAGGCAAGCTTAAGAAAAAATGTGATGCGATAGAGATATGCGATGAGAAGGAGACAAATATGCATCACACATTGCTAAAAGGTATTCAACGACTAGGAAGCAAAACGAGATATGAATAAGGCTTGTGATACGAAGGAAATTAAAAGGCGTCACACATCGCGTTTATGAGGCTGTCGGTGCAAAGGTAAATTGTGATGCACTAGAAGTGCGCGATGGGAAGACTCAAGTGAATCAAATATGCACATGTTGATGAGTTATTTTAAAGAAGGGGCCACCTAGGAAACATGAGTAAACAAGACATAATAAAACCTTAAGGCGTAGCCAAACTTTAGGACAATGGAAAAATGTTCCAAAACCTTGACCATAGGAAAATATTAATAGCTCAGATCATGACAAAAGGATTTTTATGCAAGGGGATAAATCGGTATCCTTAGGCATTAAGGGGATGGTCAACACATGGGTTTAATGACTTAAGTAATAAATTGAATGACTAGGAATCGACTGTGATAGGTCAATGAAGAATTAGATCAAAAGTAACAAGGGAAAAATGAATTAAGGTTTTTCTCCCAAAGGTTGATAAACCATAGAAAATATAGCATAAACCCTACCCATGAGGAAATCAATAAAACTAGGTAATGATTGACTGGAAATCAGAGGAACACAATGTTTTTTTGAAGGGTTTCACTAGGTTTGTCATTTGAAACTTTGATTGGACATTTAGATGCATAATGACCTATCTTTCCACAATTGAAACATTTAGATGGTAACTTACCTCTATATTTGTCAATTCCCTTTTTCAATCTCCTTACAAAATTTGCTTCCACCTCATCAATATCATTCAGATCTAATTCATCATCCTTCTCTACTTTGCAGACTTTAAAGGTAGTTTCTTTACTTGTAGTATCTTGACCAAAATCTCTCATTTCAAAAGAAGTAAAAGCACCATACATCTGATCTCTAGAATAATTATCCAAATTTTGAGCTTCCTCAATAGCAAAAACTTTAGAACTATAAGCCTTAGGAAGAGTTCTTAGTACCTTTTTAATAACTTTTCTTTCTTCTAGCTTACCACCAAGACCATTGATGGCATTGACAACTTCATCAACTCTGAGCATGTAGGTAGTAATATCTTCATCTTTAGACATCCTTAAGGTTTCAAATTTGGCTTTGTAATTCTGCATCTTTGCTTGTTTGACTTTGTCATCTCCTTCATAAATGCTCTCCATCTTTATCTAGATCTCTTTAGTAGATTTTAGACTTATCACTTTTCCAAGTTCAGAATAAAAAAGACCACTCAAAATAACATTCCTTGCTTTGCCATTGTTTTCATAATCCTTGATTTCATCATCACTTGTCGAACAAACAACATGCACAGTGTATCTTTTCTCAACTGACTGTTAGACACCGAATCCAAGAGAGACTAGAAAGGACTCCATTTTGGCTTTCCAATAAGCATAATTTGTTCCATCGAATATAGGAGCTATGACACCCTTCCTGTGTTCCATCCAAATCTACCTCAAGCGATTAAGCTTTCTCTAAGGAACCACAACTCTGATACCGATTGTTAAATGCATAAGACAACTGAGAGGGGGGTGAATCAGTTGTATACTTAAAAAAATTCAAACCCTCAATATCTGCTCAAACCCTTATCATGCATTAGCATAATGTAAACATATGAAACCATAATTCAAACACATCTAAACACATAAGAACATTAGATTTACGTGGAAAACCTAAGAAGGGAAGAACCACAATGAGGATTAGCTCACATATAAATGAACTGCAACACCGAATACAAGAAGGCTCATTGCCAAGGACTCATTGCTTAGAAAAAGAAGAAAGACTCATTATTGCGTGGCTCACTGCCAAGAAGAAATGAGAAGACTGTTACAAAGAGATTCACTATCTCAAGGCAATAGGAGAAATCCACCACTAAAAATTAATGCCATCCGCAATCTTTGGCTCACCACCTCCAACAATTTCAAGCACATTGAAAATGTGGACCCTTCTGCTCACTGCATCAGAGTCATAGGCATAATGCTTGCACTCATATCACCACACTTAATCAAATTCATATCTTTCGCATACCTTCTATAGATCCACACTCATCTTCAACAACACCAACACTTTCCACACTAGAGTTGAAATCTATAAGACATCAAACCAAATCATATCCATACTATGATAACACCAACATCCTTTCAACAACTCCAACACACAATCTCCATACTATTAACATTAATGACCAACTGTTGACATCAATGACAACACCAACAACAGACTTGCAACATGTCTTTTATACCTCTAGCATATGCACATTTAAATATTTTTGCACTCAAGTCAACAACTAATGGCTAGTTGAAAAAAAGTTGGTTTGGGCCCAAGATTGAATTAAAGTTTAAAAGTCCAAGGGACACTTTTCACACATAAAATTAACTCAAGTAAGAAAAACTACAAATCAAGTTGAAAGCCTTTGAATACATGAGAACAAGATCGAGTAAATTCAAATTCTTTACCAACTTTTACACATAAATATATCACTTCTATACTGGACATTATATCAAAAACAACCTAAACAATATATAAATTCATAATGAAAGAGAAAAATACAAAATATAAAAATTTTACTCTTACACTTAAAAACAAATTCTAAATCAAATTCAATGCTTCAATTTTTTAAAAATAAAAATACTTCAATGAAATTTCTAATCTTTAAATTCTTTTTTAAATCCAAAGATTTTTTTAATAGTTTTCAATACAATAATGAGAAATCTAAAGAAAAAGACGAGAAAATTTTATAGTGTCTTTCATTTATTAGCTGAGAGGCTACATATATTGTGAGACTTGAGCTTGAAACAAGTCTCACACTTGCAAACAACTATTGAGTCGTCAGAAAACAAGTTTCAGCTATCGTTTAATGATAAATCAGTGGTAAAAGCTTGTAAGATATCGGATGAAAACCTCCAAAATCTCATTTATCATGTAAAAGCTAGATAAATATTTATTTTCCGATTGGGTTGGAACATTCTATTTGCATTAAGAGTGTTTTTTTACCAATTTGATGGCAACTTTTCTTTTTCATTTGTATTTTTTTATGTTTTAAATCTACATGCAAATATTTCAAAATCATATAATATCTAATCTCTTTTAAGGAAAAAATATAGATTTGTCTAAGCTTATTTTATTCAATTATTTAACACATTATTATTAATTGTTTGATACACTCTCTAACATTTTAGCATATATATAGTTTTCTATGAACCTCCTTCAGATAAAAGTGCTAGTATATATACTACCATATATATCTTTAATAATTTTATATAAAATACATCGAGAGATATCCTTCTTCAAATAGCTTATTTTAAAATCAATTTGATCTACTGGAAAATTAATCAAATTAATTTTAATTTCCGTGGCAATGAATTGTTGATTGTGAATTTTACTTGGGGTGAATTTGTCCTCAGGTGAATTTTCCTGCGGTGAATTTTCTTACAGTGAATTGTTGACACGGTAAATTGCTGGCCGTGAATTTTCCTAATACAACATGTAAAACATTAAATGAATTAGAATTAAGGACACATATCTTTTTCATATATATATATATAACTGTTTATTTTCCAGCATTAAAAAAATATTGGTGGACAGGTTAAGAAAATTATTGAGCATCAGTTAGAGATTACGGCCATTTCAGAGAATCAAAATCTCTTTATTACAATACGGAGAAATCGTCATGATGAAATATTTTCTCTATCCAAGATAAACCAGTGTTCCATACTATAAAATTTCCTAAAATACGGCCATACGGCCATCAAATTTAGGGTCGTTAAATCAATGAACAAGTAGGAGGTCAAAAAGGGCTCGATATTGGTAAATGGGAATAAATCGGGAAGGAAAATGAAAAGTAAAATACATACATAGAGGGACAAAAGGCAAAGGCAGAGGCCATTGGCGACAGCGACGAGTGATTGGGCGGACACACCAAGGTGGGGTCCACTGTGCGGCGCAACCCACCTGCTCTCTCACCGCTCGACACTTCCACGATCCACGCTGGCATGCCAAAACACGCCCAATCATTCCTCACCCCCACCCAATGATTACAACCCATGGTGTCACTGCCAGCTGGCAAGGACACCGCTCTGTCTCCTGCTTTCTCATGGTTTATTTATACTCTACTTGTGCTCCTAATCCCATAAAACTAGAATGATAGGCTTCCGTACACTTTTTGGTTTGGATCTTGAATTCTAACACATAACGCTTAAGGGCTTAGACACGCTTCAAACGGAGACCTCAAAGGTCTAAGTATAGTAGTAATAACTAAGTTGTACGTACCCTTGTAAAGTTTATTCAATGTTAATTATGAGTTAGGAAGGTTGAGCCCTGAGCCCAGCGCTCTGAGCCTATAGAGCGCGCGCTGAGCCCAGCGCCCTGTGGCCGCCATAATTGTGCGAACTACTGATAATTGCGGGATAAGTTGAGCGTTGTATAGTAGGTTGTGTGGTGTCGGGGGGCGGGGCAAGGGGGTACTTGTAGAAGGTGCAGGTATTTAGAGGAGACAAGAAGACATGGTGCAGAAGCAAGTGGGTAGTGAAGTAGTATCTACCCTTACAAACCATTCCGTGCAAGTATAATCATTTTGGCAACCCTCCAACACGTGCGACTCGTGACCACTACCCACATTTACTACTCTACTCTTATGGTGTGTGTTAGTACATGCAGATCCGTGTGTTTGTACATGCAAATCGTAAGGCTACATCACGCGCACTCTGTCAACTGTACAACCACAACTACTCTCGCTCTACGTAAGAGGGGCACCGGACTGGAGGGTTAGTTGGGTAGGGCAAATGTAATTGGGCGGTCAGTCATGTCTTGAAAGAAAGGGCAGCTATGATGTGGGCATGTCAGATGGGGTTTCTCGTTCAGTCACTTCCAGTGGTTTTTTAAATGCCAAGTTGAATTTGAAAGAAGAAATCATATCATATCGTCCTTCCTGTTGAATGGGACTGTCAACAAAATCGTTTGTGTACAACAAATCTACTCCTTTAAATCTTGCCTCTGTACACTATTTTCTCCATTGTTTTCGCCACTTATTGTTCTTGTCTGCTATGCAATTTCGTCAAAGTAGCTTCTTTGATACCACCTGCCTTTTTTCGGGCCTTGAAAGAACGTGCATATTCTGTATTAAGGGAGTGGTGGAGACGGAATGGGACTTCGTCATGGAATGCACTGTTTATGAAGATATCCGTATTCAATACGCAAATAGTTTGGGTGTGGACAATATGCAACAGTTATTTGAGGAGGATAAGATCAATCAGACGGCCAACCTTCTAGTCAAAATTAGTAGCAGGGATCTGACGTGGAAAAGAGCTTGACGGCAAATTAAGTTGTTTGTTTCGGTCCCATAGACTGTTTAGTCTCATGGACGTCATTAAAATCTTTCATTTCATATAACCCAGGGCACATACCAACTTTAATTATCTATGCTGCCCGTATAAAATTGGAATATTTGTGCTGGTGTCCTTTTTCTACACCAAAATCGAATTGTGATTTTTCTAGAAAATCACTTGTGGGAGAGTTATTTTAAATTTTGTGAAAGATACCTTCCCAAATTAGAAGTTTTTCTTTTTGTTTTCTTGTATCATTGCTATTCACATGCTGCTTTTAACTAGAGAAGATGCTTCTTCCTCAACCTCTTATTAATCTAATTAAATTTTTAATTATTATTATATATATTACTAGCACTTGTATCTTTTAAGGATGTAAGAGATGCATCAATATGGTTGTGTAGATGTGTTTATTGGCAAACATTTCTTGGAGGTTCATTGATTCCAGTAAACACCATTTCGTCTTTAGCAGAGTTTATAACTTCGACATGCTTCAAGAGTTCTTCATCATCATGTTCCTATCATCAAGAGACATCTTTTCAGAAGGTCTTCAACCCTTCTCTTTCTCTTTTTTAGAGAGGATTTTTGTTCCCACCTAATATGGCCTCATAGTCGGGACCCATTTCTATGCAATTTGTACTTTTTTGATCTCCTCGAGTATCACTTAAGGGGGGTGATAGAGTGAATAATTTATCTATTCATTATACTTAAGTGTACTTAGGTTGATGAGGTTAGACAACATCTTGTCTAACTAAATGTGCAACCTCTTAGAACTCTAGAGGTTACCAAGTTATTTGGTAAACCTCATGTGCTACCTTTTCGAGGTTGGAAGAATTTATATCTCACCTCGAAGGTCACTTAAAATTTGACATCAAGGTTGATGACTTCGTCAAATAGGTTGTTGGTTTGCACATTCCTAGTGATCCTAAGATTGACACCTATAGGACACTTGTCTACTCATTTGTGCCACATCATGGGGCACTTGTCAATCCACATGATAGGTGGATTGCCTCTTCCTTGCCTATACATGCAAGACTTCCTCATTTGTACATTTGGGTCAACTAAATATAATATTTGCATTATTTACTTGTGCTTGTTTTTTATAGCCATGATCTCCTAATTCTTATACACCATTGGATAGTTCACTAGGCAAGGATTAGTTCTCATTTGGTCAAAAACCTATAATACCAATTTAATATCTTTTATAAAAATTCAAAGAAAATAAGAAATCATACAAAATATGGCTAGATGTTGATGGAAGAAGGTGGCATAGTAATGATGCAATGATTATACAAAATCATATTCTAAATGCACACTAATTGTCTTGGTACATGGTGTTTTAAAATGAATTAGGGCTAGTCCTTAAATACAACTTTACAAGTGGCATGTGAAGTCAAATATAATGATTAGTGTTAGGAATTGTAGGCAAGAATGAAGAGATCAAAATGCCAATTGTATGTAGATTTAGTAAACGAAACAAAGGAATGAAATTAACACAAAGGGGGTGACAACAAGAAATTAATGTGGTTCACCCTTTTCTTGGGCTACGTCCACAAATAATAGTCCATTTTATTTATTCAACCTCTAATGAAATTGCAAATATAATTAACTGCAACAAACAACTACAACTTGTAGCAACAAATTCACATGATTTTATTGCTCTAGTTTTCCACGCTTTGTTATGTGTGCCATACACTGAACCTGCAATCACCTTCATGTTGCACTGCATGAATTGCATCAACTCCACACAATTAATCCCATTCTCCAATGTGCCTTGCTACTAGTAGTTCACAAAATTCATGACCCTTCATTTCCACACAACAAATAAAACTCTTCATTTTTTATAGTTTCATAACATATTTACATGGGGAATTGTTAATAAAATTCCTTTATAAAATATATGGAATTTTTTCTTCAACGAGTCCTTGGCTGGGGGCATTACCCCTAGATCCCCACCATGGGCTCCACCCCTCGTCCCCCACCGAGAGGTGGTCCCCCCAAACCTCGCAAGAGGGGCTCTACCCCCTGTACTCCCCCATTAATTGATTTGGGGGGAAAACATGCCGAGCAAAGTGGCAAAAAAGCTAACACCAAATCTGATCAGGCTTCCACATACCAACAATTAGTTGGAAAGGTTCTGTAACTGAGGGTATTTTTCCTAGGTTGTTAGCAGATTAAATGCAACATAAAATTCCCAAAGAAAGTAATAGAGTGCAAAGGAATAAATGAAAAATGCATTCAAAACAATCTCACCCAAGGTCTTCATTCTCCATGACTGATCTCCATTACACCTTCTAGCTTGTTGAATATGTGAGGTTGCCCTCAGATTATGATGAGCAATCTTAAAAAAGTGACTAGTCCTAAGCAAGTGTTGAAAGATTCTCAAATGATTATGCAAGAGAAACTAAATCCTACATGCAAACTAATTAGCTAAATGCCAAAACAAGAAAAATTCAAGACTCAAGAATTGCAAGGCGTGCACGATTCAAGATTTTCAAGAGATAAGAGATGTCAAAATGAGGACATAATTGCCATTTTATAGAAGATGCAATTTTGGATGAATGGACGAGATTAAAGATGAAGTGCCCTAGAATCAATGGTCAAGATTCAAAATAACAACCCCTTAATTAGGGTTAGAGAATTTTTCAAAATGAGTGGACAAGATTTAATTTAAGAAATTAAATCAAGGAATGAGAATATGTGTGACAGTGAGATAAGATTTAGTAAGTAGAAAAAGAATGAGTTAGAAAATCAAGTTATTTTATAAATTACTTAATTTGTGGAGGGAAATGCTATTTTGAATTTAATTCAAAATGATGAAGTCATGTGGCAGTAAATAATAATTAAATTATTTACTTGAAGAGAGAGAAAAATATAAATAAATGTTTTTTATTTAAATTTGGAAATGAATTGAATGAGACAATTAAATAATTAATTTTAAATTATTTAATTGTGGAAGAAGTGGGTTAATGGGGGATTTATTTAATTATGAGGAGACTTTAATATTAGAGACGTATTTAAGTTAATTTATTTAAATAATCAAGAGAGAATAGTGGATTAAATAAATTTAATAATTTATTTAATTTAAAGAGGACTTTAGACATTAGTGGTGTATTTAAACAAATGTGATTTATTTAAATAGTCAAGAAGAATAAGAGACATGAATTAATTAAATAATTGATCATTATTTAATTAATAGTTGAATTTGGTCAAAGGGACATAATCAAATTATGTTTAGAAGAATTGATGAGAAAATTGAGTTTGTAGGCCTAGGTCAATTTTATGTGTCTACATTTTGCCCCTCTTTGTCATAATACAATTTATCATGTTATGGAAAAGAAAACAAGTAAAGGATATACCCTAGTGAATGTACGGGGAGTGCATATGCCCCCTCGGGATTTTTTTTTGAATTTTGGTCCAAGGTCACAAAAATTTGGAAAGTGTCCCGATAAGCTAAATGGATGCCCAAAAAAATGACGCGATCGATTTTGAAAACAAATGATATTAAGCTAGCGAAAATGCCGGTTAAAGGCGGTCAAAGCCTCCAGTACAAACCCAAAAGGCAAAACCCTAATTTCAACCTATAAATAGGTTTGAAAAGGCAATCTATGTGTCATTTTCACTTTTACTATTTAGAAATTTTGGAGAGCAGAGTGCGAGGAGAAGATGGTGATCCTCGTGATAGAGCACCGTGGTTACCGCGTGAGGACGTTCCAACGTACTGAGGGCGCAGAGGCACTGGTAAGTACCCCTTCCCGACTTTTTTTTTCTCAATTTTCGTGCATTAATTAAGGTTTAGGTTAGGAAAACAAATGCGTTGCGATGCAAATGTGTTCACATAAACCACAAGCGCTATCGCGTTTGACACATTTGTTGTGTTGCGATGCAAGTGCAAGGGATGGGAAGGTTTTAGGCTTAAAATGATGCAAATGCTAGGGCCTAAGACACAAGTGCTAAAACATAACGCAAGTGCGGAAACGCGCGACGCAAGTGCAATCTTGTGACGCAACTGCAACGCCAAACGATGCAATTACCAAGTAAAATGGTGCAAGTGTTATAAAGCTTCACAATTGCGAGATGGAATGACACAACCGCCTGAATGCGACGCAAGTGCAAAATGCAGAGCCATATATGACTTAGTGCTACACAATTGCAGTCAATGGGACACAATTGACGTTAACCAGGGTTGACAAAAGTTGACTTAGCGTAGACTCATTTTTCAGATGCATTTTTTATTACGCATATAGTAATAATGCTTTGTAATTCTAATCCATGTGTGCTAACCCTCGTTTTGGCGTGTGCAGAAACGAGTACCACCCATTTACACACGCGAGTTTAGACCAGCTGCGAGACAATGAGCGGAGATGACTAATGAGATTGGGTCTCTATTATGTCACTTACATGCCCATTATTCAGGAAAATAGGGGATTTCTTACAACACTGTGCAAGAGGTGGCATTCAGAGACATGCTCCTTCCACCTGCCCACAGGAGAGGCCACTGTGACTTTGGAGGATGTATATTGGATACTCCACATCTCAATCAGTGGGGAGCGAGTAGTCTATGATCGACACATAAGGCGACATGCTATGGCAGATATGTATGAGGATGCAGATGTGTCGACCTGGGTATTCATGGTTATGAGATTAGATGGGATTTCGTGGCTAAGCATTATCCGCGTTGGGATGCTATGTTGATGACAATGATTTTTGGAGTCCTTATCAGATCGTCGTGGGCATGGATTCCCTATTGGATTGGGGGATGTATTGGTGTGTATGTGCAGTCAGAGGATAATGTTTGTCTGGGGACTGTGTCTGTTGGGTATGTTATATCACCAAATTCACGAGGTTGTATATCAGGAAGGTCAGAGTATCAGCTGTGGTACTACTTTACTGAGGATATGGGCATGGGAGCACATTCCCGTTTTTCATCCACCAATTCAGATTCAACAGTTGGGTGAGGGTATGCCCTATGTTTATCTATATGCAAGTTCAGTTACCTAGACCTTGGTAGGAGATACAAGGTACTAGCACCACATGATTGATACATTGATGAGTTTTGTTTGGAGGCCTTATAGAGATTATGCCCAGTGGTAGGATGAGGATGGACATCTTTCTTTGTGCAGACATTTTAGGTATTTTATTGGTTGTACTGTGTAGAGTCAGAAGATTATCAAGATGTACTTTCCCCAGCGGGTACTATGATAGTTTGGAGAGCAATAGGGTGTACCTGTAGGGATGACCGCGTATGCACGATCATCGAGAGAGACCATGTGGGGGCCACCTATAGCAGTGGCCCTAATAGAGCAACAAATTGATGGGCTAGTTGTGCAACAGTGGGGATGGAGGGGAGTGCCAACAGATGCAGGGACATCGATCGAGTATGACACCTAGTGGAAGATTCACAAGCCTATTCCCTTGACAAATCCAGATGGTCCCACATCGATTAATCATCGATCAGTCATTCCATGGGTGTGGAGGGGAGGACGGGGAGGGAGAGATGGTGGTGAGGGGAGGGATGGAGGGAGATATGGTGGGAGAGGTAAGGGAGATGATGAAGGTGGTGAAGGTGGTGGTAGAGGAGGAGGGTATGACGAAGGTGGTGAGGGTGGAGATGGTGGCAGTGATGACAGGGGTGTGAAGAGGAGGAGGGGTGACAAAGGGTAGAGGCAGCCGAGGAGAGTGAGGCAGTGGGTGGGTGGAGCACCATTGTCACCCATTAGGGAGGAGGTTGAGGAGGAGGGTGACAGACAGGAGGGAGGGTGTCTGAAGGGAGAGGTAGAGGTTAGGGCAGAGGGAGAGATGGAGGTTAGAGCAGGGGAGGATGTAGAGAGAGAGAGATGCCAATAGAGGAGGATCCTTTTGTAGAGCATCATACATTAGACATTGATGTGGAGGAGGTTGGAGGAGAGGAGGAGAGGGATGAGGAGGAGGAGGAGGGGGAGGATGAGGCAGAGAGGAGGTTGAGAGAGCAAATGATTGAAAGAATTAAGACATGAAATAATCCACTACCTACAAAAGTACATTTCTATCCTTAGGAATAAATAGATCCATTATTGATTGGAGAATCCATTCCCATAATTTGGATGAATAGGGAATTCAAATACAAATGTATATATCTAAATATTGCTCAAATGTCCACATGGCGGAATGTGAGGATGTCAATCCAAAATATTGTAAAGATTGATGTATAATGATCTCCAAAGATAATGAATGATATGATAACAATGATGATGTGGCTACCATGAAATAGGAGAAGATTTTCTTAATATAATAATCCAAAACAACAATATGAGACTCCACAAACAAGGATGATATGTTTGATAGATATGAATCCCAAGTAGCTATGTCTGGAAGAGGATGAAAGCCTTATTGTATTGGATCAATAAGGTCCATGGATGTGACAATATTGATATGATTTGGAACAAAATAAGATAGAGAATGGGTCTCAATATGAAGAATGAGAGTTCAAGGAGACAAGCCTTTGAATCATCAAAACATGCATGACTTGTGATATACTCAAGCTCCTCTAAAGTATCATCATCAAAGGGTATACAATTTGCATCATCAAGGGGAATGAGACAATATAAAACAAGATCCTTTGGGAGTGAAAATATGTGAGGGTTTTCATGGTTCTCCAAAAGTCTAGTCTAAAGTGTGTGGGGGCAATCAATATCCAATATAGCACACATAGTGTCATAATCAACACTCTAAAAAATAAATCCTACTGTATGATCAACGATGTTACCTCAAGATGATCTACTTGTTGAAAGCACAAGACAACTGAGAGGGGGGTGAATCAGTTGTACATTAAAACATCAAAACCCTCATTAAAATTCAGATCCATATCAACTTTAATAACCTTTAATCTATTATAATGATCTATCATGAAAGAAAATAACAAAAATTGAAACACATCAACACCATGCACAATAGAACACTAGATTTACGTGGAAAAACCAAGAAGCAAAAAACTACGGTGAGGATTAGCTCACAATATAAAATAATTGCAACACCAAATACAATAAGCTCACTACTAAAGGAAAGAAGGGCTCACTGCCAAATTATAGAAAAGAAAAGAATATTGTTATAGTGAGGAATCCATCTCAATGCAACATAAAATTCCACCATGGCATCACCAACACATTCACAACCTTTATGAAGATTGTAGACACCTTCTTCTCACTGCTTCCAATAGTATATCTCATTAAAGCTTGCACTGCACTTCACAAATTTTCACTTCACAACTCTACAATTCATATCACTCATATTACACACAAATAGATTCTATTAACACAACACTTATTTATACCTTCTTCGACCTTGAAAAATTTAGAGGAGGGGGATCATCTGCTCTAGGAATCTAGGTCACAGGAGATTCCTAAGCAACAAGCTATCTTGATCTACCTCAAGTTTTCTAAGTGATTCAAAAAGGTTAAGTTGTTAAGGTTAAAAAGGAAGAGAAATTTAGTTGCTACTATCCTTCTGCTAACCTAAATGTTTCAAAGGGTCAAATGAGTTGATTTATAGAGTCTAACCTATTGCCCAGATAACTCATTTGTTTAAGGATGGCAACATAGGTTATGAACTCCATCACAGTGTGTTGGTGTCTCAATGGTGCGTTGGCATCCGTATAGACAAAACATCTCAAAGATAGATTAAAACACCAAAAATCTAACAAACAAACTGACTAATGAAGTTCTATGGTACTTTAGGATAACAAATAAGTACAATAAAATAAAATAAGAATAATACTTTAACTAAATTGTGCTTGAGTTGACAAAGAAGAAGTGAGAAAAATACCCTTCTACCTGAGAATAGAATCTTAAAAGAGCTCCACACGAGAATACCTACACACACAAGGCTGTAATATGTTGGGTTTGTTTTCAAAGGACTACCTCAGTCAGTCCCCCACTTTGGTGTTTCCACCTCCATGGACAACTAGATAGAAACGAGTGTAGAAAATGATAAAGAGATCTATGGAAATAGAAGTGCCAAGCAAGAACACAAACAACAATATGATGCTATGTAAATACAATGATGCAAAAGTAAATGTCAATGGAAGATATCTCCTTCATAGCTAAATTCTCTCAAGACAAGTAGAGGAAGGGGGTGAGCTTGCAAGTTCTCCAAGAACAATGCTATCACAATAAACAGAGTGGAGGATCCAAGAAACTAATAGCTTGCAGCTACAATGGAGTGGTGATGAAGCTTGAAAGTGTAAGAGTGAAGCTAAGAGAGTGTGTAGAAGCCAAGAAGCATGAAGAAGATTGATAGAATGAAGAATTAGGAAATTTGAATGGAAAGAAGGAGGCAAAAGGCCTGTTTGGTTTTGATCAAGGGAGAAGGGAAATTACACTTTATAGCCAATCGAAAGCGTAACATTTCTAAAAATTCTAGGGGAAGGAAGCCTGTCAGGATGGAAGTGCGATGCATGGATTTTTGCATAGCTCATACACATCCTTCAAAAAAATCCTCCATCGGCATGAAAATGAGCTACCAAGTGGATAGGGAAAGGTGGTAGATGTGGAAATTGCATCATTAGAATCACATTTTTTAAGGTGAGGGGTATGAAAATGAGAACTTTTCTCGGGGTGCAAATTCATACCATTACATTTTGCCCCCACTTTAGTGAGCATATGCATCAGTAAATGCGAGGTAAAGTAAAGTGGAAAGAAGTTGAAAAGAATATACCTGAAACGTCAAGGAAGCATACCCTTATTTGACATGCTCGAATGTGTAGGAGAGAGAAGAGTATCCATAATTACTTGGTCTTGTGGAAGGTGAACAAAAGCTCTACAGGTGCTCAATCCTACAAAATTGGCTCCACGGGTGCTCAGTCTCACAAAAGGTGAACAAAGGTTCCACAGGTGCTCAATCCTATAGAAATAAAGCGCTTTATAGGTGCTCAATCCTACAAAGGGGGTGCCATAGGTTCTCGGTCCTGGGGGGCCATAAAAAAAATTCTCTACAGAGTTTGATTGGTCCTTACAGGTGCTTGGTCTTGCAAGGAAATATTGACGAGGTGCTTGTTCCTCCAAGATTGATTGTAAAAGCGGCTTCATAGGTGCTCAATTGTACAAAGCAACATGTTAAGCTGTAGACAAACAATCATATCCTAGAGAAAATAATTGAAGGAGAAGCTTTCAAAGGGGTTCCTCAGGAACCCTTCAAGATAGCAAGGGGCTCATTCAAAGGGACACTCCGAATTGAAAAGCATAACATTTTTCACAAATGATCTTGTCATCAAGGAATCTAATAAAAATAACGACCTTCTCAAAGGTAAGTTTTTTTATTCTTTTTGCTACAAATTTATTTTTGAAAGAAAATCTTGCTAAGGGGATCCTTATTGAAGGATGCGATTTTTGAAGTGTAAATTTTTTAGTAAGGGATTCATTGGCCAATGAATACAAGAAAATCAAAGAAGTAGTAGGCCCCACTTAGGATGGTGCATGCAGATTGAAGGAGCACGTGGCATCCTAAGGAAAGGAAGAAAAGATAGTGATGTTGTGGCCCACAAGACATAGAGAGATGTAAGCATGTAAATTTTTTCATGTATGCGAGTGACAACACGTAAGAACCAAAACATCACAAAGCAAGAAAAAAGAGAAGAAAATAGAAAGAGAAGTAAGAAAAAGAAAAGAAAAGAAGGAACAAGCAGAGATGAGGAAATCAAGAGACAGGGGAATTTGAGAGTTTAGGGTCAGATTGGTTCTTATAGGTAACCCACAATATATGTGTGAATGAAGATCATCAGTCCCCAAAGTTCTCAAATTTGAAGAAGAGCACATGAAGACAAAATAAATAAAAAAATTGGGTCAACATGGAAGGGATGCCTACATGTCCCCAACACTTTGCATTGTCCCCAATTATTGAAAATCAAGTTATGACATAGAAAAATGATGAAAAATATAGAGGAAGTTTATGAAACCATCTCACTCCTATATCAAAGCAACTACACGGGTGACAAGGGCCCTCTAGGAACACATAAAAAAAAAGCACAAGGGAAACACAACAAACACACACAAATCTAATCTACATATAAAGAAGAGGTACTCCCTAGTCCTCATCAACCAGGAGGTTGTCGTTATCCTAATCTAGATCATCATATGGGGAGGGAAAATGAGCCTACAAGGGCAAGATAGTGAGGGGAGCACACTTTGACTCTCCTATGATAAGAGCTAAGGAAGAAGGCCCCTCAAGGCCTCCTTCACTCACCTCTTGTGAGGTAAAACTCATCAACCTTGAAAAGATCACCGACAGAGTTGAGAAATCATCCACCGAGTTAAACATATACTTAATAGGAGTGCCATGTGTTAATTGGGTGGGATAGGAAGGAGGTGCCTAAGATCCACCATCAACCTCATCAAGAGGGATAGTGACAAACTCAGGAGACATCGGGGCCACCTCTGTCATGAGGATGACACAAGCCAAAGTAGAAATCCCCTCCAAAGAAGGTGATCCCTTCTTCTAACCTCCACTAAGAGTGAGGTCGTCCTCCGACTTACACTTTAGCAAAGGATGCAGAATCCTAACAGAAGAAGTGGAAGGAAAGGAGGAAGAGGACATAGATGCAACATACACCAATGTGGTGTTCAAAATTTCTATGAACTAGGAGAACAAAGGGATGTTCAAAAGGGACACCAAAAGAGGGGGCTCCACTGAGGGATAGATGAACACCTACACCCTTTTAGGGTGGGGGTCATCAACATTCGTAGGGGGAGTTGGAAGCAAAACCAAAGCGAAGGAACTAAAGAGAAAAGAGTAGAAGAGGGAGGCATAGCTAGAGATGTTGAAACAGGAGTTGTCGGCTCCCATTTTTCCTTATGCAATGCATCTTGTTTAGTAGACAGAGCCTTTCTTCGGTGCTTATGCTCATGCACAAGCCAATTTTTTTAGCTTTGGGAACTAAAATTTGCTACTTGAGAAGGAATGAGAGGCTCTTGTTTTTCCATTGGTGTGTCCTCCACAATCATTGTTGATGGAAGGGTATATTCTTGGACAAGAGTAGAAGCAAGAAGCATAGGAGTGGAAATGATGATCGGTGGAGAAGCAAAAACATGTGCCTCAACAGTGGGCCTCTTCCCATTCACTGCCTGAGGGGTAGGAGTGGTAGGAGGCTATGAAGGCTGAGACACAGGGGAAATGCCATGAGGGCCCTTCCCCTTATCATAGACAATGGGAATTGACATTGTGGGCAAGACAAGAAGTTCAAATACTTGACGCTTGGCCTTCTTCCAAGCAAGAACCATCTAACTCCCATGCGAGGCATGTGAGTAGAGGTTCGAGGCACTGCAACATGGTGAGAGGCAGAAGTAGATGGAACAACAAAAGAAGATGAAGGCTCTTGGGCACAAGCAAGATTCCCCTTCCCCTTTTGTTGAGAGGAGGCAACTTGTAATTGTACGATGATGCAACCCTTGATAGAAATGGCATAGGGGGATGTAGGGTAGGTCACCTTCAACGTTATGCTCCTAATCTTGTACTTGAAATAGGTGTGATACAACATGTTTTTCCTTGAGGGAAGTAGACCGATAGGGGTGGGCCAAAAGTGATATAACGAGTAGCCCCCACATGACACCGGTGGTTTATATTTGGTGTTGTGCACAACGTGCACAAAACCCTTGTGAGAAAACTTAAGATACTTATGAATGATTGAAGTGATCCCATTCATGGAAACTAGCCACAAAATTCCTAGTTTCACTCTAAACATATCTAACTTTGGGATGATTTGAAAAAGGGTATCTACAACCTCGGGCCCTACCAATACTAAGAGGGTGATGGAAGCAAGGGGATGTACCGAGAGTCTGTCATGTGTATGTATGGTGGTCTTCGACTTCTCATGTTCCTCCTTATGTAAAAAATTTATCAGTCAAGAATCCATTGTTATATCATTCACATGACTCATGTGATCAACCAGGACACCAATTATGATGTTTTCGTTGATGCGAGCGGGAATGTACAAAGGGCAAGGCTCTTTTTTCATAGGCAGGTCCACTGATATGAATATTATGTCTAGTGATCCATTCACAAGTTGAGAAGGAGGAATGCATGTAAATGAAACCATGTTTACGTACATAGGAGGAACAAACTTGGTAGACTCTAAAGGTTCAAACATCCAAGAGTGACCTATCTAAATTTTGTTCCTAAATATCTAGAGCCCTTCTAACTATGCAACTAGGGGTTGTAGATTAGGCTGCAAGTCTATATGCCCTAAAACACATGAACCTACACCATGCCTAGGGAATGAGAGAAGGTCCTTTGATACCAAGGGATGGACCCAAAATAGTTCACGTTAGGTTCACCAAAATGTAGAGGGGGACCGACTGGTTTGGGACTCCAGGTCATGGGAGAGTCCCAAGCAACAGGCTGCCCTGATCTACCTCAAGTTTACTAAGTGATTCAAAAAGGTTAAGTTGTTAAGGTTGAAAAGGAAGAGCAATCTAGTTGCTTCTATCCTTCTGCTAACTCAAATGTTTCAAAGGGTTAGATGAGTTTATTTCTAGAATCCAACTTGTTGCTCAGACTACTCGCTATCTAAGGATGAAAACACAAGTTATAGACTCCAATGCAACACTGGCATCTCAATGGTGTGGGAATTTGTACAGACATAAGGTCTTAGAGACAGATTAAAACACCAAAAATCTAACTAACAACCTAACTAATGAAGCTCTATGCTATGACACGATAACAAACAAGTAGAAAAATGAAATACAACAAGAATAATACTTTAACTAAACTATGCTTGAATTGATGAAGAGGTGAGAAAAATGGACCTTTCTACTCGAGAATTGAATCTTCAAAGAGCTCCACATTAGAATACCTACACACATAAGATCGAGGAAAATTTTGGGGCTTTTTTTAGAGGACCGCCTCAGTTAGTCCCCCATTTTGTTGTTTCCACCTCCATGAATAACCAGATAGAAACAAGTGTAGAAAATGATAAAGAGATATATGGGAGAAAAAGTTCCAAACAAGAATACAAACAACAATATGTTTTTATGTAAATACAATGATGCAAAAGTAAATGTCAATGGAAGATATCACCTTCAAAACTACACGCTCTCAAGGAAAGTAGAGGAAGGGGTGAGCTTGCAAGTTCTCCAAAAACAACATTGTCACAATAAACAAAGTGGAGGAGCCAAGAAACCAACAACTTGTAGTTACAATGAAGTGGTGATGAAGCTTGAAAGTGTGAGAGTGAAGCTAAGAGAGTGTGTAGAATCCAAGAAACATGAAGAAGATCGATAGAATGAATAATTAGGAAATTTGAATGGAAAGAAGGAGGAAAAAGGCTTGTTTGGTGTTGGTCAAGGGAGTGGGGAATTTCATGCTTCATAGAGAATATAAAGCATAACGTTTCTATGGATTCTAGGGGTGGGAACCCTATCAAGATGGAAATGTGTCGTGTGGATGTTCGCATGACACATGCATGTCCCTGACAAAATTCCTCCATCGGCACAAAAATGAGCTGCCAAGTGGATAGGGAAAGGTGGTAGATGTGGAAATTGCATCATCGAAATCACATTTTCTAAGGTGAGGAGTATGAAAATGGGGAATTTTCTTGGGGTGAAAATTCACGCCATTACAAAAACATTCTCCAAGGTCAGCTATGCACCTCACCTATACAAATTCAAATTAGGTCAACACCAAAAAAATCTTGCGATGGAAAGGAATGAAGGAAAACCACATCACACCTTAACTCAAACCTAAATCCACTCATACATGCCATACTATGCTTCCAAAATCATTGAAGCAAATATGTAATTAGTGTAAACACCCAAACTTGGCCGAACCTATGTAAACACAATAAAAAATTTACGCACACACTTCCTTTGATCCAAAGACAACTCGCAAACAACAAACATCACTTGAACACAATTTGGAGTATTCCACAAACACCTTGAAATCCAAAAAACTCCTTGACAACAACTTTCACTTGAAGAATGTACACACCCATTACACTCAAACAATATTCCACACACTTTAACTCAAGAAATTAACTTGTAGAGCACCAAAAATATGAACAACTTCAACTGAAGGTAGATATGAACCTTATCAACACACTTCCAAAATTTCAAGACCAAATAAAAGTTATGGAGAAATGTGGAGCAAAACCATTTCTCCCAGACACCATTGTAATACATACTTCACACATTCGTGAACACAACTTTCTCTGCACGATGATCCAAAATAAGAAACTTTAGATATAACACATATGAACACCTTTGATCAACATATCTGAACCACATAAGATCTTCAACAAATAATAAATTCAGAGCAAAACCATAACACCACTCTTTATGTCAGAACACCTCTACAATACACTATTTCCTCTTTTATTCAAATTTTCTCAAAGAGCTTGGAAAAAAATCACTAGAAACACATTCTCACCACCTTCACCACTTCCTCATCACCAAGACAATTGCAACACATCAACTCAACCAAGCAACATCCACAAATAGAAGCTCATCAAAGCAACACGAAGTTGACACTTGTAACACTTAACAACATAATGCAACATCAAAGAATCATCACAAATTTTCAACCATCACCAGTTGATATAAATGAAAACACAAACATAATCCTATTGACATCAATGAAAACAACAACTACTCAAACTTGAAAAAATCTCCCCCTTTGTCATTGATGGCAACACATTATGTGAAAAACACCACCAACACACTACTCCATATCAACTCTTTCTCCCCCTTACATCATACTCTCCTTGCTCGCCTTACTCTCTACCCCTTTCTCAAGTGATCATTTTTAACATTAATTTCTCTCTCCCCCTTTGACATCAATGGAAAAGGGTGACACATTTCTTTCTCACTTTCCTTTTGACATTAATCATACTTGTACCTGCTCATCACTGCTCTGTAACATCTTTTCCTCTTTATTTCTCTACATACTCCCCCTTAGGATAACACAAAAAAATTGTACCAACCAACAACCACTACGCATATCCATTGAAACAACTGAAAAAGGACAACACCAACCTACACCAACACTTACTCCCCCTGACTGCAACAACCAAAAATTCCACAACCGACTCCCCTTGAGAGGTAGCCTCCAATTATCAGTCCAAGACAAAGAATGAATCTTGAAATCCACTTGATTGATATATATCCTTATGCATCTAGTTCAAAAGAGGGGTAATAACCCCTAAATTATCTTGAAGATACTCAAAAGTATCTTTAGGAAGAGCCTTAGTGAATATATCAACAACTTGATCCTTTTGTAGGCACATACTCAAGATTCACTTCATTATCTGTAACCTTCTCTCTCAAAAAATGATACCGGATTGAGATATGTTTTTTCCTTGAGTGTATTATTAGATTATTTGAAATATTAATAGCACTTGTATTATCAAAAAAGATAGAAATTGGTTCATCATCAACTCTGATATCCTTCAAGGTTTGCCTCATCGACAACACCTGTGTTCAACAAGTTGTTGCTGCAATATATTTTTCCTTTGTAGTAGATAAAGATACCGAGTCTTACTTCTTTCTTAGCTAATACGCCAATCTACACCCAAGAAAGAATGCACTGCCACTTGTACTTTTAGAATGCACTGCCACTTTTACTTTTTTTGTCATCAACACATCCTACCCAATTTGCATCTGTATAAGCACTCAGAGAAAAATTAATATCCTTTGGATAACATAAATCATGTTTTAGAGTGCCTTTCAAGTATCTAAATATCCTCTTCACTACTGCAACATGTGACTCTCTATGATCTTCTTGAAATCTATCCACAAGACAAACTGCATGTATGATATCCGGTCTAGTAGTAGTTAGATAAAACATTTCTCCAATCATTGATCTATACTTGCTCTGATTAGCCTTAGGAGATTCATCATTCTTACTCAGCTTGCAACCAGTAATCATAGGAGTACATACCAGTTTAGAGTCTTCCATTCCAAACTTCTTCAACATCTTCTTGACATACTTTGATTGTGAAATGAATGTACCTTTTTTTGTCTAATTGATTTTTAGTACAGGGAATAAATTCATCTCTCAAACATAGACATCTCAAACCCTTTCTATTTCTCTTCTGCAAATTTCTTGCACATTGCTTCATTTCCTCCAAAAATTATATCATCAACATATACAACCACAATCAAGATTTGATATTTTTCAACTTTGAAATAAATATTACTATATGTGGTACCTTTATTGAATCCTTGTTGTATCAAGTACCTATCCAAACTTTCATACCAAGCTCTAGGATCTTGCTTCAATCCATATAATGATTTCTTCAATTTGCAGACCATATCCGGTTTGTCTATTAATTGAAATCCTTTTGGTTGTTTAATGTATACTTCTTCTAGCTCACCATTCAAAAATATAGACTTCACATCCATTTGATAAACCTTGAAATCATTATGTGCTGCAAAATCTAAAAGCATCCTGATAGCTTCCATTCTTGTCATCAGAGCAAATGTATCCTCAAAATCTATTCCTTCTACTTGTGAGTAGCCCTTACACAAGCCTTGCCTTCTTATCACCACTTCTCCATTCTCATTCAGTTTGTTCCAAAATACCCACTTAGTTCCAATTACATTCTTTCTTTTTGGTCTTGGGATAAATTTCCAAGTCTAATTATTCTCAATTTGCATTAGTTATTCTTCCATAGCCTTGATCCAATATTCATTCTTGCATGCTTCAATCACTGTTTTAGGTTAAAATTTAGAGAGTAAACATAGGTTTACCTGTTCTTTAGCCATATCAGCTTTTCTCCTTGTCAACACACCTTTTCTTTTTTCACCAATGATCCGATCTTCAAAATGATTCTTTTGCACATACACAAGATTATTAGGGATCCTTTTCAGAGCTTCTTATTCCTCTTCAATATGAACTTCTATCACCACTGATTTATTCTATAAGTCTTCATCCACTTTGACACTTGCACTCTAAAAAATATTCTTTAGTCTCTCAATGTTATAGCATTGGTAAGCTTTTGCTTCTTATAGAATATCCAAGAAAGATACCTCCATTTATCTAGTATCAAAATTCCCTAAGTTTTCTTCATCTCTTTTGATATAACATTTTCTTCCAAACGCTCTGAAGTATTTGACAGTAGGAATTCTTCCATACCACAACTCATAGGGAGTCATTGAACTATTTTCTTTTGCTTTAACTCTATTAAGTATGTAGAGTACAATATGAATTTCTTCTCTCCAATAGACTTCCAATAGGTTTTCCTATTTCATCATTGTTCTTGTAGCTTCTTGAATAGTCCTATTCTTTCTTTGAACCACTCCATTTTGTTGAGGAGTTTTAGGGGCAGATAAGTGCCTCTTTATTCCATGATTCTCACAAAAACTGTTAAACTCATTGGAGGTGAATTATCTACCCCTGTCAGACCTCAAACACTTTATTTTCATGTCCATTTCATTCTCAACCATAACTTTGAATGCTTTAAAATTATCTCGAGCTTATGATTTTTCTTTGAGAAAAGTAACCCAATTCATTTTGGAGTAATCATTAATTAATAGCATGAAATACCTATCACCTTGAAAAATTATTACTTTGGTAGGACCACAAAGGTGTTGGATGTTGTGGTTGAGTTTCTGATATGTGGTTGTCATTGATGTCAACACTATTAGCATTGATGTCTTCAAGACTGTATATGTCAAGGATATTGAGAAAATTATAATAAAATATGTTATATTTTGTCTGTAAAGTAGTGGAGATCAATATGGTAGAAATTTTAGTATGTTGATAGTGAGATGTTGTAGATTAAAGGGTTTGTTTTCAAGCCTATCTAGTTTTTACTCCAAAAGTTTCAGAGGTGCACAAGAAGATTTGAGCAAGTTATAAGTTTTTGTGTTCTGATAGCTATTCTGTTACTGGAAATGGTGTTCATGGAAGAAGATAACATGTATATGATAATCAGAGTTTTTGCGTATGTTACTGTGGTGTTCATGGACATTTCTAGATCATTTTCTATCTGTGTTGCACTTTCGCATTGATCATTGTGCTCGTGATCTGAGATTTTATCTTGCATGTTCATGCTTTTCATGTTCATGGTTGACAAGGTGTTTGAAGCATGTTGTGGATCTTCTAGGAAGAATATTTGAAGGTGTTTTGTTTTTGAGAACATTGTTTTGTGTCTCTACTATGTTGTGGCTGACCTTGGTTGATGTACATTGATAATATTTATTATTTTGGGCCAATAATTTGCATTCATTCTATTATTTTTTTGAAGCCAGCATGAAGCAATGTAATTTATTGTTGTAGATATATATAAGTGATTGTTTCTACATTTGGTATGTATGTGAAATGCAAAGTGTGTGAGTGCCATGTGTGAAAAAGGTTCAGATCATTTAGAGGTAGAGCAAAGTGTGAAGAAGAGTGAAAGAAAGTGAAGAGGTGTTCATGTGCTTAACCAAAATTGTACTAAGACATTAGCAGATGCTACTCTCTTAGTTCAAATTCTTTAGATGAATTTAATCTAAATATTTTTTGTAAGAAAATGAGTCTTCCTTTAAGCAGTGAGCTATAGGTAGTGTGCTTGAATGCATGTGCATTCCTCATATATTCTTCTTATAATTTTAATAGAGTATAACTTGTGGATTAACCTCCACTGTGGTTTTTCCCCTAACATGATTTCCACACAAAAATCTTGGTGTTATGTGTGTTTTTGATGTGTTGTTAATTCCTGCTTTCACTATTATTAATTAGATTTGAGAGTAAAGTTTAATAAGTTTGAAATTCTATGACAACTGATTCACCCCCCTTCTCAGTTGCCTTCCCTTGTGTTGCCAACAATTAGTATCAAAGCAGGTTCCTTGGAAGAAGTCTAACAACTTGAGGTGATCCGAGATAGAGAAATACAAGAAGGATAGTTTGAGATTTGATGGAAATTTTTTTTCTCTATGGAAGACTTGAATGAAGTGTCACTTGAGATGCATTGGTGAATCCTACTGGAACATTACATGCAATAGGTATGTTATTCCTCAAAATGGTCCTACTACTACTTCTGAGATTAGGGATGCTGAATATAACATCAGGGCTAAGGAAGAATTGTTGAGTGCTTTAACTAATTCTGAGATGATGAATGTTATGGAGCTGAGGACTGCTTATGAGATCTAGAAAAAGTTGGAAAATTTATATGAAGGTGACACTAATGTGAAGATGGCTAAACTACAAAGTCTAAAAGGAAAATATGAACTATTGAAAATGGGTAATGATGATAATATTTCTACTTTCATGCAAAGAGTGAATGAACTTGTGTGTGGTATTAGATGTGCTAGTGGACAGGTGGATGAATTAGAGATTGTTGCTAAAGTGCTTAGATCCTTTCCTGATGCATACAAAATCAAACCTGCAACCATTAAGGAGCTTCAAATTGTGACAAATATAACCAGAGATATGTTGGTTGGTAAACCTATTGCTTTAGAGTTGAGTGAATTCGGTGATGCCCCTCTGAAAAAAAAATTTGTATTTAAATCTACTACTTCTAGGAGAGACAAGCAGAGATATGATTTGGGTGAAAGTTCTTCTAGAAAGGTATTCAGATATGAGGAAGAAATGAGACAAATTGAAGAAGAAGAAAGAGAACTGAATGAGCTTGAAACACTTATTATCAAAAGGGAAGCCATAGGAGAAGGTAAGTATAAAGGAAATTTGCCTATTATTATTATTTTTTCCAATAAGATAGGTCATTTTGCATCAAGGTGTCCAAAAAGAATTCCTAAGCAAAGACCTTACAAGCCTAAATTTTAGAAGAAGTGTTACTATGCTATTGATGAAGGTGTGACATATGATGAATCTGACAAAGGGAATGTAAGTGAAGATGATTTTGTATTTATTGCTACCAAGGAAAATAATCCTGTCTACTGAATCTGCTAGTTGTACAAATGTGGAGAAAGCTCTAGCTGCTCGAGTTGAAGAAAAAGATGAATGGGTAATTGATAGTGGATTTTCACATCACATGCTAGGTGATAAAATTAAATTTGTAAGCCCGAAGAAGTATGATGGTGGTGTTGTAAGATTTGGTGATAACAATGGTGGTATAATCCATGCTAGAGGATGTATTTCTTTTGATGGTAAGAATAATACTGATGATGTTCTTTATGTTCAAGGTTTGAAGCATAATCTTCTGAGTGTTGGACAAATGGTTGATAAGGGATACAATCTTCAATTCAAAGATGGAAAATGTAGCATACTGGGAAGTTCTAGAAATGTGATTGCTTTAGGTACTAAAACAAAAGATAACATATTTCATCTGAATGCTGCTAGTAAAAGTTGTCTAATTGCTCAAGTTGATGAAAGTTGGTTGTGGCATAGAAAAATGTGTCATGTAAACTTTGACAATATTATCAAGATAAGTTCCTCATAGGCTGTGAGAGATATTTCTAAGTTGGTGAAGCCTACTAATACCATATGCAAGGAATGTCAGTTAGGAAAATAAACTAGAATTTCATTTCGGAGAAAAAAACATTATTCAAATGAATTATTGGAGCTTGTGCATATTGACTTGTGTGGTCCTACTAGAATCAAAAGTCTACAAGGTTATAGGTACTTCATGTTGCTTATTGATGATTACTCTAGGATGATGTGGGTTACTTTCTTAAGGGAGAAATTTGAAGCTCTAGAAAATTTCAAGATCTTTAAGGCTATGGTTGAGATAGAGGCAGTTCTGAAGATTAAGTGTCTGAGATCAGATAGAGGTGGTGAATTTATTTCTGGTGAGTTTAATTCTTTTTATGAAGAACATGGGATAAAGAGACAATTATCTGCACCACGAGCCCCTCAATAGAATGGAGCTGTGGAAAGGAATAATATGATAGTTCAAGATGCTACTAGAACTATGATGTTGGAAGGAAATGTCACTCATATCCATTGGAGAGAAGTCATGAGTACTGCTGTTTATATCCTTAACCGAGTACAAATCAAAGGTAATACTGGTAGGAATCCTTTTGAGCTATGGTTTGGTCATAAGCCTACTGTTAGATATTTCAAAATCTTTGGGAGTAAATACTATATTAGGAGAGATGAAGATATAGGAAAATTTGATGCTATAAGTGATGAAGGAATATTTCTTGGTTATTCTACTAAGAGTAAGGCCTTCCGGTGCTACAATAAGAGACTGAAGAAAATGGTTGAAAGTGCAAATGTTAAGGTTGATGGAGACATTACTAGATCCCCTAGAACCCATGGATATGATTTTGATGATCATAATGACAGTAAAAACAAGAGTCAGACTTCAAATCAAGTTGAGATCATTCTGGTGAATCAAGAAGATCAAGAAGAAGGAGACACTAGTGAAAGTACATAAGAGAGATCACGAGAGCCTAAAATTAAAGAACACTCTAAGAATCCAAGGTATGTGAGATTAAATCATTCAGAAAATCAGATTATAGGAGATAAGAAAAAAGGTGTCCAGACTAGGAGAAGAACTGCAGAAGAATACTGCTTAATTTCAAAGGCCGAGCCAAGTAATGTCAATGAAGAATACAAAGATGAACATTGGATTTAAGCAATGAAATAAGAACTACAACAAATTGAGAAGAATAATACATGGATTCTTGTTCCTAGACCTAAAGACAAAAATGCAATTGGAACTAAATGGGTCTTTAGAAACAAACTAAATGAACAAGGTGAAGTTATCAGAAACAAAGCAAGACTGGTATGCAAAGGATATTCTCAGATGGAAGGAATTGACTTTGAAGAAATTTTTTCTCCTGTTGCTAGAATTGAAGCTGTGTGACTGTTTCTTGCTTATGTTGCTTACAAAAACTACAAAGTTTATCAAATGGATGTCAAGTCATCATTTCTAAATGGTGAATTAAAGGAAGAAGTGTATATTGAGCAACTTGATGGATTTCAATTGATTGATTAGGGAGATATGGTTTTTCGATTGAAGAAAGCATTATATGGACTCAAGCAAGCCCCTAGAGCTTGGTATGCTAGATTGGATTTAACAAAGGTAATTTTGATAGTAATCTATATTTTAAGATTCGCAATAATAAAGATTTATTTGTGGAAGTCTTTGTTGATGATATCATTTTTGGAGGAGATGATGGTTTGTGCATAAGTTTGCTAATGAGATGCAAAATGAGTTTGAGATGTCAATGATTGGAGAGTTGAAATTATTTTTGGGATTGCAAATTACTTAGGTAGATAAAGGGATCTTTATATCTCAGACCAAGTATGTGAGAGAACTGCTAAAGAATTTTGGTATGGAAGATTCAAAACTAGTCGGTACACCCATGGTGACCAAATGTAAGTTTACACAAGATGATGATTATCCAAAGGAAAATCAAACTAGATACAAATCAATGATTGGTGGATTTTTTTATTTGACTCAAACTAGACCTAATATCATGAATGATGTATGCATTTTTGCTAGATTTCAAGCTGATCCTAAGGAATCTCATGTGACTGTTGTGAAAAGAATTTTCAAATACTTTAAGGGAACAGTTGATTTTGGCTTGTGGTATTCAAAAGATGATGATCTTACTTTAAGTGCCTTTACTGATGCTGATTGGGTAGGAGATGTGAATGACAGGAAAAGTACTAGTGGTGGCACATTTTTCTTGGGAAACAAATTGATTTCTTGGTTAAGCAAAAAGCAAAATGTCGTTTCTTTGTCTACTGTAGAGCCAAAATATATTGTTGTTGCTAACAATTGTACTCATGTATTATAGATAAAGCAGATATTGAAAGATATCAAAGTTGTGTATGATGAACCTATTACCATATTCTGTGATAAATCAAGTGCTATAAATATTTCTAAGAATTTGGTGCTGCATTCAAAGACCAAGCATATATCTATCAAGTACCATTTTTTGAGAGATAAGGTGAGTGATAAGGAAGTTAGACTGGAGTATGTGTCTACTAAGGAAAAAATTGCAGAATATTTACTAAGCCTTTGCCCAAGGATAATTTTGAGTATCTCAAAGGGAAGTTAGGGGTGATTACCCCTCCTAATCATAACTAAAATGCATGGTCTTTGCATCAGTCTGTGCATTCATAGTCATATCCTGATTCAAATTGATTTTTTGGTGCGTGCTACTTAGAGGGAGTATTCAGATGATTCAGATATGTGGTTCAGAGCTTATGTAACTTTTCCATTGATGTCAAAGGGGGATAAGAGTAATGTGAAAAAATATTGGAGAACTAAGGGAGAGAAGAGCAACGCGTAAAGGGGAGATTGTTGGAAGAAGAGTTAGTTGCGTTGATGGTGTGTTTTTCACATCATGTGTTGCCATCAATGTCAAAGGGGGAGATTGTTGGATGTTTTGGTTGAGTTGCTAATATGTGGTTATCATTGATGTCAATACTATTAGAATTAATGTCTTTAAGATTGTATATGTCGAGGACATTGAGAAAATTGTAATAAAATATGTTACAGGTTGTCTGTGAAGCCATGAAAATCAATATGGTAGAAAGTTCAATATGTTGATAGTGAGATGTTGTAGATTAAAGGGTTTGTTTTCATGCCTATCTAGTTTCTACTTTGAAAGTTTCAGAGGTGCACATGAATATTTGAGCAAGTTATAAGTTTATGTGTTCTGACAGCTATTCTATTACTGCAAATGGTGTTCATGGAAGAAGATAACATGTATATGATAATCAAAGTTGTTGTGTATGTTACTGTGGTGTTAATGCACATTTCTAGATCATGTTATATCTATGTTGCACGTCCACATTGATCATTGTGCTTGCGATTTGGGATTTTCTCTTGCATGTTCATGGTCAACAAGGTGTTTGTAGCATGTTGTGGATCTTCGAGGAAGAATCTTTGAAGGTGTTTTGTGTTCGAGAACATTGGTTTTGGTCTTTACTATGTTGTGGCTGACCTTGGTTGATGCACATTGATAATCTTTATTGTTTTGGGTCAACAATTTGCATTCATTCTATTATTGTGTTGAAGCTGACATGAAGCAATGTAATTTCTTGTTGCGAATATATATAAGTGATTGTTTCTTCATTTGGTATGTATGTGAAATTTTAAGTGTGTGAGTGCCATGTGTGAAAAAGGTTTAGATCATTCGAAGGAAGAGAAAAGTGTGAAGAAGAGTGAAAGAAAGTGAAGAAGTGTTCATGTGCTTAACCAAAACTGTACTAAGGCATTGGGAGATACTACTCTCTTAGTTTAAATTATTTAGATGGATTTAATTTGAATGTTTTTTGTAAGGCAACGAGTCTTCCTTTGAGCAGTGAGTTCTAGGCAGTGTGCCTAAATGCATATGCATTCCTCATATATCCTTCTTATACTTTTAATAGGGTATAACTTGTGGATTGACCTCCACCGTGGTTTTACCCTAATAGGTTTTCCACACAAAAATCTTGGTGTTATGTGTGTTTCTGATGTGTTGTTGATTCATGCTTTCACTGTTATTAATTAGATATGAGAATAAAGGTTAATAAGTTTAATAAGTTTGAAATTCTATGACAATTGATTCACCCCCCCTCTCAGTTTGCCATTGTGTTGCCAACAAAAGGTTTGTATGCACTAGCTCCAATAGTCTGGTAGTAGATTTTTCTTTGAATTTGAAACTTCTTCTTTCTTGCTTCCTAATCTGACATTCCTTGTGGGCAACATTAATATGTTTTGTAATCTTTGGTAGATCTCTCACAGCTTGAACTGAACTGATCCTCACTAGGCTATCGAAATTGATGTGACACATTATTCTATGTCATAGCCAAATTTCATTAAATTGAGTCATAAAGCAATGGACATACAAACCTTTAAGGTGATAAACATTTCCATCTATCCTTCTTCCAACAACAACCATAATTTTGGAGCCTTTTCTGATCTCACATCCATCATCCTGACACATAAGATTATATCCTTTGCTACACATTTTTCCAACACTCAAGAGGTTATGCCTTAAACCCTTGACATAAAGAACATAATTTGTATTATTCTTTCCATCAAAGTTGATTGAACCTTTTCCACATATCTTAGTAGATGTATCATCACAAAACTTAACTAGACCTCCTTCATACTTCTCAAGTTTAATAAACTTACTTTTGTCACCGGTCATATGATTTGAGAATCCACTATCAATAATCTAGTAGTTCTTCTCCTCTCTAGTATGAAAAGCAATTGCCATAACATTATGACCCGCTTCTGGAGCACTTTCCTTCACACATATCTCAAATTTAGTAGAATTAGATTCAAATTTCATAGCCATGAACAAGCACTTACTATCCTCATCATCCACATAGTCAAATTCATCATTATATATACTAGCATTTTCTTTGACATAATAAATTTTTTTAATTGTTTTACCTTTATTCTCCTTATTCTTGTTAATCAAAACTTTATTTGGACATCTTGAAGCATAATGACCTATCTTTCCACAATTGAAACATTTGAAAGGTAACTTACCTTTGTACTTTCCAATACCCTTTTTCATTCTCCTCACAACTTTTTCTTCAACATCATCAAGATCCTCCTATTCTAATTCTCCAGTCTTCTCTGATTTCCTAGCCTTAAAATCAGTCTCAAATTTCTCATTACTTGAACCAAACTCTCTTAATTAAAATGTAGTTAAAGTGCCAAGTAGTTGATCTCTAGAGTAATTATTTAGATTCTTAAATTTCTCAATATAGAAACCTTATGATTATAGGATTTAGGCTGAGTTCTTAGTACCTTCTTTACCACCTCATCATCTTCAAGATTTCCACCAAGTCCTCTGATAGAATTGACAACTTCATCCACTTTCTACATGTAGCTTGTAATGTTTTCATCCTCTAACATCCGCATATTTTCAAACATGATATTTAGATTCTGCATCTTAGCTTGCTTGACCTTATAATCTCCTTCATAAGTTCTTTCCAACATTGCCCATATTTCTTTAGCAATTTTTAGATTCAGAACTTTCACAAGTTCAATACTAGAAAGACCACTTAAAAGAGCATACCTTAATTTACCATTGTTTTCATAGGCCTTGATTTCATCATTAGTACTCAGACCATTTGTAGGAATAGTGTATCCAATCACAATAGAATTCCAAACTCCATATCCAAGGGATACCAAAAATCCTTCCATCCTTGTCTTCCATAATGTATAATTTGATCTATCAAATAAAGGAGAATCTCTCTTGTGTGCCATACCAGATCTACCTCAAGCGATTAGCTTTCTTTCGAGGAACCTTTCTTTGATACCAATTATTGAATGCATAAGATAAATGAGAGGGGGGGTGAATCTATTGTACATTATAACATCAAAAACCTTTTTAATATTCAGATCCATATCAACTTTAATAACCTTTAATTTGTTAGAATGATTTATCATGAAAGAAAATAATAGAAATTGAAACACATCAACACCATGCACAATAAAACACCAAATTTATATGGAAAAACCAAGAAGGGAAAAACCACAGTGAGGATTAGATCATAATATCAAGTAATTGCAACACCGAATACAATAGGCCCACTTCCCAAAAGAAAGGAGGGCTCATTTCCAATGGCTCACTATCATATTACAGAAAAAAAGAAAAGAATATTGTTACAGTGAGAAATCCATCTCAATGCAATAGAAAATTCCACCACAACATCACCAACACATTCAAAACCTTTTTGAAGATTGTAGAAACCTTCTTCTCATTACTTCCAATAGTCTAACTCATTAAAGCTCACATTGCACTTCACAACTCTATAATTCACATCACTCACATTACACACAAATCCTCTATCAACATAACACTTATTTATACTTTCTTCAACCTTGAAAACATTCTCCAAGGTTAGCTATGCACTTCAATTGTGTAAATTTAAATTAGGTCATTACCAAAACATTCCCACGATGGAAAGGAATGAAGGAAAACCACATGACACCTTAACTCATACCTAAATCCACTCATACACGCCACATCACACTTCCATAATCATCAAATAAAATCCACAATTAGTGTAAACCCCCAAGGTCGGCCGAACATGTGTAAACACCATCAAAAATTTATGTACACACTTCCTTTGATCTAAAGAAAATTCATGAGAAAATAATATCACTTGAACATAATCTATAATATTCCAAAAACACCCTAAAATCCAACAAATTCCTTCACAAAAAAATTGAACTAAAGAATGTACACACCTAGTACACTCAAAAAATCTTCCACACATTATAACTCAAGAAATCAACTTGCGGAGCACCAAAATGTGAACAAATTCAACTGAAGGTAGATATGAACCTTATTAGCACACTTTAGAACCACAAAACTAGAAAAAACTACAAATAAATGTGGAGCGAAACCATTCCTCCTAGAAACCACTGTAATACATAGTTCACACATTGGTGAACACAACTTTCTCTACACAACGATCCAAATCAAGAAACTTTGGATATAACACCTATAAATAGCTCTGATCAACATATTCAAACCACACAAATAGATCTTCAACATAGAAGAAATGCAAAGAAAAACCAAAACACTCTTTATGCTAGAACACCTCTACAACACACTATTTCGTCTTTTATTCAAATTTTCTCAAAAGCAATTGGAAACCAAGCACTAGAAACACATTCTCATCATCTTCACCACTTCCTCATCATCACCAAGCCAACTACAACACAAAAACTCAACCAAACAACACCTAGAAACATAAGATTATCAAAACAACACTAGAGGTTGACACTAGTAACACTTACTAATACCAACATAATGCGACTAATCAAAGAATCATCACAATTTCTCAACCATCACTAGTTGGAATCAATGACAACACCAACTACTCAAGCTTGAAACACTACTTATTGGTTTGTCTAGTTCAATTATGAGTTCGTAAAGGTAAGAAAAAGTATTAAGTCACCTGAAATGTGTTAGGATACTATTTTTCTAAGACCCCTAATAATCCTTTTTGAGGATTGCCATAGAAGGATGAACATAAAACCCATGATACCTCCTTAAATGATAAAATTAGAGAACAATAACCTCAATGAACGTAAAACATATCAAATGAAGTCATCTCATACAAATAAAACATTTCCAAGTGCCAAGATGTCCATGTAAATGACTAGAACGTGAAATAATGACAAACTAAAAAATACCTAGAGAAATTTTTGAGAAAAGTGCATGGGTAGAACTAAAGAGCTCTTGTACACATCTAAAAATGGTCACGGTTAATCAAACCTGTTAATTAATTAAATATGAATTATTTAATTAATATTCTTAAGTCATCTACATATAAATAAATTTAATTGTTCATTTTCTCAATTCTTCTAGTTTAATTAAATAAATAAGTTTATTAAATTATTTTTCTCTTAATTAAATAAATAGATTTCACAATTTATTTATATTAATTATCACAAGTTTAAATTTTAAATTTAAATAATATTCTTCATCTCACATTTAATTAAATATTTCTAATATTTAATTAAAGTGCTTTCTTCTCTTCCACTTAATTAAATATTTCCAATATTTAATTAAAGCGCTTTCTTCTCTTCCACTTAATTAAATATTTCCAATATTTAATTAAAAGCTTTCTTTCTTCCATAATTAAATATTTCCAATATTTAATTAAACTCTTTCTGTCTAATTCTTTATTCTCCTCCACTTAATTAAATATTTCCAATAGTTATTAAGAGTTTTCTTGCCTCAATAATTAAATATTCTATAATATTTAATTAGAAACTTTCTTCTCTCCATATTTAATTAAATATTTTATATATTTAATTAAAGCGCTTTTATCATCTATCACACATAAATTAAATATTCATTCATTTAATTTATGGAAACATCTTCCATCTTTTTCTCAACTTCTTGATCTCTCACCATTCATTTTACAGGTTTAAATCTCAAATGTTGACCCTAGCCAACTGGATTTCTTGCCTTCAAAAATCTATAAATACAACCCTCTTATGAGTTGAAAAAGACACACCTCAAATCTTAGATTTCATACGTAGTTACTATAGTTGCATTTCAATATTATCAATATTCTAGCATAATAGCATTTCAATTTCATAGCTTAAATCATATAGCCATGCACACACATTTTCAATTAATCTCATTCTCCTAAGCTGCCATTTCAACAAGATGCTGCTTACACAACTGAGAGCCAACATCTTTAATCAAATCCTTGGAAATAGAGGACGATGGGACGAATTTGAAGAAGCTACTGTTATTAGAGTTTGCATTTATGCTTTCTAGTTAGATTTCTTTAATACAATGTCTTATCGGTGTGTTAGTTTACTGTTTGATTAATCCACATTTTCTAACGACACAACTCTAAGTTTTTAATTATAATAAAATTGTGAAAATCAGAGATATATAAAAAAATTATGGGCTTAGAAGCAAAAAATGATGATATGACTTTGATAGGTTAAAAACTATACTAGAAGAAAAATTTAATGATGAGACCTACACCATTGGAAATTATGTAAAACCATCTTTCCAATGATATATTGTTTGCTAAAGTTTGACATTGTATGCCCATGTTATAATAAAAATAAAAAATAATTCCTTTAGAAAAAAATAGGCCTTGGAGGGGTCTACAAGGTAGTATTGTGCAAACATCAACAACCCTACCACTGGAATATGCCTCTATCATTAAAATAATCTTGTACTAGACCAAAATATATTTCTCACCACTTGGAATATTCTCTTGCCAAAAAGCATTGGGATATTACTTAATAATTGACATATGCTATAAGCAAGATTATAAAACCGCACTTGTTGGAAAAGGTTATCACCAATATATTCTTTTGCAAATGGAATATTCTCTCGGTTTGATTGAAACAAATTTTTATTTTGGTCATTGAAATGTTTTTTGAGGTCAATCAACCAAGGAATTGCTATCAAAGGTTATGTTGTCGGTCATAATGAATACACCTAATAGTAAAGTGGCTCCCATGAAACTATGTAGGCAATGCCCATAATGAAAATTCTATTAGTTGGGCCATGTGGAGCCTATCATGAAATTACTAGCTTGATAAAATTTGTGTTAGGGTACAATACATACCCTAGATAGAATATAACAACCTTTTTTAAAAAGAATTATAGTAAATTAAAAAAAAACACAATTCAAAAAACTATACTAGTACATAGCGAGTAGGTTTAATGGTGGCATGAAGTACAATGAAATATGACCATATAGATCCATACGGTTGTATGAATATGTGTACCTCAAAATTACTTTTTAAAACTACTCCAATTTTAATATTTGAAAAAATGATCTTAGGGTTTTTGGCTATTTTAGATGCAACAATCCTACCTATTTCACTCCAAGATGAAATGAATTTTTCAAGTCCGAATCTCTCAAAAAATAAATAGAGAGTCACAAATATAGTGCTTTGATATCATATTGGAGTTGGTTTTTGAACCCTATAGCTCTTATAAATCACCTGCAACCAAAATGCCTATCGCATGAAGAGAGAAAAACCCATTGATTGTGCTATACAATCTTGATAGTTGAATTGATCCAAAAAATCAACTATATAGGCTTCTCAAAATGGATAAAATAATTGATACATTTGGATGATTATAGCTATATGAAATGAAAAATGGTGTTCAAACATAATGAAATTAATAAGAAAAATCACTCAAATCACATAAAACAAAGAAAAAATTAAATTAGGCTAAGAGAACCCAAACCTTGGTGAATTTTAATGAAATTCACATATGTTGAAGCCCTCAATGCCTATATTTTCCCAAGATGACTAGTTTTTATGTGTTCTCACTTGATTTTGGAATTATAATAACATTAAATTTCTCAAAGTTGAATGATGATGTGAATATGACTGTGTTGAGTATATAAGGAGAGGAGTTAGACAAATGGCTAGGATGAGATCTTAGGAAATCAAGGATGGAGGATGGAGATGATATCTCAAGGCATGGGATGATTCCAAGTGAAAAGAGGAGAGTTAATGAGATGAATATGATCTCTCAAGCTTCAATATTATGATAAGTGTCACAATGAGAGAGATTGAGAGGGATATTGGTACAATGAAGGTACCTTGGGGGATGGGTAAGATATTTATTATAAAGGTATTTCTTATCTCACATTCCCAAGGTATGTGATGGAAAGGAATAAAGGAATACACAAATTATTTTAGGTACTTTTGAAATAAAGACCCATGTGCCAAAAGGACATGGGGTATTTTCCAAAAGGTAAAATATTTTAACGAGATGGAAGGCTAGATGGATGGACAATAAATGTAAAGGGATTAGCCATTTCCTAATCTTGGGATTAGGAATGTGAAAATTATTAGAGGCGATCTATGTAAGGATTAGGATTAGAGGGAAAGTGGGAAAATATAGAGGATGCGATACTTGTTATCACACAAAATTGCACCCTTCAGAACATAGACTCAACATTCCAACAACATAATGGAAATGACCTCAAGGTGTGGGACCTTCAAAGTTGAGGTCATCTCTAAAGAAGGTTGAATTCTTCTTCTGATCCAAGTGCAGATGTGTTGGTCCAACCCAACACATGGAATCCTACCACTACCCAACTCCAACCAACTCACAAGGGAAAAGGGATAGAAGGGATGCATGAAAGGGGAAGGGGAAGTGATACACCAAGACTAGAAATTGTTTCTTCTTGTTCAAAATTGCACTGAGCATGAATGAAAATGGTGGACTGACTTAAATAATTCTTTATTTGACTAATTTTTAGGGACATATATGGAGGTTAGGGTTTGACAAGATTCTAGAAGGAAAGAGATATTCATAATCAACATCTACAAATATAGTTACACTGCATATATGCATATAAAATTATGGAAATTATGCGCTTAGACATATAGGTAAGAGAAATATACACAACACATCCAAGAAGGATAAGAGGTAAAACTTGTAATTTTCATTAATATAAAGGAATAAAAGCCAATTTTACAGTTGTAGAATGCAAAAATTCATAAGTTTGCTAGATAAAATATAGGGAAAAGCTTATGGAAGAACCCTTAAAATGAATACAATGCTTGCCTTTATAGCTGAGGCATAACTTAGGTGATTTCAGACCAAACCCTAACCCCACTAGGGTTAATAGTTAGGAGAAATATGATCTAATAAAAAATAGATGGTTTGGCCCTCAAATCTTGCATTGAAGATTGACCAAGATGGCCATGATGTACACACCATGTCATTGTTGGAAATAGGATGCCATTTAATTGTAATCCTAAAAAATTAGTTATTTCATGTATATCCTAAGTTCTTGAAATGTGTTTATCAACACTAGGATTAAGAAGGAATTAATAATTAATGAAATAATCATGTTAATTGACATTTGTATGTTATTATAAATGTTATGAACATGTGGGGATGCCTTGGGATGGGCTCCTACAAAATAGGAGCACATGGGCTCACACATGGGAGGTGACACTCACCTTAAGTTCAGTTAACTAAGTGGTACATTGAGTTTACTTCAAGAATGCATCCTAGGTTCCTACAAAATAGGGATTTTGTTTTATGCATGTTGAGTACCAATAAAATAGGGTTTGAAGTTCAGTTCAGTTGGAGTTCAGCTCAGTTGGAGTTCAATTTAGTTGAAGTTTAGTTCAATTCAGTTGAAGTTCAGTTTAGTTATCTTCAGTTAGTTTTAGTTGCATGTTAGTTGAATTCAATTAACTTGGAATGTATGCCTAATAACTTGAGTTGCATGACAAATAACAGGAACTAACTTCAGTTAACAGGAGATGACCATTCTTACATGAATGGTGTTGAGAAATGTTTCAGTTAACAAGAAATATCTTGGACCCACTTTGGGCACCCAAGTTGGCTTCTTGGAATTAACTCCTTTGCATGCAGAGATATTATTGATTGCTTGGTTAAGTGGGGCCCTCTTTTTGGGCGCCAACTTTGAGGATAAAGCCTCAAGATATTTACAAGATGAAGAATTAGTTGTGACTTCAGTGTGGTACACCCAAATGGAAGAGGCAGATGGTTTGACATTGGTTTTCACGGTGCATCTCCACTTGCATGAAATAGGCGTACCTTTAAGGGTTAGGATTTGAGAATTGTCTGTGTAACTCTTTTGGAGTTTACAATGTTGGAGAAAGTCTATATATCTCAATCAAGTTGTAGAGAAAGTTTGTAAGTTTTATTTGTAGGTTGTGAAGAAGTTTGGTGAAGGCAAAAGAGGCATTCTCAAGAAAAAATTGAAGCTATTGTAATCTACTTCAAGATTGGAATAATGGATAATTTCGTGGTGGATTTTTTTACCCGAAAGGGTTTTCTCCACATTACATGCTTGTGCAATCTTTCTAATATCCTGTCTAATTCTTCTATCAACTTCTATCTATATTGTGCAAACAGTAAAAATGATTAATTAGATAATCACCCACATTGAATATGTAACAAAGGAAATACATATTTAGATCAGCAATATTAAAGTTTTACAAGGTATTAAGCTACTAAAACACCTCAATTTTCAACATGTGGTATCAAAGCTGAGGTTGGGTAGAGTATTGGGACACCTTTCTCTTAAAGAATGAAGAATTTATTGGCTTAGTGGGAGCTTTTATAATTTTGATTATTTGCTGATTTTGGAAATAAGTTTTGTTACAATGAATTTACGTTTAGATATTGAAAAGTTCAATGGATCTAACTATGAAATGTGGAAATTAAAAATGGAAGATCTTCTTGAAGAAAGAGATCAGTGGTTAGTTGTTAATAATCAGTCAAAGACACCTACAACTATTTCAGATGAGGATTGGGCTAAGTTAGATAAAAAGGCAAGAGGAACTATTAGATTATGTCTTGTTGATGCTGTTCTCTTAAATGTTTCAGATGAAAATTCTCCATATAAATTGTGGAAGAGAATAGGTGATATTTATCAAACTAAAAGTCTTACAAATAATTTATATCTGAAAAGGAAATTGTATTCATTGAAAATGAAATATGGTGTTGCTGTAGCACAACATTTAAATGCTTTTAATTTGATTCTCAATCAGTTAGCATTTGTAGATGTAAAGCTAGAAGATGAGGATAAATTCATTTTATTACTTTGCTCCTTATCAGATTCTTGGGAAAATCTAATTGTTGCAATTAGTGGCAATGGTGCAGATCCAAAGATGGACAATATAATTCCAACTTTCCTATCAAAGGAGATGAGGAGGAAGTCTAAAACTTTCTCCCAAGATGCCTTGTTTGTTAGAGGTAGGCCTAAAGAGAAGGAATCTAAGGCAGACAAGAAAGGAAAGGGTAAGTCTAAAGGATGGTCAAAAACCCTTGGTAAGAGTAAGGTAAAGTATTGGAATTGTGGAAAACCTGGACATATTAAAAAGGATTGTAAGATTAAGAAAAAGGGATTTGATACTTCTACAGAGAAATCCACAGATGATAGTAATGAAGCATTAGTCATTTCTTCTAATACTGTTGTTGATAACTCTTGGCTTATTGATTCAGGTTGCTCCTATCATATGACTCCTAGGAAGGAGTGGTTCACTAAGTATACTACATATGATGGAGGGGATGTCTTCTTTGGAGACAATAACACAAAAAAGGTGCCATTGCAAAGGAGAGGTAAAATTGTGTTTTAGTGATGGTAGGGTTAAGACCCTTAATGATGTTTTACATATTCCAGGACTTGCTAGAAATCTAATTTTTGTCTCTAAGTTTAATGATTCTGGAATGCATGTGAAATTTGAAAAAGGTGGTTGCAGATTGGTGAAAGGGAATATGGTGGTTGCTAAAGGATCTCAGATCGAGACTTTGTTTAAGTTGAATACCTCCAAAGTAAATATTTTATCAAATGTAGCTGAAGCTAAAAATACACGCATGTTATGGCACCATAGATTGGGCCATATAGGTGAAAAAGGTCTTAGGACCATTATAAATAAGAATTTGGTTGATAGTATTCCTAATTATAATATTGGCAAAAATGAATTTTGTGAGGATTGTGTGTTTGGAAAACAATCTAGATCTAAATTTCCTAGTGGTACAAATAGAGCTAAAGGATTATTGGAGATTATTCACTCAAATGTAATGGGCCCTGTGGATATTGACTCTATTGGAAAATCTAGATACTATGCCACATTTATTGATGATGTCTCAAGATATACTTGGATATATTTTATGCATAACAAATATGATGCGTTTAATAAGTTTAAGGAATTTAAGGCTTTAATTGAGAAACAATCAGATCATAAGATACAAGTATTGAGATCAGATAATGGTGGGGAGTATTGTTCTAGGGAATTTGATGAATATTGTAAACATGCAGGAATAGTGAGACAAAAAACTACTCCATATGAACCTCAACAAAATGGAGTAGCAGAAAGGATGAACCGAACCTTAATGGAAAAATATAGGATTATGTTAAATAGTGCTAAGCTAGATCAGTCCCTATGGGCTAAGGCAGTTTTTACTTCTTTTTATTTAATCAATAGATCCCCTAGTTCATCTATTGAAGATAAAAATCCTCATGAAATGTGGTTAGGAAAGAAGCCTAGTGTTGCACATTTGAGGATCCTTGGTTGTGAGGCCTTTGTTCATGTGCCTCAAGAAAAGCGATCTAAATTGGATCCCAAAGCACAAAAATGCATATTCATAGCTTATGGTGAAAATGTAAAAGGGTACAAGCTTTGGAATCCACTAACTCAAAAAGTTTCTTTATCTAGAGATGTAATTTTCAGGGAATTTAGAGCTTATTCAGGAGAAGAAAAACCAAAAGAAAAGGATAATTCTTGAACAATACATTTTGAGATTGATAATAGAAAGCAACAAGATGCACATGTTGAAGAACAAATAGATGGATTGGAAGATGAGAGTTCAGAGAGTTCTTCTGAAATAGAGGCTCAAGATGAGCATATTGAGGAACAAGAAGAAACCCCTCTAAGAAGATCCACAAGACAACGAAATCCCATTGAAAGGTATAGCCCACCTAATTTCCATTGTATTTTTGATTTAATAAGTACTACTGATGAACCCCGTTCTTATAGGGAAGCTTTGTCTTCAGAAAAACACAAGCTTTGGTCACAAGCTATACTTGAGGAAATGGAATCCTTAGAAATTTGTGACACATGGGATCTTGAGAGTTTTCCCAAAGGAAGAAAGGCCATTGGTAGTAAATGGATCTTTAAAAAGAAGATTGGTGCAGATGGTAATCTCGAAAGGTACAAGGCTAGATTAGTAGCCAAGGGCTACTCCCAGAGAGAGGGAATTGAATTTAATGAAATATTCTCTCCCATTGCTAAATTTACCTCTATTAGATTCTTTTTGTCAATTGCTACTGCTTATAATTTTGAAATTGAACAAATGGATGTGAAAATTGCATTTTTACATGGGAATCTTGATGATGAAATTTATATGAAGCAACCTGATGGTTTTGTTGTAAAAGGAAAAGAAGAATTGGTTTGCAGGTTAAAGAGATCTTTATATGGATTGAAATAGTCTCCCAAAATGTGGTACCAAAATTTTGATGCTTTCGCATTAAAAATTGGTTATGTTAGGAGTGAGGAAGATCATTGTGTTTACATAAAAATAATTGATGATCAACTTTTAATTATTATCTTATATGTTAACGACATGTTATTTATAGGTAATAGCAAGGTAATGATCAAAGAATTGAAAGTAGAACTCTCAAACACATTTGAGATGAAAGATTTAGGGGCTGAAAAATACATCCTTGGTATGGAGATCAACAGAGATAGAGGTAAAAAAAATCTTTTCTTAAGTCAAAGAAATTATGTTGATACTATTTTGAAACTGTTTAACAAGCAGGATAGTAAACCAATTAATATTCCTTTACCAGTTGGCACTAAGTTAAGTTTAGACATGAGTCCTAAATCTGATTATGAATATGAGGAAATGTCTGAAATCTCATATGCTAGTGCAATTGGTAGTTTAATGTATGCAATGGTTTGTATGAGACCAGATATAGCCCAAACAGTGGGAGTTCTTAGTAGGTTTATGTCTAACCTTGGTAAAGAACATTGGACCTATGTTAAAAGGGATTTTAGATATTTACGCGGGACTTCTGATTACTGTTTAGTTTATCATGGTTCTAATAACATTGATATTATGAATAGATCATTGGACATACAGGGTTTTGTTGATTCAAATTGGGCAGGAGATCTGGATAGTCGGAGGTCGACAAGTGGGTATGTGTATACTTTGTTTGGAGCTGCAGTAAGTTGGATGAGTAAGAGGCAGCCCATGATTGCTTTTTCAACCATAGAAGCAGAGTACATGGCTGCCACACATGCCTCTAAAGAGGCAGTTTGGTTACAAAGACTTGGGAAAGGTATTGGTTTTAATTGCAAGAAAGTTAAGCTTGAATGTGATAGTCAGAGTGTTATTTATTTAGCCAAAAATCCTATGTATCATGCTCGTACTAAACATGTAGATGTTTAGTATCACTTTGTGTGAGAAATGGTTGAAAGTGGAAAAGTATTAATTGAAAAAGTTGACACTTTAATTAATGCTGTAGATTATCTTATGAAGCCAGTTCCTACAAATAAGTTCTCGTGGTGCAGGAAGGCCATTGGCCTTGAGTCCTGTACTTGATTTAAAATTATTATTCCTAGTTTAGAATAATTGCAATGTATAATGTCAAGTGGGAGAATGTTGGAAATAGGATGCCATTTAATTGCAATCCTAAAACCTTAGTTATTTCATGTATATCCTAAGTTCCTGAAATATGTTTATCAACACTAGGATTAAGAAGGAATTAATAATTAATAAAATAATCATGTTAATTGACATTTGTATGTTATTATAAATGTTAGGAACTTGTGGGGATGCCTTGGGATGGGCTCCTAAAAAATAGGAGCACATGGGCTCACACATGGGAGGTGACACTCACCTTAAGTTCAGTTAACTAAGTGGTAAATTGAGTTTACTTCAAGAATGCATCCTAGGTTCTTACAAAATAGGGATTTTGTTTTATGCATGTTGAGTACCTATAAAATAGGGTTTGAAGTTCAGTTGGAGTTCAGTTCAGTTGAAGTTCAATTCAGTTTAGTTGAAGTTCAGTTCAGTTGGAGTTCAGTTCAGTTGAAGTTCAGTTCAGTTCAGTTCAGTTCAGTTCAGTTCAGTTCAATTCGATTCAATTTAGTTCAGTTCAGTTCAATTTAGTTTAGTTTAGTTATCTTCAGTTAGTTTTAGTTGCATGTTAGTTGACTTCAGCTAACTTGGAATGCATGCCTAATAACTTGAGTTGCATGACAGATAACAGGAACTAACTTTAGTTAACAAGAGATGACCATTCTTACATGAATGGTGTTGAGAAATGTTTTAATTAACAAGAAATATCTTGGACCCACTTTGGGAACCCAAGTTGGCTTCTTGGAATTAACTCCTTTGCATGCAGAGATATTATTGATTTCCTAGTTAAGTGGGGCCCTCTTTTTGGGTGCCAACTTTGAGGATAAAGCCTCAAGATATTTACAAGATGAAGAATTAGTTGTGACCTCAGCGTGGTACACCCAAATGGAAGAGGCAGATGGTTTGACATTGGTTTTCACGGTGCATCTCCACTTGCATGAAATAGGCGTACATTTAAGGGTTAGGGTTTAAGCATTGTTTGTGTAACTCTTTTGGAGTTTACAATGTTGGAGAAAGTCTATATATCTCAAGCAAGTTGTAGAGAAAGTTTGTAAGTTTTATTTGTAGGTTGTGAAGAAGTTTGGTGAAGGCAATAGAGGCATTCTCAAGCAAGAATTGAAGCTATTGTAATCTACTTCAAGATTGGAATAATAGATCATTTCTTGGTGGAGTTTTTTACCCGAAAGGGTTTTCTCCACGTTACATGCTTGTGCAATCTTTCTAATATCTTGTCTAATTCTTCTATCAACTTTTGTCTATATTCTACAAATAGTAAAAAGGATTAATCAGATAATCACCCACAAATAATATGTAATAAAGGAAATACATATTTAGATCAGAAATATTAAAGTTTTACAAGGTATTAAGCTACTAAAACACCTCAATTTTCAACAGTCATCGCATTGATGGACCTACAAAGTAGAGGTGTAACCTCCTATGAAATGTATCATGAAAAATATCCATGAATGGTTTGTAAGATAAACAATATCTCTGCAACACGTAAAGGAGCATGGGTGCCACTTTTGAATTAAAAATGACAAGGGAGTTCATATGAAAATTGGCTCTATAATTTGAGAGATTTGATCTGGTAGCTGAAAATGTTGCTAAGACATTACTATTGGTCTCTTGCGAATAGATATTGCTATCTATTGAGGAATTTGAATATGGACCATAGATCTAAAATGTTTTTGATAAGATCGATGATTAGGGAGTCCCTTAAGACCACTACAAAACAATTTGAAATACTTCTGGTAAAAATGTAGTATGAAGATATCATGTGCTCCAATCGAAAAAAGCCACATCTTTGAATTTTCAACCACCCATGTATTAGTGCATCCTAGGAGAACATTCTCTTAAAAATTGTGTTACAATGAGGAGCCACCATGCATCATCTAATGAGTGGCTCGAGGCTTAGTGCATATTTCCTTTGCACAAAAAAATGAACTTGTGGTGTGAAGGATTTGAGAACTACAATGGAAACTCACCACATGTACAACCCTTGACTAAGACCACTTAGTGTAAAATGATTTTGCGTTGGGGAAAATGAAATTGTGATGTGAAGAATCGATGTGCTACAATGAGGAGCAACCACATGTCCCAACCTGAATGGAACCCTTTGAGCACATTAAAATTATGCACTAAAGGATTGATATTACATTGTGAAGAATTTATATCGATATTAGAAGCCAACCTATGTCCTCCATTTTTCCAAATCTGCTCAGTGCAAATTACTTATGCACTGAGGAATTGAAATTGTTGAGTGAAGGGTTTGGGCATTGCAATAGGAAATTTCTAGATTTTGTCATTCTACAAAAGGAACTTTAAATGATAGGAGAAAAAAAGGAAAAAGGATTTGGTCACTTATACCGAAGGGTGAATTTTTGACTAGGCTAAAAAAGTCTAAAAGAAACAAAAGGAAAATAAAAGTGGAAGTCGGGAACAAACTTGGTCATTTGGCCTTAGTTCGAATGCCCAAGTGAGGTATGAAATTTTGACTAGGCAAGAGAATGTAGAAGCGGGGATGAAGAAGGGATGCAAATATTTAGATCAATGGTGCAAATGTATTATCAGATCTCAAAAGTCCATTAGGATGAAGGGAAAAAGAGGAAAGAGGGATTTAGGAAAGAAAGGACCTTTTGGATTAATTCCAAAAGTCCATTTGGGGCTCAAAAGTCTAAAAGGAGAAAAGAAAAGAAGGAATCAAAGAACCAAAAAAAACTTGGACTTTTGGATTTGATCAAAAAGTGATAAAGTTTGATCAGGGATTTGTTACCATATTTTTGGTTGCCCCCTATCAAAAAATGGATCCACTTGATTTAACAAAGTTAATCACATCGAGTTGTTGCATTTGAGCCTTGGTTATCAAAGTTGTGTGAGGCTCTGAAAAAGTTTTCACAAAAACTCTCTCACTTGACGGTCTAATGGGTTTTTCCTAAGTCATCTTCACATTAGCCCTTGTTATGTTTTTGAATAGTTGTTGGGTCCTTGAGTGATTTTCAAAACTCGAGCATGCACCGATGGAATGAAAGAAGATTAAGTGAAAATAAGTTATCTTCAAAAAAATTGTTAGGTTTCCAAACCTTTGTTGGTTCCTTACAAGGTTTGGGAAACCTAACTCATTTCTATAGTGAATTTTATAAAAGGATAAGTGTTTCTCCTAAGAGTTCTTTCCCAAAGCCTTAGCAAAAAGGGGTCCCTAAAAGCATTTTTGAAGCAGGTTATGCGCAAAATTGATAAGGCAGGTGATGAGTTTATTTACAAAATGAAAGTGGACTCCAAAATATTTTTGGAAACCCTATCTAAAGTTTGACGTTTATGCATTTTGGTTGACTACGAGTTATTATTTCAAAATTCACTCACGCAAGGAAGCAATGATACTAGATGAAAATGTGCTACAAAGACATTTAGTTGCATAATTATTGAGACACATTGCAGTCATGAAAACCAAATAATTGCATCACATGCAACATGGAAATACAAAACTAAAAGTACATAATTATCATATTATACAAAGCTCAATCGAAAGCCAATATATATTTATATGTATATAGTGTATTACAAGCCAAAATTTAGAGCTTTCAAAACACAGGTTTTAAAAACAGAGTGTGAACATAAGGATCTTGATACCCTCAATCATCTCCTAGAGGAATTCTATTTGAGTAGGGGAGAAGAGATTCTTGTTGAATTCCACATAGTGAGTGAAAGTATCCATTATGTTGTGCTCCAAGCCAACACAAATAAGGGCAATCACCTGTCTAGCTGGTTCATTCCTCAAAGTTCTGGTAATACAAATTGCATCACCCACCAGACTAGTGTGTGGATACTCAAATAGGCTCCCCATGACATCTTCAACATAGGGATTACAGACTAGCCTAACCAGGCATTCACTAGCCTGGATTCCTCACTTGAACTTCCTAGAGGTATGAATAACACTATAAATAAAACACTCTAGTAGTTCCGAGTTATGCACATGCACTTGGGAGATTAAGTGTTTTCCAATTATCTTCCTGATTACTCCATCTTCTACGTTGTTGCAATTGAGGAACACTTCTCTGAGCTCATCCATTACCACCCTCCTCATGGTACTACATTATAATCCATCAAAAGTGAGGAATTCACTCTTATTCTCAAAATTTTCATCACTGGAAATGCTCAAAATATCTAAAATTGTGATTATCACTGAAGAAAATGAAGGCATTGGAACTAATTTATAGAAAAATGAGAGTAAGTGAGTGGAGTTATCTTGAGAATTAGTTAATGAATCAAGCACATTAAATTTTCTTCCCATTTAATGAACTCAATAAGTGATGTGATGTAAACCTAGAAAAATGTGCCTGGGCATCGAGAAATCTCCTATATTTAAACTACCCACACAAATATACTCCTAGTTGGCATGCCATTAATTGGAAGATTGAGAATATATAGTTTGCTCACATGATAAAAAGGACATAGATCTCATTTTCAAAATTGGTGATTCATTCCCCTATCCTAATCGATTGGAGAATTTGATGCAATCATAACCATTCCTAAAAATGGTCATTAATGTGTATGCGTCTTAATCAACAAAGCTTAGCTAACTTCTCGTGAAATTATTATTTACTGATGTGGTAGTTATTATTCCCCAAGAATCAATTTTCAAGAAATAACTAACCATTATGATTTTTTTTTTTTAAAATATGCTAGAATCAAATATCAAGAGGGTCTAAATTTTGACCCCCCTTGCATTGTGATGCATGAGTGAGAATCGATTTGAATAAGGATCAAGTTTTGTAGTTTTGATTATTTTCAAAAGGTGTTTATTGTATGCGAGTAGTAAATTTGAATGAAGTACTTAGTATTCATGAGTAAGTTTGTGATCTTTGATAAATGTTAGGATATTCCTTCTCTTTGTGGATATGATATTCATGATGTTTCATTCATATATCTTCAATGGATGTCAAGATTTCTTTGAGTCAAGTCAACTAGTTGTTAGTAATATGATCTTTGATTCATGATATTAGTAGCTTTCAAATCTATTTTTATTTCAGTTAGTAGCTTAAAATTTTATTTCAATCATATTTGTTCCATGGTTATGTGCTGGTGTTAGTTTACCTTTCCTACTTTTTGGTGAAAATAATACCCCCATTTTCTTTTAATTTAAAAAAATCTAAATTGATATCATACAAGGGAGTTGCACCTCTTAAAATTCATAGGAAGATCATCAATGAAATGGTGATCTCTCCAAGTGTTGATGATCGATTTATTCTTTCTCTTGGGTAGAATGGAGTCAATTTAAGTTAATCATTCAAAAGAAAAATCTATCAACTAACATATTTTGGGCGACTCTACTAGGGAAATCGAGCTCAAAAGCTTAAAGTTTTCTTGAAATGTATCAAAATGGTTTTAACTCATGATTTTTGTTTCTTTTATTACAACCCAACTTAGATTAGGTTGATTCTAAGGAGGATATTCTCTCTGATCTAAAAACACCCGCTTGGAGATATTGAAGGAGTACTGTGGAGTACATGTGAATAAATTATCTTCTTGAAGAGGAAAAAGAACGAGCATGATGACCAACCAGAAGGGTGGTTGAAAGGTTTCCAAAGATATAAATTGTGTGGTACCCTAGTCCTCGATGTTCCCCAGACCAAAATTATGATCTCTTTCTAGACAACATGCATTGAGAAGTCAACACATAAAATAGTTTTTTATAAAATATTACCTCCTCTCACAGGGAGGTTGGAAAATCTATGATTGAAGACTTCATCTATACAAGATGGATTTGGTTGATCCACAACCATGGAGAACTCATTTTGGTCCCTTGTCTCTATTCGAGTTATCACCTCTGCCTCTGGGATCAAGGGAGCATTTTATGAAGTTCACTGGGGAGGGCACACAAAACTTGGAGATTCACATTCAAGACTTCATCGTTATGTGTGTGAATCTAGGTATTATTGAAGAAAATGTGGTTTTATAAATCTTTGTGAAATATATGGTGGAAAAAGTAGCAAATTGGTTCTAGTGTTTGGAAGACAGATGTATCACTGGTTGGGACATAATGGAGAAATTTTTTATTGCAAGATTCAAACCAATCATTAATACCGGAACGTTTCTAGGTTTCCTCTTTCAAATTCAAAAGGGAGAGAACAATAATATGAGATACTTCATTGATAGGTTCTCTCAAATCTTGAAATGGATTCCTTATATTGATATGCCTACTCAGTCTAATCTATTGACTATCTTCATGGCGGCTCTACACCTTGAGGTACAATTTCACTTGAAGCAAAAAAGGATATATGAATTTGGAGCCACTAAACTAGAAGCCATCAAGATAAAAGACAATTTATTTCTATTAGGATACTTTAGTCAAAGCTAGATGGAGATGTTTTCAGATGAAAGAATCACTTCAAGAGTTAATCTTAGAGCATCAAGTGAAAGGTGGTTCTCACTCCATACAGACAGTCCAATCTTATGCCAAGGAGATCACTCTATTGGACCTAGTGCCAATGAGCGAAGTGAGATATACGTTGGGAATTATGGTGAGGAAGGAGAAGAATCAAATAGCTATGATGAAGAAGAGGATAATTATCCCCTAGTTCCATCAAATTCTACCCCAATATCTACCACCTTGGCAAACAAAGGGGTTGAACAACAACTTGGTTTTGCAACACAAGTTATCTCTGCACCCCCAAAATTCAAAGGATTCAACTTTGAGGTTGAGGAGTCAATTTTTTGACTCACAATGATGATCAAAGATTACGAGCATTTCAAAAAGTGTGGGGATAATAGCCACAAGAGGTTTAGGGTGGTAACAATGCTCTATATATGCCTGATAGTCTAGGTATTTTTTTTGAAATCATCAATAATCCTTTGTTCGAGATGAATGAATATAAGAAAGATGGTTCAAAGCCCCTTGCTCCTATTCTTCTTGATGTTGTGAAGGGTGATAAAAGTAGAGAGACTGAGATAAGTATGGAATTAGAGCATGAATATTTTTTGGGAAGTGTCCCTGTTACCGATGGAACCTCTCCACCTCTTGATCAAAATTCAAATATTTCCTTAGAAGAAACCTTGAAGAGAAAATGTGTATCTGTCTTTAGGGCTATGTCAGTGAATGTAGGTGGGAGTATTGAATGGATGATTGCAAAGCTCATGTGAATCATATTGAACATGAGTGCTTTTGCTGGGTATTGCAGCATTATGTACTCCATGCAATTGTGTATGGCTTTGGGTTTAAACCTACATCGACCACATAATTCCTCTGCCCTCATAGTGAAGATGTAAAAGGATATTTTGTTCAAAGTAATGGGTGGAGACTCAATTGAAAATTATCTCATGTGAGGGATGGTGGAGGTATAGGGAAAAAAATGGCCTTTTGGAGGGAATGCACAACAAAATTCCATTTATCATGAAGGTCCACCCTATTTCAATTTGTTGTTTCTGAAAATGTGAATGTGGCTCGTGCATGCACCCTTTGACCGTAATGGGTCATAATTTTTCTAGACACTTAAAAATGTCCTGAATGATACTGTAAACTTAAATATGATATACTAACATTTTTTCATCTTGAAATGCATCTTCTTTTTGCTTGTTTAATTAAATAAGCCTAGTTATTTAATTAAATGCATCATTTTCATATATTAATCTAATTGATCTAATCAAGTTAATTCACCCCCTCTCACACTAAAGTTTCACCCTATTTAATTGAATAAGTCAAATTATTTAATTTAAACCTTGTTTCCTCTCATTTTATTAAATAATATTTATTATTTAATTAAATTTCATTTTGCATCCTTTTTTTCATTAAATAAATCAATAATTTAATGAATATTATATTATTGTTCATCTTGCACATTCAAATTTAGTTTTAATTACTAAATTGCTAATTTCCCTTGCAAATCCACTTGCATAGGGAATATTCCAAAGGAATATTCTCATATTTGGCTCCAAAAAGGAATAATTTCTTTCAAACAAACTTTGTAACAAGCTTTGAAAGTTGTTACAAAGTGTGTTTGTTTGAATCATTCTTAACCTTTGATTCATTCCTTGATACATGTAACCTTTGATTCTGATCCATTGATGAGAATCCTTGATCCATGTTTCACCCTCCTTTTCATCTTGACCATTGATTGACCAAATCAATCTGAGACCTTGATTTTTTATTTTCTTTCCTATAAATACATCACTATTTGGAGAGAAATGAATCCATATTTTCATAGAAAATTTATGTTGTTGAAATTAATACTCATTTTGCATCCATATTGAGCACTTTTAAAATTTTAGTCTAGTATTCATCCATATTTAGCTTAAGCACATCACTATTTGGAGAGAAATGAACCCATATTTTCATAGAAAAGTTATGCTGTTGAAATTAATACTCATTTTGCATCCATATTGAGCATTTTTAGAATTTTAGTCTAGTATTCATCCATATTTAGCTTAAGCATCCATTAATGGCTTCCATGTTAACTTAGTTTGCATCCATTTTAGCATAATTTTCTTTAAATGTATTTTATCTTTGAGCTTTGTTTACATTCAATATAGATTGCATCCATTTTAGCATAATTTTCTTTAAATGTATTTTATCTTTGAGCTTTGTTTACATTCAACATAGATTGCATCCATTTTATCAAGCATCTTAGTATTTAGAACTCATCTCATCATGTTAAACTAGTTTTATATCATGTTTCACACATATCTCATCAGTTTCATAAATTTTCTTCAATAAAATTGATTGTAACAAGCTCATATTATCCAAGGGATTGGGAAAGGGTCACCATTCCACATCAATGTGACACCACTCCCCTAATAAGATAAGATTCAAGGTCTTAAAGTAGGTTTCTATTATATTTTTTATTTTCTTCATGTTAGTTTAATGGGTTCTTAGTCTTTGAAATTTTGAATATCTTATTGGGATCATGACTTAGGGGATTAATTAGGCTTTAAATTAATTTGGATCTAACATATTTAGTTCATATTATGATTATGGTGACATTTTGGCACTAGAAGGAGGGCTGTACTAATCGAATATGACAAATTTCTCTTTAGATTCTCGTGTTATTGATTTTGTAGATACACCAACACTCTTGATGGATTCAACGACACACCTAATATGCATATCTATATAATGACACACTTTGGTTTAAATTCAATGATGCATAATTAATTAAGTGACACATTTTAATTTCGTCAATGCATAATTAATATAGAAATGCTAAATTGTTTGTATTAACATCACAATTTTTGTTATAGTGACATGTGCATTATAGCAACATAATTGATGTCACTGTTTTAATTGCCTACCTCCCGATTTGTGAGAGGGAACGACCCAAGCAATACTTTCATTTTGGTCCACTATATAAATAATTGATGTGATGAAAGTCATCAACCACCTGGTGCAAATGTTGTATGCTGACGAAAGTCTCCCTTAGTATCCATGAGATGTGTAAAAAAACCTTAGATCTTTCTAAGGGCTTGGAGACCTCTTAGATGAGTGAATCACCACATGTATAGACACCAGGTTATCTTGAAAATACTGATTAAGAACCCTTGTTTAATAGTGGCCAACCAAGTTCATTTCCAAAGTGTATTTTGAAGTAGTACATAGGAATAGCACCGTTCCAAGAAGTTACTTACCATGTTTGGTTTTTGGTTGAGAAAATAAAGAAAATAGGGAAGGGACTCTTTTTCTTGGCATGTCAAGACAGTACATTTCCTTCACATAGCCTAATTGTCCATTCCATCTTCAAAAATTAATCATCTCTAAGGGGGATGATGGTAAGCCTACCAAGAAATATGTACCCACTTGAGCTAGGGATATTATTGCTAGTGAGTCAATTTAACATAGTGCTTGGTTCCAAAACATTTTAAACACACATCAACAAGTTTTCAAACTTCAAACCCTTCGGATTAAGTATGGATACCTTTTGAAAAGTCCTAATGTTGATTCTTGTCCTAAGGATTCTATCCTTAGAGGCTTCTAGGTAATTTTGCTTATATCTAAATCCACACTTTCCAAAGTTAACCTAGGGAACTATGACCTTAGCTTCATTATTTTCACATAATAGACTTTGTGAAATGACAAATTATTTTGACATAGACATTTTAGTTTGAACATTCATTAAGAATTTCTTGATGTGGTAATGAAACAATCTCACTTAAGCAAAGATTAAATCAAATAAACACCACACGTTGATGTATGTTCAAATCGTTGAATCCCCAAACACAAGAAACATTGAGTCCAAGTTCCATTTTACCAAAACCATTTGAGTTCCATGGTCCAAATCATTGAGTTCTATATTTTTCAAAATCATTGGGTTCTATTTCTGAAATCATTGAGTTATATTTTACCAAAATCATTGAGTTCTTAGGGTTTTATCACTTTAGAGGAATAACATGTTTCTCACTACCTTGGTCTTTCAAAACAAAGGTTCATTTTAGATTAAAATTTTGGGTCAAACATTTCATCCACTCTTTATCATATTTCACTTTTCACTTCACCAAAAATTATAAACTGTTGGACACACCACCACTCCTTAGACTTAGACAATCATCAAACCAATCCCCTAACTTATCTATGCCATGTGTAAAATGGATCCTTTTCCATGAACTTAGTTGAGTTGGTTATCATATTTTATGGACAAGTTTATCTAAAAGGTCATAAGTCTACCTTAAATATTTACAAGTTCATTAACTCCTTTCATCAAAACATAAAATCTCTCTATCTAAAGTGTTGTCCAAGATTTTAGAAAGTTCAAGCCCCATATCATTCACCCTTTTCATCTTACACTTCCAACATTGGTCCAAAATGACTTAGAGTGTCCCTTTTACCAAAATTTGAGTCAACTAGAGAGTTTAAACATTACAAATCCCATAATCTATGGTAACAACAGATCACAAGACAAGAGAATCATGGAACAAGACAAAGTCACATCCAACACAAGTGATACAATTCCACAATAATTTGATTCAAGGAGTCATTTCACCCCCTCGCAACAACCCAAAAATCCATTGGGACCATATGAGGTAGAAGATGTCACAAAAAATCCATTTGAGCTTACTAAGGAAGAACTCCTTGAGTATAAACAAGAACGTCAAGTCTTAGAGAAAGTGGCTTTAATTTTTGTACAAACCTTGGCACAAGGCTTGAATTCATCTATGATTCAATCAAATCCATCACTAGGGCCAAGCCAAATACAAACTCATAGTATTGCAACTAGTCTTTCTAAGGAATTTGGTCACACCCTTCCTTTGGAAAGAAATACACTTGTGGGTACTCTAAACACCAATCCTCCCTAAAACACCACTTGGACACCAACATTTGGTGCCTCACCTTAATCTTCCACCACCATTCTGGAACACCCTCTACATCCACACAAACCTCTTACATTCCATTATACCACAACGACCTCGACATTTCAAGCATAACCATATTCATCTATCTCCATGAGTACCATAAGTGTGCCCAACGTTATACAAGGAAATGTGAACCAAGTGTCTCAAATAGACCAACAAGGGCATGTCAACACCCTTATGAAAAATTAACCCTTAACACAACAAGTGACATCTTCATCCAACCAAACCATTGGTTGCACAATACACATCCATCCCATCCATCACCAACCCAAATCAAAGAAACAACTTGGTCACAAACCCCCTCAACCAAGGTAATACCTTGGTCCCATCTCAAATGAAAAAAGGGAACCCTTCAAATCTATTGATCCAAGGACAAAACATGTCATTAACATCACAATACCAAATTGCACCATCATCATCTTTTCCATGGGTCCCCCAAAACATTCAAAATCAAATGGGGGCCCAACCTTACATTTATCCATCCCAATCAAAAATATTACAAGGAATACTAAACCAAAACAACCCAATCAAAAAATAAACACCAAAACCCATCACAAATGTCCCAACAAAAAAATGATTCTACATTGCAAGCACATGCTCTAGCTTTGCAAAAAGTACAATAGGCTTATTAACAAACCTTACAACAACAAGAAGCTCAACAACAAGCCCTAGCAGCACAACAACAACAAGCATAACAACAAGCCCTAATAGCACAACAACAACATCAAGCTCAACAACAAGCCGTAGTGGCCCAACAACAATAACAAGCTCAACAACAAGCCTTAGTGGCCGAAAAAAACAACAAGCTCAACAAAAACAACAAAAACAAGCACAACACCAATCATTTATCACCCAACAACAACAACAAGGTTTATAATATAATCCCCAACAAAACATCATCAATCCAAATATCTTAGGAGCATAGACACCTCTACCACCATCACCTTCACAATATAAAACAACACCCTACACACCATACAACACCCCATCATATCAAAATCCTACTTACAATCCATATACCATCCCATAATACATAACATATGCTCCTCCAACAAAATCACAAGATGATATGGCATCACAACTCAAGGCACTAACACAAAAAATGTAGGACATTCAAATGGGCAAAACGAAGAAACCCCATACACAACAAAACATCTGTCCATACCCATTTGATAGAAACATCACAATGGTACCTTTCCCTCCTGGTTTTGAGGTCACTAAATTTGATAAATACAAAGGGGGAGGAAATCCTGTGGATCACATCAAATAATTCAATATCTTGTGTATGGAGGTTTCCTACAATGATTCTTACTTGATTCGCCTCTTTCCACGAAGTTTGACAGGCCCAACCATCAAGTGGTTTTCATAGTTACCTCTAGGCATCAAAATGTTCCAAGAAAACATCGATAGATTCATAGATCACTTCTCCTCTAATGTTGACATGGAAATGAACTTAGAAGAGTTGTACAATCTTAAGAAAAATAAAGGAGAATCCTTTGCCAATTTATTGCAAAGATGGAGGCAAAGAGATAGTAAGAGCAAGTGGCCCATTCTTGATGAACAACAAGTGGGGATTATCATAGAAAATATTGATCCAAATCTATCCTTCCACTTAAAAATACAATGTAACACCACTTATGATGAGCTTGTCCCTAGGGCCCTCAACATGAAGAGATCCCCAATCTCACATGGAAACACACAAGCATATAGAGACAACCGCCCATCAACTAGTTCAAATGAAAATCCCCACATCTAGGATAAGAACAAAAATGTGATGAATGGTGATATAGTGGATGCTAAAGTGGTCATAAGTGCTCCTAGGCCAAACACCAACCAACCAACCACACACAAACTGTACAAAAAACATCACCACCATAGAATAATCAAGTTAATAACACCAAAACTCAACAAAGACGAACCACCAATAGGAATAACTACCCAGAACACAAATACACACCATTGGGAAAACCTATTTAATCTATCATGCATAAATTGGTAGACTCAAAATTGATTACACTTCCCATTTTCCAAAACTACCAAGAACCACAAGATAAACCACCTTGGTACAATGAAAATGATATTTGTCTTTCATAAAATAAAAGGACACAAAACATCAAACTGGATGCAACTAAGGAATGTTATCCAAGGTCTTATTGAGAATGGAGACATATCTATTGTGTTACCATCTATTAAATAGGACCTAAAGATATACAAGAACCCTATTCTAGATCACAACAAAGGGAATGACAATGGAAAAGGGAAGACTTACAATAATGTGCAACATGTCTACTCCAATGTGGTCACCTCTTGTGACAATTTCGTAATAGTTGTTACCATCAAAGGACCTAGAGTGGAGTGTGGAGTCACCACACAACATGGGAAGGTCACCATCCAAGGAGATTCATCTCAACCTGGGGCAGAACCTACATTGCCAACACCTAACCCTAGTAACGATAATCTGCTAGATCAACTAAAGAAGACCCTCACATAGATCTCTATCTTGGAACTATCAAGGCTATATCTCGCACATAAGGAGATATTAGAAAAGTCTTTATTTGCATCCTCCATCCCTGAGAATATTGATACAGAGCAGCTTCAAGCTATGGTAGGGCATATCACTACCCCTCATCTTCTCACCTTCTCAGAACAAGACCTACCCATGCAACCATCTCACAATCACGTCTTACATATTGATGTCATTGTTCATAAGAATAAGGTTAAAAGAGTCTTAGTAGATGGAGGTGCTGGTCTAAACATTTGCACCCTTTAGTTGGTCAAGAACTTGGGATTTTTAGAGGATTCTATTGAGAAAATAAAGAGTACAACCATAAGGGCATATGACGATCAAGAAAGAGTGTCACAATGCATCATCACTCTACCTATCCAAGTGGGCCCCATCATTGTTGATACTGCATGCCAAGTGCTAGATCTTGATCTCCCCTACAACATATTGCTTGGTCTACCATGGATTCATGCCATGCAAGCTGTAGCTTCCACCTATCACCAATGCGTCAAGTTTCCTTTTGAGGACAAAGAAGTTACTATCCATGGAGATCTTGAGCTTGTCTACTATTGTAAGAACCTTGAGGCTAAGTTCTACAAGATCTCCCAGATACCAAAGAATGATGAAGGGCCTACATCCTCCTCCTCATTTTTTGACCCATCTTCTCTTGCATCTACCTCAAAATCTAAAACACCCATTGTGTAGACTATACCCAATATCAAAGCATTTATCAAGGAAAATGGTTGTGGAGATTACAATCTAAATAAGGAAACTTTTGAGTTGGGTGATTTACCTCTTTCCCCCAAATCTCATGGAAAACCCACACCTATCAACAAAGTAAATGAAACATTAAAGCTTGCATCTACCACCTTTACCAAGTTGGGGGATTTGAACAAAGAGTATATCGATGAGGAAGATATCTCTAAACCGTTCTATCAGGACAACTGGCCCATGCTCATTCTTCCCATGGAAGATGACATTAAAGGTTTAAAACTAATGAAGGGATGGGGATACAACAAAAATGAAAATTTGGGATGAAATGATAATGGTTTGCTGGAACCCATCATTTATGAGAGACGTCCAAAGAATCTTGGATTAGGATGTACTACTAGTAAGGTTACCCTTATTGGCAAAGGTAATTTTGCTAAATGGGTTGAGGCTTCGTCTTGGTTACCAACATCATGTGATACCACCCTAGGTGAATTCCCCTTCGACGTTGCTAACCTATTTGAGAATAACTCTCTCTTTATGATATCTATAATATCTTTCACCCCAAACAACCAAGCTACTAATTCTAGTATACCCTCAACTCATCGACTGGGACCAACAAGGAGCACCAATTCTAGATATATTTGAAAATGATGAAGCAATATCAGAATTCATGGGAATCCATGACAACTTACCATGTGGGAATCACAAGGAAATATTTGATTAAGAGCTAGACACACAGGTTTACTATGGGGATATATTTGAATCCTTCAATTGCAAAATTGACGACATGAGAATAACATGCATATCTTTAAGTGAAAACCACACCATGGCTCTTTCAGATCCCAAAATAGTAAAAATAAAGGATGTATTTGAAGGTGAAAACCTCTCTGAGGTGCCCAAGGATGAGGGAGTCAATCTCCCCCTTAGTGAAATGCATCAAGAAAAATTAGTAGTGCTAGTAGAGAAGGCTACCCCAGTGAATGTAGGAACAAAAGAATCACCCAAGATAACTTTCTATATCGAATCCTTGTTGGATGAAGAATAAAAAAACCTAGCAAAGTTCCTAAAAGAAAGAATTTTTTTTTTTTTGCATGGTCATACATAGATATGCTAGGGCTCGATCCAGAAGTAGTTGTGCATCATTTAGCAGTCTATCCTGAAGCCAAGCCAATCAAACAAAAAATGAGAAAAATGCATCCTCAAATTGCATTACTAGTAAAACTAGAGTTAAAAAAACTCCTTGATGTCAGATTTATCCAGCCAATTGACTATCTTGAGTGGGTTTCCAACCTAGCACTAGTCTCCAAACCCACTAGGGGTATCAAAATATGCACAGATTTTAGGAACTTGAACAAAGCTTGTCCAAAGGATGATTTCCCTCTTCCCAACATCGACATCATTATCGATCTAATCGTAGGTCATGAAATGCTATCACTCATGGATGAATTTTTAAGCTACAACCAAATCATGATCACCAAGGAGGATCAACATAAAACTGCATTCAGTTGTCCTTGGGGAACATATTGTTTGAACATGATGTCGTTTGGGCTAAAGAACACTAGAGAAACCTATAAAAGGGTAATGACCTTAATATTTCATTATATGATTCATAAAATAGTTGAAGATTATGTGGATGATATTCTAGCCAAATTAAAAATAAGAAAAGAGCACATAGAGGTATTAGGACTCATCTTTGAAAGACTTGAAGAATATAAGGTATGGTTGAATCCAAAAAAGTGTGTCTTTGAGGTAACATGAGGGAAGCGTCTTGGCTACATCGTATCACAAAGAGGAATAGAGATAGACCCAACAAAGGTAAAAGAAATCCTGGACATGGAGCCACCACAAACATTGAAATAGATGAGAGGGTTACAAGGAAGGTTGCAATCCATTAGAAGATTCATAGTAAAATTATAAGACAAGATCCACCCTTTCTCACATCTTCTCCATAAAGGAATAACATATAAGTGGGATGAGAAGTATGATAAATACTTCTAGTAGATCAATGAATACCAATTGTCACCTCTAATTCTCATGTCGGGGATACCAAAAAAACCATTAATCTTGTACATTTCAACTACATCAATAGCACTAGGTGCTCTTCTAGCCCAACATGATGAAACATGAAAAAAAAGATCTATCTATTACATCATAAGGACCTTAGGGGGGTATGAAATGAATTAATCATCCATTGAGAAGGTATACTTAGCAATAGTCTTTTCCTAACAAAAATTCAGGCATTACATGCTTGCACACCAAATCAAGATTATTTCCAAAATTGATCCATTGAAATATCTCTTATCTAAAGCAACTCTCACTAGGTGAATGGACAAATGGGTAATGATATTGATTGAATTTGACATAGAGTATGTGGAGTTGAAGGCTATCAAAGGACAAGTTATTGTAGACCAAATAATTGAAGCACCTATTTATGTAGATAATCCTTTGGTATTTGAGTTTCTTGATGAATCGGTCTTTCTTCTCAACATAGCAGATCAATGGAAATTGTACTTTGATGGATCATATACCCAACATAGATCAGGGGTGGGTATTCTCTTTATCCCCCCTCAAGGTTATTGTATTCCAAAGTCATACAGGCTATCATTCCCATATACTAACAATATTGTTGAGTATGAATCTCTAATAAAAGGTCTAAGAATAGCAGTCCAATAACATATACAAGAGTTGAAAGTCTATGGGGACTCACAACTAATTGTCAACCAAGTCAATGAGGACTACCAAACCAAGGATGATTAAATCACTTCTTATAAGAATATGATAGAAAGTCTCAAGGAATTTTTCATTGATATAACCTTTGAGTAGATACCTTGGTGAAAATTGGGTCTTCTGTAGACATGCCACACAATGTCCTTCAATGCAAATTTTTGGTAGAAAAACTTCTCGTACTGGCTTTCAAAATTCCTAAATCTAAATTCACGTGTGTAATCGTTGGTCCTGTTTCCCCATGGTATCATGATATATTCACCTATTTTAGTAGAGGTACCCTCCCATCTAATATCACTTCCAACCTTAATAAGACCTTTGTTAAAAAGGCATCCCGATTTGTCATCTTAGGTGATACCTTATACCGTAGAAGCATCGAGGGGACATTACTACAATGTCTCAACTAAGAGGAATCCTTGAACGCCTTAACAAAAGTACATGAAGGCATTTGTAGTTCCCATTCTATTGGAATAACCTTATCCAAGAAAATATTGAGGATGGAGTACTACTGGCCAACCATGGAAAGAGAATCCCATCATTTTATATAGAAGTGTGTCCAGTGTCAACAACATGGAGATTTTATCCATGCTTCATCTCAGGAGTTACAACTAATGGTCACACCTTGGCCTTTCTCACATTGGGGGCTTGACCTAATAGGAAATATTACTCCCACCTCTTCTAATGGCCACAAGTTCATCATAACGACCATTGAATACTTTACCAAGTGGGTCGAAGCCATTCCTATGGCTTATAGAATGAGGAAGAAAATATCCAAGTTTATCCTAAATTACCTTATTAGTCGCTATGGTGTCTCACAAGCCCTTATCTCAGATAACAAAACACCCTTCAAGAATCAAGATGTAAGAGAGCCATGCCAGCGATATAACATCCAACATCGACTCTCTACCCTGTATTACCCTTAGGGCAATGGTCAAGCTGAGGCTACAAACAAGACCATTCTGAAAAATCCTAAAGAAGACGGTCAATGAAGCTGGCTGTGACTAGCATCTACACTTAAATCTTTCACTCTAGGCTTATCGAACCAATATCTGCACGCTTCCAGGTGCAACCCATTTCTCCTTGGTCTATGGACTAGAATCCATACTACCTATTAAGGTCAAGCTTCCCTCATTGCGAGTATCATTGCAAAATTTGATTACTGATGAAGAGTCTAGGGTGTCTCGATTGAATGAGCTAGAATTCCTGGATGAGCATCGTCTTGATTCCTTAAATAATTTACAAGCATACCAAAACCGACTGAAATGAAGCTATAATAAGAAGATCAAGAGTCAGTATTTCTAGGTATGGGATCTTGTACTAAAGCAGAATCAAAAGAACGTTCTAGACTAGGATAGTAAAGGAAAGTTTGAGCCTAACTAGCTAGGCCCAATTGTTGTCACAAAAAGCTATGGATCAGGAGCATACCAATTATTGAAGCTTGAAGGTGAAACCTTGTAGGAACCAATCAACAACCTACATCTCAAAAAAATTTATGCCTAGGCTTGAAGGGTGTAAATCAAAAATACAAAAAAGTAAAAAAATGATAAAAATCCAAAAATAAAAAGGATTGAAAACAGTAAAGAAAAAAAACATGCTCTAGAGAAAACCACTTCGATGGTGCTTTGGGTAAGTACCTTGGTGAAAACTTGGAAAATAGGAAACTTGCATAAATAAAGCATGTTCATCTATCTTTGGATCTTTAACTTATCATGCTTCACATCCGTCCATCTCATCACATCATTCATCCTATTTATTCCATCACCCATTCACGTCCGTATCATAGCTTGATATTGCAAAGTATCATATTTCCCTTAGTACTACCTAGAACATTCCCAAGGTTAGTTTGTCTTACCTATATTGAGGTAGTCTATCATATCACATTGGGGAAATTCGTTGTGCATCATTTTGGGTTCTTGTATATCTTAAGGTTTTTTCAAAATCTCATCGAAAATCCCAAAAACATTCATTAAACCTCATCAAAATCTAAAAACATCAAAATCATGTACAACTAAAATCTAAAACATTCAAAACACATCAAAAATCCCTAAATATGCCAAAACATTAAAAATCAAATAAAAAATAGAACCATCCCGAACTACTTTGTCTCTGAGCTTGAAAATAGGCAACGCCATCACTGGTGTGCCCCCAAGAAATTTTAGGTTAGGAGTCCATCATAATAAATTGAAAATCCATCAATTTTCCATATCTTATCAACAATAAGTCAAGTCAGTCAAACTACATGGTCTCTGTGTGTATAACATAGGCAAGGCTCAACTTTGATAAGCCCCCGAGGCCCCTAGGATAGTCTTTTAGGTTAGGTTCTTGGTAAAAATTCAGTAAACCTCAAAACATTTGAAAACTTAGAAAACCCTAAATAGCCTCAAAAAATTGAAAATCAAAACATTCACATAAACATTCAAAAATATCAAAAATAGCCTCAAAACATTTTCAAAACATCAAAAACATTGAATATTCCAGAAAGTCCAAAATCATCCATCCCATTTTGCTTTCACCCCCAGTAAACCTTCATCCCTAATAAATCATCGTCATCTTCAAGCTTTGGCAAAACAAATGGAAAACAAGTGCTGCAAGTTGTAAAGTGAGAACCTAAATGTCAAAATCTAAAGTCTAGATCATAGGTAAATGAGTGAGTGGAGTTTGTATCAATGACCTATCACACACTTAGTCTTAGTCAAGACAACTAATAAACATGCCCTAGGATGCATCCTTCCAATAATGGGCATCAACATTAGAAATAACCTTAGCTATGTTATGTTGGCAAGAGATATATATAATATTAACTATTTTTTAAAATATTTTCTTATGATTTATCTTATTGAACCATTATGAGGATGTCTTGATGATGTATCAATGATTTAGAGAGATAGGAATGGGGAATCGATCATTATCTTTCATTTTTGTGCTCTTTGGGTATTCTTATAAAATAATCTTGGCGCATACTTGCTTAGTTGTGTGTAGGGAGGTCGTTTAGAGTAGATTGTTGACTATTGTGTATGATTTGGTTTGATGTATTCTAAACTTCTAAACTACATTCCAACGAGGTTTCTGTATGTCAAGGTGTGAAAAGGACTATCCTATCTATTTGTAGAGTCACAGTCCGTTACACTAGATACAACACCATCTTGGTTTTCAATACCATGATACATTGTGTCTATGTCTTATATCAAACACAAGGAATGACAATAAGTCCCAATCTAGAATAAGAGTAAAATAATCCATATCATTCTCATAACCTAATAAAGTCTTAATGCATCATAGACTTGTTGGATTTCTAAATCAATCTCAAAATGAATGGTCAATCTATTCATATTCTTCTTCTATCTTCTTTCCACTTAACATGGTATCATGACAGTCAATAAAAAATAATCAATGCATCCATCCTACATCCACAAACCATTAGCATGCATACATTCTGCATAAGCATATCATATCATCTGCATATCATAAAGAATGACATCATGACCTGAGAAACATGGAAAAGAAAAGCATATCCATCTCATAGCATGTCATAGAAAGATACTAAAAAATAAGATAACATGTCCATTGCATTGCATCCATATCATAACATCACATTGCATATACATCACATCATAGATCATCTCATATCACATAAACATAGATAAAGAAGTGCATCCATAACATAAAACATTTCATCCATTATATCCATACATAATCATACCATGCAATAAATACAACATCACATCATAAATCCGCTTTGGGCCATCTCATATATCAAAAAATAATGACTGTCATGATACACATCTGAATCAATGTATATAACTATCATCAAAAGTACATATATAAGAGGCTATTCAAAATAAGCCAATGAATGTATACATGTATAAAAATTAGGCTATACATCAAAAAAGTGTCTATATGGAGGCTATCCCGTACTTTTTTGGTCATCATGTCTTTGGCTGGACTTTACCGCATGCCTAATGGATGGCTGACCATCTAAAGCTCTCAATGTGGCCCCACTCCTCTATGAGTAATTTGGTTGTCACATATCCTAGGGAAAATCTCTATGGTACAAGGTACTATAGTAAACAACCTCTAACATTGCATCCTTGTACATCTTGGTAGCCACCACCTATCCCTGTGAACCAATGGTCACAACCTCTAGCTGTTGTCGCCTCCTAGTCTCTTGGGCTAGCTGTAGGTTCAAATGCTATCCTAAATGAACCTCTCGATCCCGCTCTGCTATCATGGCCTACAGATGCTGATGAAGTTGGTCCCTCTCTATAATAAGTGTTGGAAAATGGTCAACGCTCCCCTCGGGATTCGTGACATGGACCAATTGCCTCCCATGGATCCGTTAACTTTGGTAATTGTATCAGGCATTAACAGGTCGATATTTTGGTGCAATGACAACTATGGGCCAAACAGTGGTATCCGAGCCAAAGGTGTTGGGTTTGAATCCCCTTAGGTAACACTGAGGGGGAGTTTATTGGAAAATGGTCAATGCTCCCCTCAAGATTCGTGACATGGACTAATCGCCTCCCATGGATTTGTTAACTCTGGTAGTTGTATCAAACATTAATAGGTTGATCTTTTGGTGCAACAACAATTGTGGGCCAACAATAAGCACCTATGTTTTCCTATCCATGGGATTTGGCCATAGTGGCTGGAGTGGCTGATCTAGATGTTGGTGGAATTGGTGCCCCTGGTCTTGATGACCTTGATATTTTTGTCCCTTCTCCCCATGGCTTGGATCTTGTACCATCTACTATTTTTTCTTTTGTTTTCTTCCATCCCTACCTCCATCCCGCCCTCTTCCACGACCCCTGCCTCTACCATGGGGGTATCCCCCCACTGGGTTTGTCAATCATATCAATGGTCTCTACCATGCATCATATGCTAGGGTGGTCCCTACATCTGGTATTCCCTGATCATATGCCCATGGGTGGGGAACCAACTGTCTAAACTCATTGACAACTACCAACAGATCAATATGTTGTCCCCACTACACCTCTCTTTGCGATCAAGAAAATATGGCTATTTAATCCTCTAGGGGAACATCCCGAGCCTCCCCAAACTATCACACCAGATGACTAGCTAGATATCACTCGATCATCATATTCTTGTGACCCTAGATGTACCGAGTATATCAAGCAAAGAAGAGTTGCTGCTAGTTGAATACTAGGTTGGGACCTGCAACCACGACCACCATTTGAAAATGGTCATATCATCTATGACCCACTGCTAGTAGGGAATACCTATGGGCCTAGTATGCTACAATGCCATGGCCACTCGATACTAGAAAACAATGGGCTCATCTTCGTGTATGTCTTCTAGAACCATAATTGGTCTCAAAACTACTATGTGCTCATATACGTAGATGTGTAGAAGTGTAATTCTGATTCCGATGCCTCTCCCTTGGTAGTAAACTCCTAGTGCATATCATGGTATAGTGAGGCCAATATAACTAGCCCCCATGCATACAAAATAGTCCTCCAAATCATGTTGTGCCATTCCCTCCCCCAACTCGGCTTGAACACTCTACCCCATTGGTCTGGGGCAAACACACTTGAAATGAATGCAACCACAACCAATCTAAAAAAAGGGACCCATCCGTGGTATAGATCCAAGTCTATCTGTGAACTCACTAGAATGATCTGATCTGACCACAAAATATCACAACATGCATCCCTCTTGACATTTGTGTCATAAATAACATGCTCCCCATGGATGGGAAGCCGAAGGATCTGCCACAGTTCCTCAAGCATAATTGTGGCCTCACTGGTGGGAAAATGGGATGAGGATGTCTCACTATGCCATCACTCAATCAAAACCATCATCATTTCTAAGTGGGTACATATCTCCAACGTAAAGGCAATGAAGCCTAATCCAAGAGCTCCCAGGTGCTCTACCTCCAAATCATCAAAGTCACGTATTGCTAGTAAAAGGTCAAATTGATGATCCCAAGACATAAGGGGTTGAATATCCTCCTACACGCATCACACACACACACACCATCAGTTTTCCTAAAATCTAGAAATTGGTTTTAATCTAAGTGTTTGAATCTAGAACATCATTAGTGTTGATATTTATAAGGTGCATCATTATAATCGTTTTGGGGGTGCATTGCCATTTTGTAATACGCATCACCATTTTACGTCGAGCACCATGATTTTGCACTGCACGCCACCATTTTGTGCCACATGTTACCATTTTGCACCGCGCGCTACCATTTTGCACCACACACTGCCATTTTGTGATGTGCGTTGTCATTTTGTGACACACATCGCTATACTCAATAGAATATTAGTATTTCAACGTGTCTCTATACCAAAATTGGCAAGCACATCACTATTTGTTAAGTGCATCGCTAGTTCTAACTGGCGTCGCTAAATCAAAAACCCTTGCATGTTGCGATTTTCTAAGCACGTCAGCCTAGACAAAGTGTGTCACTGGACACAAATTTCTTGGTGCATCGCTAGACACTAATTGTATCACTATAAAATCAATAGTGACACCGTCGAGCTCTTGATGCATCACAATACAACGCCACCCTAAAAACCTAGTTTTGAAACCCTAATAAATGCACTCAAATGCGAAAAAATTAAGAATTTTTTTGAGTCACGTACTGGGGGTCTTATGTTTGCTCGATGTTGGAACTCTTGAACTTGGTTAGCAAGGTGAACAGGGAGCACACACCGTACCATCTCGCCAAGGTGTTAGAGCTCAAAATGTACAAAATCTCTATAGTGTGAATGCACAAATGAATTGAAAGTGACCCTTTAGCCCATATTTAAGCCTTAAAAATTAGGGTTTTTTGCCCTAATTTGAGAGCACAACTAGGGTTTTCCACTAGTTTCACTAATTCATGCCCAATGAAGCTTAATTTACATCGTTTTTGCATTTTTTAGCATGTTTTCACATCCTGAAGCCTTTTGCGACCCTTGAATCAATGTTTCATTTTTGTTGCGAGATCAACCCAAAATTCAAAATTTCCACTCGATGTCTCAAGGGGGCAGGGTACCAACTTATTTTCCTTCTATTGGGGTAATAGCGGGGCATGTAAAAAATCAAGAATTTTAAAATTTTTGATTTGAACAACAATTTTAATCTGAAAAGTGTCAGTCTTTGAACCAACATAACAGGTACCTCGCTTCAAAGAGGGGAAAAATGTAGACACTTAGAAATGTCCTGAATGATACTACATACTTAAATCCGATATACTAATATTGTTTAGTCCTGAAATGAATCTTCTTTTCGCTTGTTTAATTAAATAAGATTAGTTATTTAGTGAAATGCATCATTTTCATCTATTAATCTAATTGATCTAATCAGGTTAATTCACCTCCTCTCACACTAAAGTTTCACCTTGTTTAATTGAATAAATCAAATCATTTAATTTAAACCTTGTTTCCTCTCATTCATTAAATAATCTTTATTATTTAATTAAATGTCATTTCACATCCCCTTTTTCATTAAATAAATCAATAATTTAATGAATATCATATTATTCTCTCTCTTGCACATTCAAATTTAGTTTTAATTACTAAATTGCTAATGTCCCCTCCAAATCCACTTGCATAAGGAATATTCTCCTATTTGGCTCCAAAAAGGAATGATTTCTTTCAAAAAAAATTGTAATTTTTTTTGAAAGTTGTTACAAAGTGTGTTTGTTTGAATCATTCTTAACCCTTCATTCTTTCCTTGATCCATGTGATCTTTTATTCTCATCCATTGATGAGAATCCTTGATCCATGTTTCACCCTCCTTTTCATCTTGACCATTGATTGACCAAATTGATCCAAGCCCTTGATTTTTCATTTCCTTTTCTATAAATACATCACTATTTGGAGAGAAATGAATTCATCTTTCGATAGAAAAGCTATGTTGTTAAAATTCATACTCATTTTTCACCCATATTGAGTACTTTTAGCATTTTAGTCTAGTATTCATCCATATTTAGCTTAAGCATCCATTAATGGCTTCCATGTTAACTTGGTTTGTATCCATTTTAGCATAATTTTCTTTAACTGGATTTTATCTTTGAGCTTTGTTTACATTTAGCATAGATTGTGTGTGTTGGAATAAGTGGACTAATTAAATAGAAAACTAACACACCGATAAGACATTATATTAAAGAAATCTAATTAAAGAAAATGAATGCAAACTCTAAGAGCTTTCTTCAAAGTCATCCTATCGTCCTCTATCTCCAAGAATTTGATTAAAGGTGCTGGCTCTCAGTTGTGTAAGCAACAACTTGTTGAAATGGTAGCTTAGGAGAATGAGATTATTTGAAATGCATGTGCACGATTATATGATTTATGCTATGAAATTGAAATTCTAAGATTATTGCTAAATGTTGATATGCTAGAATGCAACTATAGTAACTGCATATGAAATCTAAGATTCGAAGTGTGTCCTCAACTCATAAGAGGGCTGTATTTATAGATTTTTGAAGGCAAGAATCCAGTTGGCGAGGATCAACGATTGAGATTAAACCTGTTAAGATGAACGGCGAGAGATTGAGAAGTTGAAAAAAAGATAGAAAGAAAGATGGAAGATGAAAGATGTTTCCATAATTTAAATAAATAATATTTAATTATGTGTGAGAGATGATAGAAGTGATTTAATTAAATATAAAAATACTTAATTAAATATGAGAGGAAGAAAGTTTCTAATTAAATATTTTTGGAATATTTAATAATGGAGGAAAGAAAGCTTTCAATTAAATATTTTTAGAATATTTAATTATGTGGAAAAGAATAAAGAAATTAGAAAGAAAGCATTTAATTAAATATTGAAATATTTAATTGTGGAGAAAAGAAGAATATCATTTAAATTTGTGATAATTAATATAAATAAATTGTGAAATTTATTTAATTAATTAAGAGGAAGATATCAATAATTAAATAAAATTATTTATTTAATTAAATTAGAAGAATTGGAAAAATGAACAATATAAATAAATAATTAAATTTATTTATATGTAGATGACTTTAAGAATATTAATTAAATAATTCATATTTAATTAATTAACAGGTTTGATTAATCGTGACCATTTTTAGATGTGTACATTTTGCCCCTCTTTGAAGTGATGTGTTTTACGCATTGCTTCAAAGAATTTTGCCCTAGAATGTTTAGGAATTGCCGATGCTATATGCCCCCTTGAGAGATAAATCGCCTAATGAAAGAATCAAAATGATTTTCGGATGAAAATTAGTGATTTATCTCTCGAAATAGCGCTCTGTTTTGCAAAAATTTGAATATTTTCATACTTTTACCCCCTTTAAAAGGTGAAAAAGGTGAAAAGTCATTGTCATTTGAACAGTAACCTTTGGTAATTTTCAGAGCTCTGAGAGGTGAAAACAAGATGTTGATCCGTTATGAGCACCATAGATTCGAGCGAGCATGTCGGTATCAGAGACCAGCTGCGTATGGACCTCCGATAAGTCGACTTGAGCCTCTTCATAAATTTTTTTGATGATTTTTCGTATGTTTTTGTAATTTTTAGATTTTTAAGTTTATGATTTCGTGCATACGAGCCATAATATAGCACATACGGTAGATAAAGTCACACATCTGGTTTAGTGCATAGGGGTAAAATAGTTGTGCATAGCGTAGAATGGCGCATAGGGTCCCTATTATAGCACATACAGAAATGCTGCCTGTGTAGGATGCTAGATTGGCGCATAGGGAAAAGTGGCGCATAGGGTGACTGTTTTAGCACATCTGGTGGATAGAGTAGCACATAGAAGGTCTATTTTAGCGCATCCATGGGTTAAAGTTGCGCATACAGGGTTTTGCGCATTGATGGCCTATTTTGGCGCATCCAGGGATTTTTCTCGAATTTGGAATTTTTTGCGAAAAAATTTGAGATGTGTGATGATTGTTGCTAGATTAGCCAACTGATTTTATGCTGTTGGAGAACATCAAGAATAGATTATTCTATTTTGAGAAACTTGTCTTCGTGCTTGAAGAATAGATAAGTTTGATAATTTTTCTTTCTTGTTTGATAGACAAATAGTAATGATAAATTTGCTTTCCTAGTTGAAAGCCAAAGAGATAGATGTTGAGTCATATGACTGTTAAATTTGTTTCCATGCGATATGAAAAAAAATAGTAAATGAAATGATTGATAAATTTGCTTTAGTGCGATATGAAAAACAAATAGTAGATGAAAAGTTTGAAAAATTTGCTTCCATGCGATATGAAAAACGAATAAGTGTTGATTTGATTGAGCTGATTGTTGTTTGATGTATTGATTTGAGTAGAGATTATTTGCTAATTGATTTGTATGATTGCTTGATGATGTTGTAAAGGAGGAATTTAACCTCCTCCATATCAGAGAGAGATTCCTACAGACATGGGAGATGATTTCACGGCTGTCGCAGGATGATTTAGAGATTATACATCAGTGCGGGTTGGGTCCATTGTTGGGGATCCAACAGTATTAGGTCAATAGGGCACTATTGATTGCATTAGCTAAGATGTGGCATAGCGAGCATAACACTTTTCATATGCTTACTGGAGAGATTACAGTGACTTTAGAGGATGTGTATAGGATCTTGGGTATTCTGGTAGTTGGTGAGCTTGTGATCTATGATCACAAGGAGATCGAGGGGACCGATGCACTTAGGCGAGTCTTCCAGGATCCTCATGTCTCCAGATATGAGCTTCCCAGGAAGGAGATGGTGCAGAGATAGGCCCTAGTGCCTTCAGTTTTAGCAGGTATGATCGGTGGTTTCTTATGTCCTGGTCGCAGGGCAAAGGGACTATCAGTTGGTTGGGGTAGGATCTTGGAGGATATGATTCTCCACCGGACCAGATATGCATGGGGATCATGCATGCTTGCCCATCTATACCACGATCTTCATCAGGTCGTGTATACCAATGGGAAGAGTCTCTCATGTGGAGTGAATATTCTACAAATATTTGCATAGGAGCATTTTGTGATTAGGCATCCCATTGTACGGAGGGATCGTTCCCTTGGGTTTCCATATGTCTATGCATACACAGGGCCTCTTGTCTAGTCAAGGCTGGGCAAGTTGGAGTATTGGCGATGTGTGTTAGATGATCTGGATATAGTCATCTAGAGACCGTATGTAGATTGTGATTTGTGGGAGACAAATGATTTAGAGTTGCCCTATGTTACAAGATCTAGATATTTGATCGAACACACCCCCTACATTATTGAGCGGTTTCTAGTGATGAGAATCTTGAGGCAGCTAGGGTTAGTACAGATGATGCCGCAAGGTGTGGCACATTATGCCAGGAGCCGGGAGGATGTACCAGAGTGGGGTCCAACTATGACCATTGACACGACCCGAATAGAGTATATGGAGTTGCAACCAACTCAGTGGGCAATGCATCCGAAGGTTACAAATGCAGGGATGACAGATGAGTATGCTGCATATTTTTACACACATCCCTTCTTGAGGTTTACTAGTCAAGAGGAGCCTACTCCAGTATTAGGGGGACCGATTATTCAGAGAGGGCAAGAGCAGGCACCAGCAGCAACAGGGCAGCCACAGGGAGAGGCAGGGGCAGGGGCAGAGGATGCAGCGGCCATGGATATTGATGACGAGCGAGATGAGGAGGATGATTTAGGCAGCGAGGAGGAAAACACTGATGGCAGTGGGGATGATAGAGGTGGTGGGGGCAGAGGATAGGGATACTTCTTTGATGTGCCCTTCAAGATGAGGCCACAAACCTTGAGAGTCATGGACCAGCCGAGTACTTCGGCTCCACGAATTATTATCAGGGCTCCCTCACAGGGACAAATTGATGCACTACATACAGAGGTTCAGACTCTTCAGAGTCAGTTAGCACAGGCTCAGGGGACGATCAGTCAGCTGTAGGGACAAGTTCCACAACCACCACCTCCTGACCCACAAGTAGCACAACTTATGGCCGAGAGGGAAAACTTCAGAGAGAGATGTGTATAGGCCGAGGGGGTAGCTGAGAGACTTCTCAAGTCAGTGGAGAGCACCTCAATTGGAGAGGTTGTTGCAAAGGGACTAGAGACTGCTCAGGAGGCCGAGTATTATAGGATGAGGTATTTCAAGGCAGTACCACCTAAGAGGAGGATTGCCTTCACACAGTTGGGCACTCATTCTTAGACCCATTCACACAACCACTCCAGGAGTGCCACTAGGAGTGTGGGTCAGCCAGTCAGATGAGAGCTCAGAGCTTCTAGGAGCAAGGATCCATCAAGACCCACCACCTCAAAAGACAACAACAACCATGTGCCACGACCAGATGCCCCTCAGTGATACACATTTTTGATATGATTATTCCATTGTATTTGATATATCTTTTTGAAACATTTGATATCCTTGTATTTTTGGATATTTGTTTTGATGAGATTTATGGGATGCAGTGATGATTCAATTATGCATGTGTTATGGATGATCTATGCTTATGCTATGGATGCATGTTTATTTCTATATGCTATGTTGTGTATGATTTTTATGATGTATGATGATGCAAATGATTTTCTTTTATGTTATGTATGATAATGCAAGATGTGTTGTGATGAAATGTTTTGAATATGATGTATGTATGATGCAATTGAAAATGATGCTATTTTATGATGTATGTAATGAATGCAAGATGTAAGATGTAATGGTGAATTGTTTTAATTACATGAAAATGATATGAATGATTTAGATGGAAATTTATGATGAATTGAGATAAATGGATAAAGGATATGATTTATGAAGATGTAATATTAAATGAATGAAATGCACTTGATATGAATAATGAAGTAATATGATAATGATGTGATGATGCAATGGAAATAAACATGATAACCTAGATGATGATGTGAGATGGATGATATGGATGCAATTTTATTATTAATGTAGATGCTGTGAATAAAAAATTCACATGTAAATGTTAATGTTATGATAATAATAATGAATGATTTATGCACATGATATGAATATGATGAACTAATAATGAAATGATGATGCAAAATGTAAATGCACATGATAATGATACCCCTAAATGAGTTTTGGTGAAATGATATGAGTAATGATAAAATAAGATGTAACAAATGTCCAATCATACTCAATCGTTGTTTGAAAAGATATTCAAGAATGTGGCCCACCCTCAAAAATCTATTTAAACAACCCTCAAAGTGCAAATAAATTATGCAATCCTAAAATGCGGTAATGAACTATTCTCCTTGTTGCCATTTCGTGTTGTGCTTTGTTTTCATCATTGAGCCTTTTGATATGTTGAAATTTAGTACAAGCATTAGAGGGTATGTTAGCACCAATGATGACCTGAGTACTACTTTCATGATGTTTGATATAGAAAATTAATACAAGCATCAAGGTATAATTTAACCAAGATGACCTGAGTATTGTTTGCATAAATAGACAAACGTTAACCAGTTTCCTATGCAAATTCTGAAATGTCATCAATGATACATTGTAGAGCATGTCCCATGACAAATTTGCACAATACTAATGATTAGCTTACAGACAACAAACAAATAAAAATAATACTTCTTCCTCGTGATTCTAGCAGTACATCATTGAATCATTCCGAAGACATGATGTAATCAAATATGAAAACAACAATTGCAACTTATTGCTTTAAGTTTATCATTCATTTTATTCGGATTAAGATCATCCAATTTGTTCATTTGTCGAAACAGTTATGCAACCTCATTGTAATTGGACAAGTTTTTTGTTTCCTGATACCTTGATTCTAAACACATGTTGTCATTTGCCTGTTAGAAAAGCTCCAAGAAGCAAATTGTCCCCTAGTGACCTTGTACTTCGACTCTTGCTAAACACAAATACTGCTAAGGATAATCCTAATTCATCAAGCCATGATGAGGTCCAAGGGGATGATTCAATGTAAGCTGTGATGGAGAGGCATGTGTGTGATGCCGATGAAAAGATGGATATGCAAAATGAATCCCAATAGATGAGAGAGCCAAATAAAATCACAAACAATAACTATTTTCTAGGTTTTCACCGTTTGTTTTTATTGCACTTTTTCCTGATTTCCTGATTTTTTTGCTATTACCAAGATGCCTATTTGCCAGGTTTTCATCAAGGCAACGATTTTCTTTTTCTTTTTTTTGTTTTTTGTATTTTTTGCTCTTTTTGTATTTTTTTCAAGACTTTTTATATTGTTTTTGATATTTTCTCAGGACTCTTTATATTGTTTTTGATATTTTCTCAGGACTTTTTATATTGTTTTTGATATTTTCTTAGGAGTTTTTATATTGTTTTTGATATTTTCTCAAGCATAAAATTTCTTCAGATGAATGCTATTGGTTGGATCTTCGAACAGGTCCCCTTTTGCAATTGACAATTGATATGCCCCCGATCCGTACACTGTAATGATAATGAAAGGGCCCAACCAATTAGGTTCGAACTTGCCTTTCTTTTCCTGATCTTGTTGATTATGAGGGTTTTCTTTGAGAACTAAGTCACCCACTTGAAAATTTCATGGTTTGACTCTGTGATTATAGCCGCGGGACATAGTTTTTTGATATCCCTTCAAATGATTAACCGCAGTTTAACGCCATTTGTCAAGCAGTTCCAACTCTTGTAACCTTGATACTCTATGGTCTTTATCATTGATTAAATCTTTTAGTGATACTCGGAGTGAGGGAATCTCAACTTCTAGTGGTAGAACAACTTCTGCTCCATAGACCAAAGAATAAGGGGTAGCTCCTGTTGGTGTGTGAATACTTGTTTTGTATGCCCATAATGCTGGATTTAATTGGACATGCCAATCACGACCTGCATCATTTACTATCTTGTTCAAAATATTCAAATTTTTTTTGTTTGAAGCTTCAGCTTGACCATTCCCTTGTGGATAGTAAGGTGTAGAGAACCTGTGTTGGATGCAGAATCTTTCACATAGTTCATCAACATCCTGATTTTTAAAGGGTCTTCCATTGTCTGTGATAATGGAGGTGGGAATACCATATCGGCAGATGATATAGTTCAAAATGAATAAAGATATTTATTTGCTAGTAACAGTTGTGAGGGGAACAACTTCAATCCATTTAGTGAAATACTCAGTGGCTGTAATGATGAATTTATGTCCATTTGAAGAGGATGGGTGTATCTTACCAACCAAGTCCAATCCCCACTGAGTGAAAGGCCATGTTGTGGTGAAAGTTTGTAATTCCTGAGTAGGAGCCTGAATGAGATTTCTGTGAATCTGACATTTTGCACATTTCTTCACAAAGATGAATGATTCCTTTTCCATGGTCGGCCAGTAGTAACCCAATCGAACAAGTTTCTTTTCTAAGGTTAGTCCACTTGAGTGTGTCCCACAAATTCCACCATGTACCTCTTGTAAGGCCTTTTCAGATTCATTGCATTCAATACATCTAAGGAGGGTACCATCCAGACCAAGCCGATATAAGACGTTGGCAATTAGGGTGTAACGGGATGATTGACGAATGAAATTTCTTTTCTGATTCCTAGACAAGTCTAAGGGTAAAGTAGTATCCTTTAGATCAGTGTAAATTTGGCCATATAAGGGAGAGTCAGAATTGGTTAAGTGGCAAATGAACTGAGTTTTAGGATTGTCATGGGTGGGAGAAAATAATTGTTCCACCAGGAAATCATACAGTGTCTGATTCTCTGTCAACTGAAGTAGAGAGGCGATTGTAGCCATAACATTTGTTGCTTTATTATCAATGTGAAGAATCTGTATGAACTTGATATTAACAAAGTATTTCTTGAGATCATCCACCATTCTTTTTTAAGGTATCAACTTGTCATCTTTAGTGTGATATTCGTCGTTGATTTGATTTATAACAAGTTGTTAATCACCAAAAACTTGAAGTTCTGTGATTTTCCAGTCTACTGCAATTCTTATGCCGATTTCTAATGCCTCATACTCAGCTATGTTGTTTGTGCAAGGAAACATTAGCCGATAATATTTTGGAATTTTATGTCCTTGAGGTGTAATAAAAAGAATCCCGACTCCTGAACCATGTTGAGTGTAAGAACCATCAAAGTAGAGTGCCCAAGACTGCTTGATAACTACTGTGAATACATCGGCATCAGGAAAGTCAATGTGTATGGGGTGTTCTGTTGGTAGTGGTGCTTCCACGAATTGATCTGCAAATAACTATCCCTTGATAGCTTTTCAATCCATATAATGAATATTAAATTCGCTTAGGATCATAACCCATTTAGCCAACCTACCAGTTAAGGTTGCCTTACTTAGAAGATATTTGAGTGGGTCAATCTTAGCCACAAGCTTTACTGTATGAGTGAGCATGTAGTGTCATAACTTTTGAGAAGTGAACACCACTGCTAAACAAGATTTTTCAATGAAGTTATAATTAGGCTCGTGACTTGTCAGGGTTCGATTGATATAATAAATTGCTCGCTCTTTTCTCGAGTTTTCTTCCTATGCCAATAATGCTCCTAAAGACACTTCTATGGCAGCAATATATAATATGAGAGGTGCACCTTGCACTGGTGGAATTAGTACTGGTGGATTCATGAGATACTGCTTTATCTGATCAAATGCTGCTTCGCATTTGTGCTCCCACTTGAATGGAACATTCTAGTGTAAGAGATGTGTAAATGGCAAACTTTTATCTGACAGTTGAGCAATAAATCTGCAAATGGATTGTAACCGTCCCTGCAAAGAGCGTAGTTGACTAATGTTCCTTGGTGGTGGCATATCAAGAATTTCTTGTACCTTAGCTGGATCCACTTCAATTCCATTTTCTGATACAATGTGACCTAATAAATTTTTGGATTTCACTCCAAAGACACATTTCTTTGTATTAAGTCTTACTTTGAATTGTTCCATTCTTTTGAAAATTTTAGATAAGATATTGATGTGTCCTTCTCTAGTGTTAGACTTGGCAAGAAGATCATCAACGTAATCCTCCATGAATGTATGCATAATATCATGAAAAATTGTTGTCATTTCTCATTGGTATGTAGCTCCTGCATTTTTCAGTCCAAATGGCATTACGTTCCAGCAATAGGTACCCCAAGAACATGTGAATGCTATTTTATCCTGATCTTCTGGTGCAATCTTTATCTGGTTGTATCTTGAAAATCCATCCATTAATGAGTACATTGCATGTCCAACAAAAAAATCATCAATCATATCTATGTTTGGCAAGGGGAAGTCATCTTTGGGACATGGCTTGTTCAAATCCCTGAAATCTGTACAAATTCTAATCCTTCCGTTTGGCTTTGAAACGGGTATGATATTAGAGATCCATTCCACATAGTCCATGGATCAGATGAATCCAACATCCAAAAGATTCTTTAATTCCTCTTTAACCAATAATGCAACATGTGGATGCATTTTTTTGAGTTTCTGTTTCATAGGTTTTGCCCTCGGTGTAATAGATAGATGATGCATGATGAGATCCAGATCTAATCCAGGCATATCTGCATAGGACCATGCAAAACTGATTTGATTGTTCTTCAGAAATTTTGTGAATCTAGGTACTTCCTCCTCTGTTAGAGATGCGACCAATTGCAAAATTTTGGGTTGCTCTGTAGAACCTATGTTAAGTGCCTCTGTTGGTTCAATTAGAATAGAAGACCTTTCCTGATAATGCTCTGGAAGAGTGTCAAGTTTCCCATCCTCTTGCACCTTTGAAAGGTTTTCACCATTGGATACGCTTTTTATTTTTCTCTTTTCTTGATCTAATACTGCCTTTGTTAGGTTTTCACCATTAGATCTTTGTTTTATATTATTTATTTCATAACTGAGAAACTTGGCACTTTCTTGTCGAAGACTCTGATCTTGTGATTCCTTGGTGGAACTTGTTTCGGGTTGGGAGGAACAAAGAAAGTTTTTGATAGTTTCATCATTGGGAAAAGTTGGGAAATCAATAGGTGCGATTTGTTCCCAATTGATGAGTTCGGGATGAACCAGCGGAAAGGGATCATTAGGATGAGTAAGGTCACTGGCCGTTAGGGTCATGATGCTATTGTTAATGTCATCATAGGGGAGGTCTAGGATGGTATCCTCCTATAAATGATCTATCTTGCTTTGAATCAAATTGGTCTCACTTGAGTCATGATAGCTTTGTAGAGCATAATCGAGCAGAGGCCTTGAGCTTTCCCATTGTAAGAATGTGGGTGTGAATTTGTGTATGACGTCCACCCTTTTCTTTGAGATGAAAGTATCATCAGAGAAGTCATCCCATTCATATTCATTGGGGTCAGTGTCAGAATTGTTTGCTTGAATTCTCAGAATTGATTCGGTTAACTCCTCTTTAGTCATTCTTTGTACTGCTTCTTCCTTTGTATCTTCACCGTATCCTATCCCAGTTTTATCAGTTGGGTGCATTATTTTCAGTTGGACAGGTTCAACAATACCTTCTTTCCTTTTACCTATAGGGCCATTTCCTTCATAACCCATTTTTTGCATGATAGCATAACCTTTTCCATACTGTTCTATGTGTAACTTGACATGTTGTACTAATTCTTCTTCATCTTTATAGAGCCAATCAAGGATAGCTCTATCTTCTGTTTCGGTTTCTTTGATAAATATCCCATTAAAATTGGTGATGGGAACTGAAGCTGATGCTAAGGCTGTTGTAGCCTCCTGTATGGATGTTGATGGTTGACCATGGGATATTGGAGATAGGGGTAGATCAGAGAGAGATAAAGAATACTCTCCCACTCCATTATCTTTCAATTTTAGCTGGGTGCCAAAATTACTTATCATTTCACTTACTTGTTCATTGTTCTTGGAGGTAGAGATGGCCAAGGCTTCTCTATTGTATGGGACGAGTGTGTCCCAAGTTGCTCTTAGGTTAGAGCAAGTTTGGTTGCTAATGTGATCAACAAGTATTGTTACTTCCTGTCCATCATATGGAAAATTTAAGCATTGATGATAAGTAGATGGAACAACTTGCATGTCATGGATCCATGGATGACCCAAGAGTATGTTATAAGTTAGATCTCAATCTAAAACCTGAAAAAAGGTATTGTTCACAATAGGTCCCACTCTGATTGGTAGCATGATGAGGCCTTTGGAAGTCCTTTCCTCATCATCATATGCCTTGATTGTAATTTTCCTCTGTGGATCTATAGATTCTACTGAATATCGCAAAGCTAGGACCAATTTCAAAGTACAAATGTTTAATCCAGCTCCCCCATCTATGAGGACACATCTAATGGAGGCTTTGTGAACCATGAATTCTAAATAGAGTGATGAATTATGTGGATGGGTTATGGATGAGTCATGTTTTTCAGTAAAGGATAAACATTTGGATGAGGACAAGTGTCCCACCATGGCTTAAAATTTATTGATATCCAGATCAAGGGATATAGTTGTATCAACAAGGGCCTTTTCCAGAATGTCCTTATGTGCAGGTGATAACTTTAGAAGTTCCAAGATAGAAATTTGGGTTGATGTTTTTCATAGTTGATCAACCAAATTGTACTGAATTGGAGGGGTAATTACCGCTTTAGATGAACTTCCTTTGATAATGATTTTGGCTTGTCCCCTTGTCGTAGAATTGACTTCTCGATATTCTTTCTTACCTTTGATTTAGATAGCATTGATTTGAGGATCGTTAGTATAGATATGATTGATAATGACATCATGGCTGTAATTAACATTCTTGCCTTTGTCACCCGAAGATTCCCCTTTTTGATAATTAGGGAGAGGATCCTTGAATGCTTGATGGTCATTATAGGCATTATGTCCCTCGACCATGATGGTATGGTTATCAATCAAATCCTGAACAATATTATTTAACCCTTGGCAATTGTCTATCTTATGACCTTTACACCTATGATAGTCACAAAAGTGTGAGTCATTCCACAATGGTTGTTTAACTCGAGGCTCATATTCTCTTTGTGCTGGCAATGTAATAGTGTTTTGATTCAATAACTCTTTGAGAATGGATTCCAAAGATTGGCCCAAGGGAGTGAAACTCCGTCAACTCAAAAAATATGATGATCAGGGCACATTTGAATTTTGATTATTGCCAGAATTATTTCCATGATTATTAGTTGCATTCCCTTGGTTGGAAATATTGCCTTGGGTATTAGAATTTACAGCATTGTTTCTACGTTGAACACCTGACACATTAAGGATGGTAGGCTTTGTATGAACGTTGTTAGCATCTACTACCCCATCATTCACAACATTTTTATTTCGAGTCCAAAATCATGACTTGTCATTGTTGTTATTATGGTTGTTGTTGTATGAATTTGAACCCTCTTTATCAATTTTTAGAACTCCACACTTGATCAGAGCACCTTTAATAGTAATCATGTTTTAAATCAATTTTAAAAATGATTAAGGATAGTGAAGGTTTAATCTGTAGCTCATTTCTTGATTGAGACTATCGATAAAGATCTCCATCTTTTCTATTTCAGGAACAGGGCAAGAGTATCTAGCAAACACCCTTCTCCACCTTTGCAAAAATGTAGTGAAAGATGCCCCTACTTTTTGTTTCACCTTACAAAGATCAAGCATGGTTATCTAGTGTTGGATGTTGTAGGAGTATTGTGATATAAAATTGTTTATTAACTCCTCAAAGGTTTTGATGGGGGGAGTGATCTTTGAAAGCCACTCCATGGATTGTCCACCCAGACTTCGTGGAAACAATCACATTAAGTAGGTATCGTCATGAGCGAATTCTAAGCTCATGTTTCAGAAATCCCTCACATGTTCAATGGGGTCAGTTTTCCCATTATACCTATCAAATTTAGGGATTTCGCAATGTTTTGGAAAAGGAATCATTTGAAGACTCCTATCAAAAGGATAAGGACATATGTCATCCAAAACATACTTCTTTGTGATACCCCCTTGCATTTCTTTTATTTGCCCTTTTAATTCCTTGATTTGTTGAGTAAGGGCACTAAAATCATTAGGAGGAGTTTCAGGATTTTCTTTAATCCCTTTTGTATCAAAATCAATAGGTAACTTAGCTCCTTGATTAGCTAATGAAAGGAAATATCTTTCCTTGTTTCGTTCTAATTTTTTTTCCATAAGAGTATGGAATAAGGGATCTTGCTCGGCTTCTTGGTGTTTTTCTTCTGTTATTTCTTTAGTATGTGAATTATTACAAGGGATCTCTTCCCTCTCACTATTATCACCCATTTTGCTTACTGTACTTTCTCTTTCTTTTTCTATGTGCTTTTGAGATCTCGTGACAACAGGCATAAGCTTCACTCAATTTCTACTAACCTTGATCAAAAGAATGAAGTAGTGCAATGTTGATGGATATGAAAGTCAAAATAGAATGAGGATTCTATGACTTAAAATATATATATATATATATATATATATTTTTAATCTTTAGCTCGTGATTCCTTGATTGGAAGGATGAAAATCCTGTTTGCAGGAATTAAACCAAAGACCAAAATAAAGATGATTTAACACTTTATGAGGTTTGATCGCAGCTTTGTAAAAAGATGGGTTTGATGGATGCCTAAATGTAGTTGAGTTCTCTATTACAGAATTTGATTGGGACTAGTAGCGTACGTAATTGCAGGTTGGGGAATATAAGAAGGATGAATACGCTGACTGTGGTTGTGCCTTTGAGAAAGGGCTCTCCTTTGAAAGAAGGCTCTTGAGTATAAGGGTTCTACCACATAATCATCAGTGAAACCTCTAATATAGTCATGATATTGGTGAATAAAGGTCCTATATTCAAGCAAGAACTTTCGACTTTGGTATAGAAATTTTCTCTTCTTCAATAACTTCTTATAACCAAGGGATTTCTTTGGCTTTCTAATTTTTCTTTCTAGAGACTTCTTAGCAAAGGTTGTAGATTTCCAAACTTTGAGCATGGTAAAGACTAGACTGATAAGACTTGATTTCTGAATGTCGAAAAATTACCAAGGCTCAAAAAATAGATGCACCAAAACAGAGACTGAATGCGCCAAAATAAACTTCCTATGCGCAAAAACAGATCACAGATGCGCCAAAACAGAGCACAGATGCACTAAAACAAAGCATAGATGCGCTGAAATAGAGCAGCAATGCACCGTCGAAATAGAGCAACAATGCGCCAAAACATACCTGAGATGCACTAAATTATCCGTTTAGACTTCTGAGATAGACATGTTTGGACAATTTGATATTTTTGGATGATCTTAATCTGATTTAAATGTGAAAAATACAGCATAGAGAAGCAGATAGTTGTTTTGTGAATCCTAAAATCTAAACAAAGAGTGTATGTTCTTGATATTTTCACAGGTTTTGAACAAGATAAGCACTTCAGTCAGACTCACTCTTAATTTGTCAAATAGGTCATCATAGTAATCACAACCCACAACTTAAAATCACGTAGACTCACATAGCCATGTCACCCCCTAGAGGGTGCCCATGTTTTTGTCTTTTCCAAGTCGTACTCAAGGTGACGAAAGTGGATACCGAATCCCCTGAGCAAACAATCTGTGGCGACTATATGGTGAGTGTCTTGGGGGCAGATTCTTCCCTCCCCTTGCACTGTGATTAAAATGATGTTTGGTTACTGACTCGGCTGGCTCTCTACACTATGGTTCATAGTCAAGGTTTCCATTCGGTGCGGCAATAGATAAACTCCCTCAGGAGACCTCCTAACCTTTAGAACAAAGGCTTTGGGGATGGTTATCTTTGCACACTGCCGTCGAATTGCGGACTTTCTCCGAATTTGCTTTTGATTATAGTGGGTTGGAAAGCCTGGCTTTGGTTGTTACCACTTAGGTCGTTCTTGTAGGGTGAGTACTTTTTCCCACTACGACAGGCCCTCTAAAGGATGTAATTAAGAATAAACATTGCATAAGAGTAAAAAGGCAGTCTAGTATTCTGGTCACCCAGTTAAGGGGAGAGCATAGACCTATTGCCACAGACAAAGCAAACAATGTTCTTTTTAAAACACCAAATGACAATGATTTAAACTAAGTGAAGATGTTGCTTCACGATATGCACGGGGTTCATTTTAATTGCATAAATAACGTGTGGTGACTACCCTAGGATTGGTAGATTTAAGATTTTAAATTTCTATCCTAGGATTGGTTCATTTTTCCTTAAAAATAGAAATGAAAATTTTTGTCTGTGGATGGCGTCAGAATCAAAATTTCTGTTACAAACCCTCTGCATGTGCCAAAATAGGTCCCCAATGCGCTAAAATAGTTACTGAATGCATTGAAAGAACAATATGGGATGCACCAAAACAGTTTCTGGATGCACCAAAATAGGTCGGGGATGCGCTGAAACAGTCCCGAGATGTGCTGAAATAAAGCTCGGATGCACCGAAGCACGACTCCAGTCCATCACCTATCAAAAAATTTTCTGCAATAAAAAGATTAAAAAGAGGGGGATGCCCCACAGTGGGTACCAAAAATGTGTGTTGAAATAAGTGAACTAATTAAATAGAAAACTAACACACTGATAAGACATTATATTAAAGAAATCTAATTAAAGAAAATGAATGCAAACTCTAAGAGCTTTCTTCAAAGTCATCCCATCGTCCTCTATCTCCAATAATTTGGTTAAAGGTGCTAGCTCTCAGTTGTGTAAGCAATAGCTTGTTGAAATGGCAGCTTAGGAGAATGAGATTATTTGAAATGCATGTGCATGATTATATGATTTATGCTATGAAATTAAAATTCTAAGATTATTGCTAAATGCTGATATGCTAGAATGCAACTATAGTAACTGCGTATGAAATCTAAGATTCAAGGTGTGTCCTCAACTCATAAGAGGGCTGTATTTATAGATTTTTGAAGGCAAGAATCCAGTTGGCGAGGATCAACGGTTGAGATTAAACCTGTTAAGATGAACGACGAGAGATCGAGAAGTTGAAAAATTGATAGAAAGAAAGATGGAAGATGAAAGATGTTTTCATAATTTAAATAAATAATATTTAATTATGTGTAAGAGATGATAGAAGAGCTTTAATTAAATATAAAAATACTTAATTAAATATGAGAGGAAGAAAGTTTCTAATTAAATATTTTTGGAATATTTAATTATGGAGGAAAGAAAGCTTTCAATTAAATATTTTTAGAATACGTGGAAAAGAATAAAGAAATTAGAAAGAAAGCGTTTAATTAAATATTGAAATATTTAATTGTGGAGAAAAGAAGAATATCATTTAAATTTAGAATTTAAATTTGTGATAATTAATATAAATAAATTGTGAAATTTATTTAATTAATTAAGAGAAAGATAGCAATAATTAAATAAACTAATTTATTTAATTAAATTAGAAGAATTGGAAAAATGAACAATATAAATAAATAATTAAATTTATTTATATGTAGATGACTTTAAGAATATTAATTAAATAATTCATATTTAATTAATTAACAAGTTTGATTAACCGTGACCATTTTTAGATGTGTACAGATTGCATCCATTTTATCAAGAATCTTAGCATTTAGAACTCATCTCATTGTTAGAAACCAAGATCACCTACATGCAATCACCTGTCACATGCAAAAGACATGCAAAACCAAAGAAGATGTTTTGTAAACCTCAAAGTAAAAATACATTATTGAGAATCAATTATTACAAAGAGATCAATCCTTATGAAGGAGATCAAGAAACCCTAAAAGGGAAACCCTAAATGAAACCCTAGTGTGCACACTTAATAATTAATCAATTATTAATGTGCCTAAGTTTAGCTTAAGTATAATAACTTATTAATCTAACACCCCCCTTAAGATGAACTTAGGAAGAAGTTCAAACACTAGAAGAAGATACATGCAAGCAAGGATGGGTCCCGACAACTAGGCCTGATTAGGTACCCATTTACAAATGCAAGAAAGAGGTAGAGAAGGAAAAATCAGTGGGAGAAAACCCCCCTACAATGAGATGACATGCTGGAAAGAAGCACTGAAAGACCACTGTAGGGTAACACTGAAACTACAATTTGGCAGGCAAGGAAAGATACTTCTGTCTACAAGAAACCATATTAGAATCATAATGATGCAATAGCAGACCCGATGCCACGAAACACTCAAAAAGTCCAAATGGGAACAACCCTGGAATCTATGAAGCAACAGTCGATTATTGATTGAATGTGATACTAAAATGAAGTGCAAAGATGCAAGGTGGACTCTCCCAACTGCCAAAACATCCAAGTAATCTCCAAAACACCCATTGAGCCAAATATGGATTAACGATAAACCTAGGATAGATACAAGAAAAAGTGCATGGACAACAACATAGATCTCCTCAATACCTTTCCAACACCGCAAAGATAGCGAAAATCAACGATCGTGGCAAAAAGTTATGAGCTCGGAAGCATAAAATAAACATCTAACTTCAAACAACAATAAATTCAGGTAACAAAAAATAACTAAGAAATAAACTGCACCACAGGAAAGTGCTTGGAACTAGCTTTCCGATGATATGTCATTTGCTCGATTTCAATACCGTATGCCCAAGTTATGCCAAAAAGAAAAAAATGTTCCTTTAGGTCAAACTAGGGTTAGGAGGGGGCAAAAGAGTGTTGTATAGATGTTGAAATTAGTGGTTAATGAGCATAAATTTGACAGCCATTTGGCCATTGCCACAAAAATTTGCCCCCCTTGCAAAAAAATTCTGGGACCTGGTCACCCATGTGACCGGCGGCGGGTGTTGGGACTCTGGCTGGGTGCATAGCTCCTGATCCCCCATGTGACCGTGACCTAGCACTGGAGCTCGTAGGGAGTGGTGTAGATAGAGAGGTGGAGGGGCATAGCTGGGTTGTTGGGTGGCGTGTGGGTGTTGCCCAGGTGGCGGGTGGGAGACGCCCAAATTTTACACGACCCGCGTAATTTTTTTTTCAAAAAATCATGCAAAATTTGTTTTTTTTTTAAAATCGTGCCTCGTGAAGCATGTCAGGGAGGCCGTATGACTTCCCTAGCAAAAAATGTTTTCATTCTGGATCAACTAGCCCAAAATCAACGATTTGATAGGCGTTTCTAGGGTTTTGGGGCATTGTGAATGCGATGGTGACGCCCGTTTGAGCCCAAAGTGTCCCAAAAAATCACCTACCCTCAGATCTTGTAGAACAGATGCCTATGGAAACCCTTGCACTAGAAAATCACTGAAAGGCCATATCTTCAGATCACGAATAGGCAGCTGTAGGTCTGGAGCTGTGATACCATGTTATAAACCAAGATCACTTGCATGCAATCACCTATCACATGCAAAAGACATGCAAAACCAAAGAAGATGTTCTGTAAACCTTAAAGTAAAAATGCATTATTGAGAATCAATTATTACAAAGAGATCAATCCTTATGAAGGAGATCAAGAAACCTTAAAAGGGAAATCCTAAATGAAACCCTAATGTGCACACTTAATAATTAATCAATTATTAATGTGCCTAAGTTTAGCTTAAGTACCTAAAGGAATAAGTGACTTAATTAATTAACCAGTATGATATAATTAATAAAGTATAATAACTTATTACTCTAACACTCATCATGTTAAACTAGTTTTATATCACGTTTCACACATATCTCATTAGTTTCATTGATTTTTTTTAATAAAATTGATTGGAACAAGATCATATTATCCAAGGGATTGAGAAAGAGTCACCATTCCACATGAATGCAACACCACTCCCCCTATAACATAAGATTCAAGGTCTTAAAGTAGATTTCCATTATGTTTTTGTGTTCTTCATATTATTTTAATGGGTTCTTAGTATTTGAAATTTTGAATATCTTATTGGGATCATGACTTAGGCGATTAAATAGGCTTTAATTTTTTTTCGATCTAACATATTTAGTTCATTATATGATTATGGTCTCACTTTCCCTTGCCCATTAATGGTTTCATTTGAGTGATCCCGAGTTCTCATTTTTCGTAGGCATCCCCTACCTTGTATATAGACTTTCATTTGTGTGGTTTATTTTGATGTTTTTCCTTTTGGGCTTGTCCTATTTTTGGTTTCTATTGGTCTTTCTTTTCATGGTTCTGACTTTGTGTGCAATGGATAATAAATTGGTCAGTTGCTACAATTTTGGGCTCTTGTCTTCATCCTTCACAGTCCTTGTCCCATTTCAGAGCTAGTTGTTACTACATTTTTGGTTGCCCCCTTTCAAAAAATATGTCCACTTCCTTTAACAAAATTAATCACATTGAGCTGTCACATTTGAGCCTTGGTTTTCAAAGTTGTGTCAGGCTCTGAAAAAGTTTTCACAACCTCTCTCTTGCTTGACAGTCTAATGTGTTTTTCCTAAGTCATCTTTACATTAGCCCTTGTTAAGTTTTTGATAGTTTTTAGGTCCTTGAGGAATTTTGAAAACCTGGGCATGTGCCGAAAAAATGAAAGAAGATTAAGCAGAAATAGGTTCTCTTGAAAAAAAATGTTAGGTTTCCAAACCTTTGTCAGTTCTTGATAGGGTTTGGGAAACCTAAATCATTTCCGTAGTGGATTTTCTAAAAGGCCAAGTGTTTCTCCTAAGGGTTCTTTCCCAAATCCTTAGCCAAAATAGGGCCCTACAAGTATTTTTGAAGCAAGTTATGCACAAAATTGATAAGGTAGGTGATGAGTTTATTCATAGAACTAAAGAGAACTCTGAAATATTTTTGGAAACCCTATCCGAAGTTTGACATTTTTGCATTTCATCCGATTACAAGTTATTATCTAAAAATTCACTCATGTAAGGAAGTGATGATACTAGATGAAAATGTGTTGTAGATGTAGACACTCAAATTTATCCTCGCATCACATTATTCGTCTCTTGATTAAAATGATCAATTCATTCAATACTTCTATTCATGCATTTCATCAAATCATTAAATCATCTCATTATTGTTTGCATCTATCACATTATCATCTTTGCACTATCATTCATTATAATAATAAATTCATTATCATAATCATTCACTAACATTTCATAATAAAACTATATTATCATTTAAATCACATCACTTGCATATATCGTCCACCTCATATTGCATTTCATTAAATCATCACATCATTAAAATATTATCACCACATAATCATTCATAATCCATTTGCATAATAAGTCATAAACATCATTTCTATATTAAATCAATTATCATTACCATCCATAATTGTTTCATATTCATCTCCATTAATAAATCAATTATCATAGTCATTGATTATTATTTCAAAATAAAAAAATTATCATAACTTGCATATAATCATATCATTTGCATAAACCATTCATGAAATATTATATTTTATCACTTTCATTATCATCCATAACATTTAACCCAACAATGTGGGATAATGGCATTTCCTTCTCTCACATCTTTTATCCCACATTTCATCTTCAACCCCTCTCCATCCTCAGGGAAATCTTATTTAAATGGGATTTTCCTCTTGTTAGAACTGTAAAATTTTGAAATTTTTACAATCTATTGTATTCAAGAGTTTCCAACATTAAGTCCTTACCATAGACATAAAATCCCCTCTTTGCATTGTCTTGCTTATTTTTGACATGTGACCCATTTGAATCGGTCACCTCTTCTTATTTCATTGAAAGACCCATATCAGCAAGACATAGTAGAAGTCTCCCTGAGATATATTTTTCACTAACATGTATTTGTTGCAGACAATCGGCAAGACTTCTCTTTTGTTTCGACGACTGAGAAGATTCATATCGGCATATGCTGGGGCGTCGTTGTAGTGTCACGGTGAATTCAATTGGTCTTGCCGACTAACATGTGGAGGGGTCGTTTTGGCTAAGCTAGTGGGTATTGGCATGAAGTCACGACGAAATCATTTTGTCTTGCCGATTGGTGTGTAAGCAAAAGTCTCGGTAAGACTAATGTTCGTCGAGGAAGGTCTTGGCGAAGTGACTCTTGTCTTACCGAACTAAATACAAAGGGATCCGAAAAGCTATTGGAGAAAGTATTGGGGTATTGCCGATTTGAAAGGTATGCCAATAGAGATATGCATCACCAGGAGAATAACTTTTCGACATAAGGTTTCACCGAAAGTTTGAAAGTCATACCGACAGGCATCTCGGGGTGACTTTCACCGAAATAGGAGTAATATGGAGGAGTGATATTGGTAGGACATTTGGCATTGATATAGGTCTTCCCGAAGGTTTACTGTCTTGCCGAAGGTATTATTTCATTGGTGGGGTTTATTTCTTTGGTGAGAAAACTTGGTGGACACGTCAAAATGAGAGTTCATCAGTGAAAGGGTAATTTTGTCTCAACGACTATGGCTTGAAGAATGCACGTCGGTATGACACAATGAGGGCTATGTAACATCTCCCCAACTCAGAATTGTTATAGCGACACAAAAGGAAGTGACAGTCATCATTTTTTGGATCCAAATGTTGGTAAGACCATGTTATGTCCTGACGAAGGGTGTAATAGACGTTGCAAAAGGATTTCGCCCCAGATTTGAAAGTTTCTCATCGAAACGATAGTTGATGTGACAGTTCCAGTTTCAAATGGATTTTCATTCATGCTTCATTAATGGCGTGACGGGATATAACAGCAAAGGTTGTATCAATTCTTCAATTCTGAATTGATTGCAGGTGAATTGGCGTGCTGAGCAGAGAACTAGGACATTTTCAGTTTGAGGAGCTCGAGTGAAATACTGTAAGTGACTGTTCCTTGGTTTTTTACACTTTGATTCTATAAGCTTGAGAATGGAGTCCTCTGGTTCTGGGAAGGGTAAGGTTAGAAAACCTGCTGTGAGTAGTTTGTCGAAAGGAAAGAAACAAAAGGTTGATACAGAGCATGAGGGCACTGAAAGGAGGTTGAACCAAGACCTTATTGATCAATTACCTGGCTTGGGCCCAAAAGCTAGAAGGTCTACACAGCTTAGGGTAGAGGTTGAAAAACTAGATGACAAGTGCAAGTTCATAGGTGATGTTTGGACTGCCATAAGAGGTTATGAGCTTTTCAATTTCCATTACCACAGAAGAAACCATTTTGAACCAGTCTGTAACCCATGAAAGTTGAATGTAGGGAAACTGGTGTGTCCCAATATTTTTGTAAATACAGAATTAGTGAAGGTGCTTGTAGACAATTATGATTAAAACATAAGGCTATATGTGACCCATCTGGAAAACCACAGATATATGTGTCTAAAGAAGCAGTGGGTGAGGTTTTCAAATTGGAAGGGTTTTGCAATGAGGAAATCAGCTGGGAAGAATTGGAAAAGGAATTTTCAAGAATGGATACAATCTATAAGGGTTGGAGGTTGCCTATTCATAGAGTTAAACAAGGTAGCAAATCAAAACCTTTGCAAGATAGTGAGGGGCCTCCTTATCATGTAGATTTGTTTGAACCTTCCATGAAGTACACATATTTCTCAGTGTGTCAAGTCTTAGGGATGGATGCCCTGGAACTCATGTCAATTGTGCCAATGATTATCATAGCAGATATTCAGTATCATAATTCCAGGCCATTCGATTATCTTCATATATTGCTAGGGAGCTTGATTCAGGATTGAGGGCTATAAAGAGTGGAGCTTCTATTGTTCATCTTAGACACTATTCGTTGTTGATGCATTTGGTGCTGTACTTTGGTCAGGAGTTGGGAGTATGGCCTCCAAAAATGAGAATCTTTCAAATTGGTAAGGAGGGTGAGGCATTGCCTGTTCAGCTGTGGACTACTATTTGGGATAGTAGGTTTTCCAATTCTGGTTTCATCCACTTTGAGGAATACTTTGTGAAAACTTTTTACAAGTTGTATAAGTATCCTTGTAACTATTCATTGACTAATGAGATTAAAAGGTTTCTTCGGCCCAGAGATTTCAATGGGCCAATTGATCATAACTGGGGTGACTGGTATTGTTTGGAAGGAGCTACAATGATCAGGGTGTATGGATTTGAAGGTACCCCTTTTATTCTACCAAGGACAGTTCCAAACATAATTGCATATTTGGAAATTGTTAGACAAATGGATTATAGCAGTGTGATGATTTTCAGTTCTTATGGGAAGTAGGCTTTTATGCCTAGTACATTATGCTTTGGTGATTTCATTGTGCTGGCCAAGGAGGGATATAATTCACTCCATGATAGGTTATTGCATTATAATATGAAAAGTGGACCACCCAGGAAAAACTTTGACCCTGAAGGATATATCAATTCAGCCAAAGAAAAGATTAACTTTGGAAGGTATCAGCATGTACCTTATCCTTTTGATGATATGATTAGGAATTTGGATGAAGAGGAAGCAAAGGGAGTGGTTGAGAGCTATAACCAAGGGTTACAGGATTTGGGGACATTGTCTTCTGGAGATGAGGAAACTCCAATGAATGAAATGCCACAAAGCAAAATAGAGAAAATATCTAGGTTGAGGACTCAACAGTATGTTTGACCAACTAGAGAACATAGTATTGGCAGTGGTGATATTGATGCAAGGCATATGGAATACAGATCTTTTGTTTCAGATGATGAGTTTATAAATTCTCCAGAGTTCAAAGCATTCTTGTACAAACTAAAGGGGAAAGAAATAAGAGAAGATGTTGGTGCTATCACTTCTGGGAATGAAGAGCAATTATTGGATCAATTGAGAAAATGTGTGGATGATGAAATGACAAATATGACTCCTGAAAAGGGGAGGAAAATGTTGGAGAATGCTGGTGTCATGATCTTTCCTAGACTTGATTTGAATTCTGCATTGGTATTTGATAGCTTCTTAAGAGATAGTAACAATACACACAAACTTGATAAGGAAAAGGTGATAGAGGTGTATGCAGGTTCTAAGTATAATACTGATGAGGGATTGTTGATGATAAGGGATTTGTATCCCCCTCATAGGAGATCAGTGGTGATTGATACAGAGAAGGCATTTGGCCATGTAATGACCCTAAAGGTTGGAGAGGCTGATCCCGTGGTTATTGCAAAGATTGGGATAGACATTGCAAAATTGAATAAAGCACAGATCCAGGCATTGATAAGAGAAAGAGAAATGTATAAGGCGAGTAATGAGAGAATGTTATGAGAAAATGATAGATTAAAAGACTTGGTTGGTGTTTCAATTGATCCAGCCAAAATGCTCACTCAAGGAGAAAACTCTCAGGCTAAAGATCATTGGATAGGGTCAAGTGCCTATAATCAAGGAAAGTATGATGCAATTGTTGCAATTGTTAAGAGGAGGCAGGATAATTTGACATCTTGGTTGAACAAATTATGGGGAGAATATTCTAGTACTCTAACTGCATTGAAGGAGCATGACAGGATGGAGGGATGAATTATGGAGAAGTTTCATGAATTGGCAAAGAATGAGGAGGCTAATGGTACTGCACTTGAAGCTGCAAACCATATTATCGGTCGCCATAGAAAATTCTGTGAGGAATTGCAAGGGGATAAACAAGGATTAATTGAAGCTACCAAGAAGACTTTGGTCACATTCTCTGATGGTAGAGGGGAGTTGAAAGATGCCACTAGATGGAAGAATGAATGTGATGCAATACTGAATGGAATCATGAACATAGCTTCTGCAGAGAATACAACATTAGAGGAAGTGAGTGAGCAAAATGAGGAAATGATCAAGATGGAAATCACGATCATGAATGCTGTCGAGGATGTGGATACATATAAGTGTCAGAATTACTTGGATTACCTCTCTACAACTCATTTGTCGCTAACTAAAACTTAATTAGTAGCTATCTTTTGTTTCAAATTCTGTTTTTTCCTATTTCCGAAAGGACGCGTCCTTTCGTATCCTCAATGTATAAATTTCCATTTTGAAAACAATATGAAGGAAATTAGATAGAGGACAAAAAATATACAACAAAATACAATTTTTTGGAATGATGAGACTGGTTGCATATGTAAAATCATGGAGATATCAATGAAAGTCTAATATGATGGTGCGATGTTTTCTGGTATCGGTTGTTTATGATCTGTGTTGAAAAGTATTATTGAAGTTGTCTCCGTAATGGTGTTTCCTGGTTATTTGAATTAGTGTAAACAAGTTTTTACCTATTTTGTCTATGCACATTTGCTGCATCTATATGGTCAATTAATTGTTTCTTTCCAGTAAGGATTAAATTCTCCGAGTTGATCATAGTAATTAGGGAATGACAATTGTATTATTAAGAAGAACTCAATAATCACAATCTTGCATGTTTATACAAGTTATAAACCATATAAAATGCTAAGCAACTTGAATGTCTGCCAGAACAAGTAAACTTGTTTTAGATTTCTCTTGACTCCATGAACCCTACAAGGCACTGGTCTCTCATTTTTTTTGGTTTCATTCACAGTTCTACATCTGTTAACTGAGTTTATTAGGGTTAATTTTGAATATTGATGTACATTTTATACCAAATTTGTTTATTTTGTCCATTTCAATCTGTCATCGTGGACAAATTAGAGCAATAGGAAAAGATTAAAAGTTGAGTCTGCTCAAATCAGTTAGGTACACCCGCCTAGGTCTAGCAACACCAAATGAGTAGAAGGTTTAATTGTTTCAAACCTTGTTATGTTACCCTAAAGCATTATGAAAGCTTGGCAAACTTTCATGGTTCAAACCTCCATTTTTGAGAGCTAACACCTCTCATTTAAGCTTTCACAAATTTTGCTCACAAATTTACATACTCATATCATCTTTGCATCTTGATTGCATTTCTCATTCATCATAGCATCTTTATTGCATTTTGTGCTCATAAAATCTGAGAGAAAATACATAAACAAAGATCTTGGTGATAGGGAGACAATGGAGATTGATTTATTTCAAAAGCATTGTTTTGTTTCTATAGTTTAGATTTGTATTTCTGGTTTTAATTTTAATTAGAATGACTCTATTGATTTGAGCTGAAATGGTGGTTCTTACTCCATAGAATCATACATTTTTCTGGCTCCACAAATGGTGAACCCAACGTGAACGAGCAATTGTTTCTTTGTTTCTTCATTTTTTGTTGTTGTTGGGTTGTGTGAAACCATATTAGCAGTATCAAATTTGTTGGAGAAGCATGAGAAACAAATGAAATCACCTTTTTTTTTTAAGGCAACGTTTTTCTCACTACTGGATAGTTTGAAATGCCCAAAACATCTCTAAAATTTCCCTCTAGTCATGAAGAATGCCCCAAGCATTGTTTTTGAGGTGAAAGAATTCATTTACAACAAGTAAAAGCTCTAAAAAAAATAGCTTTGAATGAAAAAACGTGATCACCGTACCCCCTACACTGTTCTTCAAAGCTTTGAAAAAATCTTCTCTTGGAAACTTTAGAAGTTTTTAAAAATGTTGTATTTTCTTCTTTTTGCTATTTTGTGCTTATAGTGAGCATTCTCATTTATGCATCTTTGTCAAATGCCATAATTTAAATCTTATTTGGGTGCTGATATTTTCTGCAGGTTCAAAGTTTGCAACAAACAAAAGTTTTTCCATTTCTATTTTAAATGTTTCTGCAATAACTGTATTTAATTTTTGCAGGCTATTTTGAGATATTCTAATGCATTTTAAAACATTATGTCAAAGGATTCATTTGCCATGTCCATGCATCCATCAGTCCATCAAAGCATTGTTGCATGTTGTTTAAGATTTTAAAATTAAATTTAGTTTTAGATCAATTTTAATTTAGTTTTTAGGCTAATTTTTAACTTAGTTTATAATTTCAGTCTCTAATTTCATTTAGATTTTTAATGTTTAGATTTTTTCTTTACTTTTTAATTTAGCTTTAATTTAGTTTCTAATTTCTCATTTAGTTAGATTTTTTTTTAATTTAGTTAATGTAGTTTAGATTTTGGTTTTTTAGAGATCTTTTTTAATGTAGATCTTAAATGTAATTTTAGATTTAAATTAGATTTAAATTCATTTTAATTTAGATTTTAATTTAAAATTAATTTGAAACTAACTTTAGTCTAGACTTATTTTTAATCTAGATTTAGATTTAGATTTTAACTTTTAATTAGATTAACTTTAATTTTAATTAGATTAATTTTTATTTTAGAATAAATTTTTAATTTTAGATTAACTTTTAATTAACTTTAAATGAGTCTTTATTTGAGATTTTAAATTTGATTTTAATTAGAATTAACTTTGAATTTAAATTAGATCTTAACTTTAATTAGATTTAGATTTTTAGATTTAAATTTCAACTTAGATTTAGCTTTTAGTTCTTAGTTTGTATTTATCTTTTTAAGTTAGATTTTAATTTTAAATTTAGAATAATGTTAGTTTTCGTTTTAATTTAATTTTAGTTTTGGGTCTAATTTTATTAATTTGGGTTCTCTTGTAGGTTCATTTGACAAAGAATTTAAAATCAAAACATTCACTTGTCGAAGAAAGGAGGCATGAGAATACGAATGATATTTTGATGCAGGATGTTCGTTGAAGACATGATTTTGAAACCAATTGTCTTTTAGACTAGAAAACTTTCCAAATTGGTGCTTTAAAATGAATAATTATCTTCTCTCACATAGGCTTAACTAGGGGTTCAATGAACATTGTTTGTTGTGCTTGAAGGTGGTAGGTGATTATGCTCTCACCTTGTGCAAACTAGGTGATCAGAAAACTAGACTGATCTATTTTATGTGTCACCCCGATTCAATAATCTAAGTATCCTCTCCCCTTGCACACTTGTGTGATCCTGGGTGCAAGAGAAACGATTATTAGACTCTAGAACTTGGGCCTACCTTAGTGGGAAAAAGTACTCACCCCAAGGCGACTCAGATCGACAATGAATATTTTTGGCCAAGCTACCCCCGACCAGTATATAAATGTGGATCCTAAGGGAAAGCCTATGATTACGAGTGCGGATGTGTCATACGAACCAAGTAGTACTCCCCAAAACCCTATTGAGCGTAACCTCTTTAGGCTGGAGTGCCTCCTAAATGGAGCTTAATCTTGTGCCCCATGTATGGCCACTCGAACGGGGGCCCTGAACTAAAAAACTTTGTGTAGTTGCCAAAATCCTTCTATTTGCTAGCGCAACATCGGTCGGTGTGAAGGCATCCACATCTTCACAGTTTTTAGTAGAGGTGGTCAATCTTCCATGGGAGTTTCATAGGGGTTGGAGGCTTGGTTGGCCTAAGAAGTGAGTGCACTGTAAGGGGGAGCCCGTGTAGCCAAGCTTCTGGATTCACACGCTAAGAATATGCAGTTGGGGAAACCCACATGGAATCTAGCAGATATTGTCCTTTCCAACCTTAGGATTTGTGCTTGTATTGCAAAAATATAAAAAAAAATTCACAGTTGAAAACAAACTCAAAAACACTTTGTTTACTATGTCTTGCGTGTGTGTTCAAAAATAGACCTCAAACAAACATAACACCTAGTAACTTGCAACATCTCAAACTTTGCAAACCTCAAAGGGTCTAATGACACAAACATACAACGTGAACCTATCACTTGGATTTCTTGGGGTCATCATCCTTCAGTTTTGATCTTTCAATCCTTGCATTCCATTTAGTCCTTGCATTCCATCTAGACTTTGCATTTCACCTAGTCCTTGCATGCCACCTAGCCCTTGCATATTAATGTACCTTACATATTCATATCCTTTCATCCTAGTCCTTGCATATTCCTATTCGTTCATACATAGGTGGCATTCCATAGTTCTGGAATATAGATAACACTCCACCTAGTTCTTGCATGTTCAACCCCTTTGCATATCAAGACCATCTCACCTAACCTTTGCATGTTCTAATAATTTAGTCCTTTGCATATTCATCACCGATCAAACTAAAATTTAGCTTGCACTTAGGCTACTCTTCCTAGGTCTTTAAATCAAACCATTAGCTATCTATCACCCACATCACTTGAGGTTCATCATCCTTGAATAGGGTAATACTTTTGGAGTCCATCATCTCCTACATACCCTCTCTTGATCATTAGTCCTTGTGTCTATCCATCATAACACAAGTAAAGCCTTTACATCATAGCCAAATTTGGACCTAGAGTTGCCTTTGAGATCTTGCATTCTTAGTTTGTCATACTGTACCTTACCACTTCCATATCTCATCTTAGAATCATATCCTTTTCATTGTATCCTAGTCTTAGGTTTCATACATTACCTTGGATTGAACATCAAAAAATCAACTATGACCCCTAGAACAAGAGAAAAAATGTTTCAAGAAGAAGGGAACCCTTGGGGAAGAGACTTTGATGGGGAAGATAACATTAGTATTGCAACTAGAGAAACAAATGAAACTTACGATGAAGAAATAACCAAATCCGATATAGAAGAAGCACTTAAGGATCACAGATTCACTAAACTTCTTACGGAGGTAGTCAAACGTAGCCCACAACAATACTTAAAAGCCCTTGTTGATGAAGGAATCAAAATGCCTCCTGATTTTGACATGTCACTACTCACAATGAATGACCAACCCAAATCTAGTGAATCTAAACATCCCAAAACAAACAATGATGGTAGAATCAAAGATCATAGACCCTTTTATCTACAACCAGGTTACAAGCGATCTTCAAAGACACCAAAACCCACACCTACAAATGATCCTATTTTGGACGAGCTTAGAACATTGAGACAAGAATTGGACACTCTTAAAAATAGTAAAGCACTGTCTCACAAGTTCTCCATCAAAGACATATGTCCTTATCCTTTCGATCCAAGCATATTGATGCCACCTTTTCCTAACCATTGGGACATACCAAAACTTGACAAATATAATGGAAAAGGGGATCCTAAACATCACTTAAGATAATTTTGTGCTACTACCATGGAATTTGTAGTTGATGAAACATACATTATAAAATTATTCTCCCGCAGTCTAGGAGGAGAAGCTATGGAATGGTTTTCATGATTACCCTCGACCATCAAATCCTTTCAAGAATTGGCTAATAAATTTGTCTCCAATTATAGTTTCAATTGTGACTTTAAAGTGACCATGACAAACATTTTCAACACCAAACAAAAACCAGGTGAATCTTTTGTGTCATTTTTGCAAAGATGGAGATATTTAACAAAATAGTTACCTTATGGCATTCTTGATCAAGAGTTGGTTGATCTCTTTTTTCAGAATTTGAGCAAAGAAATTGGAAGGGAAATTTGCCTCAAATTCTTGGATTCCTTTGATGAAGCCATAGAAATTGGATTTCAAATCGAACAAACTCTCATTGATGATGGAACCATAAAACTTAATAATGACAGAGATCAAAAATCAAATTCAAACAGCAAGACACCTTTTTGGGTGAAGAACAAGAATGTAGTCAATGATAGAGTTGTTGATGCAAAAACAACTAAAACATCATCACCTGTTTATAATCTCAAAGGTTCATCTTCAGATAAAGGAAAAGAAAAACAAAGAAGTTTCCCTAAACAAAATTTCACACCATTGGGACAATCACTTGAATCTGTATTAAAAGAACTTCTTGAAATCAATATTATAATACTACCTGAAATAAAGGAATATAATCCACAAGTCAAACCCCCTTGCTGGAATGAGAATCACTTTTGTGACTATCATAGACATAAAGGACATAAGACTATTAGTTGCAATAAACTTCGACATCTAATACATGACCTTATTAATGATGGTAAGATAGTGGTTGACAGACACACTCCTTCAAGTAACTCTGATCGTGATGTGTTTAAGAACCCTTTCCCTAAGCATGAAAAGGATAAAGGAAAATCCCTTGAATCTGGTGATAGTGTAAACTATACTACTACTAAGTATGACTATACCATACATAACATTAGTGAGGTTGATAATCATGTAATTAATTTTATTATAAAAGGAAAATAACCTGATTGCAAGGTTACTACCCACAAAGGCACAATCACCCTTAAAGGTCCTAATTCAAAACCCACTACACTAGCTTCATAGTATAACCTCATAGAGAATTTAGGAAAAACACCCACACAAATTTCCATACTTGAGCTGCTACGCCTATCTCCTGAGCATAAGGCTATTCTAGATAAAGCAATTGCTACTGCTATAGTGCCTACAAATATACATGTAAACCAATTCCAAGCTATGGTGGGACATATCACCTCGGCTTACACTATCAATTTTACTGAACATGATGATTCATCCCCACAACAACCACATAATGCAGCTTTACACATTGACATCTTTATCAATAATGCCAAGATCAAGCGAGTTCTAATAGATGGAGGAGCAGGTCTCAATATTTGTACCCAAGAATTGATCACAAAATTGGGGTTTTCTGAAAATGTAGTTGATCCAAGGAACAAGATTACCATAAATGTGTATGATGAAGAGGAACACTCATCTAAAGGATCAGTTACTCTACCAATTAGAGTTGGCTCCATGGTAAAGGATGTGGTTTTCTAGGTCCTTGATCTCCCATTGACCTATAATATCCACCTTGGAAGACCTTGGATTCATGCAATGCAAGCAGTAACTTCTACGTACCACTAGTGCATTAAATTCCCACACAATGGTGTTGAAATCACAATACAAGGAGATCCCAACCCTTTCATGTATTGCCATAATCTAAGCCCTAAAACTGAAATCACAATCCCAAGAAATCATGAAGCACCTCCTTCTCAAGCATATGTTGATCCCGAGTCCTTAAAAGAATCCACTTCATTTATTGCACCATCAAAACCCAAGGTCCAAATCCATGATATGGGATGTGGAGAATACCGTATGGATAATTTATCGACAAAAAAAATTGCTAATGTTGTCGAGGAGGGTCAAAATTCCAACAATGATATCAAGACAACTGCACAAGGAACACAAAAAGATGACCATGCTTAGATTGAAACCTTTTGGGATCTTGATGATACACCTGCATTTTCCATATTTTCTTCCACTCAAGCTTTTCATATTAATGATAACCCCATGTTTAACCAGGATATCTATGATAACCCACTCTTTGATCATGATCCTACCAAGGATATCCAATCATCATCCTTCCATCCCACCTACCCTGGGCTAGGATATGAATATCCTATTGTCACATCTACTAAGACATCTTGGCAAGTCAGTAAGGATGTGCAAGCTTCCTTTGACATTAACAGTACCAAAAAGGATAGTCCCAAAGACTCCATTGATGGCATCACCACTCCCATTTTCCCACTAAAAATTCCTATCACTCCATCCACCTCAACCATCTCACCCACATCCATCTGCCTTGTAGACATGGATCAGCAAGTATCACCCAAAGAAAATAAAAAAGATGTAATTCAAGAATCAAAGGTAGAAGCATCTTTTTCAAATGGAGATCTAGAATCAAAAGAAAGCATGCAAAGAGAGAAAGATCAAGAAAAGTCCTTTAGCCAAAATAAAAATCTATTGGAAAAATCCAAAAAAGAAGAAGATCAAGAGAAGCCCCCTAGCCAAAATAAAAATCTATTGGACAAAGAAAAAATAAAAGTCAAAAGTGAAAGTAAGCAAAAGTCGATCTCCAATTATGCCTCTCCATCAAAAATCACTGGGGGAATCTATCAAGGAAGAAAATCAAAAAAGGATCTTGTTGATCCAAGGTCTCCATCCATGTCACTCTCACTCATACCATATATTCCATTCCACCCATCCATGTTCACATATCTGGTATATCACACCATCAGTGATGTCTTTCAATGTACCTTTGATGATGACCCCTTCATGCATAATAGCTCATCGGTTGCCCAAGCTCCTTTTTGGTTGAAGCCTGATGGACCATGTAGTGTGCACATTAGGGATCCTACCATAGTCTCTTTCATCTACCACATTTATCATCCTTCATATTTGCCACTTGTACTCCTCATCTCAATCGGGTACTTTCATCCACATAGGATTGAGGCATCGTCAAGGCAGTCTATGGATCTGGCATCAGTGATAGGGAGACAATGGAGATTGATTTCTTTTAAAATCATTGTTTTGTTTCTGTAGTTTAGATTTGTATTTCTGGTTTTAATTTTAATTAGAATGGCTCTATTGATGTGAGCTTAAATGGTGGTTCTTACTCCATAGAATCATACATTTTTCTGGCTCTACAATAGAAATGACATTTAAATGCATAATTATTGAGACAAATTGCAGGTATGAAGAATGGAGAATGGCATCACATGTGATATGAAAATATAGAACTAAAAGCATATAATTATCACATTACATAAAGCTCATTAGAAATCCAATATATATTTATATGTATATATTATATTACAAGCCAAAATTTGGAGCTTTTAGCACACAGGTTTCAAACACAAAGAGTGAACATAAGGATCTTGATGGCCTCAATCACCTCTTGGAGGCATTTTGTTTGAATAGGAGAGAAGAGGTTCTCATTGAATTCCACATAGTGGGTGAAAGTATCTATTATGTTGCACTCTATTCCAGCATGAAGAAGAGAAATCACCTGTCTAGTTGGCTCATTCCTCAAAGTTGTGGCGATGCAGATTGTATCACCCACTTGACCAGTGCATGGATACTTAGGTAGGATCCACATGACATCTTTGACATTTAGTAGATAGAATAGACTAACTAGACATTTAGCAGCCCAAATTCCCCACTCAAAACTTCCTATAGGTGTACATAACATTATAAAGAAAAAACTTCAGTAGTTCTGAGTTATGCATATGCACTCTGAAGAGGAAGTGTTCACCAATTATCTTCCTAATTAATCCCTCTTCCATTCCGCTACGGATGATGAACACTTCTCTGAGCTAGTATGTGGCTAGCCTCCTCATAGTGCTACATTATACTCCCTCAACAACGAGGAAGTCACTCTTATTATTAGAAGCTACATCATTAGTAGTGCTTGAAATGTCTAAAATTGTGATTATCATTGAAGAAAATGAAGGCATTGCAACTAATTTATAGAAAAATGAGAAAAAGTGAATGGAGTTCACTTGAGGAATAGTTAATGAATGAAGGACATTCAAGTTTCTTCCAATTTAATGAACTCAACAAGTGATGTGATGTAAATATAGAAAAATGTGCCTTGGCACTGGGAAATCTCTTGTATTTAAACTACCCACATGAATATGCTCCTAGTTGGCATGTCATTAATTGGCATACTAAGAAGATACAAACTATTCGCATGAGCTAAAGGACATAGGGATCATCTACAAGGTTGGTGATTTATTCCCTTGTCTCAATCAATCAAAAAATGTGACACAATCATAATCATTCCTAAAAATGGACCTTAATGCATACGTGTCTTCATAAGATAGAACCTATCTAACGTCCCATGAAATTTATTTTCTGAGGTGGTGACTGATCTTCCCTATGAATTGGTTTTTAATAAATAGTTATGAATTAAGATTCAAATTTTTTAAATGTGTTGGAATTAGATATCAGGAGGGTCCAACTTTTGATCCCCCTTGCACTGTGATGCATGAGTGAGAATCGATCTGAATAAGGATCAAGTTTCATAGTTTTGAATATTTTCTGTAGGTGTTTATTTTCTATGAGTAGTAAATTTGAATGAAGAACTTATAATTTATGAGTAATTCTGTGAGCTTTGATAAATGTTAGGATATTCCTTCTCATGGTGGATGTGGTATTCATGGTTTTTCATTCATATATCTTTAGTGGATGTCAAGATTTATTTGAGTCGAGTCAGCTAGTTGTTAGTAATATGATCTTGAAGTCATGATATTAGTAGCCTACAAATCTATTTTTAATTAAGTTAGTAGTGTAAAATTTTATTTCAATCACATTTGTTCCATGGCTATGGGCTGCTGTTAGTATACCTTTCTCACTTTCTAGTTAAAAGCATACCTCCATTTTATTTTAAGTTTAAAAAATCCAAATTCATATCATACAAGGGAGTTGTACCTCTTAAAATTCAGAGGAAGATCACTAATGCAATGGTGATCTCTCCAACTATTAGTGATCAATTTAGTCTTTCTATTGGGTAGAATGGAGTCAATTTAAGTTAATCATTTAAAAGACAAATTTATCTACCAATAAGCTCAAAAGTCTAAAATGATGAAAATAAAGAAGAAAGTGGAATCAGGGAATGGAGATGAATCTAGACCTTTTTCCAAATGTTTGTTCAGGACCCGACCGTGGGCGGGGTTGGAGAAAAAAAGAGCTCCGCCACCAGGCAGGTAGTGGGGGTGGACCAAAGGCGACACTATTGGTGGAGCCGTTGGTGGCACCACCACCCGACCTAGCACCTGATGGTAGCGATATGACCACGGGTTAAGGGCAATGGGGGCATGGATAGGTTGGTCGGTGATGGGAGAATGTTGGCAGAAGGTGAAGCGGTGGTCGGGGAAGAATATGTCGGCGAGGGGAATGTGATGGCCGATGGGAGAATGGAGGTAGGTCGACGGCAAAAGCTGGATGATGGGATGGCTGTCAGGGCCGACAAGTCTGTGAACTGGTACAATAGTACTAGGTAAAATTTACAGTCTGTAGTTTTTTTTTTTTTAAAAACCCCACATATAATTTGAATATGCCACCATATAATATCCCCCAAAAAATATATTTGTAAATTGCCAAAAAAATTATAGCCAATAAAATAAAATTGCAGAACATAAAAAAATAAATAATCTTTTATTTTGCACAATCGTACCCGGCCCTAGGTGGGCTGTATGGCCGCCCAAGTAAAAAAAAATTGCCCCTCAAATCAAACTTGTCCAAAATGGACAAATAAACAGTCGATTTAGAGGTTTTGGACTGCTGCAGACACAATGGCGAGGTTCGTTTGGACTCAAAAAGCTTTGAAATTTTAGGTGATTCCCTAGATCAAAAAATGCAAACCCTAAAACTGTGAATGCCTGATCCAACCCTTGTAGCTCCAAATAGATCCAAATTCTTCAAACAAGAACAAGCATGTAGTAGGAAAGCTTTGATACCATGTAGGAGTTGAGAAAACCAACTGCAGACTCCAAGATCACCTGCATGCAAATGGATACCTGTCACAAGGAAGAGAATGGATGGAGAAAATAAACAAGGGTTTGATGCTCTGAAAAATGGAGAAATTAAGTTATCAGAACATAATGGAATTCATATGAATATACAATGGATCAATCCTTATAAAATGAGATCATGTAAACCCTAAAGAAACCCTAATAGGAAAAACCCTAAAAGGAAAACATTTAATAATTAATATAATTATTAAATGTCACTTTATTCAAACTAACGTGAAATGTTAAGAAGGAAATAAAGGTAACTTAATCAACATAATTAAGTTAAAACCTTTACTCTAACACTTTTCTCTTGAATGATTTGACCTTTATTCACACATGTACATCACTTGCACACACCGAGAATTGCCTTGAGCATACTTAAACAATCGCTCTTATATATCTGCCACATAGATTTACATCAACTACTTTTTCGACCACAAATAAATAATGAATTACAACTATCGGCCTCAATACATGAATAAATCTTAATGTGCACCCACACAAGTTGGTAACAACATAGTGAGGACACAAATAAACACCTTAGAACATGCCAAACAATAAAATATTAATCCTCATGGATCTGCAACACGCTAACACCATCATGTCGGCCAAGAACATGAAAACTCAAGCACACATCAGAAAGATCTTTGATCATGAACACTCAGATCAATGCGAATGTATAACATGGATAGAGAATGATCTAGACTCATCCATGAACATCATAAGTACATGCGCAAAAATTGAAATTACCATAATTTCATCCTCTTCATCCAAGAACACCAACTAGAGAAACTGAATAACTGTAGACACATAGAACTTCATAACTTCTGAACAACATACTAGAAAGTTTTAGAAACAAACCCTTTGAAGCACACCTTCATATTAGCAACTTACAACTCTTTCCACCATTCTAACCTTCTCAGCTTCATTGGCTGCCAGCAATATATTTTTTACAATTTTCTCAATATCCTTGACATATACAACCTTTAGAATCACCAATTCTAATAGTGTTGACATCAATGACATCCAAATATCAGCAGCATAACTACAACATCCAACATAGACAACTTTTATAATTTATAGACAGTCATCGGCCATGGGTAGCCTCATGTCTACTTTGATACAACACACTAATTTTGGATAGAAATGTTAGTAAAGATAGAAGAATAAGAAGAAAATAATGATGACAAGAGGATCCCAAAAGTCCATGATCTATGGGGCTTTATTGGATATGATGATGATGATGATTTTCTTATTAGGAATTGGGATTTTAAAAGTTCCATTTACCTTATGTTTGATAATACGCATAAGTACAATGCATCAGGGTATAAAGAACCAGTATGGTGTTGTACCTAGTGATAGGTTGTCGTTAGGTCCTACTACTTTAGAATAATTAAATGTCAATTTTCAATTGGGCAATGTCCAAGGCAGTTTGCAGAAGGAGATTATTTGAAGAATCCATTTTATATTTTTAGTTTTTCTTCAAACTACATAAATCAAGTCTAATCTAAAGCCATTACTTCTTAACTCAAAAATAATATTACTCTAAGAAAATCTAGGAATAATAAATTAAAAAGCATAAGACAACTAATTTAGAAAGCATTACGAATAAACTAGAAAGCATAGAAACAAGAAAACTAAAAAAACTGGTGTATTACAGAAACAGAAATGTAAGGAAATATAAAATTAAACATCTTTTGAATAGTAAAGGAATATTATCAACTACAGAAGATAACTTATACAAATTAAAAACAATGGTGCTCTAGAACAACAGACTTGACTCTTCAACAAGTTGTTACTTCCTACTGAACAAAAATTTACCTTTAACAAATAAAATAACTTAACAATAAAATACTTATCTATTTAGGCTAACTCCCCTTGAGTGGCCAGCTCGCAGGCTACTACTTCGTATTTAACTCACATAAACTATAGATTCTCAAATCCTCTTATGACAAACAATCACCATCATTTGAATTCAACAGTTACCAATAGACAGAAATCAGATAACTCATTTTAACAGTGATTTGCAAAACCATGTGAATAGCATAACGATACTTCCTCTTTGTCTTATTCACTACTTATGAAATTATAGTTTTATAGATAGATTTTTAACTAAATCCAAAATTTAATATGGCATGGATATCCATTGAAAAATTCTTCATTAACTTAAAACTAACTTGATGTCTTTAAAGCTTTAAAACATGTAGAAGGCTCGAGAAGAGCCATAAAGTTTTTAACAACAAAATTTTAAAGAGCTGAAACTGAATCTTTGGCGCATCATCCAAGCATCTTGGAGTGGGTTCTCAGCATTACTCTTGAGGCACGTGTTGGCTAAATTCCTGCAATAGCCGCATGATGACCTGTTAATCCCTACAAAAATGCTCAAATCAACCCATTAAACTTGCTTTGGACAATTTCCTCAATTGATCAAAAGAAAGAAAGAAAGCATATTTTTCCTTAAAATAAGTAATTACTTCTCCTAAAGTTTAATAAATTGGCACGGGCTTAGGATTGAATTATCAAAAATAAGCTTTCTAGATTTTATTATGATGAGGTTATTTTTACCTCATCATTTTCTCCCCTACCTAATTTCTAGCAGGTCCTCCTACTCCATGGTTAAACCCCTGAGTTCTATTCCATTCTTCATGAAGAGTACTAAGATCATGTGTTTCCCTAGCTGATGCATTGAAAGTTTCAGGGTTATGAATGAACCCTCTATGGAACATCACACACTCTCTCCACTCATTAAAGAGTTTCTCATTCTTATTTGTGGAAATATTAAAGGTTAGGGTGGATTAGGTAGCAAGGGGGGCCTGTATTTCATTCCTATCCATTTTGTTCTCAGGTTTTTCAGGATTTTAACTAGAGTATCAACCCTTCTGAATGACCATTTGATGTTTAGAGGAGAAATAACTTCTCTTTTCTTTAAATAAGCTGGAAGAGGGGTGAACCTTTCATTGCATGCATGCCATGCTTTTCCAATTAATTTTTATCCATTTGCCATGAAATTGTCATGAAACAGCTTGAGGTTGTTGTCATACCTTTCCTTCATCTTTTTATTAACAAGAAGAGACAAAAATGTAGCTTTTAACCCATTAGGCCTTGAATTTGGGGACTTGATCTGGAGACCCACTGTTTTTTCTTCCTGTACAAATTATTTTTTTCGATCTTGCAAATGAATTTGATTTCTCATGGTTGAGAGAAATGCCCTCAATTCTACCTCTCCAACAAACAAATTAATGAAGAAATTTGTATGATTTTTTAATAACAAATCATGCAGAAAGAATTCACAAATTAAATCCTGGTCTTCAAGAGTTGACTCTACAAATATTCTTACAAACTCTTAGTCATTAGGCTCATAAGGTTGATCATTATAGATCCTAAACAGTTTCCATCTCAACCATTGTTCATTCAAAAACATCGAGTAAATTCTCGATGGCCTTCTACAATTCAGCAAATAGTCCACAAGTTGACAGGCATCCTGGTTCCCTTTGTAGGCTTTGTGAAATGACTCCTTTAGGAGCACCAATTCTATCTTTAGCCTATGATTTTCAGTTTGGAAATTTCTGAGGAAGTAACACTGTTCCATCCATATTGTTAGTAGAGGCAGAATGCAGACCTGGAACCAATTAGTTACAACTGGTTCAGTTTGAATTGCTTTGGACTCAATTTGGGGTCTCACAACACATTCCTTCAAATCCTGTTCTAGTTCAACTACTCTTTTGATGGAAGTATTTAATTCTTCAATCTTTATTTTCTTGTCCTCCTCGAAAGCTGAGAGAATGAGCACAAAATTCTATTTTATTTTCTCCATTTCTATTTCTTTTTGAGCAATGTTCTCACTACAAGTTTTATGCTTTTCATACTGCTCTTGCATTTGTTCCTACAACTTAGATATGTTTGAGTCTTTTCCTGAAATTGTAGCTTCAAGTCTCTTATTTCCTAATCCCTTTTATTTATTATAGTAGTTTGTATAGCCAACTCCTTTTTCTGCAATTCTATAAATTCATTATTTTTAGACAATTGTTTATGTAAATAATCAATTTCTACTTAATATTATTCTAATTCAGCCATGGCACAACTGCTTTCAACTATTTCAAAAAATTTATCTACAACGGGTGACAAATTTTCTGGCATTTTGTCTTGAGTTCCATCATTGAAAATTTCCTCTATATGTGTAGAATGGAAAGGAAATACTTCACCTGAATATTCTCTATATAGGGGTATCTTGTCTTCACTGGCTTGCTCTGAAATTTCTATGGGCTCTTGTGGCCGATTAGGATTTTTCTTTGGTGAAATTCCCTCCTTACCTTGTATTGGTGTTTTGGAGAATTTAGAAGCCAACCGTTTACTCCTTCTGACTGGAGGTGATTCCTGGAAAATGACCGATGTTTGATTTTTCCTCATTTTTTTTTTCCTTGGTTTACTTGTGTCAGAATAAAAAATATCAACCTATTCTTGCAAGTCAGGGGTTTTGAATTTATCACCATAGAGGTCTGGAAAATCCTCACCAGGAGTGGTGGGATTAAGAGCTTTCAGAGCCGGAGAGAGCCCTTAGGGGAAGTTGCTCTGGATGATGGAATAGCCTATTGGGATGGTTCCCCTAATTCTACGGTTCTTGCAATTGCAGGGTTCTCCATTTTCTCTAAAAATTTCCCCCAATTCCCCTCGGGTTTCTTATGGAAGTGGTACTTGTAGATTAGTTGAATTAACTAGTGATGTTGACCCAGACCCTGTTTTATACCTCTCCATGGAAGTATTTAAGGAATCGCACAAGAATTCAAGCATATTAACCCTAAGAGTTGGGTCCTCCTTTCTGTGACGTAAATGGGTCAACATACGAAAGGCAAGCCCTACAACTATGGTAAGCTGAACTTCACAAGTAAAGTACTTTATAATCCATGCAACAACACTACCCCAAGGTTCTAATATGGAAGTTCTTTGGAATCCCTTATTTTTTCCCCTGGTACTTATTACTACCATTGGATATGGGTCTCCCTCTCTAACAAATAATTCAGCTAATTTTTGGTACGTTATTTGAGAGGTTTCTTTTATATTTATGCATGCATTCTCTAGTCCAGATAAGCGAGAGATAATCTTAGAGCTTACCTTGAAATGCTTCCCTTGAAGTACCACTTCACTGTTCGTGTAGTTCTCAGCAAAAGATCTTACTAGCCTTTCATTATGGCCTTCAAATTTTTTGATGAAGTTTAACCACCCTGCTTCCTCGAACAATCTGGAGATATTACTCAATCCCAATAATTTTTTGTTGAATCTGGCTTTGCCTTTCTTTTCCCACCCCCCATTTTCTGATTTCACACTCTGCAAGAGATTTCCATTCCAGCACAGAGCTCCCATGTAGGTTCCTTTTCAAAAGATTGCCTTTGAAATTACTTATTTGTTTTATTAGTAGCTTACGCTTTAATGATTTCCAATCTGCATGGAGGTTTGCAAAATGCTTTTTCGTAAAAGTAGTTGATCGTCAAGTGGCATACATTGCTAAATTAGAAATGAGGTTTGTGCTAATTAATTATTCTTTATTTGAAAATAACAACCTATTTAAAGCGAAAATTAATACTTACCCTCATTCCATGATCATTCGAAGATCCTAAACCTCATAGATTTGATAGGATGACATGAAGGAATTGGTTGAAGTGACAACGGAGTTATTATGATATGGTGCAGAATTCTGTGGGGGATGGAGCTATCAATGAGGAGTACGAAGTTGGGTGGATTACCTATAACTAAAGAAAAAATAGAAAGACAAATGTATTGGATATTCTGGTGGAAGAATCGCAAAAAAATTGAAATTTTGAAAAAGGTGGCGGAAAACAAACAATCAAGTTTCAAAGCACGTATTCTGGTCAACACACTCGAAATGAGTGCATAAGTTTCAGAGCATAGGTGTGTAGTGTGACTAAAACAAGAATGAAATGAAGGTTCCGGAGCATCGCTGAAAGATGCAACCGAAACAAGAATGAAATGAAGGTTCTGGAGCATCATTAAAAATTGCGGCCGAAACAAGAATGAAATGAAGGTTTCAGAGCATCACTGAAAGATGCAACCGAAACAAGAATGAAATGAAGGTTCGCAAGCATCGCTGAAAGATGTAGCTGGAGCAAGAATGAAATGACAGTTTTGGAGCATCGTTGAAAGATGCAGCCGGAGCAGCAACGAAGTGAAAGGTTCCAGAGCATCGTTGAAAGATGCAACCTAAACAAGCATGAAATGAATGTTTTGGAGCATCGCTGAAAGATGCTGTTGGAGCAGCAATGAAGTGAAAGGTTCTAGAGCATCGCTGAAAGATGCAGCTAGAGTAGCGACAAAATGAAAGGTTGAGTGACATGGAAAATAATCTTCACGACTTTGAACCTTAGTGCAAAATGCCTCCTCAACATGATAAGCTCTATACAAGTTCCGAAGCATCGAGCTTGAAAACGTTAAGTTCTAGAGCATCGACATCATAACATTCTGGAGCATCTTTGGATGATGTTCCAAAAGTTATTCTCCGCTTCTTGAGAAGTCCTGCAAAAATATGAAAAATATTTAGCTAATTCCAAAAATGAAAAAATATTAGATGAAGGAAAATATCTCAGCATACATGTCCATTTATTGTTTTTTTTCCAAAATTTATTTTCAACTATTATTATTATTATTATTTTTTTATTTTTTTTTAACAGCAGCCTAACATTATTACTAGATAGACTTTGTTGTGGCAGATTCAACACATTGAACCTCACCTTGCTTTTCGACCATCCTTGTAAAGTCTTCCCTATTGACTGGCTTATGGTAGACACGTAAGCGATGACCATTAACCAATAGAGTTTGCATGTCACCAAAATTTCATTCAAAAAGACTTCCTCAACTTCATAAGGTTCCAGTCGATGAGTCCTAAGCTTTCCCTTATGATCCTTGTATCTAGAATCAAATAACAAGGCCCAGTCCCCATTGTGAAACTCCTTTTCCTTAATATGTTTATCATGCCATACCTTCCATTGATGTTGAATTAGTTCATTTTGATGGAGGGCGTCTAAATGAAGTTCATCTAATTCACTTAGTTACAGAACTCGTTCAACTTGGGCTCTTTTTAAATCTAGACCTAATTCCATAGCCATTCGTAGAGTTTGTAACTCGAACTCAATGGGAAGAAGAGGCTTCTTCCCAAAAACTAGCTCATAAGGACTGAATCCAATCGTATATTTTCAGGTTGTGTTATATGCCAATACGGCTTCAGGGAGCTTCCTGGCCCAGTCTTTTCTTCTAGAAGAGACTATTTTTGTTAGAATATTTTCTAGTTCTCTATTAGTTACTTCTACCTGGTCATTCACTTGAGGGTGGTAAGGGGATGGCTTTCTATGGCTTACCTCAAAATGATTGGTAAATGACAAGAGCACTCGAGACATGAATTGGGGTCCCTGATCAGTTACGATAGTTCGAGGGGCTCTGAATTTAAGGAAGATTTTATTATAAAGGAATTTTGTAACCTTCTCTTCCCTAGTTATTCTTAAGGCTTGAAATTTAGCCCATTTTGTCAGGTAGTTAGTGCAAACCAGTACATAATCTTTCCCTTGAGAGGAAGGATCTATGAGTTCGATGAAATCTAAACCCCATTTTTCAAATGTTTCAAGGACTACCTCAGGTAGCAACGACATTTCTGAAGAAGCAGTTGGTTTTCCTACCCTCTGCCATTCATCACAATGATGAACATAGTTCTTAATTTCTTTGTGCATTGATGGCCAATATTATCCAGCACCTAGGACTTTGTGGGAAGTTCTCTTTGCGAAGTAATGTCCTCTCGATGGGTCATCGTGATAGGCCCTTAGTATTTTTTAGGTTTCATCGGCTCTTACACATCTCCTCAAAATCATGTCAGGATCACAACGATATAACATTCCATGAATCCACTTGAACAGGGCACTTTCCCTAATTAGCCACTTCTTTTTCTTAGACGTGAATCTAGGAGGTATCTCAGATGCAGCTAAATAGTTAGTGATATTTGCGAACCAAGGTGATTTGACATAAACCATAAACAAATTTTCATCCAAGAAATCATCCTGTACAAGGGTAATGTCATATTCTTCATGTTTGATTCGTGATAGAAAATCGGCTACCACATTATATTTCCTTGGTTTATCAAGAATTGTGGCATTAAACTACTGAAGGAGACATATCCATCTCATGATTCGACCATTAACCACAGGTTTTTTCATTAGGTAATTCACAGCTAAGTGATCTGTATAAACTTTGACCTTATACCCAATAATATAATGATGAAATTTCTTGATAGTGTGAACAACAACCAGCAATTCTTTTTCTGTTGTTGTATAATTCCTTTCTACCAGAGTAATATTTTTGCTAATAAAATATATAACATACTTCCCCCCGTTCTCATCTTCTTGTCCCAGAATTGCACTGATAGCATCATCAAAAGCATTAGCATAAATATGAAAGTGGGTACTCCAATTTGGCCCTCTCAGAATGGGAGCAGAAATAAATTTTTCTTTGATTGCTGACACTCAGATGTCCAAAAAAAATCTACTTCTTTCTGTAAAAGAGACAACATAGAAGCTGCAATTTTACTAAAGCCTTCTATGAGCCTTCTATAGTAACCAGCATGGCCAAGAAAAATTCTTACATCTATCTGAGTTTGAGGGATTGTCAACTGTTGGATGACTTCAATTTTCTTAGGGTCGACCTTTATTCCTTCTGAGGAAATATGATGACCCAAGACTATTCCTTGCTCCACCATTATTAAGTGTTTCTCATGGTTAAGGGATAGTCTATTTTCCTCACAAACTTCCAGAAATCGATCTAGGTTCTGAAGAGCTTCGTCATAGGTTGATCCATAGACTGTAAAATTGTCCATGTAAACTTTGACACATTCATTAACGAGCAGAAAATATAGCAAGAACGACTCTCTGGAAGGTTGTTGGAGCATTGCATAGTCCAAAAAGAAGCACTCTATATGCAAATGTGCCCCAAGGTCAGGTAGACATAGTTTTTTCCTGGTCTTTTGGAGCAACCTGTATCTGATTATAACCACTAAATCCATCGAGAAAGGAAAAATAATTCCTCCCGACCAAGTTGTCCAGGACCTGGTCAACGAATGGTAAGGGAAAATAATCTCTATAAGTGGCTTTATTGACTTCTTGATAATCTACATAGATTCTCCACTTCCCATTTTTCCTTGGGACTACCACCATAGGTGATACCCATTTACTATCAAAGATTGGATAAATAAATCTAGCACGAAGGAGTTTCTCAATCTTAATTTTGACCAAATCCTTTAATGCAGGATTGAGTCTCCTTTGCGGCTAGCGAACAAGCCTTATACTGATGTCAGTGTAAATGTGATGAGTACAAACACTAGGGTGAATTCCCCTCATGTTTGTATAATCCCAAGAAAAATCTTTGGATCTTTGTACCAACACATTAAACAACTTATCCTCCTGAGTTTTTGTCAACTAGCTATTGATATTCAAGGTTTTTCCTGGTAATAGCATTATCCATTTTGTTCTAGGATGAACCAAGGTCACAACATACATAGGTCGCAACAATGTATTAAGAGAACTATGAGGTACCAGTTGGTGAAACCTTGTGAGACCCTCATAGAAATGACCTGTTCTAGGAATCATATTTGCTAAGGGACATGGCATTCTCATTGTAGCATAATTGTGCTCCATTCCACTTATATCAATTGGCTGCCCAAAAATCCTTGGAGCATCCATCATTTCTTCCTCATTTGGGGTTATAGCAAGGCGTTCTATCTCATTTGCTAACTCTTCCTCTAGTTCTTCCCCATGTTGTTTAATTACCACCATGGCTAGGGAGGCTAAACTATTTGAACCATTCAATTTCTCAAGTTCATCAACCCAAACTTTTTCATTCTTGGTAGGCTTAGCAAGGGGATATAAGAACAAGAATTTTCTATTCGGGCCATGCGAAATGGTCATTCCCCCTTCCCTACAATCAATCTTAGTAGCAAACGTGGCCAACCAAGGTCTTCCAAGAATTATAGGATAGCTATCCTTAGGCGTAAGTGATTGAATTACCTAGAAGTCGAGTGGATAGTCCCATCCATCTACTTTAACAAGGACATTTTTAATGACGCCCTTTGGGATGGCTATAGACTAATTTTCCATTTGTAAGACTATGGTTGTAGGATGTAAATTAGTTAAACCTATTTTTTCCATTACATCCATAGTCATTACGTTAATAGTTGCTCCTAGATCCACCAGTGCATTTGGTATTGTTAGCTCACTGACTATAACAGTTATAAGTGGACTTCTAGGATCATCATATTTCAGAGCAATAGTCTTTCCAGACAAAAAATCAACTAAATAGCCATCAATTTGAATGGTGTTTATCATTTTTGGTTTTCTCCCTGGTGTTTTGATACATAACTGCTTGATTAACTAGTTTAATTTAGGGATTTATTTTATTGCTTGCAATAAAGGAGCTTCAATTTGCAACTGCTTAATCTCCTGAATTAGTGCAGTTTCTGTAGCCAAAGATAATTCTAGAGTATCTTCTGGAGTTATGGACTTTAAACGTTCCGTATATGGTGCCATATTTTTCTTTCTTGGAAGAGGATCCTCCTTATGTTGACTTAAGGACTGATCCTCCTCCCCGCGAGACAAGTGAACAGCCCCTATCGCTAAAAAAGGCACTTTGTCTTGAGGAGTAATATCATGCTTAGACGACATGTCTCCTATTGGACTTTAGGCTCAGTTTCCTCCACTATTTCTTCAATGGTTGGTGGTTGAAGAGTTCAACCAGAACACAACTGCACATTTTTGAAGTGTATTGCATTAAACCCAATAAATTTTTCATGTTCGGTAGAATAGACTAAAGTATTTTGGCAAGTATTTTTTAGGATTGGGAAGTGGTTGCGTTGGAAGCTAAGGTTGGTTTACTTGCTCATTTTGAGGAGGGTTATGAGTTGGAGGTAATAGGTTCTGTTGTTGATTCCTCCTTGGTTCAGTATAAAACTGATTTTGTGCCTGATTCCATTGGGGTACTACATGTTGTTGGTACCACTATTGTTGGGGTTGATTTGGCCATTTTTAATTTCCCCATGTGTGGTTTGTCCACTTAGGTGACCCCGAATAAGGATTTCCCTAGTTAGGTTGAGGTGGAGGCGACTGATTCCAAGATGGAGTCCATTTATTATGAGTGCAGTTATTTTGCGGTCTCCACGTAGGATTAGGATTCTATCCATAAGGGAAATTACTTCCTTGATGTTGGTTTAAAGCATGTATTTCTTCTTCAACCTAAATGGTTTTTTTCTTAGTATTCTTAATATCTGCCAAATTTGTAGAATGATTTTTCTCACACAGTTGACAAAAATTGACTTTATCCAAAGGACACTCACGCAATATTTGTTTATTCCGACACCTTGGACAATAAATTGACAAGGTCTCAGGGTTGCAGGTTTTAGCTTGTATACCATCTAGGATGGTATTCAACTACACGACAATATCCATTTTTAGATTTGTTATTTCTTTGCAGAGCTTACCTATCTCATTAGTCCCTTTAAAAAGATTAGTTTTGCGGATTCCTCCCTTAGTATGGGAGAAATTCTGACAAAACTCACATATTTGTTCAAGATTTAATTGAGATACACCACTTTTTCCCATTAAATCAAGGTTCCATCGAGCGTCATCATCAAGACTGTCAAGAAATATTGTTTTGAGAATCTCTACACTAATGGTCATTTCTCCACATCTTTTGGAGACAAAGAGGAACCTATCGAGATAATCCTCCAAAATTTCAGCCTCATTTTTCCTTAGCTTAAACAACTCCTCCTTACGATCACTTACCCTACAGTAACTCTGGTATTTTTGTAAGAAAATAGTCTCCATTTCGTCCCAGGATGTTATACTACTAGAACCCAATCCCATGATCCAACGCATTATTGAGTCCTTCAAAGTTGAAGGAAAAAGCTTCAACTTTTGGTTGTCATTCTTATAATCATAAGTCTGACATAGGACTTTAAATTCAAAGAGAAATTGGTCAGGGTATTCCGAAGGCAAGCCACAAAAGGTTGGAAGGAAAGCTGGAGAAATGTTCTTAATGACAGTATCATCATCAGTGTCCAACATAATAGGATAGGTAAACGTCTGGGAGGTTGAGGTTCATTGTGGTTAGGTTCAACTCTACAATCTCCCATGATGTTTAGAAGATTATGTTCCTCAAAAACAATTTCCTCAATAACTGGTTGTTCTGCCAGTTGCTCGATAGGTAAATAATGGAAAGCCTTAAGGGGAGTAGGCTCAAATAATTCTTCAGAAGTGTGGTCGCCTAATCCATGGGCTTCCCTATGTATGATAGGTATGTATTTTGGGGGGGGTCTTTGGTATAAAATGTCTGTGAGGGCCTCTTTTCTGGACCATGTAAAAAAGAAAGCCGACCAAGATATTTTTGGCATAAAACTTTGTATTCAAACCATCTCCTAATAACAATTTAAGCAAAAAGGATTTTTAAGAAGTCCCAAACAATGACGCCAAAAAGTGATAGGCTCTTGTTAGGTCCTACTACTTTAGAATAATTGAATGTCAATTATCGACTGAGCAGTGTCCAAGGCAGTTTGTAGAAGGAGATTATTTGAACAACCCATTTTATATTTTCAGTTTTTCTTCAAACTACAAAAATCAAGTCTAATCTAAAGCCATTACTTCTTAACTTGAAAATAATCTTACTCTAAGAAAATACAGGAATACTAAATTAAAAATCGTAAGACAACTAATTTAGAAAGCATTACGACTAAACTAGAAAGCATAGAAACAAGCAAACTAAAGAACTGGTGTACTACAAAAACAGAAAAGTAAGGAAATATAAAATTAAACATCTTTTGAACAGTAAAGGAATATTATCAACTATAGAAGATAACTTATACATATTAAAAAAAATGGTGCTCCGGATAAACAGACTTGACTCTTCAACAAGTTGTTACTTCCTACTAAACAAAAAATTACCTTTAACAAAGAAAATAACTTAACAATAAAATACTTATCTATTTAGGCTAATGCCCCTCGAGTGGCCAGCTCTTGGGATACTACTTTGTCTTTAACTCACATAAACTATAGATTCTCAAATCCTCTTATTACAAACAATCACTGTCGTTCGAACTCAACTGTTACCAATAGATATAAATCGGATAAGTCATTTTAATAGTGATTTGCAAAACCATGTGAACAGCATAACAATACTTCCTCCCTGTCTTATTCACTACTTATGAAATTACAGTTTTATAGATAAATTTTTAACTAGATCCTAAATTTAAGATGGCATGGATAGCCATTGAAAAATTCTTTCTTAACTTAAAACTAACTTGATGTCTTTAAAGCTTTAAAACATGTAGAAGGCTCGAGAAGAGCCATAAAGTTTTTAACAACAGATTTTTAAAGAACTGAAACTGAATCTTCGACACATCATCCAGGGATCTAGGAGTGGGTTCGCAACATTACTATTGAGGGACATGCTGGCTAAATTCTTGCAACAACCGCATAATGATCTGTTAATCCCTACAAAAACACTCAAATCAACCCATTAAACCTACTTTGGACAATTTCCTCAATAGATCAAAATAAATAAATAAAGCATATTTTTCCTAAAAATAAGTAATTACTTCTCCTAAATTTTAATAAATTGGCATAGGCTTAGGATTGATTTAGAAAAAGTAAGCTTTCCAGATTTTATTATGATGAGGTTATTTTTACCTCATCACCTAGTGTAATGAAATTTGACTCGATAATTAGATAGGAGTATTCTTGTTCACACCTGGCATATGAAACCTCATTCAGAATGTAGTTCAGTTACCCTAAACATCTCAGACCAAAACATAGAAAAAAAAAAGCCTTCCTATGTGGTCAACAAGACATCTAAAACATCTTCCCTACACCTAAACAAGGTACGCATGACAAATTTATTTTACAAGGATATCCAACAAGCATAATAGATAAAAATATAATGATTTTTGCCCCATTCCTTTCTCTCTAAACTATTTTGATTAGGCATCATCGAGAGTTCATTGGAATGAGCACAAAATAAGATAAGTCAAAAAGACCTATGAACCCCTAAACCTGCAATAGCACAAAGATGACAAAACATTGTTAGTGTTAGATCTAAATGCAAGCAAACAATGAGGGATTCCCCATGAAATCCATTTGTTAATAAACTTAAAATAGGAACAAAGGAAGAACAACTAAAATAGATGAAGATTAGTCCTAATTAAGTAAACAACATGATGATCCCATGGGGGAATTGGTGCCAATGATATGTGCAATTGGCCCTTTCTCAATTTCTATGTGCAAATGTGGGTTGATTGAATCAATGGTCAAATCTCCAAAGAGATTTGAGCATAATCTTGTTATGAGCTATGAAAATTGATGGATGATTGGAAGCAATGAGCAAAATTAATTCTCAATTGAAGAGAGTAACTTTGCATGTGAGTTGTGGATGAAGATTGAGGAGAAGAGTCTCCAATTTATAGATTCAAATCTTGGAAGAGATAGTGGAAATAAGCAATGTGGGACAAAAGATAGTCCAATGGCATTGTGCCACTTGTCCAAATGTGATTGGATGAGGTACGTGCAAGTTTTGGCCAATGTGCCAATAAATGCAATTACGTGGCATTTCAAATTTGAGAAATGACATGTTGAAGAGGGAAAAAGGATGAAGTTAATGTCACTTGGCTCAAGGTCAAGGACATGTAAGAGGCTTTTAATGCCTTGTTGGAAGGACCAAGTCCACTTGGCCTTTTTGAATTCAAATAAGGAATATTCCCTTTTGATGCTTTGTGAGGGAAAATAGAAGAATTAATAAATCAAAGTAATTGATTTATTGTGCAACTTGCATTCTCTAGAGAATTTTAGTGAGAAAGATTAACTTAATCAATGTCTTGATCAATTTAATGGAAAATTAGGTGACGTGACAATTTAGACTTAAATAGATGGATTAATTTAAATCAAAATTGAGAGGAAATGATTTTGATTTATTTAACCAAAGAGGAATATGTTAGATTAAATCAAATAAGGTTTAATTTATTTAATTTAATAAGAGGACTTTAAAGAATTTAATCAAATAAAAAGATTTATTTAATTAAATAGAGATGCAAGGTTGATTAATTTAAATTGATTACTTTAATCAATGAAAGAGGAAGACTTAATCCAATAAATAATAATTTATGAAATTAACGGATAAAATGTGATGAAATGCTGAGAATGTGATTTAAGAGGAAACTTTGTTAGTAATCGGGATCAGGTGTGCCAAGACGAGCTTGTACATTTTCCATGTCTACAAGACCACGATAAAGTAACCAAACAAGCTAATGTTCTTCGTATCGCTGGCCAAGACTAAACTATGATGATGCATGATGTTGATGTCCATTGTAGGAAGGATGCACCCTAGGACATCTTGTTATTAGATGATGATGATATTTTATTGGATGATACGCTATTGACACTCCAAGTTGATTAACTTGTTGACTTACTGACCTATACTTGAGACTTTGATGATTAGGAACACTCTTTTGCACCTACTAGACTTGCTTCTGATTGCTTTATAGAAGGATGGAAATGATGACTGATTTATTATGAATGAGATTATTGCGAGTGAAAGAGAGATGCGATGGATGCACCATTTTGGGTTTTTCAAATATTTGGATGTTTTTGGTATTTTGAAATGTTTTGAGGTTGTTTTGATTTTTGGATTTTCCAATTTTTTTTGTTTTTTTTATGAGATTTTATGAATGTTTTTGGATTTTTTCTCGGAGGTTAGTCAAGGATTACCCTTGCTTAAATTTAAGCTCAGAGACGACGTAGTTCGAATGCCATGTTTTTGACTTTTCTGACTTTTTTATTTGGTTTTGGATTGTTGATATGATTTGGATGTTTTTGGGGTTTTTCGCATGATTTTGACGATTGATATGGATATGATATCAGTGCTTTGTTCGGGATTTTGTTGAAAACCAAGCTAGGGTTGATTGATGATGATAACATTGTTGAGGATACACAACAATGCAAGGATAGTATTAAGAAACACGAGAATTTCAAGATTGATAATGATAACATTGTTGAGGATACACAACAATGCAGGGATAGTGTTAAGAAAAATGAGGATTGGGAAGGATATCCCGAGATGATGGATTGGTTGGATTTGATTGATCAGGATTTTGAAGCTTGATTTCGATAAAAAAAAATTGAATGATTTGATGTGACGTTGAAGTACACATTAGATGCAACTGATATTGATATTTTGGATTGATGTTCGATGAAAGATAAAGTTTGATAAGGAAAATATTCTCGTCAAATATGCCATGGATTTGTGATTTGGAATATTTCTAACAAGTTCTTTGACTATTTTTTTATTTCACTTTTTCCAATGTTCAGATCACCACATAAGTTGGACGATATAGATCAAGATTTATTCCCGAAGCAAGATGCAAATATTTTCCCCCAGTGTCTAGCAATGTTTGAATGGCCATGGGTGGATTCTTGGATATATGTATGGATGGATGGATATGGTAAGCACACAAAGGATGCCAAGGATTATCTTGTGACAAGATAAGGTGTTCGAACAAAGGATTCTCATTTGGATAGTGCTTCATGGCTCAGATAACGTTGGGTAGGATAGGATCAATGAAAATGACCCATGTGAAGATGTTTACCATAAGCAAGTGTAAAGTGTGCACCAAAATTTTTCAAGATCAAGATAATTTGGAAGCTGGATGGAGATGGATGAAAATGGTTTGTGGATGAATGGATTTATTATGGATGAGATGGATGGAATGTTGGCTTTATTATGGATGGGATTAGATACTTTCCCCTGAAATGGCACATGTAGATGCTCGATTCTACACATGATTCCTATTTGCCAGGTTTTCATCATGGTTCTTGCCCAAAGCACCGCCATAGTGGTTTTTGCTAGAGGATAATTTTTATCTTTACTATTTTTATGATTTTTTGATTTTTTTTCTTTTTTTTTGAATTCTTATATTTTTTTATTTTTTTAGATTTTTTGCTGAAAGATTTTAAGCTCATGTTGAACCATTTGGTGGTGTCTATGTAGATAATTTTTTCATAATTTTCCATCGATATCCTGCTAGAAGAAGTCGTTTTTCCAAGATACATGCACTTGAATGCAACTTTTGAGATTCCTGATCCGCTTTGTTGATACCGAAGTTAACTTTGTCTTTTTGCGCACATCATGATAAAGTTCCTTTTGAATCCTTATGATGAAGGGTTTCTCCCAACACATGGTCAAAGTGAGAAATTGATATTATTCTTGGAGGCATGGATGGAGTGTGTTTAGGAATAAAAGATGGATTGGTTGACAGTTTGGAACCTTTGACTCTCAAAACTTGCAAAGATGAGAAATGAGGGGTGGATACGGAAGTGTGCATAGAATTAGGACCAATAGCTCGATATTCTATGTATGTCACTTGGGAAGCCTAATTTTACCTTTGTGGACATCTTTGATGGATAATTTTCCCTTTTTGATTTTGCCCCATAGTTTCTTTGACTAATGGAGTTTGATAAGGATAATTTTTCTTTGTATTCTTTGGTATCCACTTGTATTTGATTTGCTTCTTCTTTTTCTTTGATTCAAATCTTTCTTTTGATGTTGGTCCCACTTCATGGATAGGGTTATGGGAAAATGAAGATTTGTGACGTGGCAGGTTGTAGTATTGGCATTGGTTTCACCATAAGGACTCTTTGTGCTCCCTATGTTGACGTTTTCTTGGGACAAAGTTTTCCCCCAGTATGGAAGTAGTACCTTCATGATTTTATTTTGCTTTTTTTGAGATGTCCCGTTGTGCAGGCATCTTTTGATAAATGACCATTGTAGATGATGATATTTCAATTTGCTGCTCTGTTGACTCTGGAATCTCTTGTTTGGTCTAACTTGTTCCCTTGAGTGGATAATGTTGGATATCTACATGTATGATATCCTCCATTTGAATTTGGTAAAAATTTGATCCTGATGTTAACAACTCATCCCGACTATACGAATCAATAACCTACTCCTTTTGTGTAAAAATGTCAAGATTAAAGGAATCATATTCTAGATGAAGATCATCTACGTGTCCATCCAAAGAAAGCATCTCATGGGTAGATGGAGGGGTATGTGCGATATGGATATGATCATAATTTGTGACATCTTGTATAGATAGGACAGTGTCCATTAGATCATTGTAGTACCTTGGAGATATAAATTATTGATCTTGAAAAAAATTTAGAATTGCTTTTGACATGCTTCAGAACATGTTCTTGACATGGGTCAATTTCAAAGGATGGATTATTTATAAAGGCTTCTTGGATATCTTCATTAGGCATGGGAAGTGTCTCAATATCCTCTTGATCTTTGAGTGGACTTGGATCGAATGTTGAGTTAAGGATTTCTTCAATATCTACAACCATGAGGCCGAAGGATGTCAATATGTCTTGGAAAGGAGCATTGCTAGACTTTGGTGAAAGATGTTGATCATGCTTTTGGGTAAAATATTGAGATATGTCCTCTAGCTCATTAGGTGATGTATAGACACTTTCAATAGGATCATTGGTGGAAGGATCACTAATTATAGGATCAAATAATGTTAACACTCCTTTGATTATATGATTGTTGGATCATGTTGAGGGGTATTTATCATGATCAAAAAGTGACTCTTGATGTATGTTGAGTTAATCTTCAGATGAGGTAGAAACATCTTCAAGGTGCCCATTGATGGATAGATCTTGATCATAATTTTTAATAATTGTGGAGGAGAGATTGTCACTGCTATCGCTAGTGGTTGAATCATGATCATTGTCCCCAATGGTTATTATTTTTTAATCAATAAGGTCTTGGATGATATTTTTAAGTCGAATATAATTTGATGTTTTGTGTCCCTTAATATTGTGAAAATCACAAAGGTGCTTCTCGTTATACCATGGTGGTTTCACCATGGTCTCTTGATAATTCACATAAACAAGGATTTTAATGATATTTTCTTGTATCAACCGTTGCATGAACGATTCGATTGGTTCCCCAAGTGGTGTGTATTTTTTTTTTTTACCTTGTGAGATTTGCACTTTAATTTGACCTTGTGGCAATTGATTTTGGAGATGTGGAGTTTGGGTTTGTTGTTGATTTTGTTGATCTTGATATCCACCTTCTTAAAATTGGATATATTATTCTTGATGTGGTTGGGGACACAACCCAATGCTTTGATGACATGGTTCAGCCAATGGAAGAGTACATTGATTTTGGGGTGGAGATGTCTCTTGGTGATATGAATCAACTATTTTGGTAAGTGCAGCAATTTGATCCAACAAAATTTGATCTTGATTTGGATCTTGACACCCCTAATATAGTTGATTTGGTTTTTGAGCAAGCATATTTGGCATGTACACTTGTGGTGTTTGCATGGGATCATGGATACATTGATTCTAGACAATGTTCCCATTTGGAGTGATGTTTAGATTTGGCATTATAGGTTGACTTTGAACATTGTTTGGTTTGGAAACATATTTCCTTGATTTAGGTAACTTTGATTTTGCATGGTGTTACCTTGACTTGGATCAATACATTGAGTTTTTAATATATTCCTTGGATTTTGAACAACATTGGTTTGATTTGCAAATGCATCTATCCCAAAATTCACCAAGTGTAGATTTGATACATTCATGTTTGATAAGTTTTCACTTGCTATATTCACATTTGGTATGTATGGATTGGATGGGATAATGTTGTTTTGTTGAAGACTCATGTTTGGTTGATATATTTGTAAGTTTTGACTTTGATTTAAATCTGTACACATCTAAAAATGGTCACGGTTATTCAAACTACTAATTAATTAAATATGGATTATTTAATTAATTATTTATATTGTTCATTCTTCCAAATTCTTCTAATTTAATTAATTAAGTAAGTCTATTTAATTATTGCCACGCTCCTCTTATTTAACTAAATAAAATTTATAATTTATTTATTTAAATATCACTCCATTTCTAATAGTTTGAATATTTAAATTTGAATTATGGAATATTCTTCTAAACCATTTAACTTCTCATTTAATTAAATATAATAAATGTTTAATTACCTTCACTTCTCACTTAATTAAATATGGTAAGTATTTAATTAACTCACTTTTCTTTCACTCTTCTCACATAATTTAAATAGTAATTATTTAAATTATGGAAACTTCCATTTGCACATGTCACACATATTATTTAATTAACCATTATCCTCAACTTTCAACCAATTTTCATAAATAAGGAAATAAATGCCATGTTTATTTCCATTTTTGAATGAAGAAGGTTTTGTGGGTTGAAAACATTCTTCCACTTTCTTCTCAACCTTCCATATTCCTCCCAACCTCTCAACCTCTCAATCTCATACCGTTCATTCTAGCAAGTTTGAATCTCAACCGTTGATCTCCACCAACCAGATTCTTGCCTCCAAAAAATCTCTAAATACAACCTCTTGGTAAGTAGATTTGATCCTAGATTTCATACATAATTACTATAGTCGCATTCGAACCAGCATATTAGCATAATCAACATTTTAGCATTTCAATTCCATAGCTTAAAGTATATAGTGATACACATGCAGTTTCAATTAATCTCATTCTCTCAACCTGCCATTCTATAAGTTGTTGCTTAAAAACACTGAGAGATAGCATCTTAAAACGAATCCTTGGAGATAGAGGACAATGGAACCAATTTGAAGAAGTTGCTTGTGTTTAGAGTTTGCATTTTGTCTTTCTTTAATTTAGTTTGTTTAATCTAATGTTTCCTTGGTGTATTCGTTTGATTTCCTTTTGATATACATAATCTAACATACACATTTTTGGCACCCACCGTGGGGCCTTCCCCCATTTTAATCTTTTTTGGGAGATTTTTTTTTTTTTGCAGGTGATAGACTGGAAGTATCATTTTGGCGCATACGAGTCTTGGTTGAGTGCATAGACGGACTGTTTCAGCGCATAGACAGACTATTTCGGTGCATACACGGTATCTTTCGACACGTGCGGGGACTATTTAGGCGCATACGGGAATTATTTCAGCGCATACACAAATTGTTTCGGTGCATACACAGGATCTTTCGGCGCATCGATGAACTGTTTTAGTGCATATGGAGGTTGTATAAAAAAAATAAAAATTGTAATTTTTAAATTCTGATTCCGACGCCATCCGTAGATAGAATTTTTCAGTTCGGGTTTAAGTAAAATGAAGCAATCCTAGGATAGAAACTTAAAGTCTAGAATTTATCAATCCTAGGATAGTCACCAAACATCAATTTCTTTTTTGGTTAAAATGAATCCCATGCTTATTGTGAAGCAACATCTTCACTTAGTATAGAAAATTTTCAATTTTGGGATGTAAAATTAAACCATTTTTGTTTGCTATGATTGTGGCTAATAGGTTTATGCTCTCCCCTTAACTGGGTGATCAGAATGCTAGACTTACCTTTTTCCTTTTATGCAATTTCATGCTTTATTACATCCTTTAGAAGGCCTGCTCTTGTGGGAAAAAGTACTCACCCACGAGGAATGACCTAAGTGGGAACACCTAAAGCCAAGGTTTCCAACCCACTTTAATCAAAAGCAAGTTGTTGATGAAAATCCAACTTGACAGTAGTGCATAGGATAAACATCCCCAAAACCTTTGTTCTAAAGGTTGGGAGGTCTCTCGAGGCAGTCTATCTATTGGCACACTGAATGGATATCCTTACTAAAAACCATAGTGTAGAAGCCGACCGTGTCAGTATCCAAACATTGTTTCAAACACAGTGCAAGGGGAGGGAAGAATCTACCCCCAAGACACTCACCATATAATCGCCACAGACTATTTGCTCAGGGAATTCGGTATCCACTTCCGTCACCTTGAGTACACACCTGGAAAAGACAAAAACACGGGCGCCCTCTAGGGGGTGAAATGGCTGTGTGAGTCAATGCGATTTTAAGATGTGGGCTGTGGATGTTATGATGACCTACTTGAAAAATTAAGGGTGAGTCTGATTGAAGTGCTTATTTTGTTCAAAACTTGTGAAAATTTCAAGAACATACACTCTTTGTTTAGCTTCTAGGATTAACAAAACAACTGTCTGCTACTGTATGCTGTGTTTTTCACATTTAAATCAAATTAAGATCATCCAAAATTATCAAACTGTCCAAACATGTTTGTCTAAGAAGTTTAAATAGATGTTTTAGCACATCCCTAGTCTGTTTCAACGCATAGCCTGTCTATTTCAGTGCATCATTGCTCTGTTTCAGTGCATTTGTGCTCTATTTCAGCACATTGCTACTCTATTTTGGTGCATCTGTGCTCTATTTCGATGCATCTGTGCTCTGTTTCGGCGCATCTCTGCTCTGTTTCGGTGCATCCATGAATTGTTCTGGCGCATAGGTAGTCTATTTTGGTGCATTCCTACATCTGAGACTAGACATTTCTTTACTGATATTCAAAAATCAGTCTTCTCAGTTTATTCTTTTTCATGCTCAAAGTTTGGAAGTCTACAACTTTTGTTAAAAGGTCTCTAGAAAGGAAGATCAAAAATCCAAAGAAATCTCTTGGTTATAAGAAGTTATTGAAGAAAAGAAAATTTCTCTACCAAAGTCAAAAGATCTTTCTTGAACACAGGACCTTTATTCATTGATATCATGACTATGTTAAAGGTTTTACTGACGATTATGTTTTAGAACCTTTATACTCACGAGCCTTCTTTCAAAGAAGAGCCCTTTTGCAAAGGCACAACTACATCCAACGTATTCATTCTTCTTATATTCCCCAACCCGCAATTACATATGCTACTCGTCCCAATCAAATTCTGCAATAGAGAACTCAAGCACATTAGTCATTTATCCAAATCGATCTTTTTACAAAACTATAATCAAAATCTCACAAAATGCAAAATCATCTTTATTTTCAATTTTTGGTTTAATTCCCACAAACAGGATTTTCAACCTTTCAATCAAGGAATCACAAGCTAAAAAAAAATTAAAAATCTTTTGAAGTCATAGAATCTTCATTCTATCTCGACTTTCATACCCATCAAAATTTCACTATTTCCACTGTTTTGATTAAAGTTAGTAGAATTTGGGCAAAGCTTATGCCTGCTGTCATGAGATCTCAAAAGCACATAGAAAAAGATGAAAGAGAAAGTACAGTAAGCAAAATGGGTGATAATATTGATAGGGAAGAGAATCCCTTTCATTTTGAAGAGATCATGGAAGAAAAGCTCCAAGAAGCAGAGCAGGATCCCCAATTTCATACTTTTATGGAAAGGATTTTGGAACGAAACAAGGAAAGATATTTTCTTTCACTAGCTAATCAAGGAGCTAAGTTACCTGCTGATTTCAACATGGAAGGGATTAAAGAAGATCCTGAAGCTCCTCCTAATGATTTTAGTGCCCTTACTCAATAAATAAAAGAATTACAAGGGCAAATAAAAGAAATGCAAGGAGGTGCAACAAAGAAGTATGTTTTGGATGATATATGTCCTTATCCATTTGATAGGAGACTCTGAATCATTCCTTTTCCAAAACATTGTGAAATCCCTAAATTCAATAGGTATAATGGGAAAACTGACCCCATTGAACATGTGAGGGATTTCAGAAATATGAGCTTAGAATTTGCTCATGAAGATACCTACTTAATGCGATTGTTTCCATGAAGTCTGGGTGGACAATCCATGGAGTGGCTTTCAAAAATCACTCCCCCCATCAAAACCTTTGAGAAGTTAATAAATAAATTCATATCAAAATACTCCTACAACATCCAGCACTAGATAACCATGTTGGATCTTTGTAAGGTGAAACAAAAAGTAAGGGAATCTTTCACTACATTTTTGCAAAGGTGGAGAAGGGTGTTTGCTAGATACTCTCATCTTGTTCCTAAAATAGAAAAGATTGAGATCTTTATCGATAGAATGAATCAAGAGATGAGTTACAGACTAAACCTTCACTATCCTCAATCATTTGAAAAATTGATTGAAAACGCGATTACTATTGAAGGTGCTTTGGTCAAGCGTGGGGTTCTGAAAATTGATAAGGAAGGTTCAAATTCGTACAACAACAACAATGGTAACAACAATGACAAGTCACAATTTTGGACTCAAAATAAAAATGTTGTGAATGATGGGGTGGTAGATGCTAACAACGTGAAGGTGAAGCCTACCATCCTTAATGTGTCAGGTGTTCAGCGTAGCAATAATGCTGGAAATTCTAGTACCCAAGGTAATGTTTCCAATCAAGGGAATGTGACTAATAATCATGGAAATAATTTTGGCGATAATCAAAACTCAAATATGCCCAGATCTTCATATTTTTTGAATCGAAGGAGTTTTAGTCCCTTGGGCCAATCTTTGGAATCTATTCTCAAAGAATTATTGAATCAAAATGCTATTACATTGCCACCACAAAGAGACTATGAGCCTCGAGTTAAACCACCATCATGGAATGACTCACACTTTTGTGATTATCATAGGTGTAAAGGTCATAAGACAAACAATTTCCAAGGGTTAAAGAATATTGTTCAGGATCTGATTGATAACCGCACCATCACGGTTGAGGGACATAATGTCAATGATGACCATCAAGCATTCCAAGACCCTCTCCCTAGTTATCAAAAAGGGGAATCTTCAGGTGACAAGGGAAAGAATGTTAATTATGTCCATGACATCATTATCAATCATATTTATACTGACGATCAACAAATCAATGCTATCTGAATCAAAGGTAAGCAAGAATATCGAGAGGTCAATGCTACGACAAGGGGATAAGCCAAAATCATTGTCAAAGGAAGCTCATCTAAAGCAGAAATTCCCCCTCCAAATCAATACAATTTGGTTGATCAACTATGAAATACACCAGCCCAAATTTCTATATTGGAGCTCTTAAAATTATCACCTACACATAAGGATGTTCTAGAAAAGGCACTTGTTGATACAACTGTATCCCCTGATCTGGATATAAATAAATTTCAAGCCATGGTGGGACACTTGTCTTCCTACACATGTTTATCCTTTTCTAAAAAGGATGAATCATCCATAACCCATCCACATAATTCATCACTATACTTAGAGGTCATGGTTCACAAATCTCTCATTAGACGTGTCCTAATAGATGGGGGAGCTGGATTAAATATTTGTACTTTGAAGCTAGTCCTAGCTTTGGGATATTCTAAAGAATCTATAGATCCACGAAGGAAGATTACAATCAAGGCATATGATGATGAGGAGAGGACTTCCAAGGGCCTCATCATGCTACCAATCAGAGTGGGACATGTTGTGAAGAATACCTTTTGTCAGGTTCTAGATCGGGATCTAACTTATAACATACTCTTGGGTCGTCCATGGATCCATGACCTGCAAGTTGTTCCATCTACTTATCATCAATGCTTAAAGTTCCCATATGATGGACAAGAAGTAACAATACCTGCTGATCACATTAGCAGTCAAACTTGCTCTAACCTGAGAGCAACTCAGAACACACTCGTTCCACATAATAGAGAAGCCTTGGCCATCTCTACCTCAAAGTACAATGACCAAGAAAAATAAATGATAACTAATTTTGGTGCCAAGCTAAAATTGAAAGATAATGGAATAAGAGAGTATTCTTTATCTCTTTTTGATTTACCCCTATCTCCAAGATCCTATGGTCAACCATCGACATCTATACAACAAGCTACAGCAGCTTTGGCCTCAGCTTCAGTTCCCATTACCAAGTTTAATGGAGTGTTTATCAAAGCAAATTAAATGGAAGATAGAGCTATCCTTGATTGGCTCTATACAGATGAAGAAGAATTGGTACAATCTATCAAATTGTCCACAGAACAATATGGAAAATGCTATGCTATCATGCAACAAATGGGCTATGAAGGAAATGGCCCTATAGGTAAAAGAAAAGAGGGTATCATTGAACCTATCCAACTGAAAATAATGCACCAAAGTGATAAGACTAGGTTGGGATATGCTGAAGATACAAAGGAAGAAGTGATACAAAAATGTCTAAAGAGGAATTAACTGAAGAAATCCTAAGAGTTCACACCAACAATTCTGACATAGACTCAAATGAATATGAATGGGACAGCTTCTCTGATGTTACCTTTACCTCAAAGAAAAGGGTGGATGTCATACACAAATTTACACCTACAATCTTACAAGGGGAAAGCTCAAGGCCTCTGCTTGATTACGTCATACAAAGGGACCATGACTCGAGTGAAACCGATTTAGTTCAAAGTGAGGAAGATCTTTCATAGGAGGATGCCATCCTAGACCTCCCCTATAATGATGTTAATGATAGTATCATGATTCTAACGGCCAACGACCTCACTCATCCCAATGATCCATTTCCTTTGGTCCATCTTGAACTTTTTGATTGGGAACAAGTCGCACCTATTGATGTCCCAACCTTTCCTAATGACGAAAGCATTATAAAATTCCTTTTTTCATCCCAACCGGAAACAAGTTCCATCAGGGACTCACAAGATCAAAGTTTTCGACAGGAAAGTGCCAAGTTTCTCAGCTATGAAATAAATAGCATAAAAGAAAGATCTAATGGTGAAAACCTAACAAAGGCAATATTAGATCAAGAAAAGAGAAAAATAAAAAGCGTATCCAAAGGTGAAAACCTTTCAAATGAACCAAAGGATGGGAAACTTGACACTCTCTCAGAATATTACTAGGGAAGGTCTCCTATCTTAATTGAACCAACAGAGGCACTCAATATAGGTACTGCAAAAAAGCCCAAAGTCTTGCAATTGGCTACATCTCTAACAAAAGAGGAAATTCTTGGATTTAAAAAATTTATGAAGAACAATCAAATCAGTTTTGTATGGTCTTACGCAGATATGCCTGGATTGGATCCAGATCTCATCATGCACCATCTATCTATTATGTTGGGGGCAAAACCTGTAAAACAAAAACTCAGAAAAATGCATCCACATGTTGCATTGTTGGTTAAAGAGGAATTGAAGAAGCTTTTGGATGTCAGATTCATTCGGTCTATTGACTATGCGGAATGGATCTCCAATATCATACCTATTTCAAAGCCAGATGGAAGGATTAGAATTTGTACAAATTTCAGAGATTTGAACAAAGCATGTCCTGAAGATGATTTTCCTTTGCCTAACATAGATATGATTGTTAATTTGACATCTGGGCATGCAATGTACTCATTAATGGATGGATTTTTAGGATACAACCAAATAAAAATTGCACCAGAGGATGAGGATAAAACAACCTTCACATGCCCTTGGGGTACCTATTGCTGGAACGTACTGCCATTTGGGTTGAAAAATGTAGGAGCTACATACCAATGTGTAATGATGATTATTTTTCATGATATGATGCATACATTCATGGAAGATTATGTCGATGATCTCCTCGCCAAATCTAATACCCGAGAAGGACTCATAGATATTTTATCTAAACTTTTCAAATGAATGGAACAATTCAAAGTAAGACTTAACCCAAAGAAATGTGTCTTTGGGGTAAAATCTGGAAAGCTGCTAGGTTACATTGTATCAGAAAAAGGGATTGAGGTAGATCCAGCTAAGGTACAAGAAATTCTTGATATGCCACCACCAAGGAACATCAGTCAATTGCGCTCATTACAAGGATGATTGCAATCTATTAGAAGATTCATAGTGCAATTGGCGGATAAAAGCTTACCTTTCACTCATCTCCTACACAAGAATGATCCATTTAAATGGGAGGACAGATGCAGAACAATGTTTAATTAGATAAAGCAATACCTAATGATTCCACCAGTGCAAGGTGCGCCACTAATACTATATATTTTTGCCATGGAAGTGTCTTTAGGGGCATTATTGGCACAAGAAGACAACTCAAGAAAGGAACGAGCCATTTATTATATTAGTCGAACATTGACAAGTCATGAGCTGAATTACACATTCATTGAAAAATCTTGCTTAGCGGTGGTGTTCACTTCTCAAAAGTTATGAAACTACATGTTAGCACATACAATAAAGCTTGTAGCTAAGATTGATCCACTTAAATATCTTCTCAATAAAGCCACCCTAACTGGCAAGTTGGCTAAATGTGTCATGATCCTGAGCAAATTTGACATTCATTATGTGGATCACAAAGCTATAAAGGGACAGGTAATTGCAGACCAGTTAGCGGAAGCACCAATGCTAGCGGAACACCCAATACACATTGATTTTCCTGAAGTCGATGTATTCATAACAGTTATCAAGCAGTCATGGGCGCTATACTTTGATGGTTCCTACACTCAACATGGTTCAGGAGCAGGGATTCTTTTTATTACACCCCAAGGACATACAATTCCAAAGTCTCACCGACTAATGTTTCCTTGCACAAACAACATAGCTGAGTATGAGGCATTATTAATTGGCATGAAAATTGTTGTGGACTAGAAAATCACAGAAATTCAAGTTTTTGGTGATTCACAACTTGTTATAAATCAAATCAATGATGAATATCACACTAAGGATGACAAGTTGGTACCTTACAAAAATATGGTGGATGATTTCAAGAAATACTTTGTGGATATCAAGTTCATACAAATTCTACGTATTGATAATAAAGCAGTCGATGCAATGGCTACAATAGCATCTTTACTCCAATTGATAGAAAATCAAACACGGTATGATTTCATGGTGGAACAATTGTTTTCTCCCACCCATGACAACCCAGAAACACAGACCATTTTCCACTTAACCAATTCTGATTCCCCCTTATATGGCCAAATTTACACTTACCTAAAGGATGCGGTTTTACCTTTAGATTTGTCTAGAAATCAGAAAAGAAACTTCATCCGTCAATCCTCTCGTTACACCTTAATTATTGACGTCTTATATCGGTGTGGTCTAGATGGTACTCTCCTTAGATGTCTCAAATGTGATGAATCTGAAAAGGCCTTAAAAGAGGTACATGGTGGAATTTGTGGGACACACTCAAGTGGACTGACCTTAGCAAAGAAACTTATTCGATTAGGTTACTACTGGCCAACCATGGAGAAGGAATCATTCATCTTTGTGAAGAAATGTGAAAAATTTCAGATTCATGGGAATCTCATTCATGCTCCTGCTTAGGAATTACAACCTTTCACCACGACATGGCCTTTTGCTCAGTGGGGATTAGACTTGGTTAGCAAGATACACCCATCATCTTCAAATGGACGTCAATTTATCATTACAGCCACTGAGTATTTCACTAAGTGGATTGAAGTTGTTCCCCTGACAACTATTACTGGCAAAAAAATCTCTTCATTCATCTTAAATTATATCATTTGTAGTTATGGTATTCCCAACTCCATTATCACAAAAAATGGAAGAACCTTTAAAAATCAAGATGTTGACGAGCTATGTGAAAGATTTCACATGTAACATAGGTTCTCTATGCCTTACTATCCACAAGGGAATGGTCAAGCCGAAGCTTCAAATAAAACAATTCTAAAGATTTTGAAGAAAATAGTGAATGAAGTAGGTCGTGATTGGCAAGTCCAATTGAATCCAGCATTATGGGCATACAGGACAAGCATTCACACACCAATAGGTGCTACTCCTTATGCTTTGGTTTATGGAGCAGAAGCTATTCTACCACTGGAAGTTGAGATTCCTTCACTTCGAGTATCACTTAAGGGGCTAATCAATGTTGAAGACTACAGAGTATCACGGTTGCAAGAGCTGGAACTGCTTGATGAATGATGTCAAACTGTAGTAAATCATTTGAAGGGATATCAACAAATTATGGCCTGTAGCTACAATCACATAGTCAAACCATGTACTTTTCAATTGGGTGACTCGGTTCTCAAAGAAAACCCTTGAAATCAACAGGATCAGGAAAAGAAAGGCAAGTTTGAGCCTAATTGGCTAGGTTTGTTTGTTATCATTGCAACATATGGATTAGGAGCATATCAGTTATCAACAGCAGAAGGGGACCTATTTGAAGATCCAACCAATAGCATTCATCTGAAGAAGTTTTATGCCTGAAAATATCAAAAACAATATAAAAAGTCCTAAATAAATAAAATAAAATAAAAAAATCGTCGCCTTAATGAAAACCTGGCAAACAGGCATTTTGGTAACAACAAAAACATCATAAAATCAGGAAAAGGTACAATAAAAATAAATGGTGAAAACCTGGCAAACAGGCATTGTTTGTGATTTTGTTTGGCTCTATCATCTATTGGGATTCATTCTGCATATCCATCTTTCATCAGCATTATATACCTTGCCATCATGTTCACATCACATCATCTTCATGAAACAAACAAGGATCTCATCATGGCTTGATGATTTGGGGTTATCCTCAGCACTAGTTGTGTTTAGCAAGAGTCAAAGTACGTAGTCACTAGGGGGAGTTCGCTTCTTGGAGCTTTTCTAGCGGATAGTCGGTAGCATGTGTCAAGAATTGGAATATCAGAAACAACAAACTTTGTCCAATCAAACTGAGTCTATACAACTGTTTGATAGAAACAAATTGGATGATCTTAATCTAAATAAAATGAAGGATGAACTTAAAGCAAAAAATTGCAATTGTTGTTTTGATATTTGATGACATCATGTCTTTGGAGTGATTCAAGGATGTACTGAACTAGAATCACAAGGAAGAAGTCTGATTTTTATTGGTTTGATGTTTGTAAGCTAATCATAAGTATTATGCAAATTGGTCATGGGACATGATCTACAATATATCATTGATGACATTTCAGAATTTTCATAAGAAAATGGTTACCTTTTGTTTGTTTACGCAAGCAATACTCAGGTCATCTTGGTTCAATTATACCTCGATGCTTGTATTAACTTGCTACATCAAACATCATGGAAGCAATACTGAGGTCATCATTGGTGCTAACATACCCTTTGATGCTTGTACTAACTTCCAACATATCAAAAGGCTCAATGATGAAAATCAAGCACAACATGAAATGATAACAAGGAGAATGATTCATCACTACATTATAGGATTGCATGATTCATATAGATGTGCATTGTTGGAGGCTATATCAAGAAGATTTTTGGAGGCTACAAACAATGATTGAGTACACTTGGACATTTGTTACCATTCATTGCATTACCATTCATTCCATTACTATCATTTCCATCTCATATGCATAATCATTTTCATTCATTAATCATTAATATCATCTTTTCATCTTTCATATCATCATAATTCATCATTACATTTGCATGGCCATTATTTTATTCATCTCATAAACATTAACATTTACATTTGCATTATTTCTTTTCACACATATAGGTTACCATTTTCAATCATTTAGGTTATCATATTCCTTTCCATTTCCATCAGTATCATATTATGTTATATCATATCACATGCATCTCAATTATAGAACATCTCATTTCATTATCATTCATATCATTTCACCATCATTTATTATCATTCATCACGCATTTACATTTTACATCATCATTTCATCGAATCTATATCAGCTACATAAGTCATTTATTTTTCATCTCATATTACATTATCACTTCATAAACATCATATCACATACATAAACTGGTTGCATGTCCATTTCAACTACATCATGCATTATTAGATCACCAATCATAGCATTATCATTTCATCATTATCCATGTAATATCATTCATTAAATAAACATATCATAAATCCAATTATCTCATCTCAACACAATTTTCCATTCATCATTACATCATATCATTTTCATCATACTAAAATCATTTCATCACATCTCACATCCTACATAAAATAAAAGAAATCATTCACATCATCATACATCAAGAAAATCATACATGACATAGCATATAGAAATAAACATTGCATCCATCACATAAGCATAAATCATTCATAACATGTGCATAATCAAATAACCACTACATATCATAGATCTCATAAAAAAAAATGTCCAAAGATACAAGGATATCAAATGTTTCAAAAAGATATATCAAATACAATGGAAAGAATGTGTCAAAAAAAAGAGCTCATCACTGAGGGGCACATGGCTGCTACTACCTCCAGAGGTAGTAGTTCTCGATGGATCTCTGCTCCCAGAAGCTCTAATCTCTCATCTCACTGTCTGACCCACACTCTTGGTAGCATCTTGGAATGACTACGTGAATGATCCGAGACCGGGTACCCGACTGTGTGAAGGAAATCCTCCTCTCGAGAGGTACAACCTCAAAATATCTCATCCTGTAATACTCGACCTCCCGAGCAGTCTCTAGTCCCTCTGCAAAAACCTCTCCTATAGAGGTGCTCTCGATTGATCTAAGTAATCTCTCGGCTACCCCCTTGACCTGTACGCATTTCTCCCGGAAGATTTCTCTCTCTGCCATGAGCTGAGCCATCTGTGGGTCAGGAGGTGGTGGTTGTGCAACCTGTGCCTGCAATTGGCTGATCATCCCCTGAGCCTATGCTAACTGACCCTGAAGAGTCTGAATCTCTGCCTTCAACACATCAATCTGTCCCTATGAGGGATCCCTGATAATAATCCATGGATTTGACATGCTGGCCTCACCCACTGCTCTCAAGGTCCATGGCCTCGTACTGAAGGGAACATCGAAGAAGTATCTCTGTCCTCCACCCCCACCACCTCCATCATCCTCACTTTCATCACTGCTATCATCCTGACTGCCAGAGTCATCCCCCTCATCTCCCTCCTCATCCACATCCATAACCCCTACATCCTCTGCATATACCTGCCCTTGCCCTCATTGTATAATCGGTCCTCCCAATAATGGAGTAGGCTCGTCTAGACTAGTAAACCGTGGGAAGGGATGTGTGTAAAAATAGGCTGCATAATCATCCATCATCCCTGCATCTGTAACCTCTGGATGCATAGCCCACTGAGCTGGTTGTAACTCAAAATACTCTACCCTGGCCAACTCAATGGTCACAATAGGACCTCACTCTGGTACATCCTCCCAGCATCTGGCATAATGTGCCACACCCTGCGGCATCAGCTAGACCAACTCAAGCTGCCTCAAGACTCTCATCACCAAAAACCGCTCAATAATAAAAGGAGTCTGCCCAATCAAATATCTAGATCTCGTGACATACGACAAATCTATGTCATTTGTCTCCCATGGTTCACAATCTACATATGGTCTCCAGATGACCATATCCAAATCATCCAGCACACGTCACCAATACTCCAGATTTCCTAGCCTCGACTGGACAAGCAGCCCTGTGTATGCATAAAAATTTGGAAATCCAAGAGGTCGGTCTCTCCGAACATTGGGACATGTGATAGAAAAATTCTCCCAAGCAAAAATCTGTAGAAGAGTAACTCCATAGGAGATACTCTTCTCATCTGTGTATACGACCTGATGAAGATCGTGGTACAGATGGGCAAGCATACATGACCCCCATGTGTATCTGGTCCCATGCAAAAGCATATCCTCAAGAATCCTACCCCAACCAACTAATAATCCCTTTGCCCTAAGATCAGGACAAAGGAAACCACCAATCATACCTGCTAGAACTGATGGAAGAGGGGCATATCTCTGTACCATATCTTTCCAGGCAATCTCATACCCACTGATGTGAGGATCCTGGAAAACCCGTCTCAACGCATTAATCCCTCCGATCTCCTTATGATCGTAGATCACAAGCTCTCCGACTACAGGAATACCTAGAATCCTGTATACATCCTCTGGCGTCACTGTGATCTCACCTGTCAGAAAATGAAAAGTGTTGTGCTCACTATGCCACCTCTCAGCCAATGCAGTCAAGAACACCTTGTTGACCCAATACTACAGGATACTCAATAGAAACCTCAAGCCACATTGGTCTATAACTCCTAAATCCTCATGGGACAGTCGATGAATCATCTCCCACGTGTAGAGAAATCTCTCTCTAATATGGAGGAGGTTAAAATCCTCCTTTACAACATCATCAAACAATCATGTGAATCAATCAGCACAGGATATATCAATCAATCAATACATCAAGCAAGTTCTAGAAAATCTATCTATCATTACTATTTGTTTTTCATATCACATGAAAGCAAATCTATCTATCATTACTATTTATTTTTCATATCGCATGAAAACAAATCTATCTATCACTACTATTTTTTTTTTATATCGCATGGAAGCAAATTTATCAGACCTATTTGTTCTTCAAAGCACGAAGAAAAATTTATCACAATGCGCTAATCTATTCTTGATGTTATTCAAAAGCATAAAATTAGTTGTTTAATCTAGCAACACTCATCAAGCACTAAACAATGTTTCTTCAAAATCTCAAATTCGGGAAAAATTTGCAGATGCGCGAAACCATGTATGCGCAACTTTACGCCATGGATGTGCAAAAATAGAGCTGCTATGTGAAACTCCACCAAATGCATGAATCTAACTACTCTATGTGCCACAACAGACTTCCTATGCGCTAGTCTATCAATTGGATGCGCTAAAACAATTACCAAATGCACTAAATGACCCTATGCACCAATCTAGCAATCTAAGCGAGCATGATTCCCCTATGTGTGACTTTAACTACCAAATGCGTGACTTTATCTACCCTATGCGCGAAAACAGGACTTAAAAATTCTAAAAATTGCAAAAAAGTAGAAAAATCAACAAAAGAAATTTACAAGGAGGATCAGGTTGACTTACCAGAGGTCCATACGTAGGTCGTCTCTAATACTAGTGGGCCTGCTTGAATCTATGGTGCTCATAAGGCATCGGCATCATGAATATCTCTCTCAGAGCTCTGAAAATTCCTAAAGGTTACATGACAATGACTTTTCACCTTTTTCACCATTTAAGGGGGTAAAAGTGTGAAAATATTCAAATTTTTGCTAAGGTGAAGCACTATTTTGAGAGCTAAATCCCGATATCTCCTCTGAAAATCATGTCAATTCTTTTATCATGCGATTTATCTCTCGAGGGGGCATATAGCATCAGTAATTTCTAAAAATTTATGGGGCAAAAATCTTTGAAGCAATGCGTAAAACACATCACTTCAAAGAGGGGCAAAATGTACACATCTAAAAATGGTCATGGTTATTCAAACTACTAATTAATTAACTATGGATTATTTAATTAATATTCTAAAGTCATCTACATATAAATAAATTTAATTATTTATTTATATTGTTCATTCTTCCAAATTCTTCTAATTTAATTAAATAAGTCTATTTAAGTATTGCCACGCTCCTCTTATTTAACTAAATAAATTTTATAATTTATTTATTTAAATATCACTCCATTTCTAATAGTTTGAATATTTAAATTTGAATTATGGGATATTCTTCTAAACCATTTAACTTCTCATTTAATTAAATATAATAAATGTTTAATTACCTTCACTTCTCACTTAATTAAATATGGTAAGTATTTAATTAACTCACTTTTCTTTCACTCTTCTCACGTAATTTAAATAGTAATTATTTAAATTATGGAAACTTCCATTTGCACATGTCATACATAATTAAATAAATTTAATTAACCATTATCCTCAACTTTCAACCAATTTTCATAAATAAGGAAATAAATGCCATGTTTATTTCCATTTTTGAATGAAGAAGGTTTTGTGGGTTGAAAACATTCTTCCACTTTCTTCTCAACCTTCCATATTCCTCTCAACCTCTCAATCTCATGCTGTTGATCTCCACCAACCGGATTCTTGCCTCCAAAACATTTATGAATACAACCTCTTGGTAAGTAGATTTGATCCTAGATTTCATACCTAATTACTATAGTCGCATTCGAACCAGCATATTAGCATAATCAACATTTTAGCATTTCAATTCCATAGCTTAAAGCATATAGTGATACACATGCACTTTCAATTAATCTCATTCTCTCAAGCTGCCATTCTACAAGATGTTGCTTAAAACAACTGAGAGCTAGCATCTTAAAACAAATCTATGGAGATAGAGGACAATGGAACGAATTTGAAGAAGTTGTTTGTGTTTAGAGTTTGTATTTTGTCTTTATTTAATTTAGTTTCTTCAATCTAATGTTTCCTTGGTGTATTAGTTGTTAGAAACCCTAGATCAAACATGCAAACCTAAACACCTTCCACAGAAGAGAAAACATAAAAAAGCAGATCTTTGCATGTGAATGTGCAAAATGATATTATTCAGGAATTCAAAGTTACAATGAGATGATTTGCTTTATAAAAGCAAAGTATGCAACCCTAATGTTGACCTAAAATTAGCTCAACTAAATAAAGCTTACTTATTAATTAAGTAAACTAATTATTACCTAAGCAAAACCTAAGTAAATTTATGCAAGTGTAATTAAATATTAATTACACTCACATTAGTTTGATTTCCTTTTGATATACATAATCTAACATACACAAAATCTACCATTGGGAAAGGTGGTCCAAAATTCAGATTGGGGAAACTCACATTTGTATCATTGAGGTTTGGAGGAGATAATGATGTCATGTATGGATTGCATAAATGTGAGTTTTGATAATCAATTGGCATTGTGAGACTTGGATATTTTGGTTGACTTGGATTGCTCATGATGTATGAATCAAGTTTATCTTCCATGTTTTTCTTGTGTTTTGACCTTGTTGGCCTTTAAGGGATTTAGGACCAATGATAAGATGAAAGATGAAAGGGTGAATGACATGGGTGTTTGAACTTTTAGGAACTTTGGAGGAATACTAGACTTTAGGATTTTGGATTGGGTTTGATTTGGATATGGACTTATAAATCCCAATATGTTGGATGTTATCTTGGGGTAAACCTGTCCACAAAGATGATAATTCAACTAAAAGTGTGAGGAAGGATTCATCCACAGATATTTAGCCAAACAAAGTGATTTTGATTTTGATTGAAGGATTTACCAAAAGTATAATATGAATGATTTTTCCAATGGTTCAATTTTTTTTTGTGGGATGGATATGGTAGATGTTTGGATGGATGAAGTGATTGATTTTGATCCTAAATGAGCCTAAGGACTTTGTTTACTAGACCAAGATATTGAAGAACATGTTTTTCCCTAAGAGTATTTCAAACCAAAAGACCAATGTTTGCATAGAAAACCATATGACAAAAAGATACCAAGCACATGTGTGGGGTTCAATTGTTCTTAACTTTGCTTAATGAGTTATTTTTACCATAAACACTCTCTTGATTAGCTCTTCAAACTAAATGTCTAATGTCCTAACTTCTTCTCATCCCACAAGCTCCATTATGTGGAAATCAAGACAATAGTTTCCTAATGTTGACTTTAGTGAGAACAAATTATGATATAAATCCAAACACTTAGAAGCCTCTAAGGATGAAATCCCTAGGGAAAGCAAGAGCACTTGGATTTTTCAAAGGTATTTGTTCCCTCCAAAGGGTTTGAAATTTTGAAGATTTTGTGAATGTTTGTTTTCAAATGTTTTGGATCCAAGAAAAGTATTTTGATCTCAAGAATATGCACAATCCTAGGATGAAAAGACAATATTTCTTGGGTTCCCACTTCGATAAATCTAGCTACGCTTACTCCTAGCAGATGATTATATTCTTGACCACACATGATCCCCCTTATAGTGCACTCACTTCTTGAGTCAGCCAAGCATCAATACCCATAGAAAATACCATGGCATACTTCTCATCTCTACTAAAAGTCATAAGAATGTGGGGTGGCTTTAGAATGACCATTCTTGCACCAACAAATAGATTAGGATTTTGGGCTTTCTAAACAAGAGTTTTAAATGTGGTCATTTCATTCGTGGGAGACCATCCATGCAGCAAGGGACCATTGTTTCCCTTCTTTTCAGAATGATCCTTGTGATACTTGAACTTTCCTCGAGTACCCACACTTATATACCAGTTGGAAGTCGCTTGGATTTAACATATTACTAGTTGGGTCATTCCCTTGGGGTGAGTAATTTTTCCCACCAAGGTAGGCCCTCTAGGATAAAAAAAAGCGAGCAAACATATATGTAGTTCGATTGATCTTTGTTGAGAAACAAAGAGAGAACACTCGCGATATGCTCCACTCACACTTGAAAGATTTGTTCAACTTTAAGAACCCAATTAAAAATGTGGAGGTAATAAATTACACAACCTAATCTAAAAAAAAGGACTTTTAATTCTCAAGATCACTATAAGGCGCAAGAGAAGTGCATACGTCTTTTTGATGATATTAACTTGTGAAAGGGATCAGAAAATAAGTAGAACACATGTTCATTTTAACCACAAAGCAATGATATGAATTATTTTTAAGCACCAACTTGGAAGTGTGATATTTTCTTCTTCATTTGTTAAGTCCAAAAAAAAATTTAGTAATTTTTCCTATGGTTCTTTTAAAATCCTTTTGTTTTGTTCTTTTTAAGTCCAAACAAAATTTATTGAATCCTAAAAAGCAAGAATATGACACATCCTTAGAAGAGGGATTATAATTTCTCCCTAAAGTGTTTAAAAACACTTGATACAATTAAATAATGAGGTCATAAAGAACCCTTGGTCTTTATTTCCCTTCCTTCACTTTCGATCAAGCCAACCTTTTTTTTTGGTAGTTTTCAGCAATTGTCAGATTTTGCCATTTTTGGTAATTTCGCATGCATAACTTTGAGAGTCTTGTTTTTCCCAAAAAAAATTAAAACTAAGAAAGGATGAATTTCCAACGAACATCAAAAATTTGAAACATGAGTTTCGGGTTATCAGCAAAAACGAGTTTTAAAAAACTAGAAAAAAACACTAAATTGTCATTTTGAGGGTCGAGATGAAAGTTTCAAACCCCCCAAAAAGTGCCAAAATGGCCACCAACTGACTCAAAGTTTGATTAGGAATATACATGCCACCTCATAATGAAACCACCTATAAAATTTCAGCCCAAATGGACATTTGAGTCAAAATTTATGACCTCTTGAAGTCCCTACATCACAAAAACTAGTTAATATTGTAAAAACAGAGGGCAAAAACTAGTTAGAAGTAAAAAACAACCAAAGTAGCACAAGTTGAAAATAGTGTGAGATATAATTTTTACCAAACTCCAATGGTGCAATCCATGGGTGTGACATAGTTTGAGAAGGTCAATGACACAATATAGCGTCGCTGATGACTGAGAGCGGCACTCTACACACAAATAGTGACCATGATTGCGGCGTTGTTTGTCAAGCGGCGTTGTTTGGAATTTGGAAAACCAGCGATGCACTTTGAAATTTGAATTTTTTGGGAAGGAAGACTCCAGTGGCACAGTTTGGAGTTTGGAGCAGTGTAGTATAGTGTCATTTGATTGATAGCGGCGGAGTTTCCTATAGACACAAAAAAAGTAAAATAACCACGAAATTTTTTTAAAAACGTGATGAATTTCTCTAGATTCGTCCTCCTTCTAGCACCAAAATGTGAACGGTGAATCTATTCTTGTACAAACACAAAGAAAAAACACATGATTAGATCCAAAAGCAAGATAGAAGCAACATTCCCCATGAAATTAGATTGAACATTCAAAATAGGAAATAAAATGAAGAACACAACAATGAAAGCAATCAAATCCTATTCTAATGAGAAAACTCTCAATCCCATGGGGGAATTGGTGCCATTTTAATGTGAAAAATGGCCCTTTCCCAATCCCTTAATGTAATTGTGATGATCTTTAATGAAAAATTGTGCTTCCTTGATGAAATTTTCCAATAACCTACCTATAATGGATGAAAATTGCTCAAAAACTTGAAGATAATGATGTTGCATAAAGTTGTGGATCCTCAAATCAATAGAGAAGCTCTCTATTTATAGGAGATAAGGATGGAGGAATGTGAAATAGGATGAATGTGGGATAAAATATGGACCAATGACATTGTGTCACTTGTCAAGATGTGAATGGAGGAGGAATGAGCATATTTTGATGAATGTGTGCATAAATGCTATTAGATTCAAATTTGAATTTGATGAAATGAGAAGTTGGAGGGAGAGAGGAATGGAGTAAATGCCACTTGGCTCAAGGAAAATAACATGTAAGAGGCATTTAATGTCTTGTTGAAAGTATTCATCCCTTTTTGGAGGGATTTTTGAATTGGAAGAATATTCCACAAAAGATTCCCTTTTGAATGAAAATTGATAAATTGATATATTGTGCAAGTTGCAAAATCTAGAGGATTGGAGTGATTGGGATTAATCATGATTTGATTAATTTAGATTAAAATTAGTTGATTTGACAATTTTGACTTAGATTTTTGGATTTAAAGAGATCCAAGTTGAGAGGAATAATGGATTTAGATTTAATTAAAGAAAGTTTGATTTATTTAATTAAAGAAGGTGGTGTTAGATTAAATGAAATAAATATTAATTTATTTAATTTAAAGAGTGACTTTAAATATTTAATTAAATATGGTGAATTATTTAATTAAAAGAGAAACTATAGCATTAATTAAATAAAATGATTTATTTAATTAATAGCAGAGAATAACTTAATCAGATAAATTTGATTTATTTAATTAAGAGAGGAAATATGATGAATTTAATCAAATAACGATTATTTAATTGAATTAATTAGTAAAGGGGATGATTTAGGAAGAAACAATGTTAGTAAGATCAGGATCAGGTGTATAGGATCAATTTGCATATTTTTTGTGTCTACAATATGTTTAGTAATATATTTCTTGAATTTTTTCTCAAAGATCAACAATGTGGTATGGAAAGAAAATGAACTGGTATGCAAACAAATATACTCATATTCTAGGAGCTTGGCTAATTGTGATCAAGAATTTGAAAATTTCTTTAAGAATGTGCTTGGAAAGTGTGGTTCATTCGGTACTTCCCTTCCAATAAGAGCAATTAAAGTTGGTTCCTCTTCCAGTGGCATGGAGAAAAAGTAGAAAAGAGAAAAAGAAACTGTTGAATACAACCCTTCGGAATGCAAGATTCCTAGAAGTGAAGGAAAAGGAAATTGTGGATATTTGAGATGAAGAAATTGATGAAGAAATTGAAATGAGCAAGAACCAGAAAAGAAAATGTTAGAGGCTACTGAAGAAAAAGATGATTTGACAAAAGAGAAACTACAACATCCTATTCAGGAAGAAGGTGGAATGCATAAAATCTCCAAGTTATGGTATGTTAGACCATCATATGATCATAACATGATTTTGAGTGTACTAAATGCTCATGTTGAGCACTGCAAGATCAAATTGGAAAGTTTGCAAAAAATTATACCTGAAGAAATGATTGAATGCAGAAAAGAAATAATGAACTCTGAGGATAAAGACAAAGAAGAAGGTGAAGTTATCTCTCATTTGAAGGAGTAGTTTAGACTATCACTTACCAAATTGAAGAAGAAAATGAATGAGTTGAGGCAATACATAGGTGCAGTTAATAACATCTACAACTATTATATTCGTTGGCCTCGCGCAGTTGGAAAATACAAAGAGAAATTAGAGCAGATTGAAATATTGTTGAATGGGATTGGAAAAATATTTGACATGTTTCAGGATCAGGATGGTACAATCAGGAAAATAATTCAGGAGCTAAAGTCTGAGCACACAAAATTCCAATTCACCAAGAACACACTGGTGGACACTTTTTGGAAGGTGAAGGATCTAACTGAATGAATACTGGAGCAGATGGTTGAGATACTAATGAAAGGTGAGAAACTAGAGGAAGCAATTACAATTCCAGAATCTATGATTGAAATTGTCAATAGGACATCCAAGAACAATAGCATGATTATTATCATTGTGATCACAATAGATGCTTGGAAAAAGTTCGTTCTAGAAATGAAGGAAAATCATAAGATAATTTTCTAAAGTAACAGTTAATTTATTTCAAAACTAATTCAAATTTTGAAGTTTTGGTCAAAGGGGGAGAATTGTCGGCATATATGTTTTGAAGTTTTGGTCAAAGGGGGATAATTGTCGGCATATATGTTTTGAAGTTTTGGAGATTTTGAACACATGTTTTGTCTTTCTGGCATATGGCTCCTATGCTTTTTCATTGATGTCAAAGGGGGAGAGAGTGTAGTGAAAATTTTCTCATCAATCTTCGGGGGAGCTATGTTTTGAAATTTTTAAAGCTTAAGGGAGAGAGAGAGCAGTAAATTTTGGCAGCATACTTATAATGATTCAGACACTTAGTCATTTTTCACTAAGTTTTGCCATCAATGCCAAAGGGGGAGATTATTGGTATATGGCTTGTAATTTTTTTCATTGACGACAACCTAAGTCATACATCCAGTCTACCATATAGTCTTGGTTTACACCAGAAAAATAGATTGAAGAATAGGGCATCTGGTTAAAGGCATAAAATTTGATCTAAATTCCTCACCAGACTTAAATTTAAAGTTGCCTTTAGATATTTATCTTTGTTCATGCATATCTATGGTGAATGAATGGTAAAATATATGTAGTCCTTAGAAGATAGCACGGATTTCATAGCACTATGAAATTTCTAGTTAAGTGAAGTTTTGTTTTAAGGAAGTTGTCCATAGTAGAGACCTTCAGGATCACTATTCATTAGTATTTGCAGATCTAGGAACCCTCTCTATTCTCTGCCCTTTTTAATAAGTAACCTGTGCTAAGATTCATTGCACATTATAAAGCCAAATCTTAAATCAGAAATGGAGTTCAAGATTGTTGTTTGAACCTATAGCAAATGTAGAACAACTTCCCATCATAAAACTTTGTTTGTAGATCCAATTCCCTCCTAGCCTAACTCACGTAAGTCCGCCCTATGATTACTAGCAAAATCACATTAAACATCAACTGAGATATTCTATGCAAGTCATGACCTGCCACCCAAGAGACCTTGCGGTAATTTTCAGTAACTTGCTGGATATTTCCTTTCAAGAGAGGTAATTTATCTACCCATTACCTATGTTGAGAAAGTGTGCAAAAACACCCATCAACAAAATTGGTGCTAGAAGGAGGGATTTTGGGGAGCTAAACTGGATCGAAATGGGTCTTTCCCCCCTGAGAGATTTTTCCGAATACTAAGGTCTATGTTGAACAAAGGGGAATTTCAAGAATTATCACCCCCTACCCGAGCTAAGAGAGCCAAAAGAGGTGAAGTATCCACTTCCAACTCGTCTGACCAGACCATTCTGCTTTCACCCCCATCTTCTTAATCATTTCCGATAGCACCTTCTCCCACTCATCCTCTCAAAACAACCTTTTGGGTTGTTGCTTCCATCGGGCTAGACATTGCCTTCCAGCCCAATGTAGTCCCACTTTTGGGTGATGTCTCATTGATTCTTCTAACCATTCAAAAGCCTCAAGCTAGTCTGGCTCATCCACCTCCACTACCGCCTCCAATGGCATGGTTGGTGAATAATCCATCCCCTTTGGTCTTCAGCTTGTACCATGACATGCCAAATAATCTTGAAAGCTTTTGTATGAAGTTCAACCCCCAAGATTCGTAGAGGATAGCGGAAGAACATATCAAAATCTTTGAAATAGCCTTGAAGACTATGCAGATCATTTATGAGGACATATCTTGTCGGATCTTTCCCTATTCCTTGGGGGAAGAGGCCTTTTACTAGTATGTCAATCTTCTAGCAAGAACTATCAACACATGGGACCTACTAAATAATGTCTTTCTGCATAAATTCAAGATTTTGATCAATCCTTTAGAGCTGTACCAATAGTTTATGTCAGTCTGAAGGGAGGTCAAAGAGCTTATCAGTTCCTTTAATGATCACTTCCATAGGGAATACACTTGATTGCAGGACCCGTATGCGCTTAATGATACTATTTTTTTGCTAGTTTATTATGAGGCCTTGGACAATCTCACTTCAACATTAGTGAAAAGGATGTGACCACCTCCCGCAATATTAGTAGACGCTTATGTTGAGGTCATCATCATTAGTACTAACTTGGGATAGAATATTTATGGTTCATTGCCCTATTTGGGGCAAGTTTCTCATCCTTCAAAAATTCAAGGGCTTACTCAAGATTTGCAACACCAAACGCCCTTCATGAATCTGGTACCACAGCTTCCCATAGTGCCTCATCCGAAATAGCCCGTGAACCAGGCACCTCCAGTTTTGCAATAATTACTACCTCAGCCACCACAAGTTCACTCTCAGCTTTCCCAAGTGTTGGAATATCTTCAGGCTTCTGAATTCCTACCTGATCATCAAAATTAGTCGGCTGCACAACCAATTTTCCTTCAGAATTCAGCCTCACAATTGAGCAACATGGAGAAGGATCACATCGATGAGCTGACAGAAATGATCAAGAAAATTTCCATGGATACGACTCAATTGAGGAATAAAAACAATCAATTGTAGGCTTCACAGAGAATTATCCAGGCCAAACTTAATCAAGGTAGCTATGACAATCGTGAGAACCACAATGCTGGCACATCTTCTGGACAAACTTATGATAGGGGTCAAAATGCAGGGAAAAAATTTGATAGGAGGCCCTCCCAAAGACATAACTGAACATGGAACACAAGGAAAAATAATGGAAATTTTCCTATGCCCCTGGACTAGCTCAGTAACAGTGACAAAACTACAAGTGGAGTATATTTAGTCAAGGTTTCCTTGTTCGGTTGGTGTCGTATCCATAAAACAAGTCAGCATTCTGAATTGGATTGTCTAAAATTCCTGATGGCTCCTAAAAAAATTCAAATTGAAGTCCAAATATGGCTCTAGGTGTAGAGACATCATCCCTTCATAACAATACGACTCCTTAGTGCTGGTCAACAATCAAGCTCCCTTCCCAGGGGCTGAGAGCAACCTGTCAGAACAAGAAGGCATCACTACAAGTAGCAGTGATAAGATGAAATAGGTAAGCACTGAAATCCCTTTGGCTCAGCTTTTCGATTTAGAAGATAATGGTCTCATAGATGAAGAAGAGCCTAGGGAAGATGAAGTCCAAATGTTTCACCAAAGGACTACCCCTTATGACCTTAGGAATAGACAAGTTGGTGGGCACGCTGGTGGTCCTTTCATGATCTCCACTCCACCTAATAATTTTAGCACCCCTCCTAACCCAAATTCAAGCAACAACCTAGGTTATCCACACATACCTATGCATTACTTCAACAAAAATAGGCAACAGAATCAAACCCAAAACCAACCTATTGACCCCTCCCAAAACACTACTTATGATGTTGAAATTGAGAAAATGGGACAATATATTGTGGAGGATTTTAAGAAGGTCAAGTTAAGTGTCTTCACCTTCGATTTTCTTAATATCCCAGCTATTAGAAATGATTTATTTAGGATGATCAATGGGACCCCTTCATCCAGACCAGCCCAAGACACACATTCAAGGAGGGTTTCCTTTGAGGATCAGCAAAGTGAACCGGTTGTGCAAAAAAATTTCAACAAGAAAGTTGATCCGCCTGCAAATCAGCAAGCCAATAAACAACTTGCTAAAGAAACTAATCAGACACAAGCCCAAAAAAGGGGCCATGATAAGGACAAGGGTCAAGTTGCCCAAGTGGATGTTTCTAGAGGATTGTTTCAAGAAAAATTTTAAACTCCTACCTTCTTGACCACTATCTGAGTGTTTGGGAAGAACCTCCACAATTGCTTGTTGGACTCAGGAACTTCCACCAATGTCATGCCCCTAAGAATGTGAAAGGCTTTGGGAATAGTTCCAACTCCCTCTCGCTATAAAGTGATGCAAATCAACAAGACTGAGATTAACATAGTTGGCAAGATCAACATAATACCCATGTAGATTGTTGTTCATCCCAGAATTCAACAAACTATCAACATCCAAGTTGTGGTTATCTCAAACACCTATGGCATAATTTTTGGAAGGGATTTTATAAAAGAATTAAATGGATACACTGCAACTGACTATTCCCATTTTTGGTTGCCATGGAAAGGGATTCCAAATCAGATTCGAATAGATCAGGAGCCACACATGAGGTTCATGATCATGAAATACAAAAAAATGAATGAAGTGTTGTTAGTTGAAACAAAATTGGGGAATTATTCTTCTGTGTCATATTCAAATGAATAATAATTCTTCAAAGAAAAAACCAGGGAGGTTCTTCTTGTGTTGTGTAGTCCACCTACTAACCTAGCCTGTACCCCTGAGAGCATGAAAGTGTTGATCGAGTTAGACGATGAAGAATCATGTGAGGATGGGAATCTTGGATTGTTGGATGGTTTCCAAGATTTTATGGAAAAATATGTCCAAGATCAGCTCAGTTTGGGAGCTAGAATGAACTTTCAGGAACTCCTGTTGCCTAGTTGGTGCAGGGTGCACAATGCTTCCCATTCATAATTTGAATATTGTTTATGTCAAACAATAATTGAGCATATCAAAGGACAGATCACTCCAAGGGAGGAAGCTCGGTCAACATTGCTAGAATAGGCACGTTCGGAATCTACGCCTCCTCAAAAGGTTGTTGAAATGAGACCACCATCAAAATCATAAATCAGGTATACTGACTCTAGGACCAAGGACTCTCCCAGGTTCTAGACATTGCACTTTTACGGGTCCAAATCCAAGCATGGGGTTGGAGCTGGCTTCGAACTAATTGGTCCCAAAGGTAAGTCATATTTCACTGTTGAAAGAATTTAATTTTATTGCACTAATAATGTAGTGTAATATGAGGCATTAGTCTTGGAACTCCTCATGGCATTAAGAAGAGGTGTTAAAATATTACAAGTCTTTGGGGACTCTGAGTTGGTCGTAAAGCAAGTTAGAAAATTGTACTCTTGTTATGATCGAAGACTCGCTAATTATAGGCATTGGGTATGGGATCTATTAGAAGGGCTAGATGCATTCAATATCTGGTTGATCCCACGCTCTCAAAATCACACTGCCAATGCCTTAGCACAAGCCGCTAGCACCTTGCACCCATTGTCATTGTCTAGCCTCAAAAGGTTTACAGTTGAGCTTACTTCCATTCCATTCATACCAGACAATGTAGCCAATTTTCAAGTGTTTAATGATGACAAACACATCTTGGATTTCATCACCAATTTTGATGTGTTCTCTACTCAAATAATTGATGAGATTGAGCATGAGGAAGATGAGATAGATATAGAAGGGGTCATCAATCTCAAATCCAACACTATCCCGAGAGGAATGGTCCAACTCAAATGTATATTTGATTTGTATCTGATCAGAGGACAAGATCAGCAGACAAAGAGGGATTCCATCAGTAACCAGTGTGACACCTATAACCTCAGAATGGCTGGGGATGTTAGGAATGTGTTTGTTGGAAAGGTGTGCATACCAGAAGAAAGAAAGGGTATAGTGGACGCTTTGCAAAAGTATCATGATGTCATTGCTTGGAGCTATGAAAAATTGAAAATGTATGATACATCAATCATCACCCACACCATCCCTCTCAAATTGGATGTGAGAGAATTTCAACAGCGGTAGCGCCCTGTCAATTCTCTACTAGAACTAGTTATATACAAGGAAGTGTAGAAATTGTTGTCCACTAGGATTATTTTCCTGGTTAGACATTCCACGTGGGTGGCCAATTTGGTTCTAGTTAGAAAAAAGAACGGAGAAGTCAAGTTGTGTGTTGATTTCCACAATCTGAAGAGAGCTTCAGAAAAGGATAACTATCCTGTACCATCATTAGATGAGGTATTGTAGATATTAAATGGTTCTCATATGATGTCTTTCCTGGATGGGTACTTGGTGTACAGCCAAGTTATGGTGCAGCACGAGGACCGACATAAGACAACATTTACCACCAAGTGGGGTACCTTTTCCTACAGACGAATGTCATCTGGACTCATCAATCTCGGTGCTACATTCCAATATGCAGTGGACATTGCTTTTAAGGATCTGATTGGAAAGTGCATAATCATATACATGGATGATTTGATAGTGTTCTCAAAACAGAGGAGTGATCATGTTGTTGATTTGTGCAATTTTTTTCAAAGATGTCAAGAATTTGGGTTGTCCCTTAATCCGAAGAACTGTATCTTTGAGGTCACTGAAGGAAAATTGCTTGGACATGTACTCTCAGAAAAGGGAATCTCCATTGACCCCAAACACATCCAGGCCATCATGAGGATCTAGCTGCCAGGCAGCAAGAAAGAGTTAAAGTCCTTCTTCGGGAAAATAAACTTCATCAAAAAATTCCTCACAGGCTTTGCTGAAATTGTTAAGCCACTCAATGCTATGTTGAAGAAATATACTAAGATTGAATGGATCCTAGAAGTAAAGTAGGCTTTTGAAGAGATCAAGAAAGAGATTGTTGATGCCCCAGTACTAGTCAGCCCCAAATATCTGAATCTATTTTAAATTTATTCATTTTCCTTAGACCACTCATGTGCTAACATATTGACGTAGAAAGATGATGATGGGAATGGACACCCAATAGCCTTCATGAGTTCCCCATTAAAGGATGCTTTTCTAAGATATCACAAAATTTAAAAGAAAGTGTATGTTCTCATCCATGGAGTCAAGAAATTCAAGCATTACATCTTGAGAAACAAAGTATTTTCCATCGTTCTTGACCCCGTATTCAAGACATTTCTCATACAAAACGAGTTGGGAGAATGCAGAGCCAAATGGGTGACCTTGCTGCAAGAGTATGATATGGAAATTCAACCAATAAAATTGGTTAGTGGGTAGGCTCTTACCAGGATGATAGTTGAAGTAGTTGCTGAAGCTAGACCTTAAATTATAGTGCAACAATACCAATTAGAGGATATCTCTCCAGGAGAATGGTATGATGACATAGTGTACTATCTGTTGAATCACAAATGTTTTCCCCACTTGTAGGGAGTCCAGAAATGCACCCTTAGACTGAAGATAAGTAGCTATATGCTACAAGGAGCTATATTGTACAAGTGGAACCATGAAGGCATATATCTAAGATGCCTTGGCAAAGAAGAAGTGGATCGAGTCCTGAAGGAGTTTCATGACAAATTTGGCACGGGTCATGGTTCCAACCTTTCTATACCACATCAAATATTGAGGAGGATATTTATATCCTACGATATTTAAAGATGCTCATAATCATGTCTGTGCATGTCATATTTTCCAAACTCTGACAAATAGAGAAAGGAATACTGTTGTCCCACTGCAACCAATCCTGGAGGTAAGATTGTACCACATAGGAAATGTACCACATAGGTAGTTATTGAAGTCCTTGAAAGTTTCATTTTAAATCACTTTGGTTGCCCATATGCATTGGTATGTGATAATGGCCCTACCTTCTCCTTTCTTAAAATTGTTGTTTGGGCCTTTGATTATGACATTGCCCTCAAATTTTCCTCCAAATACTAACCCCAAGGCAATGGTCTTGTAGAATCTATCAAAAAAAACTTGATCACTGTGATTAAAAAATTAGTTGATACGAACCCCAAGGACTGGCATACCTAGCTCCATTTCGCCCTATGGCTGGATCACATCTGTCATAAGGCTGTCCTCGATGATTCCCTGTTCCATCTGGTCTATGTCTTGGAGCCAATCTTTCTAATACACCTAAATATTTCCACCCTCCAATTCATTAATGATTTTTATGGAGGAGACCTTAGATAATTAAGGTAGCTGAGCTACTACACTTAGAAGAAATACGAGACTGTGCAATAGAAAATTTTGACAAGCATCAGGGCGTAATCAAGAGATGGTTCGATTGTTGAGCCAAAATTAAGGCCTTTAGAATTGCAGATCTAGTCCTATATTGGGACAGGGCCCATGAAAATAAAGGGGGACACAACAAATTCCACAAGCTTTGGCTTGGCCCCTTTCAAATAGCTGAAATTCGGGGAGACAATGCTTTTCATTTGAAAACTTTAACTGGTGGGGACATCTTGTTGCCTGTCAATGGGAAGCACCTAAACCATTACTTCCAAGCTTGAGCTTATATAGATATATTCTTGTAAATATTTATACCTATGTTAGAGTAGGTTGCTTTTGTTTTCTTTCATTTTGTTGTTTTGCGTTGCTCTATTTTGCTTGTTTCTTGATTTTTTTGTTCTTTTGATTGAGAGGCTTTTCATTCATGCTACGATGGTCATGCTCGCTCGATGAACGGTTCACTTTGTTGTCCGCTCTTAGTGTTTGTTGGATAAATATTCATTATCGACTATTAGTCTTTGATAGATGCCTAGAAGGGATGGTTTCCTCACTTGAACTCTATTCTAGAACTCCATGCTTGGTTGAATCCTTTTACACGCATCTTAGATCTTGCACAAAAAACATGTTAATTATCTCTTAAGGGACATGCAATGGTGGCTATGATAATTTGGTAAGTGATAAATCTCAAGTCCTCTCTAGTGACCACTATTTTTCTCAAGCCCATCATAGGCTTCAATGCTTAAACGGTTGAGAAAAATAATAAAGTGCAGAAAAGGAAGAAAGAAAATTTTGAAATCAAGCAACCATATGGGTGTGTGATAACTCTACCAGGGTTATGGACACTTGGTTGGCAGTAGAGCAATATTTGTGGGATCACAACGACAACTCTGTCAGGGCTATGGAGGCCTGACTGGCAGCGAGGCAATGTCCAAGTTACTTTTGGTGTTGGGTGATTCATGTAGCTTGCGAGTTTGATTAGCTACTTCTTGTCACGGTTCCTAAGAGAAAGAATGGATTCATTACACACACTTCTAAGAAGTTTCATTGTTTGATTCAACTAGGGATCTCATTCTCCTATTTCACTTTTGGATGTCAGCCCATGGTCTACGAAACTAGAAATTCTTGGTCCTGAATGAATACTTATCCCTTGAATGCTCGGGAGCATTCACCTAGCAGAGTTTCCATTTGTTGTGCCCTTCGCACACATGCCCCATTCAGAATAGGGACCCTCTCTTTCTTTCACCTCGCCGGGTCATTTTTGTCATCACCTCATTTTTCATGCCCCCGTTTTGGTGTCCCAAATAATCAGTGTGCCTCCAAAGTGTCATCTTAGGTTGAACATGTCTCGCCCCCTCAAAATTTGCTAAGTTTTGGAGCTCCTTTGCCATCTTACCTTGTGTTGGCATCTATGGGACCTTTTGAGCATGGCTCGCCAAGTTTCCCTTGTCGAGTTTCCTTATTTGATTTTCTCTTTGGAATGGCATGCGCCCCTCTAACTTTCGGGTCTCAATTTCCTCATTTTCGTTTCAAAATTGCGTTGAAACTGGCCGTCTATCATGCCCTTCGGGCCCAGTTTGTTGGGTTGCCTTGCCCGAGATTCCTATGATGGTTCGCCATTCCAAATGGCTGATGGCTTGCATCCTTTCGGCCCATGGACCCTGGCGCCCTCTTCACCATCGGCTTCACACTTAGTAATTTTTGGAAAACTGCGACCCCACGTCTTTTTGGCCCTCGAGTTTCGGTCCTCTCATCATTGTCCTAAGTTTAAAACTCACCAACCTCACCGTTCATCGTACCTACATTCATTAAATCCATTAATTTCACTTAGAAGTCTAAATATTAGCACCCATATGTCATTTTCACATGTCAGGAAGATCAAAAAAGTGCAGCGCCTCCTCAACCTTCACTACATTCGCGTCTAAGACCTCCCTGTGTTGATCCTTGCAAATTCGTCAAATAAATACATCAAGTTTGAGAGGTGATTCCATTTTCTGACCTCCTATCACTTTTTAAGTGATTTCACATCTAAGTAATTAGTAGAAAGGGGGGTAAATTGCACGAATTTGGTAGGGAAACGATAGTGCCAAAAAACCCATATATTGAAATCTCCAAAACATCCCTCCAAACACTTAGAAATCGAACTCAGAGTTTTGTCTTCCCGCTGTTGTCCTTCGAATTGGGCAACAACACCCTCTGGGCTCGGGACTCACCATTACCTTTTTGTTTAAACTTTAAACTTACAAACTTGCCTCAAATGGTGAAATGCCCTGCGGGTTCCGAACTTCAAAAATCTACCCCGGATTATCGCTTTTCCTTTGTTATCTTGAACGACATTCTTGCCCCACCCATTTGAGCCTCAAACCTTGGCTTGCCATTTGACGTGAGACCTACATCGAAGAATGAACACCTCCAAACACCCCTCAAGTCCCGGTCCATAGACTTCCGTCTAAGGGTCGTCGTTGCCATTCTGTTGTTTCAAACGGTCGTTAAGTGACCACCTTCCTGCCCGTGGGTCTTGAGTGCCTCCCTACTACTTAAGAGAGAAGTTAAACTAAAAACTCTAAGTCCTTTCCTTCATCGGACCTCGCCCATTGGAATTCTGCCGTCAGGATTCTATCTTGTTTCAGTTGTTTAGAACAGAGAACGTCAACCATCCTTTCGGCCTCTATACCCTAACACTCACATCTCTGCCAAGTTTTAACAAATGAAATGAGCGGTGAAAGTTCTCCTTGGTTCCAGTCCACCAGGTTGCAAGTTTCAGACTTCCATCCCTACCTCACCATGTCTCATGGCTATTCCCCAACAGCTTCACAGCTCGAGCACCCAACTAACTAAAGAAATTAAGAAGTTCTATCATGCGCGCTTCGTCCTTGTGGGTTCTAAACTCTAGAACTCTACCCCTGGAATGTCGATCCTCCAAAGTTTAACCAAATGGCTAAAATTTGACAACCTTCCCTCAATGTGGTTCTGAGTGCCCTAATAATGACCCAAATGACTTCTGATTTGAAAAAAAACATTGACCCACTTGCTGAAATTTGACCCTCTCCCACATGAACACTTCAAATTATCCAAATCCAAGGTCAAGATAAATCATTTGGGTCTCCCTACCCTGTTCGCTCTTTAGAACAAAATTTTGACTAGGGAAGTCTAGCCTCTGGGGCCCAGACCATCCAAATTCCCTCTAGTGAACTATTGATGATAATTTTGACTAAGTGTTAGATTTTTGAAAGATTAATTATCCAATCTTACAGTGTTTTGTAGGGATTTGGCTAATCGTTTGTATCGTCATGCTTGATTATGCTTACCCTCGCTTCTATGTGTAGGATTTATGGAATCGGGTTTAGAAGCCTTGAGGGAAATCAATGACAAAGGAAAGATAACTACCAAGGCTCCTCAAGGAAGATAAAGATCAAATCAAATATCAATTCCAAGCAGCACTGTTGCATTCCAAGGTCACCATCAAGTGGAAGGATATCACTCACACCAATATCATGCATGTTAACATTGATGACTTCATACGAAGGGTTAGAGTAAACCACAAAATAGACTATGCAAAATTAATCATAAGTAGTGAAATAGCTAAGGTTTTAGGTTTCCCTCCCACTTTGGTTTCCCTGGAACTAGTAATGGCTTACAGAGAGGCATATCAGCCAGAAACAAGAACTATTGTTGACCGAGATGGGAATGTGTTGGCTGACATGTCAGCCTTAGGAATAATGAAAACCTTCCATATCCTAGTATTTGGGATGATGGAACTTCCCATTATCAAGGAGTGTAAAGAAGTGTGGGATGAAGACCCCATGAGATGCAAAAAGCTCATAAATCAATACTAGATCAAGAACAAAAGGGGCAGCACTGCAAAACTTCCTCAGGAACTCTTTCGTAGTGATTTCATCGAATACTACCATGATCTAGTCACCCTCTTGAGTAGAGTAAAGGGCCTCCCTACTGCGACCTATTTTCAAGAATGGATGGTATACTTCGTTGAGAAAATTCTTCATGGAAAGGACAACACATTCTACTAAGGAAGGATAATTAGTGATTGCTTCCATGAGCAATTCATGAACGTTAAGAATACATCCAAGTTCTATATGACTTCTTACTTGGTATATTCATTGGTTGATCAAAGGCACTACAATGGATTATTCAGAGCTCTAAATGAAGAGCCTGGTAGAGAACTCAAGGTTTATGACAGATACCCTCAACTACAATTCAGGAATTTCAAGAAGGATTATTGGAGGGTAAATGATGCCTTCATTTCTTATATCGTTAGCCTACTCGGGGTGGCTTTGAGAGAAGAGTCTCCCAGAGTGCTCGAGATTTTCTAAAAAATTATGCCTTTCTATTCATTTAGTATCCTAAGTTCACCTACATTCCCACCCAAGGATTTTTAGAAAGACCAAACAGGCTGCCCTAGTACCCTAATGACTGAATAATATTGTTAGAACTCTCTTGGTAGTTGCAAAACATTCACACCCTTCTGAGCAGTAAGCATCTAGTAGGGATTCCTTATCCTCTTACACTCAGCTAGGGAATGTATGAGCCCTATATTTCCCAGTGTGCCCATAATTCGAAGAAGGAACTAACGAAGTAGCATTTCAAATCCCACACGGCCAGACCGTGAATGGATCTATATGGCCATATCAGGAAAGTAATTGGATAGGAGTATGCCCACCTCCATAGTGTTGAATATTTATGGGCCAATTTCAAAGATGACTTTGAAATGTGAATAAGGCACTATATGCGGATGACCACATATTTTGTAAAGAGGGTGAAATTGTTCTCTGTGCCCGATCAACTTGAAGAAGATGAGAACACCGTAATAGACCCTAGGTATAATGCCATTGCAAATCTACCACTGCTAATGATTGATTAGGATGAGCAAGAGGTCGATGACCTCGACATTCTTACCAAGCCTATTGAGGCTCGAACGAAAGTATGGATTGATGGGAAAGATGCTCGTTTGAAGAAATAGCCGGTCGTCCTGACATACAAGGGGCTTCAAAGTGATCCAAGTCAATCAGAGAGTAAAAAATAAATCAATAGGAGAAACATCAAAATCCCTTCCATCTGATCATTCAAGAAAGAGAAATTAGACTAATAAGAAGCAATATGATCTGAAGGTATACGCTAGAAAGGCTTCCAAATGTGAACCTTCCAAGAAACATAAAAAATCAAGTAGCATCACTGAATTTCTTGTGATTCAATAAGATCCATTCCATGAGGGAGAAGAAGCGGAGAGTGATCAAACAAGGTCTCCACCTATGTCATCTATTGTTGTGACTATTGTTGTTGCCGCTACCACCCCACTTAACCCACATGAATTAGTTGCTACCCCTCCGTTCGCAGTGGATATCTTTGTCCACCTCGTGTCTACTTCTCCCATTACATGGGTAATATCAGTGGATTCATCCTCCACCACCACTTTGCTGATCTCCTCACCATCCATGTTCCCATCTTTCTCTTTTTTGACTGTTTCCACTGCAACTGCAATGCCTACCCTTACCCCCCTTACCCTTCTGGAGACTTTCATAAAATATATGCAAAATGTGCCATCTGAGCTCTCGGGAATGTTTGCAAACCCAATGGTGCAGGCTGCAATTTCCCAAGCAATAATGAGCACTCTAGTTCCTCCTCCTCCTACTGAGCCACCTAGAATGGAAGCCACCATGCAGATTTCTAAAGAATTGGACCGCCAACAATAAATGAAGGCAGCCAAAGGGTTGGAAGAAGAGGCGGATGACTATCATGAGCACCCAATATATGAGCATTAAGTAATTGATAAGGTCGCCTATGAATCTTCTAATGATGATGGTGAGGGTCTAGACACAAGGATGATTGAATAAATTCCCAATCCCAAGCTTGATGCAGAGTTGGCCAAGCAACTCAAGGAAATTGAAGATAAGGAGGCTAAAAGATAACCTATCAGTGAAGAAGTGTTTGTTGTCATAGAGAAATAAGGTGATAGACCTCTAGTGGAAGAACATGACCGTGGCCTTAGACATGATGAGGAGATTATCCATCATGATGATTATGAGCATAATCCTGAGAGAGAGGTTGAAGTTCATTAAAACCTAGAAATTGAGAAACTCGAAGAACATGTGCATGATAAAGAACATAATGAAAATGATGATGAAGGTGAAGATAACCCCAAGGAATGCCTGCTCATTAAGGTCCCTATCAAATGTACGGTGTTCATCTAGGACTCTGGAAAGGACAAAAATGATGTGAAGACGGAGCAGGAGGATGCTTTGAATGATAAATCAATTGACGTCGAGGAGGATGAAAAGGAAGATAAACAGGAATCACCTAAACAAAATTCCTCAATACCTGACTGGTTGGAGAAGCAACTGGAAAAGAAGGCTCCTACTTCAAAGGGCCCAAAGACAAGGCTAGAAGCTATATTGGCTTGACCCCAAATTGGCACCAGGAAAGACAAGAAGCCCAAGATCATATCAAAGTTAATGATGAATGCCTTAGGATCAAGAATGGTGCAAATAGCTACGCTAGTGGTGGGAGAATGAGAAATAAGTTATAATATCTCCACCATTGACTTGGGAGTAGCCACTAGGGAGAAAAAGGTAGATCACCTCCAAGAATCTGTTGCCATGGTGGTGCATCTAATCCAGTAGGATAAGATATCAAAAGAGGAGCTCAAAGCATAGGTGGCTGATTTGACAACCTATATCCAGTAGTGGTCATCCACAGAGGAATAACCAACCACATCTTTGGCCTTGCTGTAATTGTTTTCCAAGGAGTAGATAAACAAATTGGAAAAGAGAAAGAAGTTTGACAAGACCACAGAGAGCTAGTTTCATAAGGTTTTGGATATTGTAATTGCAGGCATCAATAGCATTGTTCGGATAGTGTACAAGTTCCTAGACATACGGAATTTTTTTGAGGGCACAAGGAAAATTTGCACTAACTTCCCAGCGAAGTATGAATCTACCTACCCAAAGATTGAGTCTATCCTTATGCTTCCAAGCAAAATATGGGAAAAGGAATTTACATTCAAAGAAGATGATCAATGGCTTATGGATATCTTGAAGCGAGGCTTTGAGAATCAGAAAGAGAGGCTAGAGCAAGTACTTGAAAAAGTGAACTCGGATATTGATTGGGCCAAGGAGATTTGGTCGTATTGCGGCCGATATTTAAAGTTAATGACTGGGTATGATGTGCCCGCTGTCCAAATCAACCCACAGAAGGTAAAGCCTCACTTCCAAAAGAAGATGGAAGATGGAATGTCGAGTGAAATTTCCATAGATTTCATGAGTTTTGTTGCTTGAGCCTTCGTCCAATCCAAGTTTTTCAAGGACCACACTGCCAAGTATGATGAAGATAGGGAGAAGCTTGTCAACAATTCCAAAGAGTGGAGCTACCAAGTGTTGAGATCCGACATCATAGAGGTCAACAAGATCCAACCGATGATCCTAAACTTCATGGTGTATGCAGCTTTGAAGAAGCAAGAAGGAAACCATGTTATTGATGAAGCATTTCTACAAGAATAGTTGCAGCAAAAGAGAAATCCGTAAGAGGACAAAATGCTACAATGCTGCCACTAAAAGACAAAATAGGGATATGGATAAAAATGTATTTTAAAATATAATATATTGGGGGTAGGGAGAACCCTAGGTTACATTGAAGTGTGGCCACACAAATCAAAATCAATGTTGGCCACATGTTCTACTTTTGGGACATTATAAATAGGGGACCTCCTCTCATTTTCAAGGAGATTTGAGTTGTTGTAATGACATGCTACTAAAAATTTAATAGAAATACATTGAATTTGGTGCATTTGTGAGTTTCTTCTCATGTTTCATGATTTATCTCTATTAGTTAGATAATCTAGTTAAAATTTACTTTTTTGTCCCATTTCCTTTTGGTTAACTTTGGTAGATTTAATAATGTCATTCCATGGTTATGAAGATTTATGTTGTGTAGATGCCTTCCTTGTCCATACTTTTGGTTGTTTGTTGTTGGTAGATGGATGTGCAAAGTTAGTGTGGACTTAAGTTTGAAGTTTCCTTTAAATATTTATCGTTGTTCATGCATATGTATGGTGAATGAATGGTAAAATATCTGCAGTCCTTAAAAGATTGCACAAATTTCATGACACTGTGAAATTTTTTGTTAAGTGAAGTTTTTTTAAAGGAAGTTGTCCACAGTAGAGACCTCCATGACCATTGTTCATTAGTAGTTGTAGATCTAGGAACCTTCTCTCTTCCATACCCTTTTCCCTTTCTTTTAATAAGTAACCTATGCTAAGGTTCATCGCACATTGTAAAGCCAAATATTAAATCAGAAATGGAGTTCAAGACTGTTGTTTGAACCTACACCAAATGTACAAAAAATTCCAATCTTAAAAATTCATTTGTAGATCTAGTTCCCTTCGATCCTAACTCATGTAAGTTTTCCATATGATTACCAGCAAAATTACATCAAACATCAACTGAGATATTCTATGCAAATCATGACCTGACACACGAGAGACCTTGAGGTAATTTTTAGTAACTTGTTGGATATTTCCTTTCAAGAGAGGTAATACATCTATGCATTACCTATGTTGAGAAAGTGTGAAAAAAAACCCATCAACACCTCATAAACAACATCATATACATCATTATAAACACAATAATGATCTGAACAACATAAAACCCTAAAACACATAATATCTATCAGAATGTCGCCACACAAACATAATCAAATGATCAAAATGTATCTAATGTATGTAGAAGTTGATAAATCCAACTCCATAGACCTTGAGGATCACCTGCATGCAAATAACCTATCACATAAAGAAGAGATGCAGACAAAAAAGCAAGGGTGCTCTGAAAGCTAAAAAATATATTAATTAGAGAGTTAGTAAAATACAATGATCGATCCTTATAAAAGGAGATTATGCAAACCTAAAAGTAACCCTAATAGGTAGAAATTTAATAATTAATATAATTATTAAATGTCACAATATGCAAACTAAAGTTAAATCTTAAGAGAGGAATAAAAGTAACTTAATTAACATAATTAAGTTAAAACCCTTACTCTAACACCCCCCCTTAAGATGAGAAAGAGTGCAGCTACAAACATGTGCAAGAAAGAAAAGGTAACTACAATGCATAAAAGTAAACATGGGTCCTGGAAACTAGGCCTGATCAGGTACTCATTTACAAATGCAATGCAAACTAAAGGAAATGACGTAAAGGAAAAAACCCAGTGGGAACAAAACTCCTCCCCAAAATAGAATGCAAAGAAAGGAATGCAATGCACTAATGAAAGAAGATAGGAGGTGGATTACATGATACCCCCAATAGATATCTTATATCATATAAGTACATATACAATGGTCTCCATAGGAGAGATAGAAAGAGACAAGAAGGGCCCCCCACAAAGAAGAAACTCTTGTCGCAATGGTAGATGCTTGATGTAGAATCCAAAAAGAGATCCTGAAACGACAAATGATATTCCTCCCCTTGGGAAGAAACGGATCCAGAGGACGATGTCGAAGAAACCCTATGAAGTGTGATGAACCAATTTGTCTTGAGGTGTGTGCCATGATAAGATGTTGAAGAATCTTTCTATCTGAACTGAAACAAATGATGTCAAATCCAAACTGATATGGAGAATCCTAAAATGCAACCTCTGAATGCATTGATGATGGTGGGCGTATAGTGATAACTTGGCTGTTAAGTTAGAGGAGATGTCCTCAAAATAATCCCCCAAATCAGAAATATAGGACTCCAAAAAATGGAAAAATTTGTCTGCAACATAAGAGTCCAAAGTAGCTATGTCTAGAAGATGAATGATGCCCTACTGCACTGAATCAGGAACAACAAGTGATGTTGATGAAGTATCAATTTGAAGAGTAGGAACTGTGAGACAAGCCTCTGATCCATCAGAACATGTAAGGGTGTCTAAATAGTCAAACTCCTCTAAAGTATCATCATCAAAGGGTGTATTTGTTAGAGTTAGAAGGCAGAAATATAACAAGTTAAATGCATATTTGAACAATAAAATAGAGTGATAAATCAGACATAGAAGACAACACATAGAATTTAACGTGGTTCACCAAATTTGGGCTACATCCACAAAACCACAGTCATCCAATGATTTTATTATCTAGTGCCAAACCTACTACAATATTGTGAATAATGCCATAATACAACTCTACATCCCAACCGCTTATGACAAGATTTTAGAAGCTTCTAGAAATAAGGGTTTACAAAGTCAGATTTTCCTTTTTCGGTGGCAAGGATACATGAAGAGTGTACAGTACTAAATAATTTATAGTATAGCATGATCAGTCGCCACATACCAACAATCTCCCACTTGGAGACTGATTAGGCTCCATACCAACACAGTAGTATCTCTCCAAGCAATGGGTAAGAGAAAATCTAAACCAGGATCCTCTGGGAATGGAGAGAGATTGGGGTCTCCATAGATCTCCCAAAGACATGTCCAAAGTGGGTGGGGACAAAAAATGTCTGATATATCCCACACAGTATCATTATCAACACTAGACAAGATAAGTCCTACTGTGTGATCTCTAATGATATCCCGAGCTAATTTTCCCTTTGAAGTGGCTAGTTCAAGTATGAGATCATACAAATAAGGAAAAATATTAAGCCAACTACAATGTGTAAGGATGCCCTTTGCCCATGACTCATAATTACCAATTCTAGAGTTACAATTGAAGGGTGAGTAGAAAAATTCGTGATACTCTTCAAATGAAAATATATGAAAAAACTGACCTTACTGCATGTAGATCAAATTAAATAGAGCTTAATGACACAAACAGGAGGTTACCAAGTGCCAAATTGTCCAAGTAATTAAGCAAACTGTTAAAACACAAAAGGCTGAATAAAACATACTCGAGGAAAAATCTGGGAAAATAAGTTGTATATCTAGAAAGAGAACTGAAAAACCTTTTCAACACCTATTCGTTTGCATAAAACGGAGTCCAGACGCAAAACTTACACCCTCCAGAGTGCAAAACACAAGTTCTGAATTTGATAGGCAAAAAGGACTACAAAATGGAAAAATAAAAAAACAAAATCTCCACCACTGGATAGTGCTCAAAACCAGCTTTTCGGTGATATCTTGTTTGCCCAATTTTGATACCGTATGCCCAAGTTATGCCAAAAAGAAAAAAAAAATCTCATTTAGGGGAAATTGGGGTTAGGAGGGGGCAAAGAGGGTCGTACAGCCGCTAATGTCCTGCTGATGTCAGTAGTTCATGAGCATAAATTTGATAGCATGGAGGTCGTCGAGGCAAAAAAGTGCCACCATCCATGCACCACCATTGCCCGCTGCACCACTCAACCCGCCGCCAACTCCCTTCTAGCCCCTGCGGGCTTTAATAGTCTTCTGCTAGGGTCCTTTGGAGGACTAGGAGCCTGTGCTTCTGCCCCCGCCAGGAGTTAGTAAAATATAATTATCAATCCTTATAAAAGAATATTGTGCAAACCTAAAAGTAACCCTAATAGGTAGACATTTAATAATTAATATAAATGTCACAATATGCAAACTAAAATGAAATCTTAAGAGATAAATAAAGGTAACTTAATTAACATAATTAAGTTAAAACCTTTACTCTAACAATGTATCATCGACAAAGTATAAAAACTAACATAGTATCTATTTTGTAACTGAAATAAAGTAGCATAATATCCAAAACAACTAAAACAACTAGCAACCAAACATAAACAAACTAAATCCAAGTGTTGCAACTGGAGGGACACTACATATGATAATTCTTAGGTTCTTTGGGTAACATTTCAATGGGTTGATATCCAAGTCCATGATTCTTCTTGAATCATTGTAACTGTTAGAATCCAAGATCACCTGCATGCAATAACCTGTTACATGCAAAAGACATTCAGAACAAAAAAGATCTGCAAACCTCAAAGTGTAAAATGCATTATCAGAATCTCCGTTATTACAAAAAGATCAATCCTTATGAAGGAGATCAAGAAACCCTAAAAAGGAAACCCTAAATGAAACCCTAGTGTGCACACTTAATAATTAATCAATTATTAATGTGCCTAAGTTTAGCTTAAGCAACTAGAGGAATAAGTGACTTAATTAATTAACCAGTATGATGTAATTAATTAAGTGTAATAGTTTATTACTCTAACACCCCCCCTTAAGATGAACTTAGGAAGAAGCTAAAACACTAGAATAAGATGCATGCAAGCAAAGATGGGTCTCGGCAACTAGGCTTGATCAGGTACCCATTTACAAATGTAAGAAAGAGGTAGAGGAGGAAAACCCAGTGGGACAAAACCCCCCTACAATGATATGACATGCTGCAAAGAAGCACTGGAAGAACACTGGAACCGCAATCTGGCAAGCAAGGAAAGATACTTCTGTCTACACGAAACCATATCGGAATCATAATGATGCAACAATAGACCCAATGCCACGGAACACTCAAAAACTCCAAATGGTAACAACTCTGGAATCTATGAAGCAACAGTTGATTATTAAATGATGTATCACTGAAAATGAAGTGCAAAGATGCAAGAAGCACTCTCCCAACTGTCAAAATATCCAAGTAATCTCCAAAACACCCATCGGGTCAAATCTAGAATAACGAAAAACTTGTGATAGATACAGAAAAAAGTGCATGGATAGCAACATAGAGCTCCTCAATACCTTTCCAACGCCGCAAAGATAGTGAAAATCGGAGATCGTGGCAAAAAGTTATGAGCTCGGAAGCATAAAAATTACATCTGACTTCAACCAGCAATAAATGAATTAAAATAGGAAAATACTGAAAAATAAATTGCACCAAATGAAAGTGCTCAGAACCAGCTTTCCGGCGATATCTCGTTTGCCCGATTTTGATACCGTATGCGCAAGTTATGCAAAAAAGAAAAAAACTGCTTCTTTAGAGGCAAACTAGGGTTAGGGGGACAAACTACCGTACAGCCGATGATGTCATGCTGACGTCAGCACTTCACTGTCAAAAATTTGATGGCCATCTGGCCGTCGGCGCAAAAATCTGGCCCTCCTCCAGAAAAGTTTCGGCCCCTGGTCACCCATGTGACCGTGGGCGCAGAGCAGGGGGCTGGGGCGGAGCAGGTGGCTCTCCATGGGACCGACGGTCGAGGATGAGAAGCCCTTAGGGGCTGGCAAGTAACCCCCGGTCGTCTATATGAACGGGGCAGAGCGCAGAAGGGCCATGGGGGCTGGGCGAACCCGGTGGCAGGTGGGCTGAGCGCCGCTCAGCGGTGGCGGACCGGCGGCCGCCTGGTGGCCACTCGGTGGCTGTCGGGCGGTGCTTTTCTGCAAAACTGGAGGCGTGAAAACCAAAGCCAATTTCATACCTTTTTCTTGATTTTTGTGCCATTTTCGCTTCAAAATGCGTGCTGGGGAGGCCGTACGGCCTCCCTGACAAAAATTTTTTTACCTCAGAAACCAACTGCTCGAAAATGGATGATTTGACAGGTGTTTCTAGGGTTTTGGGGCGCTGCGAACACGATGGCGACGTCTGTTTGAGCCCATAGTGTCCCGAAAATTTGGCTACCCCCAGATCTTGCAAAAAAAAGATGCCTGTGGAAACCCTTGCACTTGAAACTCACTGAGAAGCCATATCTTCAGATCACGAACAGGCAGCAGCAGGTCTGGAGCTCTGATACCATGTTAGAATCCAAGATCACCTGCATGCAATAACCTGTTACATGCAAAAGACATTCAGAACAAAAAAGATCTGCAAACCTCAAAGTGTAAAATGTATTATCAGAATCTCCGTTATTACAAAAAGATCAATCCTTATGAAGGAGATCAAGAAACCCTAAAAGGGAAACCCTAAATGAAACCCTAGTGTGCACACTTAATAATTAATCAATTATTAATGTGCCTAAGTTTAGCTTAAGCAACTAGAGGAATAAGTTACTTAATTAATTAACCAGTATGATGTAATTAATTAAGCGTAATAATTTATTACTCTAACAGTAACTGGATTGGTTTTGTTATGCCTTTTTCTTGTGCCCCCAATCCTTTACCTTTATAGCCCATGTGCTTACATAAATCATGTCCTATATGATATTTGTCAACTTCAAGAGGAGGGAGTGGTTGTTCTTGGTCTTCTTTGTATGGCCATGATGAGATGTCCTGATTGAGATCCTCTTTTTCCAATAGTCCCCATTTACTAAATCTTTTGAAAGCTCCCTTAGGCTCCATTTTGAACACCTTAGGCTGGCCATATGATCTTGGTTGGGGAATGAGTTACCCTACATATAAGGAATTATATCCATACCCTCCACATCCATTTTCAGTAACTTTGATCTTGATATCGAGAATGTAGTGTGAAGTGGAAGTAGGTTGTAATGTGGATGGATTGATGTAATAAGGTGAGATGGATGTTATGTCATTGATTGGGTAATGGTGGAAACACATATTTTCCTACCAACATTTTACAATATTGGAAAGTTTGGGGGTCAATGGGTATGGTTACTTCCCTACCATTGTATGAAAACTTTAGGCATTGATGGTATGTAGAGGGGATGGCTTGCATAGCATGTATCTAAGGTCATCCAAGGAGGATGTTGTAAGGGAGATCAAGATCAAGTATTTGACATATCGTTTCCATAATTGTTGGTCCAACTTGGATGGGTAATTTGATGGTACCTTCTAACTTTCTTTTAGCATGATCATAGGCTTTAATGGTTATCTTCTTTTGAGGATCAATGATATCTTCGATGTAGTCCAAGTTCTTTATTAAATATAGAGTATATAAATTATGGCTGTATCCACCATCTATTAGAACTCTTTTTATGGTAATCTCATGTATAATCGCTTCAATATGATTTTTCTTTTTGTACGTTAAAATGTGTAAATCAAAATGAATCTAATCTAATACACCAATGGAACATTAGATTAAAGAAACTAAATTAAAGAAAGAAAAACACAAACTCTAAACACGGGCAACTTCTTCAAATTCTTCCCATTGTCCTCTATGTCCAAGGATTCATTTCAAGATGTTGGCTCTCAGTTATTTTAAACAGCAGCTTGTAGAATGGTAGCTTGAGAGAATGAGATTAATGAAAATGCATGTGCATTGCTGATATGCTTTAAGCTATGAAATTGAAATGCTAAAATGCTGATTATGCTAATATGCCGGTTCGAATGTGACTATAGTGATTGTGTATGAAATCTAGGATGAAATCTACTTATCGAATGGCTATATTTATAGATTTTCGAGAGGCAAAAACCCATTTGGCGAAGATGAACGGTTGTAATTCAAACTTTCCAGAATGAACGATGTGAGATCGAGAGGTTGAGAGGAATATGCAAGGTTGAGAAGAAAATGGAAGAATGCTTTCAACCCACAAAACCTTCCTCATTCAAAAATGGAAATAAACATGGCATTTATTTCTTATTTATGAAAATTGGTTGAAGTTGAGGATAAATGCTAATTAAATAAATAAATTTATTTAATTATGTGTGACATGTGCAAATGGAAGATTCCATAAATTAAATAATTACTATTTAATTATGTGTGAGAAGTGAAAGAAAAATGAGTTAATTAAATACTTACCATATTTAATTAAGTGAGGAGTGAAAGAAAAAGAGTTAATTAAATACTTACCATATTTAATTAAGTGAGAAGTGAAAGTAATTAAATATTTATCATATTTAATCAAATGAGAAGTGAGAGTAATTAGAAGAATATTCCACAATTCAAATTCAAATATTCAAACTATTAGAAATGGAGTAATAATCAAATAAATAAATATTAAATTTATTTAGTTTAATTAAGAGGAAAGTGGCAATAATTAAATAGACTTATTTAATTAATTAAATTAGAAGAATTGGGAGAATGAACAATATAAATAAATAATTAAATTTATTTATATGTAGATGACTTTAGAATATTAATTAAATAATTTATATTTAATTAATTAACAAGTTTGAATAACCGTGACCATTTTTAGATGTGTACATTTTTCCCCTCTTTGAAGTGATGTGTTTTACGTATTGCTTCAAAGAATTTGCCCCTGATTTTGAAAAAAAATTGATTGATGATGCATGATGCCCCTCAAGAGGTAAATCACATGATGAGAATGATGATGAGGATGATTTGAAAGATTTTCAGATGATTTTAGAGAAAATTTGGCGATTAGCTCTCCAAATAGTACTTTGCATAGTAAAAATGTAAATAATATGCCACTTTTACCCCTTTAAAAGGTGTAAAAGTTGAAAAGTCATTTTCATTTGAACAGTAACCTTTGAGGATTTTTGAGCTCTGGGTGATAAAAGCGAGATCCCGATCCATTATGAGCACCACCAATTCGAGCGAGCCCGCCGTCATCAGAGACCCGCAGCCTATGGATCTCCGGTAAGTCGATCAAAACCTCTCTGTCAATTTTCAAATGATTTTTGAATGTTTTTCTAAATTTTTTGGCTTTTTTGAATCTTGTTTTAGCACATAAAATTTTATTTTGGTGCATATGAGCTTTATTTTAGCGCATAGATGAGATAAATCGGTGCATCCAAAGTGGCGCATAGGTGAATTAGCGCATAGGATAGATCAAATGGCACATCCATGAAACCTGCATGCGTAGGATGGTAGATTAGCGCATAGGCTATATTAGTGCATAGATGAACCGTTTTAGCGCATTTGTTTGATAAAATAGCGTATTCATGAAATCACGCATCCATAATCTGTTTTAGCACATCCATGAAGTAAATTTGTGCATCCATGTTTTGGCGCATCGATTGACTGTTTTGGCGCATCCATGGATTTTTGCTGAATTTCAATTTTTTGAAGAAAAATTGATGCATGCTTGATGATTGTTGCTAGATTAGACAACTGGTTTTATGCTTTTGAAAAACATCAAGATTAGATTTGTGTGATTTGATAAATTTTTCTTCGTGTTTGAAGAACAAATAGTCGAAATGATTGATTTGATTTCCTTATTGAAAGGCTAATAGATTTGCTTTCCCAATTGAAAGGCTGATAGATTTGCTTTCCCGATTGAAAGGTTGATAGATGTTGATTGATTTGAGTGTTAAATTTTCTTCCATGCGATGTGAAAAACAAATAGATAGATTAATTTTCTTTCGTGCTTGAAAACAAATGATAGATGATAGATTTGATATGATTGCCTAATTGAACTGATAAAGGAGGAATTTAACCTCCTCTAGTTTAGAGAGAGATTTCCTCAAACCTAGGAGATGGTTTTGCGGTTATCTGAGGATGATTTAGGAATCATACATTAGTGTGGATTGGGTCATTTGTTGGTGATGCTGCAGTATCAAGTCAACAGGGCACTATTGACTACTTTAGCGAAGAGGTGGTACAGTGAGCATAACACCTTCCATTTGCCGATAGGAGAGATCACAGTGACTCCTGAGGATGTTTACAAGATTCTAGGTATTCCTGTGGTTGGAGAGCTCATCATCTATGATCACAAGGAGATTGGGGGGATAGATGGACTGAGACGGGTCTTCTAGGATCCTCATGTCTCCGGATATGAGATTCCCTAGAAGGAGATGATGGAGAGCTATGCCCCACTGCCTTTAGTTTTAGCAGGATTCATTGGTGGTTTTCTTTGTCCTGATTGTAGGGCAAATGGACTATCAGTTGGGTGGGGTAGGATTTTGGAGGAAATGCTTCTCCATCATACCAGATATGCATGGGGGTTATGCATGCTTGCCCATATGTACCATGATCTTCTTTAGGTTGTGTACATAGATGGGAAGAGTCTCTCTTGCGGGGTGACTCTATTACAGATATTCGCATGGGAGCACTTTGTGATTACATGCCCCATCATCTGAAGAGATCATCCTCTTGGATTTCCATATGTTTATGCATATATAGGGCCCCTTGTCCAACCAAGTCTAGGCAAGTTAGAGTACTGGTGGTGTGTACTCGATGATTTAGATACTGTCATCTGGTGACCATATGTGGACTATGACCCATGGGAGGCCGATGATATAGAGCTACCATATGTGACTAGATCCAAATACCTGATTGGGTGGACACCTTTTATCATTGAGCGATTTTTGGTGATGAGGGTGCTGAGATAGCTAGGATTGGTACAGATGATGCCACAGGGTGTGGCACACTATGCTAGGTGACAAGATGATGTACCAGAGTGGGGTCCATTTATGACCATTAAGGTAGCCAGGGTAGAGTACTTGGAGCTACAGTCGGCTTATTGGGTGATGCATCCAGAGGTTACCGATGTCAGGATGATGGATGATTATGTAGCTTATTTTTACACACATCCCTTCTCGAGATTTACCAGTCTAGAGGATCCTGCCCCATTGATGGGAGGGTCAGTTACACGGGTGAGGCGACAGTAACCCTAGGGATCTCTAGTAGCAGGGTAGCCATAGGCTCAGGCACAGGTACCAGCACAGGGAGGGGTACAGGTAGAGCAGGCCGAGGATATCAGTGGGGTGGCTATGGATGTGGACAATGAGAGTTCAGAGGATGAGGAGTCAGATGACTCAAATAGTGGGGATGATGGGGGTGGTGGGAGATAGATATTTTTCTTTGATGTGCCTTTCAGCACGAGGCCATAGACATCTAGAGTAGTGGACTAGCCGAGTACTTCGGCTCCACAGATTATTATTAGGGCTCCATCTCAGAGACAGATTGATGGTTTACAGGCAGAGATTTAGACCCTTCAGAGTCAGCTAGCATAGACTCAAGGGACCATCAGTTAGTTGCAGGCATAGATTGCACAGCCACCACCTCCTGACCCACAGGTAGCTCAGCTTACAACCGAGAGAGACAGTTTCAAAGAGAGATGCATACAGGCTGAGGGGATAGCCGAGAGGCTTCTCAGATCAGTTGAGAGCACCTCCATTGGAGAGGTTTTGGCAGAGGGGTTGGAGACTGCTCCGGAGGCCGAGTATTACAAGATGAGGTATTTTGAGGCAGTACCACCTAAGAGGAGGATTGCCTTCACACAGTCAAGTACTCGGTCTCAGACCCATTCACACAGTCATTCCAGGAGTGCTACCAAGACTGTGGGTCAACCGGTCAGACAAGAGAGCAGAGCTTCTGGGAGCTGAGATCCAATGAGAGCTACTACCTCAGGAGGCAGCAATAGTCATGCTCCATGGTCAGATGCCCTTCAGTGATGCGCATGTGGGACACATTTATGCGATTGTATTTGATTTATTTTTTTGAAACATTTGATATCCTTGTATTTCTGTATATTTGTTTTGATGAGATTTATGAGATGCAGTGATGATTTGATTATGCACGTGTTATGGATGATTGGTGCACATGTTATGGATGATTTATGTACATGTTATGGATGTATGTTTTTATTTTTATATGCTATGTCGTGTATGATGATGCAATAATGATATGATGTAATCTGAATGATTTTTCTTTCATGATGTATGTAATGAATGTATGATGTAAGATGTAAATGCTTTTGATGAAATGAGAGGATATGATTTATGATGTAATATGAATGATAGTAATGATGTAATGGAAATGAAATTATGATAACCTAAGTGATGATGTGAAAAGAATGAAATGGATGCAATTTTATTTATGAATGTGTGTGAAATATGCAAATGTATATGTTAATGAATGATTAACGAATGATTAAAATAACGACCATGCATATGATATGTAATGATGGATAATGATCATGATGAATGAAATGAGATGATAATGAATCATACAGCCTAAAAAATGCAATCCTAAATGAATCATGCAGTCCTAGAATGCAGTAATGAATCATTCTCTCTTTTGCCATTCCATGTTGTAGTTGATTTTCATCATTGAGCCTTTTGATATATTGAAAGTTAGTACAAGCATCAAAGGGTATGTTAGCACCAATGATGACCTGAATATTGCTTTCATGATTTTTGATATAGAAAATTAATACAAGCATTGAGGTATAATTGAACCAAGATGACCTGAGTATTGTTTGCATAAACAGACAAAAACTAACCATTTTCTTATGCAAATTCTGAAATGTCATCAATGATACATTGTAGAGCATGTCCCTGACCAATTTGTAGAATACTAATAATTAATTTACAGACAACAAGCCAAGAAAAACCATACTTCTTCCTTGTGATTCTAATTCAGTATATCATCAAATCACTCCAAAGATATGATGTCATCAAATATCAAAACAACAATTGCACCTTATGCTTTAAGTTTGTCATTCATTTTATTCAAATTAAGATCATCCAATTTTTGTTTCTATTATCTGTCCAAATAGTCATGCAGTCTCAAATGTAATTGGATCATGTTGTTGTTTCCTGATATTCTGATTCTTGACACATGTTATCAATTGTCTGCTAGAAAGCTCCAAGAAGGGAACTGCCTTTCCCTAATGACCTTGTACTGTGACTCCTCTTAGACACAACTACTGCTAAGGAAAACCCGAATCATCAAGCCATGATGAAATCCTTGTTGTTTCAAGGAGATGATGTGATGTATGATGTGAATGTATTGGTCAGGCATGTGTGTGATGCAGATGAAAAGATGAATATGCAAAAGGGTATCCTAATAGATAAGAGAGTCAAACGAAATCACAAACAACACCTATTTTCCAGGTTTTCGGCATTTGATTTTATTGCACCTTTTTCCTGATTTTATGATTTTTTCACTATTACCAAGACACCTGTTTGCCAGCTTTTCATCAAGGCAATGATTTTTTCCTTTTTCTGAATTTTTTTTTTTCAGGACTTTTTGTATTGTTTTTTATTTTTTCAGGACTTCTTGTATTGTTTTTTGATTTTTTTAGGCATAGAATTTCTTCAGATGTATGTTGTTTTTTGGATCTTCAAATAGGTCCCCCTTTGTTGTTGTCAACTGATATGTCCTTAATCCATATGCTGTAATGATTATGAATGGGCCAACCAATTAGTTTCAAATTTGCCTTTCTTTTCTTGATCCTACTGATTTCGATGGTTCTCTTTGAGAAACAAGTCACCCAATTGAAAATTTCATGGTTTGAATCTATGATTGTAGCTGCGGGACATAATCTGTTGATACCCCTTCAAATGATTAACTGTAGTTTGACGTCGTTCATCAAGTAGTTCCAACTCTTGCAACCTTGATACTCTATAGTCTTCATCATTGATTAGCCCCTTAAGTGATACTCGAAGTGAAGGAATCTCAACTTCTAGCGGTAGAATAGCTTTTGCTCCATAGACCAGAGCATAAGGAGTAGCACCCATTGGTGTGCGAATGCTTGTTCTGTAGGCCCATAATGCTGGATTCAATTAGACATGCCAATCACGACCTGCTTCATTCACTATTTTCTTCAAAATCTTTAGAATTGTTTTCTTTGAAGCTTTAGCTTGACCATTCCCTTGCGGATAATAAGGTGTAGAGAACCTGTGTTGGATGTGAAATCTTTCACATAGTTCATCAACATCCTAATTTTTAAAGGGTCTACCATTGTCTGTGATAATGGAGTTGGGAATACCATAGCTGCAAATGATATAATTTAAGATGAATGAAGAGATTTTTTTGCCTGTAACAATTTTGAGAGGAACAAATTCAATCCACTTAGTGAAATACTCAGTGGCTGTAATGATAAATTTATGTCCATTTGAAGATGATGGGTGTATCTTGCCAACCAAGTCCAATCCCCACTGAGCGAAAAGCCATGTTGTGGTGAAGGGTTGTAATTCCTAAGTAGGAGCATGAATGAGATTCCCATGAATCTAACATTTTGCACATTTCTTCACAAAGATGAATGATTCCTTCTCCATGGTTGGCCAGTAGTAACCTAATCGAACAAGTTTCTTTGCTAAGGTTAGTCCACTTGAGTGTGTCCCACAAATTCCACCATGTACCTCTTGTAAGGCCTTTCCGGATTCATTGCGTTCGAGACATATAAGGAGGGTACCATCCAAACCACGCCGATATAAGACATCAACAATTAAGGTGTAATGGGAGGATTGACGGATGAAGTTTCTTTTCTGATTTCTAGACAAATCTAAAGGTAAAACAACATCCTTTAGGTAAGTGTAAATTTGGCCATATAAGGGGGAATCAGAATTGGTTAAGTGGAAAATGGTCTGTGTTTTTGGGTTATCATGGGCAGGAGAAAACAATTGTTCCACCAGGAAATCATACCATGTTTGATTTTCTGTCAACTAGAGTAAAGATGCTATTGTAGCCATTGCATCGGCTGCTTTATTATCAATACGTGGAATTTGTATGAACTTGATATCCACAAAGTATTTCTTGAAATCATCCACCATCTTTTTGTAAGGTACCAACTTGTCATCCTTAGTGTGATATTCATCATTGATTTGATTTATAGCAAGTTGTGAATCACCAAAAACTTGAAGTTTTGTGATTTTCCAATCCACTACAACTTTCATGCCAATTAATAATGCCTCATACTTAGCCATGTTATTTGTGCAAGGAAACATTAGTCGGTAAGATTTTGGAATGGTATGTCCTTGAGGTGTAACAAAAAGAATTCTCGCTCCTGAACCATGCTGAGTGTAGGAACCATCAAAGTAGAGTGCCCATGAAATGCTTAATAATTGTTGTGAATACATTGGCATCAGGAAAATTAATGTGTATTGGGTGTTTTGCTGGCATTGGTGCTTTTACTAACTGGTCAGCAATTACCTATCCCTTTATAGCCTTGCGATCCACATAATGAATGTCAAATTCACTCAGACTCATGACCCATTTAGCCAACCTGCTAGATAGGGTTTCCTTACTTAAAAGATATTTAAGTGGATCAATCTTGGCCACAAGCTTTATTGTATGTGCTAGCATGTAGTGTCGTAACTTTTGAGAAGTGAACACCACTGCTAAGCAATATTTTTCAATGAATGTGTAATTTAGCTCATGTCTTGTCAAAGTTTGACTGATATAATAAATGGCTCACTCCTTTCCTAAGTTGTCTTCCTGTGCCAATAATGCCCCTAAAGAAACTTCTATGGCCGAAATATATAGTATAAGTGGTTTTCCTTGCATGGTGGATTCATGAGATACTGCTTTATCTGTTCAAATGCTGCTTCACACTTGTCCTCCCATTTAAATGGAATATTTTTGTGTCGAAGATGAGTGAATGGTAGACTTTTATCCGCCAGTTGAACAATGAATCTTCGAATGGATTGTAGTCGTACTTGCAAAGAGTGTAATTGACTAATGTTCCTTGGTGGTGGCATATCAAGAATTGCTTGTACCTTAGCTAGATCCATGTCAATTCCCTTTTCTGATACAATATAATCTAGCAATTTTCTAGATTTTACTCCAAAGACACATTTCTTTGGGTTAAGTCTCACCTTGAATTGTTCCATTCGCTTGAAAATTTTAGATAAGATATCTATGTGTCCTTCTCTTGTGTTAGATTTGGCAAGGAGGTCATCAACATAATCTTCCATGAATGTATGCATCATATCATGAAAAATAGTTGTCATTGCACGTTGGTATGTAGCTCCTGCGTTCTTCAACCCAAATGGCATTATGTTCCAACAATAGGTACCCCATGGACATGTGAAGGTTGTTTTATCCTGATCTTCTGGTGCAATTTTTATCTAGTTGTATCTTGAAAATCCATCCATTAATGAGTACATTGTATGCCCAGCTGTCAAATCAACAATCATATCAATATTGGGTAGAGGAAAATCATCCTTAGGACATGCCTTGTTCAAATCTCTAAAATCTATACAAATTCTGCATAGTCAATAGATCGAATGAATCCAACATCCAAAAGCTTTTTCAATTCCTCTTTAACCAATAATGCAACATGAGGATGCATTTTTCTAAGTTTTTGTTTAATAGGCTTTGCCCCTGGCATAATGGATAGGTGATGAATGATGAGATCTGGATCCAATCTAAGCATATCCACATAGGATCATGCAAAACTGATTTTATTGTTCTTTAGAAATTCTATGAATCCAAGAATTTCGTCTTCCATTAGAGATGCGGCCAACTGCAAGATTTTGGGCTTTTGTACAATACCTATATTGAGTGCCTCTATTGTTAAATTAAGATAGAAGACCTTTCTTGGTAGTGTTCCGGGAGAGTGTCAAGTTTCCCATCCTCTAGCGCCTTTGCAAGGTTTTCACCATTGGATACACTTTTTATTTTTCTCTTTTCTTGATCTAATACTGCCTTTGCTAGGTTTTCACCATTAGATCTTTCTTTTATGTTATTTATTTCACAGCTAAGAAACTTGGCACTTTCCTGTCGAAAACTTTGATCTTGTGATTCCTTGGTGGAACTTCTTTCCGATTGGGATGAGCAAAGGAAATTTATAATGGTTTCATCATTTGGGAAGGTTGGGACATCAATAGATCCGGCTTGTTCCCAATCAATAGGTTCAGGATGGACCAAAGGAAATGGATCATTGGGATGAGTAAGGTCACTAGCCGTTAGAGTCATGATACTATTATTAACATTGTTATATGGGAGATCTAGGATGGTATTCTCTTGTAGATTATCCATCTCACTTTGAATCGAATCAGTTTCACTTGAGTCATGATCTCTTTGCAAAACGTAATCAAGCGGAGGCCTTGAGCTTTCTCCTTGTAAGATTGTAGGTGTAAATTTATGTATGACATCCACCCTTTTCTCTAAGGTAAAGGTATCATCAGAGAAGTTGTACCATTCATATTCATTTGAGTCTGTGTCAGAATTGTTTGCATCAATTCTTAGGATTGCTTTAGTTAATTCTTCTTTAGACATCTTTTGTATCACTTCTTCCTTTGTATCTTCACCATATCCCAACCCAGTCTTATCGCTTGGGTGCATTGTTTTTAGTTTGATAGGTTCAATGATACCCTCTTTTCTTTTACCTATAGGGCCATTTCCTTCATAGCCCATTTGTTGCATGATAGCATAACCTTTTCCATATTGTTATGTGGGTAACTTGACATGTAGTACTGATTCTTCTTCATCTTTATAGAGCCAATCAAGGATAGCTCTATCTTCCATTTCATTTTCTTTGATAAATATCCCATTAAACTTGGTGATGGGAACTGAAGCTGAGGCTAAAGCTATTGTAGCCTACTGTATGGATGTTGAAGGTTGACCATGGGATCTTGGAGATTTGGGTAGATTAGAGAGAGATAAAGAATATTCTCCCACTCCATCATCTTTCAATTTTAGCTTGGCATCAAAATTAGTTATCATTTCTCTTGCTTGGTCATTGTACTTTGAAGTAGAGACTGCCAAGGCTTCTCTATTATGGGGAACAAGTGTGTTCTGAGTTGCTCTTAGGTTAGAGAAAGCTTGACTGCTAATGTAATTAGCAAGTATTGTTACTTCTTGTCCATCATATGGAAAATTTAAGCACTGATGATAAGTAGATGGAACAGCTTGCATGTCATGGATCCATGGATGACCCAAGAGTATGTTATAAGTTAGATCCTGTTCTAGAACCTGACAAAAGGTATTCTTCACAATAGGTCCCACTCTGATTGGTAGCATGATGAGGCCCTTGGATGTCCTTTGCTCATCATCATATGCCTTGATTGTAATCTTCCTTCATGGATCTATAGATTCTTTAGAGTATCCCAAAGCTAGGACTACCTTCAAAGTACAAATATTTAATCCGATTCCCCCATCTATTAGGACACATCTAATGCAAGCTTTGTGAACCATGACCTCTAAGTAGAGTGATGAATTATGTGGATGGTTTATGGATGAGTCATCCTTTTTAGTAAAGGACAAACGTGTGGATGGGGACAAGTGTCCCACCATGGCTTGAAATTTATTGATATCCAGATCAGGGGATACAGTTGTATCAACAAGTGCCTTTTCTAGAACATGCTTATGTGCAGGTGATAATTTTAAGAGCTCCAATATAGAAATTTGGGCTGGTGTTTTTCGTAGTTGATCAACCAAATTGTACTAACTTGGAGGGGGAATTTCTGCTTTAGATGAGCTTCCTTTGACAGTGATTTTGGCTTGTCCCCTTGTCGTAGCATTGACCTCTCGATATTCTTGCTTACCTTTGATTCAGATAGCATTAATTTTTTGATCATCAGTATAAATATGATTGATAATGACATCATGGACATAATTAACATTCTTTCCCTTGTCACCTGAAGATGCCCTTTTTTGATAATTAGTGAGAGGGTCCTTGAATGCTTGATGGTCATCATTGACATTATCTCCCTCAACCGTGATGGTGCGGTTATCAATCAAATCCCGAACAATATTCTTTAACCCTTGGAAAATGTTTGTCTTGTGACCTTTACACCTGTGATAATCACAAAAGTGTGAGTCATTCCATGATGGTGGTTTAACTCGAGGCTCATAGTCTCTTTGTGGTGGCAATGTAATAGCATTTTGATTCAATAATTCTTTGAGAATGGATTCCAAAGATTGGCCCAAGGGACTAAAACTCCTTCGATTCAAAAAATATGAAGACTTGGGCATACTTGAATTATGATTATTGCAAAAATTATTTCCATGATTATTAGTAACGTTCCCTTGAATAGAAACATTACATTGGGTACTAGAATTTCCAACATTATTGTTGCTATGTTGAACACCTGAAACATTAAGGATGGTAGGCTTCACCTTTACATTGTTAGCATCTACTATCCCATCATTCACAACATTTTTATTTCGAGTCCAAAATCGTGACTTGTCATTGTTGTTACCAGTGTTGTTGTATGAATTTGAACCCTCCTTATTGATTTTTAGAACCTTACGTTTGACCAAAGCACCTTCAATAGTAATTGCATTTTCATTCAATTTTTCAAATGATTGAGGACAGTGAAGGTTTAGTCTATAACTCATCTCCTGGTTCAGACTATCAATAAAGATCTCCATCTTTTCTATTTCAGGAATAGGACGGGAGTATCTAGCAAACACCCTTCTCCACCTTTGCAAAACTATAGTGAAAGATTCCCCTACTTTTTGTTTCACCTTACAAAGATCCAACATGGTTATCTGGTGTTGGATGTTGTAGGAGTATTGTGATATGAATTCATTTATTAAATCCTCAAAGGTTTTGATGGGGGGAGTGATTTTTGAAAGCCACTCCATGGATTGTCCACCCAGACTTCGTGGAAACAATCGCATTAAGTAGGTATCTTCATGAGTGAATTCTAAGCTCATATTTCAGAAATCCCTCACATGTTCAATGGGGTCAGTTTTCCCATTATATCTATCAAATTTAGGAATTTCACAATGTTTTGGAAAAGGAAACATGTGAAGTCTCCTATCAAATGGATAAGGACATATGTCATCCAAAACATACTTCTTTGTTGCACCTCCTTGCATTTATTTTATTTGCCCTTGTAGTTCTTTTATCTGTTGGGTAAGGGCATTAAATTTATTAGGAGGATTTTTAGGATCTTCTTTAATCCCTTCCATGTCGAAATCAGTAGGTAACTTAGCTCCTTGATTAGCTAATGAAAGGAAATATCTTTCTTTGTTTCGTTCTAAAATCCTTTCCATAAGGGTATGGAATTATGGATCCTGCTCTGCTTCTCGAAGCTTTTCCTTTGTTATCTCTTCAGAATGAAAAGGATTCTCTTCCCTATCAATATTATCACCCATTTTGCTTATTGTACTTTCTCTTTCATCTTTTTCTATGTGTTTTTGAGATTTTGTGACAACAGGCATAAGCTTTGTCCAAATTCTACTAACTTTTAATCAAAAGAATGGAAATAGTGTAATTTTGATGGATATGAAAGTCGGATAGAATGAAGATTCTATGACTTAAAATATTTTTAACCTTTGGCTCATGATTCCTTTATTGAAAGGATGAAAATCCTATTTGCGAGAATTAAACCAAAGACCAAAAATAAAGATGATTTTGCACTTTGTGAAGTTTTGATTATAGCTTTGTAAAAAGATGGATTGGGATAAATGCTTAATGTGCTTGAGTTCTCTATTGCAGAATTTGATTGGGATGAGTAGCGTACATAATTGTAGGTTGGGGAATATAAGAAGAGTGAACACGCTGACTATGGTTGTGCCTTTGAGAAAGGGCTTTTCTTTGAAAGAAGGCTCGTGAGTATAAAGGTTCTATAGCATAATCGTAAGTGAAACCTCTAATATAGTCATGATATCGATGAATAAAGGTCTTGTATTCAAGAAAGACCTTTCAACCTTGGTAGAGAAATTTCCTTTTCTTCAATAACTTCTTATAACTGATAGATTTCTTTGGCTTTTTTATTTTCCTTTCTATAGACTTTTTGACAAAAGTTGTAGACTTCCAAACTCTGAGCATGGAAAAGACTAAACTGAGAAGACTGATTTTTGAATATTAGTAAAGAAATGTCTAGTCTCGGATGTAGGAATGCACCAAACTAGACTACCTATGCACCAGAAAAATCCATGGATGTGTCAAAACAGTCCATGGAGGCACTGAAATAGAGCACAGATGCACCGAAACAAAGTAGCGATGCGCTGAAACAAAGCAGCAATGCATCGAAACCGAGCAATGATGCACTAGAACAGACAGGCTATGCATCAAAATAGACCAGGGACGTGCTAAAACATCCATTTAAACTTCTAAGATAGACATGTTTGGACAGTTTGATAATTTTGGATGATCTTAATCTGATTTAAAATGTGAAAAACACAGCATAGAGAAGCAAACAGTTGTTGTGTTAATCCTAAAATCTAAACAAAGAGTATATGTTTTTGAGATTTTCACAGGTTTTGAACTAAATAAGCACTTCAATCAGACTCACTCTTAATTTGTCAAATAGGTCATCATAGTAATCATAGCCCACAACTTAAAATCGCGTCGACTCACACAACCATGTAATCCCCTAAAGGACGCTCGTGTTTTTGTCTTTTCCAGGTGCATACTCAAGGTGACGGAAGTGGATACTGAATCCCCTAAGCAAATAATCTGTGGTGATTATATGGTGAGTGTCTTGGGGGTAGATTCTTCCTTCCCCTTGCACCGTGATTAAGATGATGTTTGGATACTGACACGGCTGGCATTCTACACTATGGTTTTTAGTAAGGATATCCGTTCAGTGTGGCAAATAGATAGACTCCCTGGAGAGACCTCCCAACCTTTAGAACAAAGGTTTTGGGGATGGTTATCCTGCGCACTACTATCAAGTTGGATTTTTATCAACAACTTGCTTTTGATTAAAGTGGGTTGGAAACCTTGGCTTTAGGTGTTCTCACTTAGGTTGTTCCTCTTGGGTGAGTACTTTTTCCCACAAGAGCAGGCCTTCTAAAGGATGTAATAAAGCATTAAATTGTAGAAAATAAAAGGTAAGTCTGGCATTCTGATCACCCAGTTAAGGGGAGAGCATAAACCGATTACCCACAATCACAGCAAACAATAATGGTTCAATTTTAAATCCCAAATTGACAATTCTCTACACTAAGTGAAGATGTTGCTTCACCAAAAACATGGGATTAATTTTAACCAAAAGAAATTTATGTTTGGTGACTGTCCTAGGATCGGTTAATTCAGATTTAAATGTCTACCCTAGGGTTACCTCATTCCATTAAAATAAAATTTGAAAAATTCTATCCGTAGATGGCGTCGGAATCAGAATTTAAAAATTTTACAATTGTATGTTCCGAAACAGGTTATCTATGCACCGAAACAGGTAGGGATGCACCGAAATAGAGAGTCTACGCAACGAAGCAAACCATGGATGCGCCGAAACAGTCTTCTTATGCACCGAACCGAGACTCATATGCGCCAAAACATGATTTTAGTCCGTCACCTACCATAAAAATTTGCAAAAGAAATATTAAATACAGGGCTTGGCCCCATGGTGGGCGCTAGAAATGTGTACATTAAAATATGTAAATCAAAATGAATCTAATCTAATACACCAATGAAACATTAGATCAAAGAAACTAAATTAAAGAAGAAAAACACAAACTCTAAACATAGGCAGCTTCTTCAAATTCATCCCATTGTCCTCTATCTCCAAAGATTCGTTTCAAGATGCTGGCTCTTAGTTGTTTTAAACTGCAGCTTGTAGAATGGCAACTTGAGAGAATGAGATTAATGAAAATGCATGTGCATTGCTGATATGCTTTAAGCTATGAAATTGAAATGCTAAAATGTTGATTATGCTAATATGTTGATTTGAATGTGACTATAGTGATTGTGTATGAAAGCTAGGATGAAATCTACTTACCGAATGACTATATTTATAGATTTTCGGGAGGCAAAAACCCATTTGGCGAAGATCAACGGTTGTAATTCAAACTTGCCAGAATGAACAGTGTGAGATCAAGAGGTTGAGAAGAAAATGGAAGAATGGTTTAAACCCACAAAACCTTCCTCATTCAAAAATGGAAATAAACATGGCATTTATTTCTTTATTTATGAAAATTGGTTGAAGTTGAGGATAAATGCTAATTAAATAAATAAATTTATTTAATTATGTGTGACATGTGCAAATGGAAGATTCCATAAATTAAATAATTACTATTTAATTATGTGTGAGAAGTGAAAGAAAAATGAGTTAATTAAATACTTACCATATTTAATTAAGTGAGGAGTGAAAGAAAAAGAGTTAATTAAATACTTACCATATTTAATTAAGTGAGAAGTGAAAGTAATTAAATATTTATCATATTTAATCAAATGAGAAGTGAGAGTAATTAGAAGAATATTCCACAATTCAAATTCAAATATTCAAACTATTAGAAATGGAGTAATAATCAAATAAATAAATATTAAATTTATTTAGTTTAATTAAGAGGAAAGTGGCAATAATTAAATAGACTTATTTAATTAATTAAATTAGAAGAATTGGGAGAATGAACAATATAAATAAATAATTAAATTTATTTATATGTAGATGACTTTAGAATATTAATTAAATAATTCATATTTAATTAATTAACAAGTTTGAATAACCGTGACCATTTTTAGATGTGTACAGTTTTATTATGTGGTAACTCGAAATGTAAGTCATTGTTTGCAAATGGAAGGTGTTGTTCAGAGGAAAGATGTCCAACAATAGATTGGAATCGGTTTATATTTATGTCACTTAGTACACATAATTCTTAGAGAGATTTATCTAGGAATTCCTTATGGATGGGTGATGTTCGAAGCAATTCTAAGATGGAATTTTGGGTGGGAGTTTTCCAAGATGTTCCAGGATATCATACTTATTTCTTTTGGAGATGGATGATGAAGAAGATTCCCCTTGTATTGTCACTCGACCTCGACGAGTGGTGATGGCACAATCAAGTACTTTAATATTGAATGTGTTTCACTCTTCTATGCCTCCAATAGTAGAGTCATGGGATGATGTATGGATGTTTCTAGTAGATGAAAATGGTATGGAATTATAGGATATGGAAGTTTTCCGTTCATTATGTGATGGGAAGGGTTGTGTGTACATGGCTAGATGTTCATTAAGGAAGTTATGTGTTTAAATTTCATAATTAATTTCTCCCCTATCAGTAAGGTCTTGTATGTGGTTTTCAGCTTCATTCACTTAGATGTGTTATGTCCTTTAACCCTATTGATAGGCCAAAATTTGGGTAAAGAATAAAATGGATTCAGCTCGGTCTAAGTGTCAATCTAGGGATCGTAATCTCATGAAAGGTGTTGTTGATATATGCACAAGGGCTGCAATATGTGAGGTGAGTGGGGATGAAAATGCATTCCTAAACTCAATCAACTACCTAAATTGAAAATAAAATCAATGTTTATGTTTTTCTTTTGTGACCATGGTTGTACTACAATATTTCTACAACAGGGATTGCAATAGAAATAATAACAACAATGATTCTAGAAATTGAGCTCACAGCTACAATACTATGAACAATCATTAACATGAATAATCATTAGATACCATAATTAAATTATAATAAATAAACAATAAGCATTAAATAGATTCACATAATAATAGAGATAAACACACTACTGAAAATAAGCACACTTCTAGAAATATACCTACTACAAAATCACCAAGCATTCCAAGAAGGGGTCGCTCTTCCCCCTCAGTCTTCCTAGTGTTGAAATTAAATTCCTTTACACTAGTTGAGTCATGTGAAAATGTTTTATTTATCAAAAATAATACAAATTCTATATATCCCTTTTCTTCTCACATAGCTCATATTTATAAGAAGTATGTGTGCGAGATGTTTCCTATTTTTATGCCACTTAGATATTATTTTGTGGCTGATATTTATTTGTTTGATTTGTTGAAACAACTCACCCTAAAATCTAGGAGCTTTTTTAGCTCATAGGTACAATAAATAAAATAGAATATTATTTTTAACATGAGGACATTCTCCTCCATAAAATTAAAACTGAATAATATTGGTTATAACTAAATAACCAAAGTATTTTATGAGAAAATGATTATATGGGTGGAATTAATTTTCTAATATGTGTACCCACGAGCGATAGGAACAAGAAGGTGATATGAAGTCTACATTCCTCTCCTTCAATCAACATGTTGCAAGATATATTTTCTTAACATAATAGAAACAAATACTAGTAAATACAATCTAATAATTATTATTCACTTATTTTATCCAAAAACTAAATTAAATATTATTTATATTTAACCATAAGCAGAAAAAGGTGTTGGCCCCACAGTTGTCATTGCACCAAAATATTGACTCATTAATGCCTGATACAACTGCTAGAGTTAGCAGATCCAGGGAGGTAGTTAGTCCATGTCATGAATCCTGAGGGGAGCATTGACCATCTACCAACAATCTCCTCATCAGTGTTACCCGAGGGGATTCGAACCCGACATCTTTGGCTCTGATACCAATTGTTGGCCCCACAATTGTTGTTGCACCAAAATATTGGCTTGTTAATGCCCGATACAACCTCCAAAGTTAATGGATCCAGGGAGGTGGTTAGTCCATGTCACAAATCTTGAGGAGAGCATTGACAAAAATGGAATATGGAAATGGGTTAAATGGTATAGGAAAAAGGATGAAATATGGTATAAAATGGAGCATGAATGGCACTCATCACCTATAATATTCACAATATTCATTATCCTTATACCATGTGGTTTTTGGTTGACTTTCATCAAAATTCTTAGTCATAGGGAACTTTGTTAAGTTTTCTTGTGCAAAATTATGGAATATAACTCCAGTTGGTTCCCCCAAAGGTGGTATGCTTGTGCTTGGATTGAATATTTTTCCTAGGCTTATCTTGAGTGATTGTGATGGTGTTGGAGGTTTTTTGTTGTTGTGATGCATTGTTTTTTGGATGAAGCATTTTGAACGTCTTGCACATGTTTACTATCAGTCACACCAACACTTACAATTTTCTTATTCTTGGACCAATATTTAGATTTTTCATTAGATTGGTTGCTATTATATTTTTAGTCTTTATAAATTTTTATTGTCCCTTTAGCGACCAAATAATTTTCAATGGTTAACCATTTTTCAATTAATTCATTAAATGTATTGAAACATTACAATTTTAGGTGTAGGCCCACTTTTGTGTTTAGGTTTTTGACAAATATGTTAACCATTTTTTTCTCGGGCACTTGTAGGGGGAATTGACTTGCTAATTATCTCCAATGTTGAAGGAAGGCTGCCAAACTTTCCCTTGGTTTTTTTTTAGTGTTGCACAATTTAGCGAAAGTGACTTTTTGTTCAATATTGTATGAGAAATGGGTTATAAATCTTTCAACTAAATTAGAAAAATTTGTTATAAAACCATGAGGAAGGTGTGTGAACCATTCCAATGCTTGTCCCCCAAGGCTCTTAGGGAATAATTTCATGAGGAGGCATCATCTATACATGTTATTTTTCTTCTAACTCATCGACACTAGGGCATCTTGTCATCTATTCCTTTCCTCATATTCAAAACATCATTATCTTAATGTTATTTCAAAGAGGGGAAAAATGTAGACACCTAAAATTGGCCACTATTATTTGAGAAATTGTATCCCAATTTTTTTCTATATCTATTTCATCTATTAAATTAAATAAATAGTCTTATTTATTCAATTTAATTCATATTTCTCAATCCTTTATGTCAATTAAATGATTTTATATCATTTAATTAGTATTCCCCATCTTGATATTCATCTAAAATTATTCCTTTTATCTCCCCTAAATTCAAAACCTTAAGTAAATAATTATTCTTAATTATTTACCCAACATTATTTCATTTTTCTTATAAAAAAGTTAAATATTATTTATTTAAACCCCCTCACACGTCCCATCCTCCAATATTTTTAAACCTCCAATCCTCACCTAATCCACTCCCTAATCATGTGCACACACTTAATCATTGATTAAGAGGTATTCTTGGCACTTTGTGCCACCCCTCTTTTCCTTGCATGATCTATCAATAAACATCTATTTGAGAGATCCTATATGGTTTATCATGATTAAAACATACCTCTAGTAGTTTCATTACCTCTTTGTTGAAATGCACAAGCCAACTGAGAGGGGGCGTGAATCAATTGTATCAAAAATTGTACTTCCAAAATAAAAAAATTCACTTTATCATCAGTTTGTTATTGAGTGTGAGCATGAAATGCAAATAACAGAAACACAACACCAAAGACACCAAATTTACATGGAAAACCCAATGAGGGAAAAACCACGGTGAGGATTAACTCAATAGATATAATGCAATACCGAATACAAAGGCTCACTACCCAGATTAAGGGCTCACTACATTAGGACTCACTGTCCAGAAAGGGAGGATCGTTGCCTACAAGAAAATACAAAGAGATAGATAAAAGATCCACTACTAGCAGTTACACACACTTCACAACTTGATTAGAGAAGTGATACAATAAAGCATTGTCACCTTGATTCACTCTTCCACACTATACTTTTTGCACTTGTTCGCACACTCTACACTTTCTCGAATTGAATGATGGATGGATATCGAATTTTCTACAACTTGTCTTGATTTTATACCATCATCAACCTTAGAAACATTCACCAAGGTCGGCTATACAATTTTGAATTCAAATACAAACTAGGTTGGCTACTCAACATTCCCGTGATGGATAAGAATGTCAGAGGACCAATTACATATTTAATTTGGAACCCAAACAACATACTGGATCACGCACACGCTTTCTCAAATCAATGCAAAAGCATAATGTAACATGTAAACACCAAATCAGCCAAACCTAATGAAAACACCAAAAATCTTTGGAGTAAATGCATCACTAGCAAGATAATCTTACACGGATTGCACAACACGCTTCACCAGTATTTTCACCAACTCTAGGAATACCTTAGATATATCCACAATAATTTCCACAAGCCTTATTCTCAGAGAACACTTCACCAGTCCAACTAGGACAACAAGTAAAGATGTCAGAGCTTTGGAGCAGGTCTTCTAGAGTGTCAAACCATAAGAAAAAAATTCAGAACACAGAAACCATCACAAAGAGTAATCTCCTAGATCCACAAGGTCTAAATCCAAATACTAGAAGATTGCGAAGCCAAAAAAATTCTCCGAGTCCACAAACAAATAATTCTGAACAACTAGTTTACACACCAGTGAACATAAATTTTACTATCCATCAAACAAGAAGTTGAAACTCAGAATATACAATCCATTGAAGCTTATGAACACACCTACAAATCCCTACAAGCATAGGGTCAATACAGAGGAAATACAGATCACAATATCAGATCACACTCAAAACACTCTTCAACACCATTTTCATTATTTCTCAAATTCTTACTCAACTTACTCAGCCTCTATTATGTTGACATCAATGACAACATTAATGACAACACAACCAAATACATCCATACTTGCAACAATCTCCCCCTTTTTCATTGATGGAAACACATGATGTGAAAAACCATCAAAGACAGTATACATGCTTCTCAGAAGCGACAACTTGCCAAGCATAAAATTTTCACATGCTCTCTCTCCCGTAGGCATAGATGATTTTCAGAAGTGACAACCTACACAAGAATAGAATTTTCACATACTCTCTCTCCCCCTTTGACATCAATGGCAAAGGAAATTCTTGCCATAGATATCTCTTTTCACTCCCCATAAGGAGTACATCCACAACACATACTGCAACAATGCAATTTTATACTCCCCTTGAGGAGTAGACCTCAAACATCAGTCCAGAACAAAAATAAGTGTGAATCCACTAGACTGATGCACCTCCATGTGCACTTAGTTCAAAGGAGGGGAAAAAACCCCTAACTTCCCTCTGAGATACTCAAAAGTATATTTCAGAAGGGCTTTAGTGAATATGTTTTCAAATTGTTCCTTGGTAGGTACATATTAAAGTCTAGCTTCATTCCTCAACACCTTTTCTCTCAAAAAGTGATACTTGATAGAGATATTCTTTATTCTAGAATGCATCACTAGATTCTTTAAAAAATTTACAGCACTTGTATTGTCACAAAATATAGAAGTAGGTTCATCACTTACCACACCTATGTCCATCAAGTTTTGCTTCATCCACAATACCTGTGTATAGCAAGATGTTGTTGCAATATACTCTGGTTCTGCAATGGATAAAGAAACTAAATCATGTTTCTTTCTCAACCATGAAACTAATCTTCCTCCAAGAAATAATGATCCACCACTTGTACTCTTTTGATCATCAATACAACCAACCCAATCTACATCAGTATAGGTATTTAGAGTGAATTCATCATCCTTTGAATACCATAGCCCATAATATTGAGTTCCTTTATGATATCTGAATATCCTTTTCACAGTTGTAGCATGTGCTTCCTTTGGTTCTGCTTGAAATCTTGCAACTAAACATACTACATATATAGTGTCAGGTCTAGTAGTAGTATGATACAACAATCCACCAATCATGGATTTGTACATGCTCAGATCAACTTTATCAGATTCATCTTCCTTACTCAACTGGCATCTGGTTACCATAGGGGTACAAACCAGTTTAGAATCATCCATTCTAAACTTCTTCAATAGTTCCTTAGCATACTTAGATTGTGAAATTAATACCCCTTTGTTATTTTGTTTAACTCGAAGTCCAAGGAAGAAATTCATTACACCAATCATAGACATTTCGAATTCTTTTTGCATCTCTTCAGAAAAATTCTTACACATACCTTCATTTCCACCAAAAATAATATCATCAACATATACCACAACCATCAACATCTTGTCTTTCTCAACCTTGAAGTAAAGATTGTTATCTACGGACCCTTTGTTGAATCCCTACTTTTTCAAGTACCTATCCAATCTAGCATACCATGCTCTGAGAGCTTGCTTCATTCCATATAATGCCTTATTTAACTTATAGACCATGTTTGGTTTGTATGATAGTGAAAAACCTTCTGGTTGCTCCATATATACTTCTTCTAGTTCTCCATTCAGGAATTCAAACTTGACATCCATCTAATATACCTTGAAGTCTTTATGAGCTAAAAATTTTAAGAACATCTGAATGGCCTCCATTCTTGCTATAGGTGCAAAATTTTCTTCAAAATCTATTCCTTCAACCTGTGAGTATCCTTTGCATACCAATCTTGCTTTATTTCTCACCACTTCAGCATCTTCATTCAATTTTTTTTTTAATACCCATTTTGAACCAATTACATTCTTGTTTGCGGGTCTAGGGACTAATTCCCATGTCTCATTTTTCTCTATCTGTTGCAGTTCTTCTTTCATTTCTTTCATCCAACTTTCATCATTTCATGCTTCATTCACAGTTTTAGGTTCAATATTAGAAATTAAACACAATTTTACCTCAACCACTTTCCTTCTTGTCTTCACTCCTTCACTTTTTTCTCCAATTATTTGTTCCTCCGGATGATTTCTCTAAACATATTTAGGAGTCTTGGGTGTAGGTTCCAGAATCTCTTCTTCTTCTTCACTTTTTTCTTTCTCTTCCTTTTCTTCTTCTTGTATTTGCACATAGATAGGATCATCAGGTTCAACTTTAGTTATTTACACAGTCTATACATAGTTTCATCAACCTTCACATTAGTACTTCCAATGATTTTTGTCAGCCTATTATTAAAACATTTGTAAGCCTTGTTGTTATTTGAATATCCAAAGAAAATTCCTTCATCATATCTATCATCAAAATTCCTAAGATTTTCTTTATTTCTTCTAATGTAACATCTACCAAATACCTTAAAGTATTTCATAGTAGGATTCTTACCAGTCCACAACTCATAAGGAGTCTTAGTGTTGTTACCTCTAATTTGAACTTTGTTAAGAATGTAAATAACAATATGAATTGCTTCTCTCAAATACACATCAAGAACATTTGATTATTTCATCATAGTTCTAAAAGCTTCTTGAACAGTTCAATTATTTCTTTCCACAACTCCATTTTGTTGAGGGGTTCTAGGAGTAGAATAGTGTATTTTTATGCCATTCTCTTCACATAATGCATTGAACTCACTTGAGGTAAAATCTCCACCTCAATCAGATCTTAAGCATTTAATCCTTAGATTAGCCTCATTTTCTACTCTTGCCTTAAACACCTTGAATATATCAAGAGCTTGAGTCTTTTCTCTAAGAAATGTAACCCATGTCATCCCATAATAATCATCAATCAAGAGCATAAATTACCTATTGTGCAGTTTTTGCACACATGCCCCACTGAAAGTGGGGACCCTCTTTTTTTGATTTTTCGTGTCTTGGCCCTTCTTTCTTGGGGGTCTTGCTTGCTTCAGGCTCGTGCTTTGATGTTCATCTTGCCAGTTGAGATTGCACATTTGGGAATTTTATTGAAAATCTTAAGTTTTGAATGCATTCCGGAGTTTTTCCTATTTTCGAGAAAATCCGCCTTGGTCGGATTCTCCCGATTTTCTTTTGGAGTCCGGAAGTGATTTCCTTTCGACCCGAATCTAGGGAAATCCGTCTTGTCTGGATTTATCTGAAATCCATTGCCCTTTCGAATCTCCATGTTTTGTTCTTGCTTGTCTTATTGATCGCATTAATGGCGATTGTGCAAATTTTTGGGCCAATTATATATTGAATCTTAGGGATTTATTGGCCATTTGGGTTTTTTTATTTGATTTTCATTTGAGTTTGAGTCTTGGAGCCTTTGGTGTATCACTGGATTGTCGATTTTGAAGTTGTTTCAACTGTTGCATTTGAATTTCATGTGTGTGGCTCATATCCTGCTTGCATTTGAGAGTTGTTTGCTGGCATCACCAGTTCCAGTCCTTTTTGCTCTCATGGTATGTAGATATGCCGTCTTTCTCTATTCGTTCTTTCGATTACTTTGCTTCATTTATTTTCTAGTCTTTCTTTGCTTTGTTATTTCCTTGGGTGTGCGCATCATGTCCGAGCCTTTTGGGGTTTTCGTTATTCTACCTGTTCACCAGGTTGATCATTGAATGTTTATATTCGGTTTGGTATTTCTATTCTTTTGGGCATTTTCCTGCATCAGTCTTAAACTTCCCATTTTGGTGTGTGAGCAAGTCGTTCCTGGTTATCCATTCTTTCATGGTGGATATTTTAGGGTTCTTGACCTAAGGCATGGCCAATCCCTGTCGAATGGATGTGAGGAGGGTTTTAGAGTCTTTTTTTTTTATCTGTTGGAAGTTTGGGTTAAGTTGTTTCCAAGGTGAAGGCCTTAGGTCTGTGGTCATTTGAATTTTTTTGGTAAAGGTGAGGAAAATGTGGACGAGTTCGGGTTTTCGGGGTCCTTTCGGAATTCCGCTTCCTTTGGATTTCCCTTGCTTTTCCCATTCTTTCTCTTTTGCCACTTTAGGCTCGATTTTGTTTGTCTCGCTAAAATCTGCTTCCTCCAGATTTTCCCGGGGTTCGTAGTCGGGTCACTCTGCCAGATTCGTGCTTTAGTGATAATTTATTTAGTTCTCGCTAAAATCCATTTCCTCTAGATTTTCCCGGATGTTCCATGCATTCTTCGTTTTCCCGGATTGATTATAATTGTTACCGTTTTCGGGAAAATTCGTCTCTCGTGGATTCTTCTGGGATTCTTGAGAAAATGTTGAATATGATGGTTATGAGGAAGTGGCTTATTGATGATGTATTGAATTGATTAAATTAAATTATGCTAATTATTCTCGGGGTTATTCTTTTATTGAATTGATGGATTAAAGTGGTTTGATTAGAGTTTGTATGCTTGGTTCACTGGAATCTGCCTGGTCCGGATTTTCCCGAAAATCCTCTCCAATTTGGAATCCGTGAAGGGGGCTAAGTCCCAAACTTTGAGATTTTTATCTTCTACACCTATTGTTTCTTTTGGATATAATTATGGTCATCTTTATTTGTTTGCAGGCAGGATCAGGACAAGATGTTGCTGGTCGAGGCAAAGGGAAGGCAATGGATCCAGGTGCAGAGACTTCTGCCATCTCTGATGCAGAGAAGGTAAAATATGACATAAAGAGCAAAATTCTTAGAAGCAAGCTGACTTCTATTTGGTTGGGAATCACTGATACCAATGTGGGTATGTGGGACTATGAAGAGTTTAAGGCTGAGATGTCAGCACACAACCCTCCATTATTGGCCAGAAGAATTGTGGACTTTGGATTAGCTCATGTAGCAGGATTCCCCTCCATGGTGCAGTGTTATGAACTGGTGCTTGAGTGTGCCAAAAATTATGATAGAGGGACTCAGAGGATAATTGGTCCCCAGGGAAGGATTTTGGCAGGCTTTTTCCCTATATCCATTCCTTCAACCTTTGATATTCCTGACAGGTCGCATGTGGTGGCCTTTGATATGGATGGTGCTGGGAAATACTATGAAGAAAATGTAGTTAAGTCCCAGCAGGTGATTAACTCTTGGTTGGAGAAGCCTAATTCCCATTTCTCCAAGTTTCCCAAGCAACTATTCAGACTCAAGTTAAAGAGGGAATACTACAATGTCATCACTCTTCTCAGCAGACTGGTAGGGTTGAAGAGTGCAGGGGTATTTTAGAATTGGATGTTTAATGTCATTGCTCGGATGGAGCAGGGAATAGATTATTACTAGGCAAGTATCATAAGTGTAGTGATCCACGAGCAGTTGTGTAATGTCTTGCAAACAAATACTTTCACCATGACCTCCTACCTAGTGTATGCATTGGCAAGACTTCACCCATACAAGGGGTTAAGTAATAGGGGTACTTTTGGTCAGGATTCTATATACGAGGTATATCCACAGTTGCACCTAATTGGAGGAAGCTATAGAAGATCAAATGATGCTTTCACAATGTACATCACTAGATTGCTCCAAGGTGCATAGCACATGAGGATTTTTGACAAAGCTAAATAATTGATAAGGAGATATGGGGCAGGGTTTATCTAGTTCCCTACTTTCTCATACATTAGGATTGATGGTTGTCAAAGGGATCCCTATAGACTCCCGAGGTACCCTACTAATCATATCATATTGTTGGAGGTCACCAGGTAGATTTGTGACTTCGACAATGTTGTGAAGGGAGAAATGCATAAAACAGGTTTTGGGAATGACTTTCCCTTGAAGATAGGAATGGGTGAAGTTTGTCCTTCTATCTAATCTACTCATGCTTCTAAGGAGGAGATGAGTACTTTTGGTCTCTCTTTCCATTCCAAGAGAGCAAGGTTTGATATCACTGGTGAAGCACAAAAGAAGGCCAGTAGGGAATACATCCATAAGGTTGATATTGAAGATTATTGGGTTAACGTCAGTGATGAATTTGAGGTAAGGAAGAAGAAGTTTTCCAGATTGCCAGTGGAATTAGTAAGGTTATACAATGTGAAGCCCATCCCTAACCAAGTGGAAGAGGATGGAAATTTAATCCAGGGTCATGTCTATGAGGTAGTAAAAGATAGGCCAGTTGGAGATGTTGACTAGTTAAAGGAAGAGAAAACAGAGTTGGATCAAGTCATGACCCCAGTGATTAGGTACACCAAAATTTAGTTGAAGCATAAGATCCTAGAGTTGGAGAGTGAGGGTGTCCAGTGTTCTTATGATCTGATGGGAGACTTGGAGTCTCATTCTTCTTCTAAAGAATCACACGAGCAAGATCCTAAAGGTAAGAAAAAGGTGGATTCCCCTTTCAAAATTCAGGTTAGGGATGTTCAACCTGAGAAAGTGATGGAAGTGAGTAAACAGAGGAAAAATTCTGCCAAGAAGAGGAGACATGCCTCGAGGAAAGAGGCTGAAAAGGACAAAGAAGAGGAAGAGGGGGTAGAGGTAGCTCCTCCATTGACAAATAGAAGAAGGCTTCTGAAGCCATCATAGAGATTGGAGGAGGCTCCCAAAACTGATAAGGAGGTTTAGCCACCAGTGATAGAAGTAGAGAGTTCAGGGGAAAGAACACAAGTATACATGAGGAGGTCAAGGACTCCTTCCCCAAGGGATTTTGTCATGAAGGAAGATGTTGCAGTGAATGTTCCCATTGCTAAATGGGAGAGTATTTCTATTCCTCCAGATACTGTTAGCACACAAGAAGAACCAAAGAAGGATGAATATCCTAAGGACTTGTGCGAGGAATAATTTTAGGAGGGAGACCTTTATAGCATAGAGGTAGAGATCAATAAAATGATTCAATCTCCCTTGGTATCATATGCAGATTCACCTATGAGAGAGCAATTGAACAAATCTCCTCAACAGGAGGAGATATTAGTTAAGGTCCCTTCACTAGTGCAGATTGTTATGGAAGAACAATTGCAAGATAAGGAGAATCCAATCATGGATATCCCTAATGTGCCAAGTGTTGAAAAGGATACAACTAATGACCACCAGGACAAGCAGGATATAATGCCAACTGAGTCTACTGTTCCAGGTTGGCTGAACAAGGAATTGAAAAGTAAAATGGTAATAGTAGAGGATGCTCCTCCCAATTGGGATGTCTTGATGGCTAATTTTGAACAAGGAAAGGCCAAGAAGAAGGCTAGGGTTGTGTCCTAGATTGAGAGAGATGGGTCAAGCAACAGAGTGGCCCACATTGCTACTCCTGCTCTAGATAAAGATAGAGATAATGTGACTACCAAGGATTATCATGTGCAAACTATCAACCTAGGGCATGCTTCTATGGAGCAAGATATTGAGGAGTATTAAGGCTCCAGTGTTGTAATTTTTGGTAGATTGAAGAAGGTTGTACAAACCAAACATGAATTGGAGAGAGAGAATGAGAAACTAAAGAATTATTTGTAGGAGTTGATGAAACCCTTGTAGGCTATTATCTCTTCCTCTTCTGCTGCAAGTTTCTTACCTCACGAAACAATCTCTGAGCTTGAAAAAATGAAAGGCACCACACATGCCATAGTTTCCTAGTTGCAGGGTGTCCAAACCAAGGGAGATGTTGTCATTAAGGACATCTTGTGAACTCGAGGGGATGCTATGAGATCGGTACACTGGTTGAAACTTGTGTTGGCTCTAGACAAGGAGGATACTGATCTCCTACTGTAGAAAACCACAACAATTATGGGATTCACCGAGGATAGGCTGGTAAAGAGTGGGATTCTTCCTTTTCCAAGGGTTTCTAAACCTTGGGAATGGTTTGAAATCTTGCAAATGAGACAGAAGGCCTTGAGGAAAATTCATAAACAAGCAAGGAAAATTGAGGACACTTTAACTGGTATCTAGAATAATTGTATCTCATTCTTTGAGGTCATGACAGGAAGGAATAATTTTGCTCCAAAACATCTTAATCTGGAGCAACTTAAGAAATGGTGGAGAGATGTTTATTCTCCAATCAGTGAAGGTCTAGTCACTGAGCATCAGCTAGATGATGTTGCAACCTATATTACAGTTATTGAAAGATACTTAACTAATAGAGCTGATTGGGATGGTACAGTGAGGCAGACAAGAGATGACATCAAGTCCCTTGAGAGAAGAGTTAGGGTTTTTCCCATGCCACCTATTTTTGAGCTGGACAGAGTCTTGTTGGTCGTGCATGGTGAAGAAGATCAAGCTAGAGACAAGGATGGGAAGTAGTTATATAGGGCTGCATTGAGATTTGTGCTTCCCTTTCTTTACATTCATTGGGCCAACCCTTTGACACTTTCTGGCTGACTAGGATGAAATTGGTGTTAATTGCACATTTCATATTGTGTTTGAATATCTTTGAGGCCGACCTCTTGTGTGGCATGTTTTATTGTAAATTCTTATTTTGGGCCGACCTATCGTAGGAATTCTCTATAAAATAGGCATGTTTCCTCATTTGAGAATATAGATAGGGAGATAGATATATAGGTGATACATGATATGCATAAAAAAGTAGAATAGAGATTTCACATTTTAGCGAATTAGGGTTTAAGTTCAAGCAAGTGTTGTAATAGAAAAATGGAATTGTTACAATTTTGGATGACCAAATGTAAGAGAGATATTGTAATTTGGTATCTATCTTGTGGAGTTTCATCTGGCATGGGTCTTGTTGTTCTATCTTTAAAATTTCTTATAATTTTATAGTTAACTTGTTTGGTGATGCTTAGGGTTTCATGTTTGGAATGTTTGCAATGATCTCTAGTCCATAATTTTTTGTAGTTAGTTGATTGTTAGCTGCTTTGCAAAGTTAGCCTAGAGTTAAAATTGTGCTTAGTTCAGTTATAAGCATTTGTTCATCTCAATTGCAATAGGATTGGCTAAATGAATGTTTATTATTTGAAAATATTTAAATACCTTAGAAGATTGCACTATTTTTGTGAAATTGCAGACATATCTAGATTAAAACATAAAGTAGTTTATGGGAGATCGGTCCATTTTGAGCATTTCATCCTTTGACATTTTCAATCTTAGGGTTAGAAGTAGTCTTAGAATCATCTCTGAAACTTTATCTTTTGTTATTTCTTTATTATCAAGGTTCAATCAAATATTTCAAGTATCAATCCATTATTTAGATCTGATAAGTTTAAATTCCAGTATTTGCTTGTAGTAAGGTCCCTTTGTGATTACCACCATTTTCACATTTATCACTGAGTTGTTTTATTGCATTGTCAAGACCTGACATTAGAGTCCTTGGGGTTATCTCTTTTCCCATAGAGATTTACCTTTCAAGAGAGATAGGATATCATATTTTGTCTGAGTTGTTGTTGTGTAGAAAAGCACCATCAATAGATTGGCGCTAGAAGGAGGGCCTTGAATAAGAAAACTAGAGTGTTTCCTAAAAGCCATCTCTCCTGAGAGGCTTAGAAGAAGAACTAGATCTACTCCAAGAGGAGAAGAATTTCAAGAGTTACAAGCCCCTACTAAGTCAAGAAGGACCAGGGAAGGGGAGGAATCATCATCTTCATCTTCATCTGAGGCAATTCCTATTCCACAGCCACAACCAGTCATAAATCAGCCATTACCACCTCCACCAATGGATTTTCTTGCTAATAATCTATCCCCATTGATCTTTAATAATTACAATGTCATGCCCAAGAACCCTGAGCATTTCTGCTCTAAATTCCAGACTCATGATCCCATTAGAACCGTACAAGAGCATATTAGGATTTTCTAAACCTATCTGAGGGATAGAGGAATTAACCATGAGGATGTTGCATGCAGGATTTTCCCTTATTCCCTAGGGGAAGAGGCCTCCTATTGGTATAATCACTTGTTGCTTCCATCCATAATTGGACTGAATTAGAAACTACATTTCTACAAAAGTTCAAGATTCTCATTAGTGCTAATGAGTTGTACTTGCAGTTTACTGGAGTGAAAAGAGAAATTAATGAGCCCATAGGATCATTCAATGATAGGTTTCATCGAGCATATACAAGACTCGAAGCACCTTATGCTGGGAATGAAAATAATGCTTTAGAAGTTTACCTCGAGGCCTTGGATAGCCTTACAACCACCTTCCTTAAACAAAGGACTAATCCTTTGAATATTTTATTGACTGTGTATGCAGAGGCTGTGAAGGTTAGCATGGACTTGAGGCAACACTTATCAGAACCTGCAGCTCATCCTGGACAAATCCAAGCCCTTAATCAGGCTTTGACCAATCATGCTCCCATAATGAATTATGTACCTTCATTACCTTTGGTTCTTCATATAGGTCCACCTTTAAATCAATCTCAACCTATGACATCTTATCCTCAGCAAAGAGCTAACCAACCCCTTCATCAGCAACAAGTTGGTTTCCCTACATATCTACAGAATTCAGAAGTTTTGAATGGGGTTGCTAGTTCTGAAATCATACTTGGATGTCCTTGTGTTGGTGTTAATTCGGCACCACCTAACAGTCTAGACAAGGAAAGATTAGATGAGTTGTCTAAACAAGTGAAAAGGTTGAATACAGAGGTAACTTATTTGAGAAATCAGAATAGCTAGCTTCAGGCTGCTTAGAAGAATATACAATCTAATTATGGTATGGAGAACAGGAACTTTGAAAGAGGGCAGTACTTTGACATAAATCAAAATTATGACAGAGGACAAGGTTCTGGTCACAATTTTGAAAGAAGACAAGTTTTTGGTCAGAATGTTGATAGAAATCAGCAAGGTGGACAAGGATTTGATAGAGGGCAACCAACTAGGTAGAATAGGTCATGGAACACTAGACCTAATAATGGAGAGATTCCCACTCCCTTGGATCAGCCTTCTACTAAGGAAAAGCTTCTGAATGGTGTATACTTGGTAGAAGCAGCTTTGTCTGGCTGGTGCAGACTCCATAAGACAAGTCTACACTCTGAGTTGGATTGTACCAAATTTTAGACGACAGCTTCTATCTTTCAGTATGAAGTGGAGAACAATTCCAGTGGTCAAGAAATTGTGCCTTCAAACACCTATGATTCTCTAGTATTGGTACTTAATCATGCCACATTCGCCAAAGGTGAAGAAAATGAACCAGAAAAGGAATCCAGTGACCAGGAGGATAAGGCAGAGTAGATGCTAAATGAAGATGAGATTTCCTTGTTGTTTAGTGAATAAAATGAAAATGATAATGGCCCTTTGGATGAGGATGAATTTAGTATTCAAGAAGTTCAGATGTTTCAACAACCAACGAAGAAATATGATTTAAGAAATAGACCTAGCAGGGGTCCACAAGCTGGACGTCCTTTCACTTCTTCTATTCCTCCTAACAATTTTAATACTCCACCAGATCCACAAGCTAGTAATAATCCATCTTATCCTCATGTACCAACACAGTACTTGTCAAAAGGAAACAGTGTTGAATTATCCAAAGATAAGCAGGCCAGTGGCTACAAGAAAATCCATGCTGACCTTAATGTGGAGTAATTAGGCGAATATGTGACTGATGAATTCAAGAAAGTAAAGGTAAGTCTATTTTCTTTTGAGTTATTATGAGTTCTTGCTATTAGGAATGCAGTTTTAGGGTCAGTTAGTTAAAATATAACATCACAGGGGGTAACTACTAATGAGACTACTACTAGGTCTTCCAACTCCTACACACCTAGAAGTCACATCCCACCTATAGACAAAAGGGGAGATAAGGATAAAGGTCAAGTTGCACAAGCTAATACTCATCTGAATTTGTTTCAAGGAAAGATGGAAACCCCTCCTTTCCTAATATTTGTTCGTATCTTTGGAAAGAATTTGCATAATTGTCTTCTAGACTCAAGAGCCTCTACGAATGTTATGCCCTTTGTTGTCTCCAAATAATTAGGTATTACTCCTATATCCTTTCAAACAAAGGTTACTCAATTAGACAAAAAAAAGGTAAGTGTAGTTGGAGAACTGAACATGATCCCTACGCAGCTTGCATCAGACCCTAGGGTGCAGCAAGTGATCAATATCCAGGTTGCTAACATTCCTGATACTTATGGTTTGATCCTAGGTAGAGATTTCACTACGGCACTAAATGGATATACATCTACAGACCATTCTCATATGTGGTTACCATGGAAGGGAGTTCTGAATCAGATCAAAATTGAAAGAGAACCTCGAATGAAGTATGTAATCACTGAATAACAGAATGTTTCGAATGAGGTGTTGGTGTCTAAGGTTAGCATGGGAAATTATGTATTGGTTGCATCAGTTGCAATAGATGAAGAGGTATTCATGCTACAGGATTATGTAGATGAACACATTCTAGAGAGCAGCATTCTTGGGACATTGATTGAACAAGTGATCATGAGGATAGATAGCTTGGTTTATTGGATAACTTTCAAGAGTTTATCTAGAAATGTATGGAAGATCAAGTACATTTGAAAGGAATTATGACTTTTGAAGAACTTTTGCTTCCCAATTGGTGTAGAGTCCATGATGCCCCTCATTCTGAGCTAGAATGTGACTTGTGTCAGACTATTTTTTGACAGATACATAAATGCATTAATCTAGTTCCAACGGTCGGGCTTAGTATGTAGGAAGAGTTAAATGATGATAAAGGTAAGAGCCCAATACTTCTTGAAAAGCTCCCCATATTCAATAAGGATCAAGATAAATTAAAACCAAGAGAACTTGATGGTTGTTGGACATTATGATTCGATGGATCTAAATCTAAGCAGGGTGTTCAAGCAGGATTCGATTTAATCAGCATGAAAGGTAAGAATTATTTTTCTGCTCATAGACTCTAGTTCCAATGTACTAATAATGTTTCTGAATATGAAGCTTTGATGCATGGATTATTAATGGCATCAAGGAAGAAAGTTAAAATATTACAACTTTTCAGAGATTCAAAGTTAGTAATCAAACAAGTAAGAAAATAGTATTCATGTCATGATAGAAGTATGACCAATTACAAGCATAGAGTGTGGGATCTCATTGAGGGGTTTGATGCCCTTAATATCTAGTTAATCCCTCAAAATAGAAATCAAGTTGCTGATTCTCTTGCTCAAGCTGCTAGCACCTTGTAGTCTTTGTCACTTTCAGGATTGAATAAATTTACAGTTGAGCTCATTCCAGTGCCTTCAGTGCTTGACAATGTTACTAATTTCTAGGTATTTGAAGATGATAAGCATATTCTGGACTTTATTACAAGCTTTGATGTGTTTTCTTCCCAAGTTATTGATGAGATAGAGCCTCAAGAAGCAGAGATAGACTTTGGAGGAATCATTAACTTGAAGACTAATACTATTCCAAGAGGTATGGTGCAGCTTGAACGAATTTTTGATTTGGATAATATAAGAGATCAAGAGAAAAAAACTAAAAGAGAGTCTCTCAGCAGCTAGTGTGAAACATATGATATGGGGGCATCGGGTGACACAAATAATGTTTTTATTGGAAAAGCATGTACTCCAGAAGAAATAAAGGGGATTATTGATGCCTTACATACATATCATGATGTAATAGCTTAGAGTTATGAGGATTTGAAAACATGTGATACTTCAATCATTACACACACCATCCCTTTGAAGTTAGATATCAAACCATTTAGACAGAGACAGAGGCCAATCAATGCTTTGTTAGAACCCATTATTCAAAAGAAGGTGCAAAAATTGCTTTTAGAACGTATTATATTTCCAGTAAGACACTCTACTTGGGTTGTGAATTTGGTTCCAGTAAGGAAAATGAATGGAGAAATCAAACTATGTGTGGATTTTAGGAATCTGAATGGAGCATCAAAAAAGGATAATTATCCAATTCCCTCGCTAGACGAGGTGCTTCAGATCGTGAATGGATCTCAAATGATGTCCTTTTTAGATGGGTATTTTGGATACAACCAAGTTAGGGTACAGTATGAGGATAGGCACAAGACTGCCTTTACTACAAAATGGGGGACTTTTGCATACAGAAGGATGTCATTCGGGTTGATCGATGTTGGAGCTACATTCTAGAGAGTTATGGACATCACTTTTAAGGACATAATTGGTAAGTGTATCATTATCTATATGGATGATTTGATAGTTTTTTCCAAGAAACGAGGTGATCACATAACAGATTTATGCAAAGTATTTCAAAGATGCAAAGAGTTTGGTATTTGACTTAATCCAAGGAAATACATTTTTGGAGTCACAGAAGGAAAGTTATTGGGACATATTATCTCAGAACAAGGTATTTCTATTGATTTGAAGCGAGTAGAGGCTATCTTGAATATTCAGCCTCCTGCAAGTAAGAAAGAGATGAAGTCATTTTTTGGTAAGAGTAACTTTTTTAGGAAATTTATCACTGGATTTGCAGAGATAGTTAAGCCATTGAATGTTCTGTTGAAACAAGAAGCAAAAATAGAATGGAATTTAGAAGCTAAGGAAGCATTTGTAAAAATCAAGAAAGCTATTGTTGAGGCCCTTGTATTGGTGAGTCTAGATTACACTAAACCTTTTTACATATATTCTTTCACTTTTGATCATTCCTATGCTACAATGTTAACTCAAAAGTCTTATCAAGATGATGAACACCCTATATTCTTCATGAGTACTCCCTTAAAAGATGCAGAATTAAGATATCATAATGTAGAAAAGCAAGCCTATGCTTTGGTCAGAGCAGTGAAGAATTTCAGACACTATATCTTGAGGAATAATTTTTTTGCCATAGTACCTAATCCTATAGTAAAGCTATTATTAATGCAGAATGAGTTGGGTGAACGAAGGGCCAAATGGGTGACTATGTTGTAGGAGTATGATATGGAAATCCAACCCATGAAATTAGTGAGAGGACAAGGACTTACAAAGACAATGGTTGAGACCGGTCTTGATCTCGCAGCTCAATACTACTACCTTTAAGAGGTATCTTCGACAGATTGGTATGATGAAATCATTTTCTATTTACTGAATCAGCAATGTCCTAATCACCTTAATACAGTTCAGAGGCAGGCCCTGCACCTGAAGAGTGGAATTTTTATGATGAAAGGAGCTATCTTGTATAAAATAAAACATGAGGGTGTATACTTAAGGTGTTTGGGGAAAGAGGAAGTTTCCAGAGTGATGACTGAATTTCATGAGAAATATGGCACAGGCCATTGTTCTGCATCATCTACTGCACACCAGATCTTGAGGGCAGGCTACTACTGGCCCACTTTGTTCAAGGAAGCACATCAACATGTGAGGACTTGTCACATATGTCAAACTACAGCAAGTAAGGAAAAACATGCGGCTCTTCCACTCCAACCAATCATAGAGGTAAAATCATTTGCTCAGTGGGGTATGGACTTCATAGGTCCAATTAATCCTCCATCTTTTGTGGGCCATAGGTATATTCTTACCATAACTGATTATTTTACTAGACGGACAAAAGCTGTTGCCTATAAACAGTGTACTTCGTACGTGGTAATCAATTTTTTTGAATCAAAAATTATTAATCATTTTGGTTGTCCGCTATCTTAGGTCTGTGATAATGGTCTTGCATTTGCATCACTGAAATTTTCTAACTGGGCATTTGATCATGGGATTTTTTTAAAATTTTCATCCAATTACTACGCTTAGGGTAATGTTCTAGCTGAGTCTTCCAATAAGAACCTACTGACATTCATATGTAAGTTGTTAGAGCAAAATCCTAAGGATTGGCACACCCAGCTCCGATTTGCTCTGTGGGTTGACCGTACTAGACAGAAGGCATCCATAGGAACCTCTCCTTGTCGCCTAGTGTATGGTTTGGAACCTGTGTTTCCTATCCAATTGAAAATTCCTACCCTACAGTTTATCAACAAGTACTATAATGAAGAAGATAAATGTGAAGCCCATTTGGCTGAATTGTTGCACTTGGAAGAGAAAAGAGATGAAGCCCTAGAAAACTTTGCTAAACATCAGGGTGTGGTAAAAATATGGTTTGACAGGAGAGCTAAGGTGAAGGCCTTTAGAATTTCTGACTTGGTTCTCTACTGGGATAAAGCATTATTTTCAACCTTGAAATATTTTGTAGTTCATCCTGTACATAGTTAGAGTAGGTTTGTTTTCGGCTTTACTTTGCTGGTTTTTCTTTGGTAGTTTAGGTTTGCTTTGGTTTGTTTTATTTTTTGTTGTTTTTTTCTTTTGGGTTCCTTGTTTCCTTGGGGTTGTTACATCTCTATAATGGGCTATTTTGCTTGGGATTGTTCTAAGAATTTATTTTATAAACTCTAATCAATTTTTCAGAGTCAAGCGGTGGAATTCTTTCATCTGATGCCCCTTGTAGTTGGAATTAGAATCACTTGTTTTGGATACACTTCGGAATATATTTGGGTCTCACATTTTGACACTAAAATTAAATATTTTGGAGTTGTATAGGGTTCTTGAGTAATTTGGCCCAATGAAAAATCTTATATTTTGCTTCAGTGCCACTGTGTTCCTCATCCCTGGGTGTGAGTTTCATTACTTAAAAAGGTGAAGAAGAAAGATTCTACAAAAAAAAAATAGCAAAAGAGAAAAGGAAAAGGTTGAAAATTTAAATAAGCTTCACCTTATCAGGGGTATCCTAGTATCTCTATCAGGGCTATAGATGCCTGACTAGAAATAGAGCTATACTTGGGAGGGTCATAGTGATAGCCTCATTGGGGTTATAGATGAATGACTGGTAGTGAGGCTCGATCCAGGTTGCTTTTGAAGTTTGAACTTTTATGTAGCTCGGTCAGATTTTCTTTAGTTTCTGTTGCACTTAAGGGATAGGAAATCAATACATAATGCACACACTTTGACCCTGGTATAGGAAAAGGTCTTCCTGCTTGTGGTTTCTGAAAAAAATTGCATAGGAGTCTTGATGAGAGGATTGAAACTAGAGATTATGGGTTCTTTATTTTAGTTTATTCTTGAAATGCTCTGGAGCATTTCACTAGCGGAGTCACCATTTGTCATGCAATTTTTGCACACACGCCCCACTAAAAGTGGGAACCCTCTTTTTTCACTTTTTGGTGTCTTGGCCCTTCTTTCTTGGGGTTTTGCTTGCTTTAGGCTCATGCTTTGATGTTCGTCTTGCCAGTTGAGGTTGCACATTTGTGAATTTTATTGAAAATCTTGAGTTCTTAATGCATTCTGAAGTTTTTCCTATTTTCAAGAAAATCCGCCCTCGCTGGATTCTCTTGGTTTTCTTTCGGAGTCCAGAAGTGATTGCCTTTCAACCTAGATCTAGGGAAATCTGTCGTGTCCGGATTTCTCCAATATCCGTTGCCCTGTCGAATCTCTGAGTTTTGGTCTTCGTTGTCTTGTCGATCGCATTAATGGCGATTGTGAAAATTTTTGGGGCATTGATATATTGAATCTTGGGGAGTTACTGGCCATTTGGTTTTTTTTATTTGCTTGTCATTTGAGTTTGAGTCTTGGAGCCTCTGGTGTATCGCTGGATCATGGATTTTGAAACTATTTCAACTGCTGCATTTGAATTTCATGTGCGTGGCTCGTATCCTCCCTGCATTTGAGAGTTGTTTTTTGGCATCACCAGTTCCAGTCCTTTTTGATCTCATGGTATGTAGATATTCCCTCTTTCTCTACTAGTTCTTTCAATTACTTTTCTTCATTTATTTTCTAGTCTTTCGTTGCTTCGTTATTTCCTTGGGTGTGTGTGTCATGTCTGAGCCTTTTGGGGTTTTCGTTATTCTACCAGTCCACCAGGTTGATCATTGAATGTTTATATTCGGTCTGGTATTTCTATTCTTTTATGTGTTTGCTTGCATCGGTCTTAAAATTCTCATTTTAGTGTGTGAGCAAGTCGTGCCTGGTTCTTCGTGCTTTCATGGTGGATATTTTAGGGTTCTTGACCTAGGGCATGGCCAATCCCTCTTGAATTATTGTGAGGAGGATTTTAGAGTCTTTTTTTTATCTGTTTGAGGTTTGGGTTAAGTTGTTTCCAAGGTGCAGGCCTTAGGTCTGTGGTCATTTGAATTGTTTTGGTAAAGGTGAGAAAAATGTGGACAAGTTCAGGTTTTTGGGGTCCTCGCAGAATTTCGCTTCCTTTAGATTTCCCCAGCTTTTCCCGTTCTTTCTCTTTTGCCACTTTAGGACGGATTTTGTCTGCATTGCTAAAAGCCGCTTCCTCCAGATTTTTTCGGCGTCCGCAGTTAGGTCACTCTGCTAGATTCATGCTTTAGTTATAATTTATTTAGTTCCCACTAAAATCCATTTCCTACAGATTTTCCCGGATGTTCCGTGCCTTCTTCATTTCCCGGATTGATTATAACTTTTACTATTTTGGAGAAAATTCGTCTCTGGCAGATTCTTCTAGGATTCTTGAGAAAATGTTGAATATGATGGTCATGAGGAAGTGGTTTATTGATAATGTATTTAATTGATTAAATGAACTTATGCTAAGTATTCATGGGGTTATTCTTTTATTGAATTGATGGATTAAAGTGGTTTTATGGGAGTTTGTATGCTTGGTTCGTCGGAATCCGCCTGGTCCAGAATTTCCCAGAAATCCTCTCCAATGTGGAATCTGCGAAGGGGGATAAATCCTGAACTTTGAGATGTTGATCTTCTGCACCTATTGTTTTTTTTGTTGGTGTAATTAAATATTTTGTACCTTGTCCTAGGTCATAATTACACCTTAGTTAAGTTTACTTAGGGACCACATAGGAGTTGTTGGAGAATTTCCACCTTTGGTGGACTTATCATGTTATCACTCTATCACCTCCACCTTTCATGGACATATCATGTGATTAGGTTTCCACCTTTTGTGGTGGTTATCACATTATCACCTTTCCACTTTAGGTGGAGTGATAGCTTTTCATTGTTATCTCATGTCATAAGATTACGACACTTGTCATAATCTTATGCAATCCTATGTTCTCACCTTGGCTATATAACCAAGGGGTCTCTACTACATTTGTATACACATTGAAGCATTATCATTGACATTAAATACAGTTTATTTTTGTCATATTATTTTCTCTCTTCTTTGTGCTTTCTATTTGGTCCATAGATCTTGGCATCCATAGCCAATTCTAACATGGTATCAGATCATGTTTAATTCTAACATGGTATCAGATCATGTTTAATTCTAACATGGTATCAGAGCGGGTTGGGTGCCATTGGAGAGTCTTTTTCTGAAGAGAGGTACCAGATTTGGGGAGGTTCAATTTTTGGCTCTTTATTGTAGGTTTATATCAGAGCTTGCTGGAGCAAATCTGATCTCACCATTGCGTCCGAAAGGTTCGAGAAAGTCGATTTTGCCTTTTGTTTCATCCAAATCGGACATATGAGGCCAAATCTATGAGGGTTTGAAGTTGCATTGTGGCTGCTAGATCCAGAAGGTAGCTGCATTTTTGGAGCATTTTGGGTCAAATCCAACCCTGCCATTGCGTCCAGAAGGGCCAAAAACCCTAAGATCGACTGTCCAATCATCCAAATCGGAGCAAGTCATTTGGTGAAACAAAATTTTTTTTGCTCGAAGAGCCGTACGGCCCCCCGAGCATCATTATGATAGGGTACGATTTTGCAAAAATATTTTATTTTATAAAAAAAATTCGAAATTGTTTTTGAAATTTTTTGCAATTGTCAAAATTTTTTTTTTGAAAAATCAAATCAAATTTTCAAAAAACAAATAATCAAAAAAAAAGAAAAGATTTTCTGCAGTACTGCGCAGTACCTACGCAGACTTGCCACCGCAGCGTACCAGGTAGGTACGAAGAAGCCGCCACTTGGCAGTGTCTCATTCACCCAAAGCGGGCCCCTCCTCCATCGGCCAACATAAAGTCCGGCGAAAGCATATTCCGACAAAAAAAGAATATACTGGCAGCGAAAATATTCCAATCTCTTTTCCGGGAGATGGGCGGTGGCGAGTTTGAAAAGCCATAGGCCGTCAAATTTAACATAAGATTTTTCTGACGTCATCATTACGTCATCTGTGCATCAGCATCCTTTTCAAATTTTCGACCCTCTCACCATTGGAGTTTTTGATTTTGCAGTCTGACTTTGAAGTCCCATATCTTGCTCATTTTGGCTCCTTTTTTCGAGCAATTTTTTTTTATTTGAGCTAATTTTTCGTGCTCTTCATAGTGGTGCAATCAGTTTTTGGTTTTGGCCTCTGGTGTTTTCAGAAATTTCAGATTCTCATAGGTGTTGCTACTTCGTCCTCATTTTGAGCACTTCGGGAGCTCATAACTTGCTCCTACGGTAACATTTTTGGGTGCTGTTTTTTTTGAAAGTGCATGATTTTTCCTGTACTTCCCAATGGTATGATCAGATTTATCTCATCTACTGTAATTTTTATACTGTGAGTTTGTGGCCTATTTTGGCATCTGCATGTACCAAGATCAAAGTCCACCTTGCTATTTTTGGCAGTGGCAATTGTAAACGCACTAAGTATAAAGTGCCAAATCAGATATTAATTAGGGGGGATTCATGATTGAGTGATTTGGGGGGGTAATCTTGCAGTGATTGGTTGCATTCTTTTGCTTGGTTTGTGTTCTTGCAATGGGGAAATCTCAAATTGAACTCCTAACTCCACATAATTATGCTACATGGAGAAAATCAGTATGGAACTATCTCTTGGGAAAAGGTCTAATAGGCTATCTAAAGGAAACCGTTTCTCAACCTACTGATGCTAATGAATTGGCAAGATGGGAGATTAATCATGAGAAAACACTTGGATGCATATGTTCACTAGTCTCATTTGATTTACAATTTCATATTGATTCATGTAAAACAGCTAAAGAAGTATGGGAGACTTTTGAAAAGTTGTATGGTAAAACAGATAAGATTAGGGGATATCAGATTGATAATGATTTGATGAATCTTGATCCTAAAAGTTTTGACCACATCCAAGACTACATCTCCAAAATCAAGCAATTAAGAACACAGTTGAAAGAATGCAGTATTGAAAAAGAGGATTTACAGTTGATTCTAAATGTGTTATCCAAGCTTGGTCCTGAGTATTCAGTATTTGTTTCTGGCTTTCATACCCATCGACTTTCTATGGGAGCATCATATGTTGATCCTAAGTTTGATGACTTTGCAAATCTCCTAATCCAAGAGGAAGCTAAGTTAATGAACATGGGTTTAATCAAGTCTTGCAAGCCACATGCATTGGTTTCTAGTGAGTCAAAGGTACAGAAAGAATCAGGGAATCTTGATAAGAAGTAAAAGATGAAAAAGAACAAGCCACATAAAGAATCAAAATCCACTCATTCAAAAGAAGAATCATCTAAGAAGAAGAGGTCTTTTTGTGCATATTGCAAGAAGGATGGACATGAAGAACACTATTGTTATAAGAAGGATATTGATGAGTTGAAAAATATTCTCAAAAGAAATCAAATTGATTTGCCTTCTAGAATGTTTGAATCTTCTTCTTCTTCTTCTTCAAAACAGTCTAAGGGAAAAGTTCATTTGGCATCTACATCAAGTAGTAAAGGACAAGCTCTTTGTGCGTATTCAAGTCTAGGATTAGGTAGATGGCTTCTAGATTCAGGAGCATCACATCATATTGCATCTTCATAAACTATTTTCTCTTCATTTCAGCCTTGTTCTATGTCTCCTATATTGATGGGAAACAATACATACATGAGTGTACTTGGGAAGGGATCTATTAGTTTTGGGGACAACACTTTCCAGGATGTTTTATGTGTTCCTCATTTGACGAACAATCTTCTTTCCATATATCAGATTACACATGTTGGAAATGGGAGAACTGTGGAGTTCACACCTAATTCAGTCATCATTCGAGACTTGGAAAGTAGAGAGATTATTGCTACTGGGGTGGTTGATCATTCATCTCGGTTGTATACCTTTGCAAATTTTGCTTCTGATGGTGACATTGTTCCTTCGACTGTTCATCACACTCCTAGTGTGAACCATGATTTAGAGGAGACATTTGGCTACTTGAACTTGGGAGCTCTCACATCAGATCCAGTACTTGAGCCATGCATTTCATCTCCTCTATCTACTATTGCAGTTGATGATGCTTGTGATTCTACAGTTTGGGTTCCTTGTGATTCAGTGCAGCAGGACATACATAGTCTTCCAGATATGGCTACTTTGGATGGCTTCTTGACAAGTATTTCAGACTTGTTTGTGGAGTCTCATCTTGCAGATTTGGGGGACATCATTGATGACATTCATCTTCTCTTTGATGAAGATGCCCCTTCTTCAGTTGTTGTGAGGGAACACTCTGACCCTCTTGTTCATTCTCTACATGATCATTCTTTGCAGTTTGACATGAGTGTGGATACTTTTGGACAACATTTGGAGGAGGCTTCTTTGTCTTTGGAGGGGATATCATTCTCTTTGGATCATGTTCTACATTCTTCTCTACTAGATGTTGGATTGTACTCTTCAGCAGTGTGGCCTAGAACGCCTGTTTGGAGTGTGTCATCTTTTGGCATTGACATGGAGACACTTGAGCATCATTCAGAGACATCATACATCCTACATACATTCTTGGTTTTGTTTCTTCCTAAGGGGAGGAACGTTGTTCAGCGAAATTGGATCATCTTCAGCATTCAATGTCGAGCTTCTGCCATCATTGCAAGAGACTCAACATTGAGGGGGGGTTGCCTTGTCTCTCTTCTACTTCTCTCTTATGGGGGGGTCTTTTTCCTCACATGGGGTTTTTATCTTCTCATTCATGATTGAGAGCATTTCTATCTTGTATTTCATCTCTCTTTTGGGGAGGAGTTTTGTCCCACTAGGTTTTCTCCTTTTCTCCATTTGTGAGAGATTGCATTGCATTTGTACATGGGTACCTAACATGGCCTAGTTGCCGGGACCTATCTTGCATTGTTACATTCTCCCTAAGTTGCACTTAAGGGGGGGTGTTGGTGTAATTAAATATTTTGTACCTTGTCCTAGGTCATAATTACACCTTAGTTAAGTTTACTTAGGGACCACATAGGAGTTGTTGGAGAATTTCCACCTTTGGTGGACTTATCATGTTATCACTCTATCACCTCCACCTTTCATGGACATATCATGTGATTAGGGTTCCACCTTTTGTGGTAGATCCACTATTTGTGGTGGTTATCACATTATCACCTTTCCACTTTAGGTGGAGTGATAGCTTTTCATTGTTATCTCATGTCATAAGATTACGACACTTGTCATAATCTTATGCACTCCTATGTTCTCACCTTGGCTATATAACCAAAGGGACTCTACTACATTTGTATACACATTGAAGCATTATCATTGACATTGAATATAGTTTATTCTTGTCATATTATTTTCTCTCTTCTTTGTGCTTTCTATTTGGTCCATAGATCTTGGCATCCATAGCCAATTCTAACATGGTATCAGATCATGTTTAATTCTAACACTTTTGGATCTCATTATGGTCGTCTTTATTTTTTTTAGTCAGGATCAAGACAAGATGTTGTTGGTTGAGGCAAAGGGAAGGCAATGGATTTAGGTGCAGAGAAGGTAAAATTGGACATAAAGAGTAGGATTCCTGAAAGCAAGCTGACTTCTATTTGGTTGGGAATCACTAATACCAATGTGGGTATGTGGGACTATGAAGAGTTTAAGGCTGAGATGTCAGCATAGAACCCTCCATCGTTGGCCAGAACAATTGTGGACTCCGGATTAGCTCATGTAGTAGGATTTGCCTCCACGGTGCAGTGTTATGAACTAGTGCTTGAGTGTGCCAGAAATTATGATAGAGGGACTCAGAGGATAATTGGTCCCTAGGGAACGATTCTTGCAGGCTTTTTCCATGTATCAATTGCTTCAACCTTTGATATGCCTGACAGGTCACATGTGGTGGTCTTTGATATGGATGGTGCCAGGAAATACTATGAAGAAAATGTAGTTAAGTCCCAGTAGGTGATTAACTCTTGGTTGGAGAAGCCTAATTCTCATTTCTCCAAGTTGCCCAAGCAACTATTCAGACTCAAGTTCAAGAGGGAATACTACAATGTCATCACTCTTCTTAGTAAAATAGTAGGGTTGAAGAGTGCAGGGGTATTTGAGACTTGGATGTTTAATGTCATTGCTTAGATGGACTAGGGAATATATTATCACTGGGTAGGTTTCATAAGTGCAGTGATCCATGAGCAGTTGTGTAATGTCTTGCAAACCAAGACTTTCACCATGACCTCCTACCTATTGTATGCATTGGCAAGATGTCACCCATATAGGGGGTTAAGCACTAGGGGTACTTTTGGATAGGATGTTATATATGATTTATATCCATAGTTGTACCTAACTAGAGGAAGCTATAGAAGATCAAATGATGCTTTCACAATGTACATCACTAGATTGCTCCAAGGTGTAGAGCACATGAGGATTTCTGACAAAGCTAAAGAATTGATAAGGAGATATGGGGCACGGTTTAGCTAGTTCCCTACTTTCTCATACATTAGGATTGATGGTTGTCAAAGGGCTCCCTACAAACTCCTGAGGTACCCTACTAATCATATCATATTGTTGGAGGTCACTAGGCAGATTTGTGACTTTGACAATGTTGTGAAGGGAGAAATGCATAAAACAGGTTTTGGGAATGACTTTCCCTTGAAGATAGGAATGGGTGAAGTTTGTCCTTCTATCCAGTTTTCTCATGCTTCTGAGGAGGAGATGAGTACTTTTGGTCTCTCTTTCCATTCCAAGAGAGCAAGGTCTGATATCACTGGTGAAGCACAAAAGAAGGCCAGTAGGGAATACAACCATAAGGCTGATATTGAAGATTATTGGGTTAACCTTAGTGATGAATTTGAGGTAAGGAAGAAGAATTTTTCCAGATTGCTAGTGGATTTAGTAAGGTTATACAATGTGAAGGCCATCCCTGACCAGGTGGAAGAGGATGGAAATTTAATCTAGGTTCATGTCTATGAGGCAGTGAAAGATAGGCCAGTTGGAGATGTTGACTGGTTAGAGGAAGAGAAAATAGAGTTAGATCAAGTCATGACCGTAGTGATTAGGTACACCAAAATGTGGTTGAAGCATAAGATCTTGGAGTTGGAGAGTGAGGGTGTCTAGTGTTCTTATCTTCCAATGGGAGACTTGGAGTCTCATTCTTATTCTGAAGAATCACATGAGAAATATCCTAAAGGTAAGGAAAAGGTGGATTCCCCTTTCAAAATTCAGGTTAGGGATGTTGAACCTGAGAAAGTGATGGAAGTGAGTAAACAGAGGAAACCTAACGCCAAGAAGAGGAGACATGCCTTGATGAAAGAGGATAAAAAGGACAAAGAAGAGGAAGAGGAGGTAGACGTAGCTCCTCCATTAACAAAGAGAAGAAGGCTTGTGAAGCCATCACAGAGACTGGAGGAGGCTCCCAAAATTGATAAGGAGGTTGAGCCACAGTGGTAGAAGTAGAGAGTTCAGGGGAAAGAACACAAGTATACATGAGGAGGTCAAGGAATCCTTCCCCAAGGGATTTTGTTGTGAAGGAAGATGTTCCAGTGAATGTTCCCATTGTTGAACAACAGAGTATCTCCATTCCTTCGGATAATGGTAGACAAGAAGAACCAAAGAAGGATGAATATCCTAAGGACTTGGGCGAGGATGAATTATAGGAGGGAGACCTTTATAGCATGGAGGCAAAGATTGATAAAGTGATTCAATCTCCCTTGGTATCATATGTAGATTTATCTATGAGAGAGCAATTGAAAAAATCTCCTCAACAGGAGGAGATATCAATTAAGGTCCCTTCACCAATGCAGATTGTTGTGGAAGAATAGTTGTAGGATAAGGATAATCCAATCATGGATATCCCTAATGTGCCAAGTGTTGAAAAGGATACAACTAATGAGCAGTAGTACAAGTAGGATACAATGCCAATTGAGTCTACTATTCCAGGTTGGCTGGACAAGGAAACAAAAACTGACCATTACTACCTTTAAGTTGATATATGTTTCCATGAGTTCTTTTTACAGCTGCTACCACAGTTTTGGATCCTTTTTTGATCTCACAAGTGTTATCCTGAAACACAAGCTTAAAACCTTAAAATATTATGCCTTAAACCCTTTACATAGTAAACATCGTTAGTATTATGTTTTCCATCAAAGCCAATTTTTCCTTTACCAACAATCTTAGCACCAGAATCATCTCGAAACATGACTATACCTCCATCATACTTCTCAAGTTTAGTAAACTTACTCTTATCTCCAGCCATATGATTTGAACATCCACTGTCAATTACCCGAAAGTCTTCATCATGTTTGGCATGAAAATTAGTCACCAAAGTACCTTCCGGTTCATCTTTCTTGTTCTCCAGACCATATTCCTTTCCACATTTATTTTTCAGGGCTAGAAACAAGCATTCATCTTTATCTTCCTCAAGGTTTGATTCATCATCAAAAATTCTTGCATCTTCTTTGACATAATACAACTTCTTGAACTTCCTATCCTTCTTATCCTTGTAGTTATTGTTATTACCATCCTTATTCTTCTTTTTTGTAGCTCTATTAGGACATCTTGATGCATAATGACCAATATCTCCACAACTAAAACACTTAAAGGGAAACTTACCTTTGTATTTACCAGTACCTTTCTTCAATCTCCTTGTGAAATTTTCTTCCAAATCTGTTGTATCATCATCATCTGGATCATCTTCTATCTTCATTGCTTTAAAGGTTGTTTCAGTCTTCTCCTTACCTCTTGCAAATTTTCCATCTCAAATGCAGTTAGGACTCCAAATAGATGCTCCTTAGTAAATGTCTTTAGATCGTACTATTCTTCAAGAGAAAATACTTTGTCACTGTAATTGTTTGGTAAGGTCATCAAGATTTTTTCAATTATATCTCCATCCTTCATGGTACAACCTTGATTTTTTATTTCAGCTGCAATAGTTTCAACTCTCTCATAATAACTTTCAATGTCTTCTCCTTCTTCCATTCTCAAGTTCTCAAATTTTCGTTTAGCAGTTAATTTCCTTGACAACTTTACTCTTTCATTCCCTTCATAAATATCTTTCAATTTTGTCGATATTTCATTAGTTGTACCCAGAGAGATGACTTCCATTATTTCATTTTTAGATAAAGCACTAAAGAGGTAAGACCTTGCTCTTTCATTATCTTCAAAAGCTATAACCTCATCAACAAAGGAAGGACTGGTTGCTGGTATCACATACTTTGTCTCCATAGCTTTCCAAGTCTTGAAACTAACTAAAATTAGATAACTCCTCATCTGTTCTTTCCAATCACTATAATCAGCTCCATCAAAAATAGGAAGTTTCAACTTGTGCACATATGATCTCCCTCAAGAAGTTAGTCTTTTCATCGAGGAACCAAAGCTCTTATACTAATTGTTGAAATGCAAAAGACAACTAAGAGGGGGGGTGAATCATTTGTATCAAAAACTTTACTTCCAAACTAAAACTTTTCACTTTATCATCAGTTTGTTATTAAGTGTGAACATGAAATGAAAATAACAGAAACACAACACCAGAGACACCAAATTTACGTGGAAAACCCAATGAGGGAAAAACCACGGTGAAGATTAACTCACAATATAGATGTAATGCAATACCAGATACAAAGGCTCACTGCCAAAGGGATCAATACCCAGATACAAAGGCTCACTACCTAGATTAAGGGCTCACTACCTTAGGACTCACTATCCAAAAAGGGAGGCTCACTACCCATAGAAAAATACAAAGAGATAGATAAAATATCTACCACTGGGAGTTACACACACTTCACAAATTGATTAGAGAATTGATACAATAAATAATTGTCGCCCCTATTCGCTCTTCCACACTCTTCTTTTCGCACTTGTTCACACAATCTGCACTTTCTCGAATCAAATTGAATGATGGATGGATATCAAATTCACTACAACTTGTCTTATTTTTATGTCGTCATCAACCTTGGAAAAATTCACCAAAGTTGGTTATACAATTTTGAATTCAAATACAAACTAGGTCAGCTACTCAACATTCTTGCGGTGGATAAGAATGTGAGAGGACCAATTACATATTTAATTTGGGACCTAAACAACATCTTGAATCATGCACACACTTTCTCAAATTGATGCAAAAGCCTAATGTAATGTGTAAACACCAGGTCAACCAAACCTAATGAAAACACCAACAATATTTGAAGTACATGCATTACCAGCAAGATAATCTTATGTGGATTGCACAACACGCTTCACCAGTATTTTCACCAACTCTGGGAATACCTTAGCTATATGCACAACAACTTCCACAAGCCTTATTCTCAGAGAACACTTCACCATTTAAACTGGGCCAACCAGTAAAGATATCAAAGCTCTGGATTAGGTCATTCAGAGCGCCAAACTACAAGAAAAAATTTCAGAACACAGAACCATCACAAAGAGTAATCTACCATATCCGCAAGGTCCGAAACTAAATACCAAAAGACTGCAGAGCCAAAACATTTCTCCCAGTCAACAAACAAATAATTTTGAGAACCAGTTCATACACTGGTGAACATAACTTTTACTATCCATCAAACCAAAAGTTGAAGCTCAGAATATACAATCCATTGAATTTTATGAACACACCTAAAAATTTGTACAGGCATAGGTTCAACATAGAGGAAATGTGGACCACAATACCAGATCACACTTAGAACACTCTTCAACACTATTTTCATTATTTGTCAAATTTTCTCAAAATATCTTGGCAAAACCACAACTTACTCAACTTACTCAACCTATATTATGTTGACATCAATGACAACATTAATCAAAGCACCACCAAATACATCCATACTTTCAACACTCTTTACCGAGCTGCACTCAAAAATCCATTTTGCAAGAATACTCCAAATATGGCTCACTTTATCTTTATTTTCCTTCTTTAAAGCCTCTCAAATATGGGAGATTGTCGACCAGCACCCAGGAGCTACAAATTTGCACCCAATTAGCCTCTGATGTACCCCAAAGTGCCCTAATATTGCTCTTTTTTTCATTTTTCTATATCTTGTGCATAGGATATCTTTTTTTAGCAAACGAGATATCGTTGGAAATATGGTTCTGTCAACTTTCCAGTGGTGTGGGTTTCATCGCCTCTTTTTTCTATTGGTGCGTTCTACAACCAGTTGAAGTCAAAGGAGCTGCTTTGAGTCCCGAGCTCATAAATTTTGATCTGTTTCTCTATTTTTTGCGATCTCAGCGGCATTGGAACCATATTTCATAGCTCTTTAGTTCCTTCCATGCAATTTTTTCTAGATTTCACTCTAGGTATATTTTATTCAATTTTTTGTGTTTTCACACTCTGGTGAATTACCTGGACATATTTTCTCTTGGAAACTTTTTGTTTGCATGGGATGCTTCATTTTTGGATGTTCTTCATGTATTTCAAGCTTTTTGTCCTTTGTGCACATTTTTTAGCATCATTTGCAAGCAATATCTTTTATGTAAATGCACTGAGATAAAGTTCCACACTATTGTACATGTATTTTGGGGATTTTTCACATAAGTTTGTGCCATATTTTGTACTTGAACTATTTTATAAAGTTCCATGGGGGGTTGTGTAAGGCCTTTGTTTTGCCATCACACCTTTATCTGGTGAGTGTCCCTCCATGACGACAGTGGATCCATATGATTCTAGCCTCATGCATGTGTGCTTTGTTTTTCACACCACTTTTTTAGCTGCAGCTGCTTTCTTGCGCACTTTCAGATGTTGTTTCTTCTCCTTCATGTACTAGAGGGTGTTACACACCATTTCAGTGATCTGTCAGGCTCTCCTAGTTCAACATTATGGGGGGTATTATACTGTTCATGCTAATGCTTCCTTGGTTTTGCCTTGGAAGGAATCTTCCATTCTCAGTTGATCAGTGTTTCAGACTATTGGTACTTGTGCCATCTGTGTCTTCGTTCCAAGTGTTTGCCTTTGTTTTCCATCTGAGTCAAATAGTGTCATTTGGGGCACTCATGCATATTGTTGTCTTCTTGATCCTGATCATCCTATATTCAATGGAGGTTCTTCAACACCATAGCAGTCATCTTTTGACAGTTGTTCCCAGCTTCTTCTGCTTCAGTGACGTTCTTCTTGGCTTTTTGCATCTCTTTTTGGAGTAGAGCTTTTCCCATGAGGTTTTCTCTATTTCTCCACTTTACAAATATTTGGTTGTATTTGGGTACCTGATCTGGCCTAGTTGTCGGGACCCATGTTTTCCTTCTTGCATTGTAGTTACCTTTTCTTTCTTGCATTTGTTTGTAGCTGCATTATTGCTCATCTTAAGGGAGGGTGTTAGAGTAAAGGTTTTAACTTAATTATGTTGATTAAGTTACCTTTATTACCTTCTTATTATTTCATGTTAGTTTGCATAAAGTGACATTTAATAATTATATTAATTATTAAATGTTTTCCTTTTAGGGCTTCTTTTAGGGTTTTTCCTATTAGGGTTTCTTTAGGGTTTGCATGATCTCATTTTATAAGAATTGATCCATTGTATATTCATATCAATTCCCTTTTGTTCTGATAAGATAATTTCTCCATTTTTCAGAGCATCAAACCCTTGTTTGTTTTCTCCATCCATTCTCTTCCTTGTGACAGGTATCCATTTGCATGCAGGTGATCTTGGAGTCTGAAGTTGGTTTTCTCAACTCCTACACAAAGTAGAGTGTGAAAGAGATTGAGCAGAGTGTGGATGAGTGTGTAGAAGTTTTTGTGCCTAACTAGACTATAATCGAGCTTTTGTAGAATCTAATTTCTCAGTTCAAAATCATCAAATGGATTTAATTTGATTATTGTATGTAAGGAAGTGAGCCTTCCTCTGAGTAGTGCGCTCTAGGCACTGTGCCTGAATGCAAGTGCATTCCTTATTCATTGTTCATTATAATTCTAACATGGTATAATATTGTGGACTAACATCCACTATGGTTTTTCCCCTAATAGGGCTTCCACATATAAAATCTTGGTGTTCACGTGTCTCTGATGTGTTATTGGTTTATGCTTTCACTGTTAATTATTAGATCTTAGATATAAGGTTGATTAATGTTGAATAAGTTTGATTTTGGTTACAATTGACTCACCCCCCTCTCAGTTGTCTATCCTTGTTTTTCCAACAATTGGTATTAGAGCTAGTTCCTTTGAATAAGCCTAACAACTTGAGGTGATCCAAGATGGAGACAACACTTCTGGTGTGATTCGTGGTAGAGGCACTATCTGCTTTGGTGGTAAGAACAATATTGATGATCTTTATGTAGAAGGCTTAAAGAATAAAGTTTTAAGTGTAGGAAAAATGGTAGACAAGGGTTACAATATTCAATTCAAGGATAGTAAGTGCAAAATAAGGGGAATTTCTAGAAATATGATTGCTTCAGGTACAAAGACAAAAGGTAATATCTTTTATTTGAGTGCTGCTAGTTAAAGTTGTTTAATTGCTTAGATTGATGTAAGATGGTTATGGCATAAGAGATTGTGTCATGTGAACTTTGATAACATTGTCAAGATAATCTCTACTTAAGAAATCATGGATTTTCCTAAGTTAGTGAATCCTACTAACACTATGTGCAAGGAATGTTAGATGGGAAAGCAGACAAAAAATTATTTTCAAAGAAAATAGTATAGCTCTGATGGAGTACTGGATTTGATACATACTGATTTATGTGTTCCATCCAGAATCAAAAGTCTACAAGGTGAAAGGTATTTTATGTTTCTCATTGATGATTATTCTAGAATGATATGGGTTGATTTCTTAAGAGAAAAACATGAAGCATTATAAAATTTCAAAAGTTTCAAAGCTATGGAAGAAAATGAGATAGGTCAAAAGATAAAATTCTTAAGGTTAGACAGAGGTGGTGAATTCATTTCCTAGGAATTCAATTTTTTCTATGAAGAGCATGGAATCTAAAGACAACTATCTACTCCCTAGACCCCTCAACAAAATGGAGTTGTTGAAAGAAAGAACATAACCATTCTAGACACTGCTAGAACCATGATGCTTGAAGAAAATGTTCCTCATTTCTACTGGAGAGAAGCTATAAGTACTACTATGTACACCATTAACAGGGTGAATGTCATTAGTAATTCTGGTAAGACACCTTTTGAGCTATGGTTTGAATACAAGCCTAGTGTCAAATATTTCAATTTTTTTGGAAGAAAATGTTACATCAAGAGAGATGGTGATCTAGGCAATTTTGATGCTAGAAGTGATGAAGGAATATTTTTGGGTTACTCTACTAAAAGCAAAGCTTATCGGTGCTTTAATAAAAGGTTGAAGAAAATGGTTGAAAGTGCAAATGTCAAAGTTGATGAAGATATTGTTAGGCCATCCAGATGTAGTGGATATGATTCGAATGACAACCATGATAGTAATAATAATGGAAATAATGTTCAAACATAGAATCAACTTCAGATTGTTCCAGTGAACCAAGGGAATCAAGAGGTAGAGACTAGTAGAAGTGTAGAAGAAAGAACACAAGAATAAGAAGTCAGAGAAAATCCTAAAACTCCCAAGTATGTAAGGAGAAATCACTCTGATAGTCAGATCATAGGATATAAGAGAAAAGGTGTGCAAACTAGAAGAATAAGTTTGAAAGAGTACTATCTATTTCCAAAGCTGAGCCTAGCAATATCAATGAAGAATGCAAAGATAAATATTGGATGGAAGCCATGAAAGAAGAATTAATGTAGATAGAGAAAAATGATACATGGGATCTTGTTCCCAGACCTCAGAACAAAAATGTGATTGGAACCAAATGGGTGTTTTAGAATAAGCTGAATGAGCAAGGTGAATTGGTTAGAAACAAAGCAAGACAAGTTTGCAAAGGGTACTCACAGATGGAAGGTATTGATTTTGAAGAAACTTTTGGCCCTGTTGCTATAATTGAAGCTATAAGATTATTTCTTGCTTATGCTACTTTCAAGAATTACAAAGTCTATTAGATGGATGTAAAATTAGCATCTCTAAATGGTGAGCTAGAAGAAGTCTATGTTGAACAACCAGATGGATTTCAACTGACTGACAAAGAAAATATGGTATGTCGATTGAAGAAAGATCTATATGGACTCAAGCAAGCTCCTAGAGCCTAGTATGCTATATTGGATAAATACTTGTTGAAACTTGGATTCAATAAAGGTACTCCTGATAAAAATCTATATTTCAAGTTGGATCAAAATAAAGAATTGATCATTGATATCTTTGGTGATGACATTATTTTTGAAGGTGATGATGATTTGTGTATGAAGTTTGCTGATGAAATGAAAAGTGAGTTTGAAATGTCAATGATAGGAGAGCTAAAATTCTTTTTAGGATTGCAAATCACTGAATTAGATGATGGAATTTTCATATCTCAGTCTAAGTATGTGAAAGAGCTACTGAATTTTTTTGGTATGAAAGATTCAAAGCTAGTTGGTACACCTATGGTAATTGGATGCAAATTTACACAGAATGATGATTCTCCTAAAGAAAATCAAACAAGATATAGGTAAATTATTGTTGGATTACTCTATTTGACTTAGACCAAGCAAAATATAATGAATGCTGTATGCATGGTTGCTATATATCATGTTGATCCTAAAGAGTCTCATGTGATTGTTGTGAAAATAATGTTTAGATACCTAAAAGGGACAGTTGATCTTGGTCTTTGGTATCCTAGAGATGATGATCTTATCCTGAGTGCTTTCACTAATGCTGATTGGGTAGGAGATGTGGATGATAGGAAGAGTACTAGTGATGGTGCATTCTTCTTAGGGAATAATTTGGTATCTTGGCTAAGCCAAAAGCAAAATTTTGTTTCATTGTCTACTGCTCAGGCATAATATATTGGTGCTACAAATAGTTGTACTCAAGTGTTGTGGATGAAGAAAATATTGAGAGATGTCAGAATTGAGTATGAAGAACCCATTGCCATATTATGTGACAATTCAAGTGACATAACATTTCCAAGAATCCTGTGCTGCATTCAAAGACAAAGCATATATCCATCAAATATCACTTCTTGAGAGATAAAGCAACTGACAAAGAAGTTAGACTTGAGTACATACCTACCAAGGAGAAAATTATAGACATCTTTACTAAGCATTTTCGTAAGGATGGTTTTGAGTATCTCAGAGGAAATTTAGGGTTGATTTTCCCACTTGATAAAAACTAAGATGCAGGTATTTGCATCGATCCGTGAATTCATAGCCATATCCTATTCTGGATTGATGTTGTGGTGGCTGCTACCCAGGGGGAGTAGTTAGCTAATTCAAATATGTGATCAGAGCATGTGTACCTTTTCCATTTATTTCAAAGGGGGAGAGAAGAGCAATGTGAAAAATAGAGGAGAAGAAGGAAACAGGAAAATTGTACACAATATCAGGGGGAGATTGTTGGAGAAGAGCTAGTTGGGTTGATGGAATTATTTTTCACATCATGTGTTGCCATCAATGCCAAAGGGGGAGATTGTTGGATGTTGTGGTTATGTTGCTCATATGTGGTTTTCATTGATGTCAACACTATTAACATTGGTGTTTCTCAAGGATGTATATGTCAAGGATATTGATAAAATTATAAAAGTATATTGCTGGCTACCAATGAAGCTGAGAAGGTCAAAATGGTGGAAAGAGCTGTAAGTTGTGAATTTGAAGGTGTGCTTCAAATATTTTTTTGCTAAAACTTTCTAGTATGTTGTTCGAAAGTTTCAGAGGTTCGTATCAAGATTTGAAGAAGTTATGAAGTTCTATGTGTCTATAGTTATTCAGTTTCTGTAGCTGGTGTTCTTGGATGAAGAGGATGAAATTCTGATAATTTCAGTTGTTACGCATGTACCTATGACATTAATGGATGATTCTATATCATGGTCTATCCTTGCTGTATGTTCTCATTGATCGAAGTGTTCGTGATCGAAGATCTTTCTGATGTGTGCTCGATTTTTCATGTCTTTGGCCCACATGATGGTGTTAGCATGTTGTGGATCCATGAGGATTAATATTTTATTATTTGGCATGTTATAAGGTGTTTCTTTGGGTCCTCACTATGTTGTGACCAACTTGTGTTGGTGCACATTAAGATTTATTTATGTATTGAGGCCGATAGTTGTAATTCATTATTTATTTGTGGCCGATAAAGTAGTTGATGTAAATCCATGTGACAGATATATAAGAGCGATTGTTTAAGTATGATCAAGGGAATGCTCATTGTGTGCAAGTGATGTACATGTGTGAATAAAGTTCAAATAATTCAAGAGCAGAGCAAAGTATGAAAGAGATTGAGCAGAGTGTGGAAAAGTGTGTAGAAGTTTTTGTGTACCTAATCAAAACTGTAATCAGGCTTTTGTAGAAGCTAATTTCTCAGTTCAAACTCATCAAATGGATTTAATCTAATTATTGTATGTAAGGCAATGAGTCTTCCTCTCAGCAGTGTGCTCTAGGCAGTGTTCCTAAATGCAAGTGCATTCCCTATTCATTCTTCATTATACTTCTAACAGGGTATAATCTTGTGGACTAACATCCACTGTGGTTTTTCCCCTATCAAAGTTTCCACGTATAAAATCTTGGTGTTCATGTGTCTTTGATGTGTTATTGATTTATGCTTGCACTATTAATTATCAGATCTAAGATATAAGGTTGATTAATGTTGAATAAATTTGAATTTGGTTACAACTGATTCACCCCCCTCTCTTAGTTGTTTATCCTTGTTTTGCCAACAGTTTGCGTCAAATATTTGATATTTCTAAAAGAATTATCTTTCATCCTCTGATCAATAGAACCACTCCTCTCGCATTTTATCGTGATCTCGATCAGAAAATTAACATTTTTGCTCGATTTGTCGAGGGGGCAGTATACCAGCGTAATCCTTCTCGCTGGGGCAGTAGTGGGGCATCTAAAAAATCATTTTTTTTGGAATTTTGATCACAATAGTTTATTCTTTGAACCAACGCAACATGTGCATTGCTTCAAAGAGGGGCAAAATGTAGACACAAAAAATATGTAGACTGATCCTATACACTTAATCTTAATCTTACTAACATTGTTTCTTCCTAAATCATCCCTTTTAATAATTATTTTAATTAAATAATCGTTATTTGATTAAATTCATCATATTTCCTCTATTTATTAAATAATTCAAATTTATCTAATTAAGTCATTCTCTACTATTAATTAAATAAATCATTTTATTTAATTAATCCTATAGTCTCTCTTTTATTTAAATAATTCACCTTATTTAATTAAATCTCTAAAGTAATCTCTTTAAATTAAATAAATTAATCTTTATTTCATTTAATCTAACACCACCTTCTTTAATTAAATAAATCAAACTTTCTTTAATTAAATCTAAATCCATTATTCCTCTCAACTTGGATTTATTTAAATCCAAAAATCTAAGTCAAAACTTTCAAATCAACTAATTTTCATCTAAATTAATCAAATCATGATTAATCCTAATCACTCCAATCCTCTAGATTTTTCAACTTGCACAATAAATCAATTTATTTGATTTATTAATTTATCAATTTCCATTCAAAAGGGCATATTTTGTGGAATATTCTTCCAATTCAAAAATCCCTCCAAAAAGGGATGAGTACTTCCAAAAAGGCATTAAAGGCCTCTTACATGTCCTTTGCCTTGAGACAAGTGGCATTTACTCCATTCCTCTCTCCCTCCAACTTGTCATTTCATCAAATTCAAATTTGAATCTAATAGTATTTATGTGCACATTCATCAAAATGTGCTCATTCCTTCTCCAATCACATCTTGACAAGTGACACAATGCCATTGGTCCATATTTAATCCCACATTCATCCTATTTCACATTCCTCCATCCTTATCTCCTATAAATAGAGAGCTTCTCTATTGATTTGAGGATCCACAACTTTATGCAACATCATTATCTTCAAGTTTTCGAGCAATTTTCATCCATTATAGCTAGGTTATTGGAAAATTTCATCAAGGAAGCACAATCATCATCAAAGATCATCATAATTAAATCAAGGGATTGGGAAAGGGCCATTTTCCACATCAAAATGGCACAAAATTCCCCCATGGGATTGAGAGTTTTCTCATTAGAATAGGATTTGATTTCTTTCATTGTTGTGTTCTTCATTTTATTTCCTATTTTGATGTTTCAATCTAATTTCATGGGGAATGTTGCTTCTATCTTGCATTTGGATCTAATAATGTGTTTGTGTAGGAATAGATTCACCATTCACACATATAATCAGTGTACTAAATTTGAAAGGATAGCCTATCTCTTTTGTTAGTTGCACATTCTCCATTAGATGATCCTTTATCAATCCGCACAAGTCAAAGTCCTATCCTTCAATTATCATCTTGTGAGAAATGTAGACTACGCCACTTGAGGTCACTCCTTCTCGATTTTTGAAAAAGACTTTATATGAAATTTTGTGTGCAATGTACTTTGTAACATGATTCTTGATTGTTGCAATTATCAATGCCCTCTGATCTCCAATTATTTTGGTTAGGCTTTCAACTTCTTTTTTTCTGGATGGATTTCTTCCTCGGTATATCTCCGACTTTTCATATTCCAATCAAATTCTCAATTAATTCCTTCGAAATGGTGTAGGGTTTTTTCAAAGTTAAGGTGTCTTCATGCAATCTGCTCAAGATGAATTTAATGAATTTCGCATTCTCAAGGTACGAAAACTCATTCCAAATATCCAAATTCCTATGTTTGGCTTCTCTCAATTGCTTGAATTCATTGGGTAAAAATATATTTCTCATGGACCTAATCTTTCCACTGTTGTCTTCATCCAAAATGATTGACCCTTTTATTTGTTCCACTTTCCTTTTGCACTTAGGTTTAACAACCACACACCAAACTATATGAAAATTTTAAAAAAAACTGAAATACCTGATAGATTTTAGGAATCACCGATGAATTGATTTCACTACTTGAAAATTATTCTACCAAGTGCTCTCCTTCTTCTCTTCTTCGATGAAAAGTGAAAAATGAGGGTTCCAAATTGACTTTTACAGTTTACACACTTGTAATAAATGCATTTTCCCTATGTTTTCCGGATGCTCTATTTTCTCAGATAGCGAGAGAAAAATTCTTCTGCGGACCTATGAATTCTCTGAATTTTCTTGTGAAATTTCTCAAAAACCTCTGCATATCATTGATACACCTTTTTGACCATTTTTTGCATTTCGGTACCATCTACGGATAGGGGAGGAAATATTTTCTTGAAAAACTCCCCCTAGGCTAGTGGTCTGAAATCAATTACCGAAAGAATTATCGGAAGTAGGTTTCAGTGTAGAACCATTTCTAGCATTAGACTCATCCTTCCTTACCCATGTCTTCCTCACCTGATGTCTTATCTCATTTGCAATCAATTTTCCTTTCCCTTTTTCATCTTCTTGTATATTTCTGCCTCTGTATATCAGACCTCTTCTATCCACAATTTCGTTTCTACAGAATCTTGCAATGTGACCATATTTGCTGCAATTGAAGCACACAATATTTTCTTTTCTAGACCAATAATTCCATTGATTTATTCTTGATATGCATTGATTAGCAATATGCCAAAATTTTCCACAAGTATAACATTTAAGATTCCTTCTATTGACAAAGAAGTTTTGGCAAATTTTTGCATTCATTTGATTTATGACCAAATTTTTTGCAGTTGAAACACTGACCAGAAAATGATGAATCTCTTTATTTCATATTACTTCTGTAAGTGTGGAATGATGTAAATAACATAAATACACTTCTTAATACGACATTATATCAATGATTAAACAAATTGAATCAATTCAACAAAGTAATCAATTGAAGGTGTCCTATTGCTCTCTATCTCCAAAGATTTATTAAATCTAAATTGCTCTCAGATTGTGTAAGCATATAAGACTGTTAAAATGACCATCTGAAGAACGAGATGATAATATAATGCTAAATAATAAATCAATTAAACTAGCATGATATTGAGGTGAAATAGATAATTGCAGCTCCAAGAGGCAGCCATTGATGTGAAGCTTGATTGTTGAATTGCTTGATGTGTGAATGCTTGATACTTGATGCCTGGATTCCTGCAGAGTAAGGGTGTAAAAGCTTGATTATCTGGATTCTTTTCTTGGTTCAATGAGGCTTTATTTATAGATTTCCTAGCTGTAGAAATGCACAGGGAAAGCTTTGAGAGGCTTGGATTCAATCTAGAGGATTGAATGGTGAGAGATGGAGGAGATTGAGAGAAAGATGGAGATTGTCTCTACCCATGAAAACACCAGGAAAGAGAAGAGGAAGGATTGATGGAAGAGGATTGAGAAATCAAATTCCAAATTTGTCTCCAAAACTTCTTGTGAAGTTTCAAAGCATTAATTGTGACAAATTTAGACATAGATTAGACATAGGAAATCTAATTCATTTTTGAGGAGATGTAGATTGGAATATTCTTTTATGCTTAATTCAAATATTTTGATTTATTTAAATTAGAAAAGGGAGATAAATAATTTAATAAAACAAACTATAGGATAGTCATTTATTAAATTAATCAGAGGAATATGGTAATTAATAAATAAAGTGTTTTGTCTTTATTTAATTAATTCGAGAATGATGTGATAGATTGAAATAGGGATTTGATAATTAAATCGAACAAAGTATTTAATTTTGTTTATTTAATTAAGATGAATTTGAAAGTGAACTATATTAAATAAATATTTATATTTATTTAAATAGTAGAGGAAATAGAATAATTAATCAAATAATGTGTATTTAATTAATTGGATGTTCCAGACCAATTTTAGGTGTATACATTTTGCCCCTCTTTGAAGTGATGTGTTTACGCGTTGCTTCGAAAAATATTTTTGCTACTACTGCTAGGATCGATGATTTTCAGATGATAATAATTTCGTGTGCTCCAAACATGATTTTTAGATGATAATAATTTTGTGTGCCCCATACATGATTTTCAGATGATAATATAATGATATGCCCCCTCGGGAGATAAATTAATAATCTGATGATTTTTAGAATTTTTCAAAAATTTATGATTTTCTAATGATTTTATGATGTTTCGATGATAAAATAATTTATCTCCCAACAAAATGATGAAGAAATAGAGCCATCGGATGAGTTTTAATTAATTTCATGGATAAAATTAATCAAAATGTTATAAAAATCCCCCAAAAATACCTTTCAAAAATTATAAATAGTGCTAAAAGGTCATTTTCAATTCATTATTTGATTTTTGAGTTCAAATTTCTTAGTGATAGAGACATTTCTGCCAGCTGGATTGAGATGCCTATTCATTACCACACTCACCGATTTGAGCACGTTCGACGCCACAGACAACCACCTGCGTATGGACCTCCGGTATGTACCCCTTGACCTCCTCGTGATTCGTGCATTTTTTTTTTTAATGTTTTTTAGGTCTTAGGCGTGTCTAGGATAGTTTCAGTGCTTTGAAGCCGCGTTGTAGCACTTACATCCTGATGTAGCACTTCTGGTAAATTGTCTAGCGCTTGCGTTTAAAACTCTAACGCTTTCAGCGAATTAGCGCTTAGGAGTCAAGAAGTAGCGCTTTGAAGTCATATTCTAGCGCTTTGAGATTTTTAGTGCTTTGAGTTGGTGGTTTAGCACTTTGAAGGTCTATTCTAGCGCTTCTGGTAAAGTGGCATTTTGATGGCTTGGTTTAGCGCTTTGATGCGGAAAAGTAGCATGTTGAGTTATTTAGCGCTTCAGAAGCCTGTTTTAGTGCTTTGGAGTGCTGAAATAGCGCTTTCATGGTTTTAGCACTTTGGGTCCTTGATTTAGCACTTTTGGATGATAAAATAGCACTTTTGGGATTTAGCGCTTTGGAAGCCTGTTTTAGCGCTTCCATGTCAGAATTGAAGATTTTGACTTAGTGAAATTTGATTTCATCAATTCCGATCATGTCCATTCTTCTGATTGGTATGATTGACAATCCACATTCTGGATGTTGGATTGTGATTAAAGTAAATAAGATTAACTCTCATGATAGGAAGGAAGAAATCCTATTTCTTGATGATCCTCATGATAGGCGAGGAAATGATTCAATACCTGCTAAATCTCATGATAGGCGAGATCTAGATAATGTTTTGATGAACCTCATAATAGGCGAGGTTTGAGCCAATATCTGATAAATCTCATGATAGGCAAGATCTAGATAATGTTTTGATGAACCTCATGATAGGTGAGGTTGGATGTTCGCCTATGAATTTTGATCGAAAATTCATACCAAAATTTTTGAAACAAACTTGATAGTAGAATGACGTTTAATTCTTGACATAGTTCACTGATTGTGGATTTTTCGTTATGATGATAGGAGGATCTGGGGACTCTCCAGATGCGAGAGAGGTTTCCATAGACGACCGATTTGATACCACATTTGACACCTGACGAGCTCTAGGTGATAGGCCAGTGTGGCCTGACGAGTTTACTTGACATGCCCCAGATTAGGATTAATCGGGGTTTGTTGACCGCACTAGCTGAGAGGTGGCATAGCAACCACAACACCTTTCACCTACCCATTGGTGAGATGACAGTCATACCAGAGGATGTCTGGCATATACTGCGCATTCCTTTTATGGGGGATATTATTACATATGACTCTCATGGGACTAGTAGCAGAGATGCTCTTCATCGAGTATTTTAGGATCAAGATATAGAGGGTCCGAGCGTTCAATGGTGGAGGATTGCAGACTCCTATGCGACACTACCAACAGTGCTAGCTAGATTTATTGGAGGATTCCTTTGCCCTGATCGCAGGTCAAAGGGATTCCTCGTTGGTTGGGGGAGGACACTAGAGAGCATGTTGGTACATGGTACTAGATATGCGTGGGGGATGTGCATGTTAGCACATCTCTATCATGATCTTCATTCCATTGTGTACCTAGATGCACATAGTATATCCACAGGGGCGACATTATTACAGATTTGGGTGTGGGAGCACTTTGCTATTTGTTGGCCATTTCCCCTTGCAGACAGACCAGCTAGCAGGCCATATGTTTTTAGATATAGTGGTCGATTCACGCAGGCCCGGATGGGCAAGTTAGAGCATTGGAAGCAGGTTTTTGATGATACAGAGATAGTTATATGGCGCCCCTACCTTGACTGTGAGGAGTGGGAGGAGGATGGTGTAGTGTTGGGGTTTCTTTGTGACTCCATGTACCTTATTGGTCGGACTCCATTTTTTATTAAGAGATTTCTGCTGCAGTGGGTGTACAGAAAGTATGGCATTGTTCAGTGCATGCCACAGGGGGTAGCCGACTATGCATGACGACAGATGGATATTCTAGATTGGGGCCCCACATTATCTTATGATGTTGTAGTAGAGGGTTACAGAGCACTACAACCATCCGCTTGGGACATGAGGAGAGATATTGCAGTTGCACCCGTGACAGAGGATTACGTAGCATTCTTGGCCTTGGTCCCTTAGCCTTGTATTACTATCCCCGATGAGCCAACACCTTTACCAATAGAGGAGGATGTGGCAGAGGATGTCATTGGGGGTGAGGGTGATATCCTAGCAGATGAGAGCTCAGAGAGCAGTAGCTCAGACAGTGAGGATAGCAGCAGTAGTGGGGATAGTGAGAATGGGAGTGGAGGATACAGAGGGCCAGGTCTAGATATTCACAGTGCACCTTCATCCAATAGGCCTCGTAAGAGGCAGGTAGTGACAGTGGTAGCAGTTGGGTAGCAGAGACAGATGGCTGGGCTTTAGGCACAGGTCCAGACTTTGCAGGCACAGGTTCAGACACTGCAAGGGCAGTTGGTACAGGCTTGGGGCATGGTTGTCCAGACTCAGACACAGATGCAGGCATAGGCATAGGCTCACGCACAGGCCTTGGCATAGGTACAGGGGCAGTTAGCCACTACGCAGATATAGGTTGATACACTGACAGCCGAGAGGGCATAGGAGAGAGCCGAGACCCTACAGAGAGTGGCTGATGGCACCTCTATAGGTGATTATATGAGAGAGGTTCTACGGGCTGCCCGAGAGGCCAAGTTTTACAAAGGTCGGTATCATGATGTAGTGCCTACTGAGCATCGAGTCAGTTATGCCCTATCAAGATCTGGGTGGACTCATACACGGACAGTCAGTGAGGGGGTGACACAGCCTCCACGTGGAGATCCTAGAGATCTGGGTCCTTCTGGGGGTGGTGGCGGTACAGGTCCTATTGGGCCTGCGCATTCTAGCAGTAGCAGGTCATTGAGGCCATGTTATCCTCATTGATGTATTTTATGATGTACCTTCTTGTATGATGATGTATTTTTATGACTTCATTATATACTTGACTCTTGATGATATATATATGAGATGCATTTGATATGATTATGATGACGGCATCATGATTTCTATGTAATGATGTATGTATGGATGGAATATGATATGTGGATAAATGATGTGATTTTGATATTTTTAAATGTATGAATAGATGATATAATAAGGATGATGTGATGTATGGATTCTATATGATATTAAATGAATGTGTTATGGTAAGAATGAACCTGATGCACTGATGGTAGAATTTATGATGCATGATGAAATATTTGAATGATGAATTGATGATGCAATGATGATGTTTATATGTTTTTGATGATTTTATGTCAAGTATACTCAGTCTCTTTTGTAGATTAGATAATCATTGATTTGAATCCTTTGTGCAACAAATACTCTGCAGATAATGAATGATGATGAATGCAATCTAATTTAATCATGCAATGATATGCAAAATAGATGTCATTTTATAGTCTTTTTGTGCTTGGTATCATCATAGAGCTTTATTGGATGTTGAAAGTGAATACAAGCATCAATGGTTGTGTTAATCCAATGACGACCTGAGTATTAATTTCATGATTTTTGATATTGCAATCGAACACAAGCATCAAGGTATAATTGAACCGAGATGACCTGAGCATTCATTGCGTAAACAAGCAAAGATTATCATTTGAGTGTGTGAATTCTAAATGTCATTGGTGATACATTTGCATAGCACATCCCCCGACAATTCACACATTTATATGATTATCGCACATACAACAGATAATAAAAATATCATTCTTTTTGCTTGTTCCTCTAGTTCAATACATCATTGAGTCACTCTAAAGAATGATAATCAAAAAGTATAATTTATCCATTGTTCACTTAGAGTGTTCCATTCATTTATTAGATTTGAGATCATCCATCCTGATTTTGACATGTTTTTGGATTTTTGATAAGGATGGTTGATTCTTCTGAGAATGATTAAAATTGTGTTTTGATCTTTGTTTTTGATTTTCTGTCACCGGATGCAATTGATACATTTGGATTACCCCTAGATATCCAGATGTTGCCCCCAAGCTATGGAGTTATATGTTGACCATGTGACATGAATTGATAGTGGATGTAATGATGGCCAGATGAATGATATGATATGAATTGATACCGACCTTCAGATGAATGATCCTGACACATATCTAAATAGATGGGAAAGCTGATCTTAGAATCACTTATGGCGCCTGTTTCCAGGTTTTCACCACACGCTTTGATTACACCCTTTGTGCTTTTGTATTTTTCTCATTTTTTCCTTTTTCTTTTCTTCTTTTTTTTTTGTTGTATTTTCTATTTTTTTTGTATTTTTGCATTTGCCAAGATGCCTGTTTACCAGGTTTTCACCAAGGAAACAATTTTTAGAATTTTCCCCGTCCACTAGGAGACTTTAAGCATAGAATTTTCTGAGATGAATACTATTGATAGGTTCATTGAATAGATCCCCTTCTGACGTTGATAGCTGATATGCTCTTGATCCATACACTGATATGACGACAAATGGACCAAGCCAGTTAGGCTCAAATTTTCCTTTCTTTTCTCTGTCCTGCTGATTCCTAGGATTTTCCTTTAGTACCAAGTCACCAACCTGAAAGACCCTTGGTTTTACCCTGTGATTGTAACTCCTTGACATCCTTTGTTGATAAGTTGTTAGATGATTTACAACTTGTTGACAATGCTCATCCAGCAATTCCAGTTCCTGCAATCTAGATACCTTATATTCTTCATCTGAAATGATACCTTTGAGTGATACGCGAAGGGATGAAATTTCAACTTCAATGGGTAATATGGCTTCTGATCCATATACCAAAGCAAATGGTGTATCTCCCATTGGTGTTCTAATGCTTGTTTTGTAGGCCCATAGTGCAGGATTGAGTTGAACATGCCAATCACGTCCAACATCATTAACCGTCTTTTTGAGAATTTTGAGTATGGTTTTGTTTGAGGCCTCTGCTTGGCCATTCCCTTGAGGATAGTATGGTGTTGAAAAACGATGTTGGATGTGAAACTTTTCACATAGCTCTTGGACATCTTGATTTTTGAAAGGTCGTCCATTATCTGTGATTATAGATTGAGGGATTCCATATCGACAGATGATGTAGTTCAAGATGAATGAGGAGATCTGTTTCCCAGTGATGGTAGTAAGAGGTACTGCCTCTATCCACTTCATGAAGTATTCTATAGCCGTGATAATGAACTTGTGTCCATTAGATGAAGATGGATGTATTTTTCCTACCAGATCTAGGCCCCATTGACAGAAAGGCCATGTTGATGTAAAAAGATGCAGTTCTTGTGCTGGTGCGTGAATCAAATTGCTATGAACTTGACATTTTTGGCATTTCTTGACAAATTGATATGATTCTTTTTCCATGCAAGGCCAATAATAACCCAAACAGAGGAGTTTCTTGGCTAGGGTTATTCCACTCGAGTGAGTACCACAAATACCCTTGTGAACTTCTCGTAAGGCCATTTCAGATTCATTGCGTTCTAGACATTAGAGTAGTGTATCATCAAGACCTCGACGATAAAGGACATCTGTGATTAAAGTGTGTCTAGTGGATTGACAGATAAAGTTGTGTTTTTGATTCCTGGAAAGGTTAGGAGGTAGGATATCATCTTTCAGATAAGCATAGGTTGTTTCGTATATGGAGGGTTCAATGTTTTCTAGATGACATATGGTAGCGGATTCTGATTGATAATGGGAAGGACATGATACTTGTTCTACCATAAACTCATAACAAATACGCTTCTCAGGAAATTGTAGTAATGAAATGATCATAGCCATAGCATCAACAACTTTGTTCTCCACCCTTGGAATCTGATCAAACTTGATAGTAGTAAAGGATTGTTTCAGATTATCTATTTGCTGCTTGTAAGGCATCAATTTGTCATCTTTGGTTTGATATTCATCATTGACTTGATAAATAACCAGTTGAGAGTCCCCATAGACCTGTAAATCTATGATTTTCCATTGAATTGCAATCTTGACCCCAATAATCAATGCTTCATATTTTGCTACATTGTTTGTACATTGAAACATGAGTCTATATGACTTTGGAATTGTGTGTCCTTGGGGAGATATGAACAAGATTCCTGCTCCTGATCCTCGTTGTGTATACAATCCATCAAAGTATAGTATCCATTGTTGGGGCATTGCTTTCATGATGTCTGCATCTGGAAATTCCATTGTCATTGGGTGATCATCTGATAGAGGAGCTTCAGCTAGCTATTCAGCAATTGCTTGTCCCTTAATTGCCTTTCTCTTGACATATTGAATGTCAAATTCACTTAAGACCATAACCCATTTTTCCAATCTACCTGTTAAGGCAACTTTACTTAATAGATACTTCAAAGGATCAATCTTTGCAATTAACCTGATTGTATGAGCCATCATGTAGTGTCTCAACTTTTGAGTAGCAAACACCACTGCTAAGCAAGACTTTTATATGAATGTATAGTTTATTTCATAGCCAGTTAAAGTTCTACTGATGTAGTAGATGGCGTTCTCTTTTCCTTCATGATTCTCTTGTGCTAAGAGTGCCCCCAAAGATATATCTGTCATGGCAATGTACAAAATGAGAGGCCTTCCCTGTGTTGGTGGTATGAGAACAGGTGGTGACATTAGATATTGTTTGATCTGATTGAATGTCGCTTCACATTTCTCATCCCACATGAAAACTATATGTTTATGCAATAGATGATTGAAAGGGTGACTTCTATCTACCAGCTGGGATATGAATCTGCGGATTGATTGAAGTCATCCTTGTAGTGATTTGAGCTGGCTGATGTTTCTAGGAGGTGGCATCTCCATTATAGCTTTGACTTTTTCCGGATCCACTTCAATGCCCTTTGCTGAAACAATGTATCCTAGTAACTTTGCTGATGTAACCCCGAAGACACATTTCTTAGGGTTTAACCTGACATTGAATTTCTCCATTCGTGTGAAGATTTTATCTAGGATATGCAGATGTCCTTCCCTGGTAGTATATTTTGCTAAGATGTCATCGACATAGTCTTCCATGAAGGTGTGCATCATATCATGGAATATTGTCGTCATTGGTCTTTGATAAGTCGCTCCTGCATTCTTTAAACAAAATGGCATGATGTTCTAGCAGAAGGTTCCCCATGGACATGTAAAAGCCATCTTTTCTTGATCTTCTGGAGCTATTCTTATTTGATTGTACCTAGAGAAACTGTCCATGAATGATAACATGGCATGCCCTGCCATCAAGTCTACAATGATGTCTATATTTGGAAGTGCAAAATCATCCTTCGGGCATGCTTTATTGAGGTCCCTGAAATCTGTGTAGATTCTGATACTATTGTCTGGCTTGGAAATAGGCACAAGATTTGATATCCATTTAGCATAATCTATAGATCGTATGAATCCAACATCCAGTAATTTCTTTAGCTCTGTTTTGACCATTAATGCAATATGGGGGTGCATTTTTCTTTATTTTTGTTTAACAGGCTTGATTCCTTTTGGCAAAGACAAATGATGCATAAGCAGATTTGGATCTAAACCTGGCATATCAGAATATGACCAAGCAAAGTTGATGCTTCTTGCTTTGAAGAATTGGATGAATGTCGGTCTTGTTCTGTCATTGATTCTGCTAGATATAGTACTTTCGCCTTCTCTTCTGTGCCAATGTCCACCTCTTGTGTAGGTTCAACCAGAACGGATGATTGCTCATGATAGTGTTCTGGGAGAGTGTCAAATCTTCCATCCTTCAGTGCCTCTGAAAGGTTTTCACCGTTGGATGCATTCTTTATTTTTATTTTTTCCAGATCTAATGCTACCATAGATTGGTTTTCACCATTAGATCTATATTCCCTGTTGTTAATTTTGCAACTAGAAGATTTGACACCCTCCCGTTGAGTCGTATTGTTATGAGTATTATGGATAACATTTGTATCAGGTTCGATATGACAAAGGAAATGTACAATAGCATCATCATTTTCAAATTTTGGTACAGTCAATGGTTCGGCAAGTTCCCAATCAATAAGTTTTGGATGGATTAATGGCATGGTACCATCAAATTGATTTACGTCAATGGAGGTAAGGGTGAGGATAGCAAGATCGTCATAATTTTTATTTGGGATATCGAGATCCATGGTGGTACCCTCTTCGAAATCATCTAGTTCACTCAAATTTTGGTCATCCTCACTAGAGTCATTGATATTTAGTGATTCCTCAACGAATGGTATAGACCCTGAGCCTTGGCCCTCCTCACGTGTAGGTGCATATTTTTGAATCACATCGACTGGAATATCAATGTCAAGTATATCACAAGGTAATGCCCACTCATATTCATTTGAGTCTGTTTCAGAACCATCTCTAAAGTGAAGGATATTTTCCATAGCTGTCCTTTGTAGCTCCTGCTTCTCTTCTTTAGAGTATCCTAGTCCTAGTTTTTCTTTTGTATGGAGAGTGAGAGGTGTGATAGGTTCTGAGATTCCCTCCTTTCTTAACCCCAATGGTCCTTGTCCTTCATAACCCATCTTTTCAAGAATAGCCTTTCCTTTTCCATACTTGTCTGTGTTGACGCTAACATTTCTGATGTCGGTCTCTGATGTTGATGTTTCTTCATCCTTGTATAGCCAATCCAAGATTGCTTTGTTGTCCATTTCTTCTGCTATGGTTCCATATTTTACAAATTTTTTGTGAAGAACTGTGGTAGGTACAGATGTTGGAGGTTTGATTAGTGATGGTTGACCATATTTCCTAGGAGATGGCATTAACTGTGATAAGTTAAACGATTGCTCCATTGAGTACTGTCCCATTTCTTTATCTGTCAACTGAACTTGCTTTTGAAATTTGTGTGATAGAGAAGTTTGTGTATCTGGTTTGTTTGTTTCATAATGACTTGTTTCCTTTTCTTTACCTTTCTTTTGTACCCACTTGGTAGTGATGCTTCGACTTTGTTCGTTCTTGGATGGTGATGAACTTGAAGCTTCCCTGTTGTGAGGGACAAAGGTGTCTTGAGATATTCTTAATGTGTCACAATGTTGTGGGTGATTATAATTAGCAGTTATAGTCACCTCTTGTCTGTTTACTGGGAACTTCAAGTATTGATAGTATGTAGAAGGTATGGCCTGCATTTCATGAATCCAGGGTCGTCCTAAGAGTATGTTGTATGTCAATTCTCTATCTAATACTTGACATGCTATATGCTTCATCACAGGCCCCACTTGAATGGGTAATACAATCAAACCTTTGGACGATCTTTCCTCCTCATCATAGGCTTTGATGGTCATTTTCTTTCGAGCATCAATAGCATCTTTAGAATATCCTAGTGCACAAACTAATTTGAGGGTGCAAATGTTCAGACCAGCTCCCCCATCTATTAGAACTCTCTTAACAAGATGATTATGGATACAGACTTTGATATGCAATGTTGTGTTATGTGGATGGTTTAATGAGACATCATCCTATTGAGAGAATGATAGACAATGCGGGGTAGTCAAATGTCCCACCATAGCTTGGAATTGAAAAAAATCCAAATTATTTGGTACTGTTGTGGCCACTAACGCTTGTTCAAGAACTTCTTTATGTGATGGTGACAATTTTAGGAGTTCCAGTATTGAGATTTGGGCAGGGATATTTTGTAATTGATCAACAATACTATAATGAGATTGAGACATAAACGCATGTTGAGATCCTACTCCTTTTAATACTACCTTGGCTTGCCCCCTAGTTATGATGTTTGCTGGTTGATGTTTTTGATTCTCTTGGGGGGTGTTTTGCATTTGATTGATAATATCATAATTTGATGGAGGTGGAACTGCATGTGTGGATTCAATTCCCCTTAACATAACTTTTGATTTCCCCCAAGTCATGGTGTTTGCTAGTTGATGTTCTTGATTGTCTCTGATTTTTAAAACATTGATTTGATTATTAGAGTTTTGCACGCTTGGGAGTAAATCCAAAGAGGTAACGTTGTTGATTTTATTTTCCTCAATGTTATCACTAACTGTATGATCATATTTGACTTCAGATAGACATAGGATTGTTGTGTTATAGACATGATTGGTGTCATTCCCTTTGCTGTTTGATGATGATGCACCTTTGTCATAATTTGGCAGTGGATCTTTGAAGGCCGCATGATCGTTGTTATTTTGAGGTCCTTCCACATACACTTTGTTGTTGTCCACCAAATCTTGTACTGCATGTTTCAATTCCATACAGTCATTTGTTTTATGACCCTTGTTATTATGATAGTTGTAATAATCAGCGTCATTCCACCATGATGGTTTGACTTTTGGATCCTAGAACCTAGCTTCTCGTGCAGTGAGAAGGCCTCTGGTAACTAGTTCCTTCATCGTTGATTCCATTGATTGACCTAAAGGTGTGAACCTTCGTCTATTTGATGGTTTTTGATATGGTAGTGTTTTCGCACGTTCATTGTTCTACATGGTATTTGACTGGGCTTTTTGGTCACTGTTTTGATTGTTTGAAGAAGATGTCGTCAAGTTGAAAACTGGTTTGATATTTTGTGAATCGCATGTTGTTTCATTTGTGTTGTGATTCTTTTTCCAAATTTTTGGTTTATCATTGCTTGAGTTTTTATTGGAGTAGTTATTTGATTTGTCATTGTAATGGTTGATAACTCCCCATTTTACTAATGCTTCCTCAATCTTAAGACCATTTTCTATGACTTTTTCAAAAGTGGGTGGACATTGTAATTCTAGCCTATAGCTCATTTCTTCTGTTAAGTTCTCAATGAACAATTCCATCTTTTCTTCCTCTGGAATAGATCGAGGATATCTAGTGAATAGTCATCGCCATCTTTGGAGAAAAGACAAGAATGTCTCTCCTTTTTTTTGCTTTAAGTTGTAGAGATCCTTGATAGTAACATCATTTTTGATGTTGAATGAATATTGAGAGATAAACTTGTTAACAAGTTCCTCAAACGTTTTGATACCGGGTTGTAGTTTTGAGAACCATTCCATACATGCACCTCCCAAACTTCTTGGGAATAACCTCATCAAATAAGTCTCTTCTTGAGAAAACTCAAGACTCATCATTTTAAATTATCGTATATGATCTATAGGATCTGTTCGTCCATTGTACTTATTGTACTTTGGGAATTCACAATGTCTTGGAAAAGGTAGCAAACCAATTGTTGCATCAAATGGATAAGGACAAATATCCTGTATCACATATCTTTTGGTTGTCCCTTTTGTCATGTTGTGTATCTGTTGCTGTAATAATTGCATTTGTGAAGTTAAAGCAACAACTGGATCGATTGTTTGCATTGGTAGCAGTATTTCTGTTTCATTTGTTTCAGTTGCATCTTTCAAACGGTTTATATCAAAATCTTTTGGAAGTTCCACCCCTGATTCGGCCAACATTAAAAGATATATTTCCATGTCTTGTTCCAGAACTTTTTCCATAAACATGTGAAACTTGGAATCTTGTTGAGCCGCTTGGATTTCCTCTTGAGTTATTTCATTTTTGTCATTGCGGTTTAAAGTGTTACAAGGATTTTCTTCTGCCATATTTTTAGATGATTCAAACTCTTGTTCTAAGAGTCTCTGTTTGTGGGACCTAGTGAAGATTGGCATACAAATTTTTGTCCTTTCTTCTGAAATGTTGATCTTATGTGTGGGATAGTTTCAATTTGAACCCTTTTAAACAAAGTCGAATAAGATGACTGATCTTATTGATGAGACAATACTTAAAAAGTTAATTACTATAGTTTGTTTTGTGATGAAGGATGTATTATCCTGATAATGAAACTTCAGTGTAGTAATTGATTGTGTAATTGATTTTGACACTAGTGATTTGCAAGATCTTGTTTCAGTTGATAAGTTTGGAAATTTGAATAAACCTTTCTGATTTTGGTCCTTTGACAGTGATTTTGATGAAAAGAAAATTTGATTCTAATGAAAAATGTTGATAAAATGACAGATTGATAGATTGGTTAAAATTTTGAACTCTCTATTTTAGAAGCGCTAAAACAGAGTCCAGAAGCGCTATTTCCTAGCAGTGCTGGAATAGAACCCTGAAGCGCTACTTTGATCGAGCACCAAAATAGTGCCCAAAAGCGTTGGAGAAAATAATAGAAGCGCTACTTCCCAGAAGCGCTATTTTGCCAGAAACGCGAAAATAACGATTGGAAGTGCTAAAACAGAGCCCGAAAGTGTTGTTTCACAAAAGTGCTAGAACAGTGACCTGAAGCACTGAAACGGGTTTTTCAGAACGCTAAAAATAGGCCTTCTTAAGACCTTCTACTGCAAAATTTGATCTGGTCTTGTGGCATATTGTATTAGAGATTGTGGAAGATAAGAAGGATGAATTCGTTGACTGCGGTTGTGAAATTGTGTGAGAGCTCTTCTTTGAAAGAAGGCTCGTGAATAGAGCGGTTCTACCATGTAGTCTAAAGAGTGACCCCTAGCAAAATCGTGATAACGATGAATGAATGTTCTATGTTGTAAACAAAGTTTTCGATTTTGATACAAAAAACGTTGTTTTCTCAATTTGTTTCTATAATCGAGAGGTCTTCGGGGTTTCATGACTTTGATTTTCTTTTTGAGAAACGTGGTGGACTTCCACTTTCGCAGCATGGGTTTTCTGATTTGTTTTGACTTGATATTTTCAGGATGATCTTTAAATCTGATTTAAATGAATTTGTGAAAACACAACAAGCAATTTTGAATATTTGATTTTGAAACTGAAAAGATTGTGTATGTTCAAAAATCATGAATGATCTTTATTGATTTTGACAGGTTGTTTTAACATTTGTACACATATCAAATAGACTCACACTTAAGGACAAGTAGATCATCATTATACTCACAGCCCGCATCTTGCAATTACATTGACTCACACAGCTGTGTCACCCCCTAGAGGGTGTCTGTGTTTTTGTTGTTGCAAGGTGCGTACTCAAAGTGATGGACGTAGATACTGAATCCCTTGAGCAAACAATCCTTGGTAATTATATGGTGAGTGTCTTGGGGGTAGATTCTTCCCTCCCCTTGCACCGTGAGTATGACAATGTATGGATACTGACTCGGCGAGCAACTACTCTATGGTTAGTAGACAGGGTTCTGTTTGGTGTGGAAAATAGATAAACTCCCTCAAGAGACCTCCCAATCTTTATAGCAAAGATTTTGGGGATGGTTATCTTGCCTACTACCGTCAATTTGGACTTTCATCAACAAATTGCATTTTTATTATAGTGGGTTGGATAACCTGGCTTTGGTTGTTCCCACTTAAGTCATTCCCATAGGGTGAGTACTTTTTCCCACTATGGCAGGCCTGCTAAAGGATTTAATAAAGCGTAAATGACATAAAAGAAAAGTGAATCTGGTACTTTGGTCACCCAGTTAAGGGGAGAGCATAAGCCTAATCACTAGAAGCACAACATATAGATTTTTTTTGTTTTAAGCCCAAAAAGAAAGATTCTTAATCTAAGTGAAGGTATTGCTTCACTGAAATCATGATGTTCTTTTTAACTTCTACTGTAAAAATGAGATGACTATCCTAGGATTGATAGATTTGCTTTAAGAAAAACAAGAAATTGACTATCCTAGGATTGATCAATTTTTAAGAACTTTGAAGTGACTATCCTAGATTGATCAATTTTATCCCAACTGTGAAAAAAGAAGAAGTAAGATCTGGCCGCGAAAGCGTCAGATCTAGACTGTTTTTACAAAAGTGCCGGAATATGGAACCAAAGCGCTAGAACAATTACCTAAGGTGCTAAAACCCGAAAGCGCTGAAACAGTGTACCGAAGCACCAAAGTTTGTCTTAGAAGCGCTAAATCACCGAAGCGTCGAAATAGTGTACTGAAGCACTGAAGTTTGTCATAAAAGTGCTAAAACATTGGATGCACTGGAATAGTAACCGGAAGCGCCAAAACTCTGAAAGTGCTAGAACAGGGACCGGATGTGCCGAAACTTTTAACGAAAGAGCTAAAACAAATCACACTGTAAACTTGCGTAACACTTTCCAAAAAAAAAATTATAATTTTGATAAAATGGGGTTAATGCCCCACAGTGGGCGCCAAATTGTAAGTGTGGAATGAGGTAAATCACATAAATACACTTCTTAATACGATATTATATCAATGATTAAACAAATTGAATCAATTCAACAAAGTAATCAATTGAAGGCGTCCTATTGCTCTCTATCTCCAAAGATTTATTAAATCTAAATTGCTCTCAGATTGTGTAAGCATATAAGACTGTTAAAATGACCATCTGAAGAATGAGATGATGATAATATAATGCTAAATAATAAATCAATTAAACTAGCATGATATTGAGGTGAAATAGATAATTGCAGCTCCAAGAGGCAGCCATTGATGTGAAGCTTGATTGTTGAATTGCTTGATGTGTGAATGTTTGATACTTGATGCTTGGATTCCTGCATAGTAAGGGTGTAAAAGCTTGATTATCTAGATTCTTTTCTTGGTTCAATGAGGCTTTATTTATAGATTTCCTGGTTGTAGAAATGCACAAGGAAAGCTTTGAGAGGCTTGGATTCAATCTAGAGGATTGAATGGTGAGAGATGGAGGAGATTGAGAGAAAGATGGAGATTGTCTCTACCCATGAAAACACCAGGCAAGAGAAGAGGAAGGATTGATGGAAGAGGATTGAGAAATCAAATTCCATATTTGTCTCCAATTTGTCTCCAAAACTTCTTGTGAAGTTTCAAAGCATTAATTGTGACAAATTTAGACATAGATTAGACATAGGAAATCTAATTCATTTTTGAGGAAATGTAGATTGGAATATTCCTTTATGCTTAATTCAAATATTTTGATTTATTTAAATTAGAAAAGGGAGATAAATAATTTAATAAAATAAACTATAGGATAGTCATTTATTAAATTAATCAGAGGATTATGGTAATTAATAAATAAAGTGTTTTGTCTTTATTTAATTAATTCGAGAATGATGTGATAGATTGAAATAGGGATTTGATAATTAAATCGAACAAAGTATTTAATTTTGTTTATTTAGTTAAGATGAATTTGAAAGTGAACTATATTAAATAAATATTTCTATTTATTTAAATAGTAGAGGAAATAGAATAATTAATCAAATAATGTGTATTTAATAAATCGGATGTTCCAGACCAATTTTAGGTGTATGCAACTTCTACACTTAGTAGCCATATGACTGAATCTATTGTAAGTAAAACATTATCCATTAAATTTTTTAGCATTAGGTTGTCTTACCAAATATCTTCCACCTTTATTAATCTGGTTTCTTTGTCTGAAATTCTTTTGTCTTGATTTGGAACTTTCTTCTTTTTCATATCCAAGACCTCTCTTATCATTTCCACCCTTTTTTCCTTGAGTTAGGTCATCAAGATTAATTGAACTGATCTTAAACTTCTCCTTATATTCATTTGCAATAGTAAGTTCATTTATGAGAATAATAATCTTTTTACCAAGTTCTTCTTCATTGTTTCTGAATTTTTGTAGTTCTCTTTCCATCTGAATGAATTCTCCATTTATTCTTTTGCATTCATCATATTTCTCCTTTAATGACCAAGCAAGGTTCTCCTCATTCTTCTTCCTTTCTTCAATCTCTTTAGTCAGCTTCATCACTATAGATTCCATCTCATGCTTCAAGGTAGCATTATCTCTGACAAAATTTTCACATTCTTCAGTTATTTCCTTCAAGGTCTGATTCAAGTGATCATCATCCATGTTTTTTCTTTCTTTTTGCTTAATATGGCCACAAAGATCTTTTCTCTTCTCCTTGTATTTAACAATCTAATCCTTCAATTACTGAATTAATTTCTCAACTTCCCTAAGATTTTCTTTCAATTCTTGGACTTCTTCTTTAGACTGATCAAGGTCATCAAGTGGCACCAAAAGCTATTGTTTAAGACTACCAGAGTCCATCACATTCCAAGATCCATCTCAAGCTGCTAAAATTATTCTAAGGAACTAAGAACTGATACCAATTGTTGGACTCAAGGGAACACTAAGAGGGGGGCTGAATCAGTGTTCAAAAAATCTTAACTTCATTAATCTGATATTAAAACCATTTCAACATTCAACCAAAGGAAAGATACAAACACATAAAGAAATAATCCACAACACCATAACACAAGGATTTTTCTGTCTAAACCCTATTAGGGGATAAACCACAGTGGAGGTTAATCCATAATTTGAGTATTCAAATAAATTTTTACAAAAGAGAATGCACTTGCATTCAGGCACACTGCCTAGAGCTCACTGCTCAAAAGGGAAGGCTCATTGCCTTACAAAATTTTAGATTAAAACCATCTGAAGGATGAACTGAGATAGTAGCATCTATTTATGTTAGGTTACAGTTCTGGTGAAGCTCATAGATTAGATTCTAGATCCTTTTTGACATTTTGTAGTTCACTCTGCTTTGCTCTGTACTTTTCTTTTCTTCGCATCAGACATAGACAAATTCACACTATTAATCTGCTAAATTTCGCACCACACACTGATATGCTTTGCATTCCACACATTTCTATGTTCTCTATCTTGTCTATATCAAAATGATAAAACCAATCTCATATATATATCTACTATCAAGGATTTGATCATTCATATGTCAACTTCATAAAACATTAAATTCTTTTCAACTATCGGCTAGATCCACCACTAATTTTGTATGCATATCCTCCAAAGTAGGTTAAGACATAGAGAGGACCCAAACAAACATAATTGAGCATGAAAAAATTTAATTAATTACTCCTTATACATCCACACTTACTATATTTGACGAGTTGGCTTGCTAACACATATAACCAAAAGATTTGTGTACCAGATCTCCTAGATCACATAGTAGTGAGTGCACATCAATATAATTCTCTAATAAGGTATTATAAACATCAAAAATCCTTTCTCTGAGATCCATAACCCAAAATAATAGTTTAGTGAGGAATTTAGATCGAATTTTATGCCTTTAACCGGATTCCCTCTTCTTCGCTTTGTTCTGCCGGTGTAAACCAAAACTATATTGTAGATTGGATGTATGACTTAAGTTGCCATCAATGAAAACACTTACAAGACATATGCCAACATATGTAACTTAACTAATTTATGATTATACAATTTGATCATTCATCATTGATATATTTTATCCATATGTTCTATGTCTATGGTTTAAGGATGTGATGTTCTTACTTATGAATATTTAAGTAGCATTGTCACAGAACCCTGAGAATGTATGTGTAGATGTTTACCTTGTATTCATGTTATAATTGAATGTATGTAAAAAAAATTATTCTATTATTTTGTTACTTTTTGTGTGTTGTTCTCTGGGTTCCATGGCTGAGCGTTACATCATAAAAGTGGTAAAAACTTAACTGATGATCAAAACCCTCAGGAGAATCCTAGTAAAGAACCCTTCAAACATATCACCTAAATATTTGACTATGAATATATTTACACTATCACACCATCTATTGATCTCTCACTCATATATCTTGAACTTATTGATTGGGATTAACAAGGACCTCCCATTCTTGATACCTTCCAAAATGATAAAGCAATTTATGAGCTTATGGGAGTTTGAGACAACATACCTATGGGAGATCACAAAAATGAATTTAAAATTAGGTTACATAAGGATGCCTATTTCAGAGAACAAATCAAGTGCCTTAGCTATGAAAATTTAAAAAAAGGTAAAAATGAAAATAATGATCCCTTAGTGAAAACCTTGACAAGGCACTTTTGGGTCAAGAAAAGGTAAAAATAAAATACATCTTCTAGTCAAAACCTCTCTGAGGTGCTTGAAGGTGAGACACTTGATTTTATTTAACACTATAAAGAGAAATCCACAGTGCTGGAAGAAGCTACTATTGATATCAATCAGGGAACCAAAGAAGAACCTAAAATCACTTTTATAGCTATAGCATTAGAAGATGAAGTCAATCAAAAATTATCAGAATTTCTCAAATGAAGGTTTGTAAATTATTCCTGGACATATGTAGACATGCTAGGCCTAGATCCATATGTTGTATTGTATCACCTAGCAATCTATCCTAATGAAAAAATAGTAAATAATTTTTTTAGAAAGATGCATCCACAAATAGCTCTCTTGGTAAAAGAAGAATTGCCAATATGTTTCTGGATTAGATTGTGTTCAATTTTTTTTGCATCAACGTTTCGGATCACACTCTGTGATCCATTATCATGATGAACAAGAGAGCTTAAGGAGTGAAAAATAAATAGTTTGAAAACCCAACAAGGGATAAAAAGGTTGGAGAGAGGGAGGAGAGATAAGGGGAGGCACAAAATTCAAGACACCAAAAAATATAATGCAAAAAAGGAAAAAGAAGAAAGAGCTAAGAATTGAGAATTAGAAGATTGTAAAATAAAAATTATAAAATTAAAACATAAAAGGATGATCAAGAATTAAATTTAATAGACGAAGATAAGAAAATAAATAATAAAATAATATATGCAAAGATAATTGAAAAAACATATCAAAAAATATATACAACAAGAATAAAATAAAATCAAAATTACCAATAAATATAAAAATAAACTCACCACAAAAATTATAAAATAGATTCAAAAAATGGATCAATATGCAAAGGCAAGCTTAGAAATCCAAACAAAATTATTACAAAAATAACCAAAACAAATATAAAGCATAACACTAAAGATTGGAAAAAAAAACAAAAAGGATTCAAATGATAAGAGGAGACACAATTAAAATAAAATAAAATAAAAAATAGAAAGCTTAAAGAAATATATATATATATATATATATATATATATAGAAGGAAATTCAAGCAACAAAATAAAAAGAAAATAATTTTAAAAAAAACCAATTAACACCAAACCTAATAAAAAACTAATAAGAGATAGAAAAACAAGAAATATTGAAATAAATAAAAGAACTTTCAAAGGGAATTTAAAAATAATAATAAGAGGATTACCAAAAAGAGTTAAATATATTAAAACCAAAACCACAAATAAGAAAGAAAAGAGAAACAAGACTAAAGGAGTGGGGAAGAAAAAGAAAACAAAGGAGGAAAAAGAACAAAAAAAAAATTAAGAAGGAAAGAAAGGACTCTTTTCTTTCCTTCTTAGTCTTTTTTTTTTGGTTCTTTTGGCTCCTTTGTTTTCTTTTTCTTCTCTGCTCCTTTAGTCTTTTTCTTTTTTCTTTCTTTTGTGGTTTTGTTTCTAATCTATTTAACTCTTTTTGGTCCTCCTCTTGTTATTGTTTTTATTTTCCCTTCTAAAGTTCTTTTATTTATTTCCATCTTTCTTATTTTTGTTCGCAACACTAGGGAAAAATATTGAGAGGGGGGTGAATCAGTTGTCACAAAATTTCAAACTAATTAAATTTATTAACCCCTATTCTCATATTTGATTAATAACCATGAATACATAAATCAACAACACATCAAAAACACACATAACACAAAGATTTTTGTGTGGAAACCCTGTTAGAGGAAAAACCATGGTGGAGGTTAATCCACAAGTTTATACTCTATTAGAAGTATGGAAAATGGGGAATGCACATGCATTTAGGCACATTGCCCTGAGCTCACTGCTCAAATACAAAAGGCTTACTGCCCAAGGGAAGACTCACTATCTTATAGTAATATTTAGATTAAATTCATCTAAAGATCTTGATCTAAGAAAATATAATCCGTTAATGCCTACTTAAAGATCTGGTTAACCACATGGACACTTCTTTACTCTTCTTCACACTATGCTCTACCTTTGAAATATTTAGAACATTATTTGTGCATACACACTCGCTCGCTCACACACATTCACATTCAAATGAAGAAACAATCTCTTATATATATCCGCAACAAGGAATTACATCACTACATGTCGGCTTCAACAAAATAATAAGATGAATACAATTTGTTGGCCCAAAATAATAAATATTAATAATATGAATCTACCAAGGTCGGCCACAACATAGTAGAGACCGAAAAAAATGTCTTCAAACACAAAATACCTTCAAATATTATTCCTCGAAGATCCACAACACACTACAAACACCTTCTCAACCATGAACATGAAAAACATGATCACACAAGAGAAAATCATGGACCACGAGCACAACGATCAATGCAAATGTGAAAAATAGATAGAGCATGATCTAGAAACATCCAAAAACACCATAGGAGAATACACAACAACTCAAATTACCAGAATCACAACTGTTGGAACACAAAAACTCATAACTTACTCAAATCTTCATGCACACCTCTGAAAATTTCGGTGGATAAACTAGATAGTATTTTCAACAAACCCTTTAACCCAAAACCTCTCACCATCAACATACTGAAATTTCCATCATATTGATCTCCTCTGCTTCACAAACACGCTGCAACTTATTTTATTACAATTTTCTCAATGTCCTCGGCATATATAGTATTAAAAAAATTAATGCTAATAGTCTTGACATCAATGAAAACCACATATCAATAACACAACCAAAAAATTCAATAATATCCCCCTTTGGCATTGATGACAACACATGATGTGAAAAACACCATCAACACAACTAACTTCAAAACTTACTCCCCCTAGGTTCTGAATCTTTTCTCGTCAAATAATTCCTAATTTTTCACATTTCTCTTCTCCCCCCTTTGAAATAAATGGAAAAGGTACACACAAGCTCTGAACCACATATCTAAATAATTTGACTACTCCCTTTGAGTAGCAGCCACCACAACATCAATATGAATCAAGATATGACTGTGAAATGCACAGAGTGATGCAAGACAATGCATCTTAGTTTTGATGAGGAGGGGTAATCACCCCTAAATTCCCTGTGAGATACTCAAAAGTATCTTTAGAAATGGCTTGGTAAATATGTCTATAATCTATTCCTTAGTAGGAACATACTCCAATATGACTTCCTTTTCACTCACCTTCTCTCTCAAAAAGTGAAGATTGATAGATATATGCTTGGTCTTTGAATGCAACACCAAATTATTAGAGATGTTAATTGGACTTGAATTATCACACAATATAACAATAGGCTCATCATACATAACTATGATATCTTTCAACATTTGTTTCATCCATAATACTTGAGTACAATTATTAGTAGCAACAATGTATTATGCCTCTACAGTAGACAAAGAAATGGCATTCTTCTTTTTACTTAACCATGAAATCAACTTCTTTCCCAAGAAAAATGCACCACCACTAGTACTTTTCCTATCATTCACATCTCCTACCCAATCAACATCAGTAAAGGAACTCAAAGTAAGATCATCATCTTTAGGATACCACAGGCCAAAATTAACTCTTCCCTTCAAGTATATGAAAATTCTCTTCATAACACTCACATGAGGTTCCTTAGGATTGGCTTGAAATATTACAACAATATTCATGATATCAGGTCTAGTTTGAGTTAAATAAAGCAATCCACCAATCATTGATCTATGTCTAGTCTGATTTTCCTTCGGAGAATCATCATCTATTGTCAACTTACATCCAGTCACCATGGGTGTACCGATTGGCTTTGAATCTTTCATACCAAATTTATTTAGCAATTATTTCACATATTTGGACTAAGATGTAAAAATCCCTTTATCTAACTGAGTAATTTGCAATCCCAAAAATAATTTCATCTCTCCAATCATTGACATCTCAAAATCGTTTTGCATCTCATCAAAAAAATTCATGCACAAACCATCATCTCCTCCAAAGATGATATCGTCAACAAAGACTTCCACAATCAAATCTTTATCATCATCAATCTTGAAATATAAATTACTATCAACAAATACTTGTCCAATATGGCATACCAAGCTCTAGGGGATTTCTTGAGTCCATACAATGATTTCTTCAACTGAAAAACCATATCTCCCTAATCAGTCAATTGAAATTCATCAGGTTGCTCAATGTACACATCTTCTTCCAATTTTCCATTTAGAAATGATGACTTGACATCCATCTGATAAACCTTGTAGTTTTTGTAAGCAGAATAAGCAAGAAATAGTCTCACAACTTTAATTCTAGCAACAAGGGAAAAAGTATCTTCAAATTCAATTCCTTCCATATGAGAATATCCTTTATAGACCAGTCTTGCTTTGTTTATGATAACTTCACATTGTTCATTCATTTTATTTTTAAAGACCCATTTAGTTCCAATTATATTTTTGTCCTTAGGTCTAGGAACGAGAATCCATGTATTATTCTTCTCAGTTTGATGCAGTTCTTCTTTCATTGCTTCAATCCAATATTCATCTTTGCATGCTTCATTTACATTACTTGGCTTAGTCTTTGATATCAAACATTATTCTTCTACAATTATTCTCCTAGTTTGGACACCTTTGTTCTTATCACCTATAATCTTATTTTCTGAATGATTTAATCTCACATGCCTTGGAGTCTTAGGATGTTCTTGAACTTCAATCTCTTCTGATCTCTCTTATGCACTTTCACTAGTTTCTCCTTCCTCTTGATCTTCTTGATTAATTGGAATGATCTAAGCTTGATTTGAAGTCTGAACTTTGTTTGTATTGTCATTCTGATCATTAGAATGATATCCATAGGTTTTCTGGATGGTCTAGCAATGTCTTCATCAACCTTAACATTTGCGCTTTCAACCATTTTCTTCAATATCTTGTTGTAGCACGGGTAGGCCTTACTCTTAGTAGAATAACCAAGAAATATTCTTTCATTACTCATGGCGTCAAACTTTCCTATATCTTTGTCTCTTCTGATATAGCATTTACTCCCAAAGATTTTAAAATATCTAATAGTAGGCTTATGACCAAACCATAGCTCAAAAAGGGTCTTACCAGTATCACCTTTGATTTGTACCTAGTTGAAGATATAAACAACAAAAATCACAAATTCTCTCTAATATATATGAGGAACATTTCCTTTTGCATCATAGTTCTAGCAACATCTTGAATTTTCTTGTTCTTCCTTTCCACAACTCCATTTTACTAAGGGGTCTGTGGTATAGATAATTTTCTCTTTATCCCATGCACTTCACAGAAAGAATTAAACTCACCGAAAGTAAATTCACCACCTCTATTTGATCTCAGACATTTAATCTTCAGACCTATCTCTCTCTCAACCATAGCCTTGAAAATCTTGAACTTCTCTAGAGCTTCAGATTTTTGCCTTAATAAAGTAACCCACATCATCCTAGAATAGTCATCAATAAGCAACATGAAATACCTATAACCTTGTAAAATTTTGATTTTAGCAAAACCACACAAGTCAGTATGCACAAGCTCCAACAATTCATTTGCACAATGTTGTTTTTTTCAAAATGAAATTCTAGTTTGCTTTCCTAAATGACATTCCTTGAATATGGTATTAGAGGGTTTTACCAACTTAGGAAGATCTCTCACTGCCTGAGTAGAACTTATCTTGATAATATTGTCAAAGTTTACATGAAACATTCTCCTATGCTAGAACCAAATTTCATCAAATTGAGCAATGAGACAACTTTTTCTAGCAACATTCAGGTGAAAAATGTTACCTTTTGTTTTTGTACCTGAAGCAATCAAATTTCTAGAACTTCCCAATATTCTACACTTTCCATCCTTGAATTGAAGATTGTATCCCTTATCAACCATATGTCTGACACTTAAAATATTATGCTTCAAACCTTCCACATAAAGAAAATCATCAGTATTGTGCTTACCAGCAAAAGAAATACATCTGCTGCCAATGATTATACCACCATTGTTATCACCAAATCTTACAACACCACCATCATATGTTTACAGGCTCATAAATTTTCTTTTATCAACTGTCATATGATGTGAACATCCACTGTCAATTACCCATTCATCCTTTTCTTCAACTCAAGCAACTAGGATTTTCTCCACATTTGTACAACTAGCAGATTTAGTAGACATAGGATTATTTTCCTTGATAGAAATAAAAAAAAACTCATCTTCACTTACATTCCCTTTATCAGATTCATCATATGTCACACCTTCATCAACAACATAATAACACTTCTTTTGAAATCTAGGCTTGTTATGTCTTGGCTTAGGGACTCTTTGCAGACACCTTGATGCTAAATGACCTATCTTGTTGCAAGAAAAACATTTAATAGGAAATTTCCATTTATACTTACCTTCTCCTCTGGCTTCTCTTTTGACAATAAGTTCTTCAAGCTCATTTAATTCTCTTTCTTCTTCTTCAATCTATCTCATTTCTTCCTCATACTTAAATACCTTTCTAGAAGAAATTTTAGCTAGATCATATCTTTGCTTATCTCTTCCGGAGGTTGTAGCTTTGAATGCAGATTCTATCTTAGGGAGGGCATCACCGAATTCAATCAACTCAAAAGCAATAAGTTTACCAATCAACATATCTTTGGTTACATTTTTCATAGTCCAGAGTTGCTCAATAGCTGTAGCTTTGATTTTGTATGCATTAGGAAAGGATCTAAGCACTTTAGCAACAATCTCTGATTCATCCAACTATCCACCAGTAGATCTGATACCACACACAATTTCATTCAATATTTGCATGAAAGTAGTAATATTCTCATCATCACCCATTCTCAACAATTCATATTTCCCTTTTAGACTCTTTAGCTTAGCAATCTTCACATTAGCATCACCTTCATACAAAGTTTCCAACTTTTTCCAAATCTCATAAGCAGTCTTCAGATCCATAACATTCGTCATCTCAGAATCAGTCAAAGCACTCAACAATGCTTCCTTAGCCTTGATATTGTATTCAACATCCCTAATCTTAGTATTATTAGTAGTAGTAGGACCATTTTGAGGAATAACATACCTATTTCTTGTAATGTTCCAGTAAGATTCACCAATGCATCTCAGATAACACTCCATTTGAGTCTTCCACGGAGAGTATTTTGTTCCATCAAATATTAGACTATCCTTCTTATATGTCTCCATCCCAGATCACCTCAAGTTGTTAAACTTCTTCCAGGGAACCTACTCTGATACCAATTGTTGGAAACACAAGGGAAAACAATTAAGATGGGGGGGTGAATTAGTTGTCACAAAATTTCAAACTTATTAAATTTATTAACCCCTATTCTTAGATCTGATTAATAACCATGAAAGCATAAATCAACAACACATTAGAAACACAAATAATACCAAGATTTTTGCATGGAAATCATGTTAGTGGAAAACCACGGTGGAGGTTAATCCATAAGTTTATACTCTGTTATAAGTATAGAAAAATGGGGAATGGACATGCATTCAGGAAAAATTTCTAGAGCTCACTGCTCAAATACAAAAGGTTTACTACCCAAGGCAGGACTTAAATTCTTACAATAATATTTAGATTAAATCCATCTAAAGATCTTGAACTGAGAAAATAAAATCTGTTAATGCCTGATTACAGTTTTGGTTAAGCACATGAACACTTCGTCACTCTTCTTCACACTCTGCTCTGCCTTCAAAAGATTTAGAACATTATTCATGCACACACACTTGCTTGCTCATACATATTCACACTCAAATGAGGAAACAATCACTTATATATATCTGCAACAAGGAATTACATCGCTACATGTCGGCTTCAACAAAATAATAAGATGAATACAATCTGTTGGCCCAAAACAATAAATATTATTAATGCAAATCTACCAAGGTTGGCCAAAACATAGTAGAGACCCAAAAACAATATCCTCAAACATAAAACACCTTCAAAATTTTTTCCTTGAATATCCACAACACGCTACAAACACCCTATCAACCATGATCATGAAAAACATGAACACACAAGAGAAAATCATTGACCACGAACACAACGATCAATGTAGACATGCAACATAGATAGATCATAATCTAGAGACATCCACAAACATCACAGGAGCATACACAACAACTCAGATTACCAGAATCACATTATCTTCTTCCAGGAATACCAACTATAGTAGAAAAATAACTGTCGAAACAAATAAACTCATAACTTTCTCAAATCTTCATGCACACCTCTGAAACTTTTGGTGGATAAAATAGATAGGATTTTCAATAAACCCTTTATTCCTCAACTTCTCACCATCAACATACTAAAATATCCATCATACTAATCTTCACTGCTTCACAAACAACCTGCAACCTATCTTATTACAATTTTCTCAATATCCTTGACATATGCAGTCTTAAAGAAATTAATGCTAATAGAGTTGACATCAATGAAAACCACATATCAGCAACACAACCACAACATTCAACATTTTTTCTATCTCTTATTCATTTTTTATTAGGTTTGGTGTTAATTGGTTTTTTCTTGAATTATTTTATTCTTATTTTGTTGGTTGAATTTCCTTCTAATTTCTTTGTTTTCTCACCTCCGGGTTTTAAAATTGTTTTTTGAGTTTTCTCATTTGTTTTGATTTTTTTATTCCTTCTTTTTTCTTATCATTTTTTAAAATAAATAAATTTATAAGTGCTACCAAGGGGGTAGCTCCCATGATAAAGATCCAAACAAAGAAAAAGGAATACCCTTGCCACAAGGGGTGCATCCTGCTAGCAACTGTGCTAACCAAAATCCTACTAAATAAATAGATCTTAAACTAGATATCAGGACAACCCAAGATTGGGAGTCAGAAAACTTAGATTCAACTTTTCTCCCCGACTTTGGCAGATCTTAAGGCCATTGAATGTTTGAGACTGAAACAGAGAGATTTTTTCTTCTTTACCTTTGTCCATGACATATTATATTTTTCTTCCAGTGATGATCCATGACAAATTGAGTCAGCAGTATTATCCCTAGTGACAGGGGACTGCAAGAAAAAGTTCTTTGATAGTGTTTCGGGCTTCCCAATATGAGGGGAGGCATTATTATCCATAGAACCTACATCAGAATTGCATTCTTGGACATGGATTGGAGAATCCATTGAGGGGGGAGAACATGGGGGCTCATCGTTCTTAGCACTAGGACGAGGTGTCTCATCCCTGACCTTAAGAGTAATGACATAATGGCTTGAATCAACCCCAATCCACTAGGTGGGCTGGTTGGGGACATTGCTGCCATGCACATGGAATTGCTTCTTATTGTAATTGAGGGTACTATGAGTAGTTGAGTAAAATTTTCTATACCTAAATGGGATCCTTTCATAATCTATTGGTTGTCTCCAGCGTTTGTTTCCAACCTTCAATGAAATTTCAGCCGGAAGGCCTTTGGAGAGATCGAATTCAACATAGAGGCGAGCGCAAGTAGAGATTTCATAGGTTATTGTTTCTTTAGAACTATTGTGGTACTTTCCCAATCCATTGGCTATGGCTTTCAGGCATCCAATCTCCCAAAATTGAAGAGGTAAATAGGGAAATCTTACCCAAAGAAAAGCAGAGGAAAATGTTTCAGACCGTGGATCAAAAGAAGGGAACTAGGGTTTGATGCAGAGGACATCGCATTGATAGAACCACAAACAAGTATTAAATATCAATTATTTTTCCTCCATTGATTCAAATTCTGATATGAAAAATCCTTTTGCACAAGGGTAAATACTGATTTCATCCTCCAAGTGATCTTTCCAATTATTTCTTATCTAGGAGTGCAGGTCACTTAATTTCAGCTAGGCTTGCAAGAATCTGCAAATTAGGGCATGCTCCATCAGGTGTGCCTCTCTATCATTTGCACTATTGTCCAGGAAGATCTCAGGGATTGAATTGGAGCACCAAAAGGATAAAGAGGAGAGTTGAGAGGCGTGAGGGCGAGAGGGGGAATAGACCCACCCAACATCTTTCGACTGTGAGAAGGAACTAGGCGGAATACAACCCATCATCATCGCTTGGGCATTTAGAGCTAGGGCACCTTGAAGTTGAGTCAAGGGTTTATGGCAGGTGCATTCGACTCAGAGTCGACGAGCATTTTTAGAGCATGGAGATCCCAATGCAACTGCAGGGGAGCCTGGGCGTTGCCTAATGGCTAGCGCAGGTGAGCCAAACTGTTTCCAATGTGAGGGGATTGGCCCTCCACATTCATATGCTCGCCGCTAGAGGAGAACAAAGTGAGCAATGTGAGCAAGTTGTTGAGCGAGCCAAGAACCTGTGTGGAGAGGAGAAAAGAATTGTGAGACACTTCAGAGTCTTTAAGCAAAAAAATTATCATTTATTTTTGTAATTTTTTATTTTATTTGTTTGGGTTTTTGGTTTCTTTCATGCTTGTTTGGTTTTCTCTTTATTTTTAATTTTTAATTTTATTTCAAGTTTGGTTATGCTTATATATATATGGTTGTATGTTTGTATGTATGTATGCATGCATATATATATATATATATATATACATGATGGTATTTGTAACATAGAATAAAATTTGGTTTAGTAGATCTGCAACTAGAATAAATGATGTTAATCTTAATCTAACCAATATTAATCTAAATCAAACAACAAAGAACGAGGAAATAAATATAATGAATAACTAAACAAATTAATTGAAAAGGTCTCATCGAATATGCGTTCACTCCTTTTAATTATCTTGATTTCTCTTCTCCATTTTGTTGTTTCAATAGTCTTGCCCTCATATTTTTAGTATTGATGCAAGCATAACTTCATTGAGTGTCTAAGAAAAATATCGAAGATAAATTTCTTCTCAAAAGTGCATGATTTCAGGAGGAGGAATAATGATAATGACAAGCTATTTTATAGATTTTCGGTTTTTGAGCGATTGGATTAGATTGAAAGAGAGATCGATGGATGAGATTGATTAATGTCATGCGATGTGAGTTATGTGTCAGATAGAACATGAGTTAGAACATGAGTTATAAAATATTGCAGGATAAAGATTAAGTTACAACATGAGTTCAAGATTTTAATCTTTAGTTAAGAGTCTTCGAAAATATCTAAAATAGACTTTAAATGTCAAAGACAAAGTTAGAAGTTGAAGAATAAAGCATTCAAATGCAAACATGAGTTAATTAATTAAATAAAGATATTTAATTAATAAACACATCATGCATATGAGTTGGAACTAGTTAACTGACTAGTTGTGATAGAGAGTCCTATCGTAGAGATAATGAGATGTTGAATCCAGAGATAACTAGAGAACTAAAAATAGATCTTGATTCAGAAGGTGAGTGAATGATTAATCAACTGATTGATAAAAGAATGTGACATAAATAAATAAATATGAATTAAATGTTAATTTAATTCAACATTCAAAAAATGAAAGATTTAAATAAATAAATAAAGATCATTTATTTAATTTGACTGTTGTAAAGGTGGAATTGAATAAATTAAATAATAAATATTTAATTATAGATAAAGGGGGTTAAATGAATAATTAAATAATAAATATTTAATTATAGTTGAAATATGACAAAGGGGGTAATTGTTTAATTAAGAAGGAAGAATTAATTAGTTAGCGACATAATTAAATAATTATGATTTATTTAATTAATCAAGTTGAATAAAGGAATTAATGAATTAGTGAATTAATTAAAAAGAGGTATTTAATTAATAGAGGAAATCTGTGTTAGAAAGGGTAATTAAATAATTAACATTATTTAATCATGACCATGGATAATACAAAATTATGTCGAAAGTGGTGTTCATAAGCCTAGACCAATTTTCGGTGTCTATAGTTTTCCCCTCTTTGATACAATGTTGTTTCAACATTGTGTCAAAGAAAATATGCCCCGATCATGCCCCAACATGAAATAGGTTAAGGTATGTCCTAGATAAATGGAGAATGATGAGGAGGTAGTGGTATGCCCTCTCAAAAGGATATTCGGATTTGAAGAATATGAGTGTGCTCTCAAAATGGAAGAAAATGGTGGTGAAGATGCAAACAAGAAGAAATGTTAGCATGGATAATTCAAAAAGTTAGTATTGAAAAAGAATGGTTATTGATTGATAAAAATATGATCTTTGATATTGTGCCAAATATGCTATGCTTTCTTTTTATCATCATTGGGTGGGACATGCCACAAATGGATAGTACACACAATGATATGAGATATACCATAGTGTACAAAGTCATCTATTTATGAAAAAAAAACAGTCGTAGACAAGGAGTGTCTTAACTCATACTAAGGACAAGATTGCCCCAGTCATTTTGTCTTAACAAACCACATACAACAAATAAATAAAAGATGGGTCATGAGACGTCATTGCTCCTCTAAATCCTTGATAGGACATCCTTGAGGAAACTAGTAACATGACTCAAAAACCAATTCTAAAAAGATAGTTGATAGACAACAACCAAAGAAAAAGAGTCCCGAGACATCCTTGCTTCTCTAAATCCTTCAAGGGACATCCTTGAGAAAGCTAGTAACTGGAATAAATTCACAAATCAATAAAAGATAAGACAAACTAAGATATAAAGTCATAAAGCCAAATAAAAGTATTCACCAAAACTTGATCTTGTGAGACTGTTTGATTGTTGATGTTTGACATAGCGTAATGTGATGGATGACACATAGCACAATAAGACGTTGAGTCTGGTTTTGAATTGGTGACTATCTATATAAGGCATGAAAAAGACTGGTTTCAAAAAGAAAACATGTCGTATAAGACATTGAAGCTTGATGACGTTGATGCGATGAGCTACATGAGGCTATGACAATTTGACAATGTTTTTTGACAAGAAAAACATATCTTGCAAAGACATAAGTTGATCACTTTGACAATGTGTTTGATGTTGACTTGATGACTATTTGAGATGTTTCCTTGTTGTTGCATGACTTGTTTTGATTCATTGAATGATTAAAATCATGTGTGTGTATTGAAAGTGTATGACTTGAGATGATACCCTAAAGTATTGACCTAATGCGGCTAAAGACATGCATCTAAGTTAATGATATGCAATGTGTGTGATAGTGAATTATGATAAACCCTATTGGAATTACCTAGTGTGGTCATGGGAGCTCATCAATTGATTAGCCTTGCCTACATTGTACATGCAGAGACCTCGTAGTTTGACACAACCAATGAATTTGAATGTACAAAAAGTCATGATTTTAAATGTGTATGATACATGAAAAACCTAGACAAACAGACCTAATGCTTCGAGGGCACATCGATTGATGGCCCTGCCTACATCCCGGTCATAGAGGCAATGTAGTTCGACTATGCCGATGACTGACTTGACACAACTGACACTGTTTTTTTGGGATTTTCTGACACGTTTTAATTCTTTTGTGTTTTTGAAGTCTTCTAATGTTTTTGGATTTTTTAGGACATTTTTCGATGGTTTAATGCTATATAGAAGGTCTTTATGGAACAATACAAGGATTTTCCCCCAGTCAGGAATAAGACCTATGAGATGGGGTGGGGAATGTGACGGAATGGACGTTAGATGTCAATTGTTCCAAGCAATGGATAGGATAATCATTTAATATGAGGGATGGTGCAAAGTTTGATTGGAATGATGGTAGACAGAAGAGCGATTTTGAATACACATGGCACATGTTTGCTAGGTTTTCACCATGGTACTTATCCATAGTGCCACCGAAGCAATTTTCACTATTGGACGGATTATTTCTCTTTAATTTTTTGTTATTTTGGGTGTTACAAAGATGCCCGTTTGCTAGGTTTTCATCAAGGTAACCATTTTTTTTGTTTTTTCCATTTTTTTGTATTTTCTAGATTAAGACACGGATTCTCAGAAGCTAAGCATAGAACCTCTTTAGATGAAGACTATTAATAGGTGACAAAAGTGGCTCTCCTTTAGGAGTAGAGAGTTGGTATGCTTCTGATCCAAAGGCTTTTGTGACAATATAAGGCCCTAACCAGTTAGGTTTAAACTTTCTTGGCTTTTCATGTTCAGCTTGATTCTTGGGATTCTCCATTAAAACCAGGTCACCAATGTCAAAGTTTCTATTTAGAACTTTCCTATTAAAGCTTCAACGAAGATGATTCTGATATGCTTGCAAATGGTCTAGTGCTTTATGTCTTCGTTCATCTAGTAATTCTAGCTCTTGTAATCTGGATACACAGTATTCTCCATTGTCAATGTGACCTTTCACGGATACCCTCAAGGAAGGAATTTCAACCTCAATAGGTAAGATAGCTTCGGATCTGAATACTAGGGAATATGGAGTGGCGCCAGTGGGAGTATAGATGCTTGTACGGTAAGCCCATAAGGCAAGATTAAGTTGTAGGTGCCAGTCATGACCAGTGTCATTGACAGTCTTTTTTAGGATTCTAATAATGGTTTTATTAGATGCCTCTAATTGGCCATTACCTTGTGGGTAATACGGGGTGGAAAAATGATGTTTGATATGGAACTCTTCACATAAATGGAAAACTTCTTGGTTCTTGAATGGGTGGCCATTATTTGTGATTATGGATTGGGGTACACCATACTAAAAAATGATATAGTTTAAGATAAACTTGGATATTTACGTGCCGGTGATGTAGGTCATGGGAATAGCTTCAATCCATTTGGTGAAGTATTCGGTGGCGGTTATGATGAGTTTATGGCCATTGGATGATGGAGGGTGTATCTTACCTATGAGGTCAAGTCCCCATTGGGCAAAAGGCCATGGTGATGTTATCGGATGAAGCTCCTATGTTGGTGCTCTTATCAAATTTCCATGTATTTGACATTGTCTACATTTCTTTACAAAGATATACGAGTCTTTTTCCATTGTAGGCCAATAAGAACCTAATCTCATAATCTTATGGGCTAAAGTAGGACCACTCAAATGGGATCCACATATACCCTCGTGCACTGCTCACAATTTTTTTTATGCTTCTTGAGCATAAAGACATCTCATTAGGGAATTATCTAAGGTATGTCTATACAGGGTATCTCCGATGATGGTGTACTTAGTTGACTTACGGATGAAGGTTTGGTGTTGGTTATTTGATAGGTCTAGAGGTAAAGTTTGGTCAGTGAGATATTCGAATATGTATTTATACCAAGGGGACGTAGGACCAACAATTGTACACACCATCATAGAATTGGGGACATCATAGGTGGGGACCAACAACTGTTCAACCAAAAACTCAAACTTAGGCACGTTACTCGGAATATCCAAAAGGATCCCACAGTTGCCATAGCATCTGCAACCCTGTTCTGAATATGTGGTATTTATTGAAAGGAAATATGATCAAAGTACTACTTAAAACTATCATCCATGTGCTTGTAGGGGGCAATTTTATCATCCTTAGTGTCATAATCATCATTTACTTGTCGGACTACTAGCTGAGAATTGCCAAAAATATGTAGACTCTTAATATTCCATTGTGCTGCCATTTTTAATCTTGTCACTAAGGCTTCATACTCTGCTATGTTTTTGGTGCAAGGAAAAGCAATCCTAAATGATTTAGGAAAGGTGTCAACTTGAGGTGTAACAAATAGAATACCTTCTCCTGAACCATGTTGTGTATGTGACCCGTCAAAGTATAATTTCTAGTCTATTCTAGTGTCAATGTTAAAGATAAATACGTCAGGAAAATCCACCACTAAAGGATGTTATTCCTTCATGGGTGCATCTGCTAATTGATCTACAATCACTTGTCCTTTTATAGCCTCCCTTTCCACATATTGGATGTCATACTCGCTAAGTATCATAACCCATTTAGCCAATCAGCCTGTTAATGCTGCCTTACTTAGGAGATATTTGAGGGGATCAATCTTTGCAACCAATATTGTTTGGCGATTGAGCATATAGTGCCTTAGTTTTTGAGTAGCAAAGACTACCACAAGATAGGAATGTTCTATGCTGCTATAGTTTAATTCATATCCTACCAAGTTACGACTGATGTAGTAGACTGCTCTCTCATGACCTTGATCATCGTGTTGTGCGAGAAGAGCTCCTAATGTTGGCTGAGTTGTTGAAATGTATAGTATCAACGGTTTTCCATCTGTAGGCGGCATTAAAATAGGTGGAGTGAGCAAGTAGTCCTTGATTTTTTGGAAATATTCCTATCATTTAGGTGTCCACACAAATGGTACTCCTTTCTTGAGTAAATGTTGAAATGGGTGTATTTTGTCTACCAGTTGTACTATGAAACCCCTGATGCACTGTAATCTTCCTTGTAGTGTTCTTAGTTGACCAATGCTGATAGGAGGAGGCATTTCTATGATAGCTCTTACCTTCTCTGGATCTACTTCAATACCTCTTCTGGAAATGATGTATCCTAACAGTTTTCTTGATCTCACTCCAAAGACACACTTCTTCAAATTTAGCTTGATATTGTAATTCTCTAGCCTCTGGAATATCTTGTCTAGAACCTTCAAATGATCTGCACTTGTTTCTGATTTAGCTATAATTTCATCTACATAATATTCCATGAGAGTGTGTACAAAGTCATGGAAAATTGTAGTCATTTCCCATTGATAGGTAGCTCCTGCGTTCTTAAGCCCAAATGGCACAACTTTCCAATAGTACGTGCCCCATGGACACATGAAAGCTATCTTGTGTTGGTCTTCAGGCACAATTTTGATTTGGTTATATCCAGAGAAACCATCCATGAGGGAAAACATCTTGTAACCTACTGTAAGATCTACTATCATGTCTATGTTTGACAAAGGGAAGTCATCCTTAGGACATGCCTTATTGATGTCTCTAAAGTCTGTGAAAATATGGATGCCCCCAATTGGTTGTCACTAGTACAAGATTTGAAATCCAGTCTGCATAGTCTATAGTTCTTATAAATCCAACATCTAAGAGTTTCTTAAGTTCTGTCTTGACTAATAGAGCATCTGTGGATGCATTTTCCTTAGCTTTTGTTTGAATGGCTTAATCCATGGCTATAATGGTAGATGGTGCAAGATAAGATCTAGATCTAGCCCAGGCATGTCAGCATACGACCATGCAAAGTTTATTTTTCTCTTTTTGAAGAAGTCCTTAAACTTAGGTTTTTTTGTCTCTGTTAAAGAAGCTACAAAATATACCATCCGAGGATTCTCTTATGTACCCATGTTGACTGCAATAGACTCATCTACTAGCATCGGTGAATTTTCTTGTTCAATGGGGAGAATATTTAAACCTCTATCCTTGGGTGCCTCAGAGAGGTTTTTGCCCTTGGATACGTCCTTTATTTTGACTATTTTTTCGTCCAAGGGTGCCTTTTGGTTTTCACCTAGGGACTCATCATTTTTCTCTTTTTCATCTTTTTTATTTTTATTTTCATTTTTGTGACTAGAGGTGTAAATAGACTCTCCAAAATATGCTTTGTCATCCAATTCTATGGTAAAACCAGCTTTATGATCCCTTCTTGGTATGCCTTCTCGAAGTCCCATGAACTCAAAAATTGCTTCGTCATTCTCGAATGTATCTATGATGGGTGTAACTTGTTGATCCCAGTTGATAAGTTCAGGATATATGAGAGGCATGTCATCATCGATGTTTTTAAAGGTAGTAACTGACAAGGTGAATAGAGAGTGGTTGACTTGACCACAGAATTTTTGGACTAACTCCTTCTTGTTCTTCTTCCTATGGGTAGGTATATTCTATTGTGGAACTATAGTAAGGGCTGAGTCGTGTGAAAATGGTTCAGAAGGTGCCCAAGATGCACGATCAAGGGTTTCCAAATAATAGTATTTATGCCAATATTCTTTAGACAAGTGCTTCCTATGATAGGGACTAGTTGGTTTTGGTACAGGTTTTACCCTGAGGTCTAATTCTCCAAAGAGATCATCTATGTTCATGGTATTGGTAGAAGAAAAAGAATCCCATTCCCAATCGCTTGTGTCAGGAGATTCATCATAAACCAGGGGAAGTGATTCGTGAGACTTGTCATAGACTGGGGGAAGTGGTTCGTGAGACTCGTCGTAGACTGGGGGAAGTGGTTCGTGAGATGTCTCGATGCCTGCATAAGCACAATCTTCCTCCTGAAATGGCGATGAAGTACTAGGAAACCCAATTCTAAGTTGTTGAAACCCTAGCCCTAGGTATTTCGGTCATGGTGAGACAGTGATCAGTTTCATCCTTCCATTATGATGTGGTCCTAACCCACTGTGCCCATCATAGCCTTCATTTTGCATAATCTTAAAGCCTTTTCCATATTGCTCCTTAGCTATTTGAATAGAAAATGTGGGGTATTCATTGAATTCTTGATACAACCATGAGGTAATATCACCGTGGTCCACAATTTCTTCACCTAACTCTCCCCATTTGGTCAATTTCATTGTAGGGGGAACATGGAATGTGACTACTAACTGCCTTCTATTTGCCATGGGTAAGCCATATGCCTTAGGTGGAATGAGTTGACTGACACAGTATGATTCCTTTATGTATTATTCGCCACAACCCTTGTCTTGGATCTCAACCTTAGGAGTGTTTGATGGTGGTTTGAATGAAATGGACTTGGTAAGATGTGATGGGTCAATGTATAGGGATAAAGTGGATGATGAAGCTTCTTGGTTAACTGGTACTTGTCATTGTGGAATTTTCCTTAGGCTTGTACAATATTGAAAAGGATCTGGATCACCATCAATTGTGATCTTGATGCCATTATAAGGGAATTTAAGACATTGGTGATATGTTGAAGGTACACATTTCATTGTGTGTATCCAAGGTCTACCTAAAAACAAGTTATATGGAAGGGTGAGATCCAAGACTTGGAAGATGGTGTTCATAATTGTTGGGCCAATTCTAATAGGGAGTGTGACAACTCCTTTGGATGATCTTTCCTCATCATCGTAAGCCTTGATGACTATACTCTTAGAAGTGTCTATGTAGTCTTCTGAGAATCCTGATGCCTTAACCAATTTTAGGGTACATAGGTTCAAACCTACTCCTCTGTCCACCAAGAACCGTCTGACTTTGGTTTGATGGACTAAAACTTCAAGATGTAATGGGTCATTATGATCAGACTTTTTGATTGAGTAATATTGTTGGGAAAATGTGGCATGATGCGAGTTGGTCAAATATCCCACCATTTCTTTGAAACGATTGACATCTAAGTCTTTCAGAACAATCGTGTTCTGCAATACTTTGTCAAGAATGGCTCAATGTTCTGGTGACAAAGTCTATAGTTCCAAGATAGATATTTGTGCGGGGGTTTTTCTCATTTGATCGAGGAGATTGTATATAAACTTGGACCTCTTCGTAGGTGGCTCAAAAGAAGGACTTGGAATAGTTATTTTAGTTTTGTGTGTGTTCACAACACATTCCAGGTGCTTCTTAATGATGATGGTGTTGATGTTTTCAGTTACACCTCGGAGGTGATTTATAATTGATCCTTTACCATAGTCATACTTGGTATTGGTGTGGTTGGCAGATGGATTGTTCTTGGTTCTTGAAATGGAGGATTTTCCTTTTGTGTGGTCATGTAATGGGTCTTTGAAGACCTTATGATCACTGTTCTTAGTATTTTTCTGCCCATTTACCTCTATGGTTCCTTTTTCAACAAAGTCTTGTATGATATTCTTTAACTATTGACATTGTTGTAGGTTGTATCCTTTTGTGCGATGATAGTCACAATAGGCATTGTCATCCCACCATGAAGGTTTAAACTATCCAGGATCATATTCTTGCGGTTCCAAAGGCTTAATGAGATTATGTTTAATCAATTCTTTGAAAACCATCTCAATTGGTTGTCCTAAAGGTGTAAATTCACATGTAGGAAATCTCCTTTGTGGTCTTTGTTGTGAATTTTGGACATAATTAGCCATTTGATCTAGACTGTTCATCATGTCTGCATTTTGGTTGTATCCTCTAAGTGTGACAACTGGTCTCGTATGTATGTTTTTAGCATCAACAATGTCGTCATTCATGACATTCTTGTTTCTAGACCAAAATTTGTTTCTATCATTTGGTGCATTTGGATGTTGGACAACTAGGCTTCTACTTGGTACTTTTATTTCACCTTTGTCAATAAGGCCGTTTTCAAGGACGATCCCCTTTTGTACCAAGTCTAGGAATGAAGTGAAAAAATGTATCCGTAAGTCACCTCTCAGTTTTAGATTGAATTTTTTGAGGAATATCGCGACCACCTATTTTTCGGGTATTTTGACTAGACATCTACTACCTAGACTTCTCCATCTCTGGAAGAAAGTGGTGAATGTTTCGTCATCTTCTTGTGTTGTGTAGCACAAGGTTTATTTTTTTACTTCATTTTCTATGTTAAAGGCAAAATGTTTGACAAACTTCTCGGCTAATTCACCCCACGATTGTATACCATATGGTAATTTAGAAAGGCATTCCAATGCTATCCCTATGAGGGTTTGTGGAAATAGTCACATCAAATATGTGGGGTCATATGATATTTCCATGCATGTCATTGAGAATTATCTAATGTGTTCCAAGGGATTCTTCCTCCCATTATACTTTGGAAAATTTGGTATAATGTATCCATGGAGGAAAGGTGTCATATAGAGCACTTTGTCGAATGCACATGGACATAGATCTTGCACTGAGATAGTTCATTTTCCAGACATAGACATGTTGTCCATCTGTTGTTGAAGAGTTTGCATTTGGTTTTGGAGGACATCTACTTGTGTCAAGGACATATTGTTGGCATTGTTTGGATCCATGTAGATATTTTGAAATGCCATGTTCTATGATAGGTTGTGATTTGGTGAGGGAATGTATCCCGTTAGAATGTTCTGTTTGGATTGGGGATATTTCCTATTTGAATATTTTGATTTGGTAGAGGAATATATCATGTTTGTGTGTTCTGATTTGGTGTACAAATATATCCTGTCTACGTGTTCTGATTTGGTATAGGAATATATCCTGTCTGTGTGTTCTGATTTGGTATACGAATATTTCCTGTTTGCGTGTTATGATTTGGTATAGGAATATATCCTGTATGTGTGTTTTGATTTGGTATAGGAATATTTCCTATTTGCGTGTTATGATTTGGTATAGGAATATATCCTTTCTGCATGTTCTGATTTGGTATAGGAATATTTCCCGTTTGCATGTTCTGATTTGGTATAGGAATATATCTTGTCTGCGTGTTCTGATTTGGTATAGGGATATTTCCAGTTTGTGTGTTCTGATTTGGTATAGGTATATTGATGCCAACTTTGGATCTCTTACCAGTCGTGTTGCTGCCAAAGGGGTTTGATGACGTTTCTCCCGCAGTAAATTGTAAACCTTGTGTTATGTTGAAAGGGGTTGTGTTTACAATTGACGATGTTTGAGTTGGTATGTTGTTTGGTATTGCTGCGGTGATTTGGGGAATTGAAACACTTGACATCGCAGTTTGCGTTGGTTGAGTAGACTATGTTTTCAAAGTGTGAATATCAAATCCTAGTGGTAGTGTGGCACCTTCTACTAGCAACTTTGCTAGATAGCGTTGGGGATCATTTTCCAAACACTCATCCATGAAGGAAGAAAATTTAGGATCTTTTACTGCTATGTCTATGTCTTCAATGTAAATTTGTCCATGTGTGTCCCTAGTAATGTGTTTCTCAAGCAAAGGTTTGTGTGGTCTTTCTTTCCCTGACGGTTGATTTATGAATGGATTGATGAATTCATTGGGGTCTGACATTTTTTTTTTATTCTTTTGAGACCTTGTTTTGACCATGAAAAGTTGCTCAAAATGGGGTAATGGAGACTATGTCTAAAAAGTGATATGTCCTATGTCTATGTTTTTTGGATATTTTGACAATAAAGGATGTTGCTAAAATGATTTCTAAAATGATGTATACTAAGATGACGTATGGTAGGATAGAAAATATACCAAATTTTGAGTAGACTATGATAGTAAATGATTCTAAAATGGGTATAACCTACCACCTATGGAATAAATGCATGCAAGGATTTGAATTTGGCCAAGGAACCTGATTGTAGGACAAAGACAATTGACAAGATTAATTTCCCAAACTAGACTATTGAGCTAGAAAGATTCACAAATAGGACTAAAGTGACTAGGTTCAATGACTTGTGACAAATTGGAACATGAATGTATCCAATGATGAGTAAAGTTACCTATTTCTAAGATATGCAATTTCCTAGGAAGTTTCTATATGCATGCAACTTTGGATGACTATGACTAAGGCGTATATGACACCTAATGATGCAAGGTTTTTGAGCAATTTTTTTCGAATTTCTATCCAAGGTTGATCTTAAGAACCAGAAGTGAATGTGACAGTGTTGTTTCAGACCCAGTTTGCAGTTTTCAAAGTTTTCTATTGACAGTCAAATGCGGTTCACCTAACAGTTGTGGTTCAAAGTTTGACAGACGTGGTTTACAATGATGCATGTGGTGATTTTACTAAAACCTCATTTCAAACACTAAAAAAGTTTGGAATTTTTGACAGATGTGGTTTCCTAACAGATGCAGTTTCCTTTATGAAAAATGTGGTTTTGCAATACGCATGCAGTTTTAAATATGGACTCTGTAAACTTAAATTTTCTGACAGACGCTTGCGGCTTGAAAATTGATAGATGCGGCTTGCATGCACACATGTGACTCAAAATTTGACAGTTGTGGCTCGTAATATCTAGACTGTGAAAAATGGATTTTTTTGACAGACACATGTGACTCTTCCCCTAACAAATGCGACTAAATAAGACAAATGCAATGTTAAAACTGAGATTTATGACTCATGTGTTGACAGTTGAAGTTTTTTGAAAGTTGTTTTGACTGACTCCATGTGTTGATCAATATTTTTGATGAATAAAACAAAACAAGCACATAAATCAATATATTTTCAGTTTGTGATGATATGAGTGTTAACACCTGAAACATTTACAACCTAGGCTTTGTGGACAATACTTGCTGAGTTCTTACTTGGATTTCTCTAGCTATGCATATTTATGGCAAATGACTAGTAGCTTGACCCCACTGGCTCCCCTCCACTGCACTCACTTATATGGGGCAGCCAAGCTACTACACCCATGAAACTCCAATCACATACATCTCATCTCCACACATAAATTGTAAAAATGTAAGACGACTTCACAGGGCTGACCCTGCTGCGCCAGCAAATAGATAGGATTTTGGAAAATCTACAACAAGGTATTTAGTAAGCGCATTTCATTTGTGGGGCACTATCCAATCTCGGCGAGAGTCCATATTTTTCCATCTCATCATAATAGTGTACGTGATTTCTAGGCTTTCTCCATAAATCCATTTTTATATACCGGGTGGAAGCAACTGGCTAAAGTGTGTTACCGGTTTGAGTCATCTTGGGGTGATACTTTTTCCCACCAAGATAGGCGCAAGTTCTAAAGTCAATAACTGTTTCTCTTACACCCAGGATCACATGACTACACAAGGGGAAATGATACTTCGATATACTGAATCGTAAAGGGGGACAAATATTTGCAATGCACCAGACAAAGAAGACAATGATTCTTTTTATTCCAAATGACAGTTATCTATCTACTAAACAAAAAGCTTGCTAAATAAATAAAAACAAAGGCATTATGTCCTGCATGTAAATTGATTGGTATTTCTTGTTTTGGTGTCTTCAACTTTCATCCTATAGAAAATAATGGTTTGTGTTTTTATAGTCTTCTATGCTTCATTTTGCAAACACTAGGTTAATCCACCTTAACACAATTGTAAACAAACATTAGTGAAAATCAAAATAACCCAACCAATGAAAATTTGTTGACAGGCGGATGCGGTGCATGAGGACAGATGCAGTGCACAGTACGATAACCTGCAAAAAAAATAAAAATGAAAAACCGGAAAGATGTGCAAATTTGAAGCGTTTTTCATGTCGAGTTCACCAAATGTAACATAGAATAAAATCTGGATTAGTAGATCTGCAACTAGAATAAACGATGTTAATCTTAATCTAACCAACATTAATCTAAATCAAACAACAAAGAATGGAAATAAACATAATGAATAACTAAACAAATTAATTGAAAAGGTCTCACTGAATATGCGTTCACTCCTTCGAATTATCTTGATTTCTCTTCTCCATTTTGTTGTTTCAATATTCTTGCCCTCAGATTTTTAGTATTGATGCAAGCATAACTTCGTCAAGTGTCTAAGAAAAATATCGAAGATAAGTTTTTTCTCAAAAGTGTATGATTTCGGGAGGAGGAATAATGATAATGACAGGCCATTTTATAGATTTTGGGTTTTCGAATGATCAAATCAGATTGAAAGAGAAATCAATGGATGAGACTGATGAATGCCATGCGATGTGAGTTATGTTTTAGATAAAACGTGAGCTAGAACATGAGTCAGAAAAGACTACAGGATAAAGATTAAATTAGAACGTGAGTTAGAACACGAGTTCAAGATTTTAATCTTCAGTTAAGAGTCTTCGAAAATATTTGAAATAGACTTTGAATGTCAAAGACAAATTTAGAAGTTGAAGAATAATGCATTCAAATGCAAACATGAGTTAATTAATTAAATAAATATATTTAATTAATAAACACATCATGCATATGAGTTGGAACTAGTTAACTGACTAGTTGTGACAAAGAGTCCTCTCGCAGAGATAATCAGATGTTGAATCCAAAGATAACTAGAGAACTAAAAATAGATCTTGTGTCAGAAGGTGAGTGAATGATTATTCAAATGATTGATAAAAGAATGTGACATAAATAAATAAATATGAATTAAATGTTAATTTAAGTCAACATTCGAAAAATGAAAGATTTAAATAAATAAATAAGGATCATTTATTTAATTTGATTGTTGTAAAGGTGGAATTGAATAAATTAAATAATAAATATTTAATTATAGATAAAGGGGGTTAAATGAATAATTAAATAATAAATATTTAATTATAGTTGAAAAATGACAAAGGGGGTATTTAAATAATAAATTATTTAAATAAGAAGGAAGAATTAATTAGTTAGTGACATATTTAAATAATTATGATTTATTTAATTAATCAAGTTGAATAAAGGAATTAATTAAAAAGAGGTATTTAATTAATAGAGGAAATATGTGTTAGAAAGGGTAATTAAATAATTAACATTATTTAATCATGACCATGGATAATAGAAAATTATGTCAAAAGTGGTGTTCATAGGCCTAGACCAATTTTTCGGTGTCTACATTATTTATATATATGTATATAATATATTATATATAATAATATATATTTAACATATTATATATGTTAATAGAAATCGACTATCACTTACTTTGATAGAAGCCTATTTATAAAGGTTATGTATAATCGATAAAGACTATGATATTTGAGGTCAATTATAGTCACTATAGACTATGTTTTAAGAGGCCGATAAAATAGATTGTGACTATTTTGTGAACCCGTTTCTCACTCTTTCTGCCATGCGATATGAATCATTTGTATTGCATTTGATGTTGCTATCTCATGTCAATATTTATGTATGGACTTGATCAATGCCTTGGATAATATTAACCTTGACTTTGTCAAACTTTTTTAATCTTTCTAATTTATTTTAATTTTGTCTTCTCTTATTGTTTGAATCCTTTTTGTTTTTTCTTTCCAATATTTAGTGTTATGCTTTACATTTTTTTTGGTTCTTTTTGTAATAATTTTGTTTGGCTTTCTAATCTTGGCTTTACATATTGATCCATTTTTTGAATCTATTTTATAAATTTTGTGGTGAGTTTATTTTTATATTTATTGGTAATTTTGATTTTATTTTATTCTTGTTGTATATATTTTTTGATATGTTTTTTCAAATTTTTGTGCATATCTTAGTTTATTGTTTATTTTATTATCTCTATCTATTAAATTTAATTCTTGATCATCCTCTTATGTTCTAATTTTGTAATTGTTATTTTACAATCTTCTAATTCTCAATTCTTAGCTCTTTCTTCTTTTTCCTTTTTTGCATTATATTTTTTGGTGTCTTGAATTTTGTGCCTCCCCTTATCTCTCCTCCCTCTCTTCAACATTTTTATGCCTGTTTGGGTTTGCAAACTATAAAATTTTCACTCATTAAGCTCTCTTGTTCATTCTAATGATGGATCACAAAGTGTGATCCGAAATGTTGATGCAAAAAAAATTAAAAAAATACTATCTAATCTAGAAACATATTGGCAATAATTTCCATGGATTGTGGAAATATCTTCTCATTAAAAAGAAGAATTATAAAAACTTTTAGAAGTTGGATTTATACAACCAATTGATTATCTCAAATGGGTCTCCAACATGGAACTAATATCCAAGCCCACTAGGGGCATAAGATTATGCACTAAATTTTAGGATCTTAATACTTGACATGTACAAAGGATGACTTCTTGCTACCAAACATAGACATCAATGTAGATCTAATAGTGGGACATGAAATGTGATCACTCATGGATAGTTTATCCAGCTATAACCAAATAAGAATCACATATGAAAACCAACACAAAATAGTCTTCAACACTCGATGGGGTATATTTTTCTATCAAGTACATTTTCGTTTTGGTCTTAAAAATGAAAGGGCCACATACTAGAGAGCCATGATAGTAATTTTTCTTCATATGTTGCGTGATATTATGGAAGATGATGTGCATGAACATTTGGGAAAATAAAAAGCAAGAGATGGAAACATAGAGGTATTAGAAAAGATATTTGATTGACTAGAAAAGTATCAACTTCGCTTAAATCCAAAGAATTATGTATTTGGTGTAACATTAGGATAAATATTGGGATTCATTATCTCTCGAAGAGAAATAGAAGTTGATCCATCTAAATTCAAGGAAATAATGGATATTCCTCCACCAAGGAATAGTAAACAATTGCTTAGCTTGTAAGGGAAACTTGTGGCCATCACAAGATTCATTGCACAACTTGTAGATAAGTGTCAACCATTTGCAGACCTTCTACACAAGAATATCACATTCAAATGGGATAGAAACTATCATCATGAATTTCAAAAACTTAGACTAAATCACTTCACCTCCTATTCTTGTTCCACCTAATCTGGATAAACCACTTATATTGTACATATAAACTACCAATGTGGCATTGGGGGAATTATTGGCACATGATGACAAGGGAAAAGAACAAGCTATCTACTACATATCAAAAAAATTGGTACGATGTGAGTTGAACTACACCCCAATTGAGTGCGAAAGCCTTTATATGGTATTTTGTGCTTAGAAATTATGACATTACATGCTCAATCATAATACACAACTCATCTCCAAAATTGATCCATTGAAATATTTTCTCTCAAAAGATACTCTCACAAGTCGTATAGCAAAATGAATCATGGTTCTTAGTGAGTTCAACATTGAGTATGTAGATAGAAAATCCATAAAGGAAAATTAGTTTCTAACCAAGTTGTAGAGGAACCTCTACTGGACAATCATCCCTTATTGTCCAAATTTCTAGATGAAGACATTATATCTACATAAGAAGGAACATGGTGAAGCCTATATTTTGATGGATCATTCAATCAACATGGTTTAGGAGTAGGGATCCTATTTTTTACTCCTCAAGGTGACTTCATGCCTAAGTCCTATTGTATTACATTCCCTTACACCAAAATATAGCATAATATGAGTCATTGGTCATAGGGCTTAGACTTACCATTGAATGGAAAAATAACCAAGTTATAGGTATATGGTGATTCTCAGCTAGTCATCAAATAGGTCAATAATGAATACCAAACAAAAGATGATTTTTTTTTTCCTTATAAGCATATAGCATATGGATTCAAATAGTACTTCATGAAAATCTAGTTTGGTCAAATACCTCACCTAAGCAATATAGTAGCTAATGCAATGACAACAATTAGTTCTTTAGTGGACATTCCTCAAAATAGTCAACAATATGATTTTCGATTGAATAATTATTTGTTCCCACTTATGATCTCTGTGAGTTCAAAATGGTATGTGATATAATTGGTCACAATTCCTCATGGTATAAGGATATATACAACTATCTCCATGATAACACCCTCCCACCCAACTTATCCACATCACAATGCCAATATTTCATATGTAAATCCGTTCTCTTTACCTTGGTGTTAGACTCCTATTATTGAGCGGTATAATTTAAAAATCAAGACTTTTCTATGATTGTGCCAAAATTTTATATCCAACATCATTTTCTACCCCATACTATCCACAAGGAAACAACTAGGTTGAGGCCACTAACAAAACAATCTTGAAAATACTTCAAAAGACGGTCAATTAAGTTAGTTGGGATTAGCATCTCCAACTTAATCCTACCTTATGGGCTTACCACACTAGAATACATACCCCCATAGGGGAAACACCATATTCCCTTGTTTATGTCTCCAAATCTATTTTTCCAATCGAGGTTGAACTTCCATTACTGAGAATATCATTGCAACACCTCATTGATGATGACAAATATTATGTAGCCTGATTACAACTAGAAATTTTGGATGAAAAATGCATTACTATCCTCAATCATCTACAAGATTACCAAAATAGGATTCTTTGAAGCTACAATAATAAAATCAAGCCTAGATATTTTGAGATTGGCGATCTAGTCCTTAAGGAAAATCAACACAATTTGCAAGACCATGAGAAGAAGGGAAAATTTAAACCCAATTGGCTAGGTCCCTATATCGTCACCGCAAAGTATGGATTGGGATCATATAAATTGGATACCATGGAAGGATAACCATTGGAGGAGCCCATGAGTATCATACATCTCAAAAAATTCTTCAGTTGAGAAGATAAAAAAAGAAACAAAAATCTAGAAAAACAAAAAAAAAAAACAAAAAACAAAAAATAGTAAAAATAAATAATTCATGCAATGGTGAAAACCACTTTAGTGTTTCCTTGGGAAAGTACCATGGTGAAAATATGGAAAATAGGTGCCATTTTTAAATTCACATCCACCATCTACTAGGTCTCCTAATCACCCATACATCTTACATCCATAATACATTTATTTACATCACCTACTGTCTTTGTCTTGGAATACATGTTGCCTATCTTGATTTCATAATGAGAGATCTTCTTTTACCATGAGCACAAACCCCACCCACCTCTTTCTTTTAATAGGGAATATTTTCATACCATCATCCTAAACCACTTTATGCCTAAAACCCACATGCATAAAGCATCGTTCCCCTCTACCATCCCATACATGAACCCAATTTACACTTCCAACCAAAAAGATTTTTCTACCATGCCATCAACCATCATATGTGATCCCTTACTGTCACTCAACTTTGCACACATCCATGTCCTTCAAAATATCATATTCCTCCACCATCTGTGCACTTATCTACTCTTGCTTTTTTAATGGGATATCTTTTTCCTACCATGTCCTTACCCATCACACATGATCTCTCATTGTCATTAAAATCCATATGCATACCTTATTATTTATTCATGAATTGATTAGACAACCTACATGACCTATCCCACCCATACATGTTCACCACCTCTTACCTCACGATTGATGACACAACCTCCATAAAACATATCCCTCACTTCTTTTTATACTCATGTTCTAGAATATATCTCATTCACCCAAAAAACAAAAGAAGTACCCAAATGTGTACATGGGATTGGTGTTTACCATGACTAGTTTTTCATAATAAAAATATCATGCTTCCATCACTCACCATCCATAATTCTACCCATAATAAAATCACCACACAAATAGAAACAAGCAGGACTTGATTGATGCCATTAGGGACCAACAAAAAAAAACAAACAAGAAGATGCCCATATAGACATAGTCAAAAAATCATGACTAGCTGCATAAATGATAGGCACACAAATTTCACTTTCCATCCAAATTTAACCCCCTCATCTATGCCCAACAGGATAATCATTCCTAGGCCTAATATCATCACTATCCATCCATCCCACTCTTGGCAAGAGATATGTTTTCCTTAAAATTCATTTTTCATTTTTATGTTTTTCTTCTTGAACCTGTGGAGTCACCTAGTGATCTACTCATATCTTGGTGTATTTTGGACAAAGTGTAAAATGGGGCATGGTCATGTTTTGTATGGTGTGTTTGTGATTGTCTTGACCCACTGATGCTAATTACTACCTTAGCTAGGGGTGGATGAAATAATTGAAATTGGGTATGTGATATCATTCCACCTATGGTCCAGGAAGGTTATAGGAAGGCATTGCATGCTAAGGTATAATCTTGTTTGTGTTTTTGTGAGCCCAAATTCCATTCAAAGGACATGGCAGAGCCACTGGTCACTTATACCACTAGGTCATAATGCTATTTTATATATTAATCTTTAGGATTTCTCACCACAATTCTAGTATATAAAAACCCCCAATCCATTTCACATTCCTCCCCATAAATTATGCTTTTACTCTCCCCACCAAGACCAAACTATATGTTGTATTATGAATTAAAAAAAATCATTTATTCATTCCCCATGTTTCATTACCCATTATCCATTATTACATCTTATCATTTTCATTTTCCTTTTAATCATATTACCCATTATTGCATTCATTTATTGATCATTATTCATTTTTCATCATTAATTATCCATTATCCATTATAACCTATTTTTAATCATTCATTATATCCATTATTGCATTAACCATTTTTTCATAATCATAATCCATAATCATTTACATCATTTATAATCATAAACCATACATATATCATTAACAATATATAGTACATAGATATGTTTTGCATAATCACAGTCACACCATGGTACATTTAATCGTGAACATTCACATAAAACATTATTCCATACATAAACCATCATTTCATACATTAACTTCATTTTACATTAACATTATACATTTTCATCATAAACATAAGCATCTACATTGTCATTAGTCGTAATCATCTATAAATCATCCATTCATAGCCCTTAAATCATAAATAAATTTTTATCACATCATTAAGTAATCATTAGCATTCACATAATCATCAAATAATCATAATAATAATCCACAATAATCATACATAACTTACATAAAACATGTTAGCCTCATATACATACATTTGCATCTCATACATCATCAAAATATAAAAATACATCCAAATCATCCATCTAATCATACATGCATACAATCATATAAAAACCTACAAATAAAATCACTATCACATAATAAATTCCATATACATAGTCCAAATGCATCATATCATTTATCAAAATAATAATAATAATTTCATTATACAAAATATACAAGGGTCTCTCGCATGTACAATCCAAAATCTAATACCCATCAGGGTATAATCCAAAAATCATAATCACCACGTAAGCACCTATCCAATGCTTATACCCTCTATCCGAGTTGGCCCTATGGGTGATGATGGAAGAGAAGGTGGATCATGTGTAGGAGGTGGACCCATACCTATTAAAGGTCTTGATTGAGCTGACCTAGACCTTTGTGAGTTTCTACTCATTGCAAAACTAGGCTCTTGTTGCTCTGTTGGAATTTCCTGCTCATAAAGAATATGATAGTATTGCATCCGTTATGTCATATGGATCAAGTATGTAATAAAAGTATATATACCCTATCTTTCCAGGACCTGGTGAGCTATATCTCGGTCATGCCTGAGCCTAGCCACATTTTCTTGTGCTTGAGTTTTTGTGGCTCGTGAAAAATCCATCTCCTAATAGAACTGATCTTACTATGTTGTATCCATTGCCAACTAAGCCTCACCGTCCTCAACTCCCACTCCATCTACCAGTCCCTATAGGTGGAATACCTCTTCTTGGGCTATGTCCCTCTCCTCAAACACTTGAAACACTTGAAGGCACTCCTATCTTGCTTGATCTTGATCTTGTTTCAGTTGGGCCCTCTCTTGTTGAAGCTAATATCTCTTGGATATCAACAAGACCAACTGCACCTAAATATCCCCCTCATCATCTTTGTGGTCCTCTCCTATTCCACATCTTCATTCCCTCCTCACTCTCCTTGGACTACATCATGATCCCTCATTTTCCATACTCAGAGGCCCTAACCATCATTACCATTGTCATCATCCTCAATACTACTCTCACTACTCTCTTTGCTGCTTCTCTCCTCCACTTGTACTCAAGCCAAATGATCTTGTGGGATTTCCAGTTTAATCAACCTACATCTCACCCACCATACATAACACTTTTGTGTCATTCTTGCATATACTACTCCTAGCTATGGGTCCCAACATAATGTAGGATTATCTCACTAGTATTTCCTATCTATATAAATCTCTATATAGCTTCCCCAAATCCCCATCTCCCAAACCACTAGTAAATACTACTTCCACCATAGGCATAATCTGCCAATGTCCAAACTATTGCATCACACGCACTAGTAGATACCACTCAATAATAGGATTCCATCCAATCAAAGAATGTGTCCTCTAAATGTATGGTATATATAGGTGGTCCTCATCCCATACCTCACAATCATAGTATTGGTGTTAGATGAATGAATTCATATCATTAGCAACCCACCTCCAATATGTCAGATCTCACAGTTGTCGATGTTGTAGAAATATAGCATATGTAAACACATAGGGGATACATGGCCCTCTCCTCTTGTCTACAAATGGTCACAATAATGTATAGTGCTCAAACACCCAAATATACAAAAGGGTGATGTTCTACCACAAACTCGTGCCATCCCGATAGACAATCAAATGCATCGCTCTATACAAATCTGCTAAGACATAGGCTCCCCATGCAAAAACCATGCCATTTGATAGCATCATATTTAGAACTCCTCCCTAGCTAATGGAAAATCCACAAGATCTCTGATGTGGTACTAATACCTTTGTATTCAATGTAACATTAAAACAAGAGATATTTGGTAGCTCCCCCATCTTGGCCTCTAAGTCAAGCTCGAGATCTACCTCACTGAAAGATCATCAACCATGAACACTCTACTCAAGGAATCATCGACATGTATCAAATCATACTCCACCATATCCCCTTGAATCAAAAGTCATAGAATCTTCCATACATCCTCTAATGGAATGGTAGCCTCACTTATCAACACGTGAAATCTACTAGTGTCACTATGCCACCACCCCGCTAACACAGTTATCATCACATGGTGTGCCCTTAGTCAGAGAAACTTGGAAATATGAAATAGTCTCATCTGAATCAACCAGTCCTCATCCATATTTGTTAGCCAATGCCACAACTAAATCATCACTCCAAGTCACCTCTCCCATGACTGAAGAGGGCCTAAAGGCTCTTGCATACCACCAACTAATGTTGACCATCAAAATAAAATAGATCCATTTCACTTCAATCTTGAAACCCCCTAACAATAACCATGATTATTGTTGACTTGATCAAGAAAAGATAGGTATAATTATCACAATATTTTAGGAAGATACAATACAAAATTCTGTGCAATTTGAGACCAAACTAGTCAAATATAAAAATCCCAGCCTAATAACCTAATCTTGTTAATTGAAACATCTAATTAGCTTGGTACAAGTTATCAAACACTCAAGGAAAGTAACTCTTTTCAATTCAATTCTTTGAACCTTGTGACCTTGCATTTTCTATAGATTCATGCTTTCATTTAGTGTAGGAACCATTTTAGGCACATGTGCATCCTTATCTAGCATAGGTATTGATCTAGTGCAGGTGTATCCCTAGCTGATGTAAGCACATACTTATCATGTGAAAGTGTAGACTTGCACACATATGGAATTATCCAACATAGGGAATGGGTAACGTATTAGGTCTCTTATGTCCTCTAGGATTTTCTACTCCCTCATCTGCTTCACATGATGCAAATTCCAAGGAATTACTCCCATTTCTCCTTCATTCTCTCAAATCTCCTCTCCAAATGCTAAGGTCAAAATGACCTTTTGGGGCTCCCTTAAGCCTATTTATAGCCTCCAAACCCTGATCCCCCCTATGAAATGTGGTAAATACACCTATTTAGCCTAATTTTTTTCATTTCTAAGTTTTTCTTCCTAAACATTTTTCTGCATCGTCTGAGCCCACCCTTGTTTAGACATTGCCCAAAAAAAAATTGGTCGATCTCTCAAGGGGACATTACCTCCCATCACCTCCTGTCACATTGGGGCAATTTAAAAAAAAAAATATTCTTTGATGATGTAGTTGATGGAAAAGCAAGGATAGACAATTGAGAGGAGGGGGCCTGGGGGGGGGGGGTGAATCAGTTGTCACAAAATTTAAAACTTATTTAACCTTATTAAGCTTTAATCTCGGATCTGATAAATAATAGTGAAAGCATGAATCAACAACACATAACACCAAGATTTTTGTGTGGAAACCCTGTTAGGGGAAAAACCAGAGTGGAGGCTAATCCATAATTTATACCCTGTTAAAAGTATAAAGAAAATGAATAAGGAATGCACATGCATTCAAGAAAACTACCTAGAGCTCACTGCTCAAACAAGACACACTTTCTTACATAAAAAATTCAGATTAAATCCATCTGAAGAGGTTGAACTTAGAAATTAGCTTCTTCAAAAGCCTAATGATAGTTTTGGTTAGGCACAAAAACTCTTCTTCACACTCTGATTTGCAATCAAATGATCTGATCTCTATTCACACATTTCACATACAAAATTCTCACACATCCATCAAACACACTTCAAAATGAAGAAACAATCACTCTTATATATCTGCTTCATGGAATTAAATCAACAACTTTGTCAGCCAAAAAAAAGAATAAATGAATTACAAACTGTAGGCCCAATTCATGAACAAATCTTAATGCGCACCAACCAAAGTCAGCACAACATAATGAAGATCTAAAGAAACATCCTCGAACACACCAAGCATTCAAAAATTAATCCACGAGGATTTGCAAATACACTGCAACCATCATGTCGGCCAAGAACATGAAAACCCGAACACACAAAGGAAAAATCTCCGATCACGATAACACCAATCAACACAGACGTGCAATGAGGATAGAGCATGATCTAGAAACATAAAAAATTACAAGAGCACACACAACAACTAGAATTACCAGAATTACATTCTCTTCTTCCAAAAACATGACCTACAGTAACAGAATAACTGTGGGAACACAAAAACTCACAATCTTGCACAAATCTTGATGCACACCTCTGAAACTTTTGGAGTATAAATTAGATGGTCTAAAAAAAAAACCCTTTAAAGCACAACTTCTGAATACCAACATACTGAATTTTCCACCACACTGAACTTCACAGCTTTAGAGACAACCTTCAACATATTTATTATAATTTTCTCAATATCCTCAAGATATAAAACCTTCAAGACACCAATGCTAATAGTGTTGAAATCAATGACAACCACATATTAGAAACACAACCACAACATCCAACAATCTCCCCCTTTGAATTGATGGCAACATATGATGTGAGAAATACCATCAACACAACTAACTCTTTTTTCAACAATATTCCGTTTACGCATTACTCAAGTATCATACTGTTCTTCTCCCCCTTACATTACTTTTCTCCCCTTTTTTTTAATTTTTCACATTGTTCTTCTCCCCCTTTAACATCAATGGAAAAGGTACACAAGCTCTAAACCACATATCTGAATCATCTGAATACTCCCCCTGAGTAGAAACCACCACAACATCAATTTGTAAGAAGATATGACTGTAAATGCCTAGACTAATGCAAAGACTTGCATCTTAGTTCTGATTTGGAGGGGTTATCACCCTATTAGTGGTTTTTGATGTAAACTTGGTTTATCTCCTAATCTACCTATGGAATTTCCAATTCCAATCAAGGGAAGCTCGGGGGACCTAGACCAACTGATGATGATTTCAAAAGACCTCCTACACTTTGGGATTTACAAGACCTGGGAGGGTGATCCCCTTAATGTGTTTACAATTTCTGCAACAAGATCATAAACACCATTAACCATAACAAATATTCTCATTTAGTAGCTCAATAGAATGGGATAAGACTGAATATAATTGGTTTTTCATCAACAATATCAACCATTTAGAGTATGATACAATTACAACACAACTTCATGGTGAAAGATAATCATTATTTTTAAAATGGTAGCAAGCCCCAGGTGAACACAAACAAAACATTGAATCACAAAGAAAAATACAAATCAGACCAGTACCAAATCCATTGGAGGAGTCAAATTCACCAACACCTAATGGTTCATAGAAGATTTCAACACATAGCATATAATATCTCTAATTATACTGCCTTACAATAACACCAATTTGTACCTCAACTCAATACTACTTACCAAGTCCTTGTACAAAACATATCAATCTGCAATCTCATTTAAGTAGTTTAATTAATTCTTTGAATCAAAGCTAAAACTAGAATTGCACACACCACAATAGTGAGATGAAAAAAATAACCCTTGATTACTTCATTCAAAATTTCAAATACATTTGCACATAGGAGAGACATGAGCCTGTATTTATCATTTAAACTCAAATGCCATTACTATTATGAAACACTAAATCACCATAAACTCAAATCTTACAAAAAAAGACATAGAATCCAACTTGCATTTTCTCTATCACTACAGATTTTAAAATTTTCTATGCAGCTCTACTCCAGATTTTGACTTGCTAACCTATTACAATTAGAATAATAAAGAATATGTAGAGGAGAAGAAATTCCAGAAGAAACCCTAAAATTGAACAGGAAAATCCATCTGGAAACATCTCCACCGTTGAACAATAATCTACAAAATCTCCTTCTTCTCCTTGTAACAAACTTTATTCCATTTCAAAACAACATGTGCCCAAATTCATTCTTCAAAAAAATGTACCATGTGTATATTCTCCACTCATCACTTGCAGCTAAAAAATATACCTCCATTCGCATGACAATCCATTTTCAGTTCTTGTTTTTCCCTTTGCTACATTTTATTTTTCCATTTAGTCACTGTTGTATTTATTTTATTCACCATCAATAAATAAAATATTTTCACTTATCTTAATCCCTCCATGCAAAGTATTTTAAATACTTTACCCAACAACACAAAGTATTTAGCATTTGATACTTCACCCTAGCATAGTCATATTATAAAATATTTACCTAGACTTATGCACCTTTATTTTAAATGTTTTCCCCACACTCTTACCAATAAAACAATCTCAGGCGATTTAATTTTTCTCATATTAAGCTCTTCGGGTAAAAATAACTTTAAAAGTTCTCTCCTAGCTTTTTTACCCCTTTCACATTGAAACTAATTCACCCTCACTTCATTTAAATTTTTTAAAATCTTCACCGGAGAAAATAAAACGGGCCCCACCCCCCATTTTAATATCATTTGACAACACTCTTAGCAAAACATTTAATTTTAAATGTTTTATTACTTCCTTTAAAATATCGGGCTCCTCTGTTTCACCCAAACCGATTTAAAATTATTTGACAAAACTTTGCCAAAAATTAATTTTAAATGTTTTATTACTCATCACCCCATCTCCCTGGGCCATCGCAATCATTATCCATCGAGAAACTTTCGATTTCGACCTAGCGGGCAATGGTCTAGATTTGGCTGCATTTGACTTCCTGATCTCCACCATTGGATCTTGTTTCAACTTTCACTTGCCCTAAATTAATTTCTCTCTCCTATTTGCTCGAGCTCACTTCATGAGCATCCATGGCGGTAACTTCTTCTACATCTTCCTCTACAACCCTAGCCACCATTACCTTCACTGGCCTGTGCCCCTACAACTTCCATATGTTTTCCATAGGTGTGCCTCCTCATTGTAGGTTGCGCCTCACTCCATACGCTAGCCACGCCCACCATTTCATTGTGCTCCCTCCAAGTCGCAGGTTGCGGCCCTCATTCTCCATTTAGCCTTTGCTACTAGACTCCCATATGCGAGGTGTGCCAACCATTCACCTGGTGGCCGCGCCTCTACTCACCTGGCCACACCTTCTATTCCTAGCATGAGCTTCCTTTAAATGTGCAGGTTGTGCCCGTTGCAGTGTTTGTATGAAAGTTTCTAAAGCCTGTCAACACTTCTATTTTACACATAGTCTGTAAACATGGCATTCCATCCTCCTCTTTGATGGAATTCCCTTTCTCTGTATGATGGTGCCCCCTATGTTGCTTCTTGCAATAGGTACACCCCACCATTCACCTGGCTCATTTCCATGCTCTGCATACATCCATCGAGCCCTGCCAATTGTAGTTTCTTTGAAAGTTTCTAAGACTCTTTTAACGCATCATTTTGTAGATGTTTGCTACAATCTCCCTTTGATTGGTGTATATTCTGTAGTAATGTTGGTGCCCATGAGATCATAGTCACTTTGAGGCACCAACACATAGTTCACATGCATGTCCGTGATTTAATGGATGCTCCCATTTAGATTTCATTTGCCTTGTCTACGCTGCTCTTCTTGCACAACGTACGCCATTAGATTGATAGCCCATTTCAATAGGCTTGCAATAAAAATATCCCTCTTTGCAATGATGTGTTGAATGCATACATGGTGCCCCCTTCATTGGTTCGAGCCTTTCAACAAATCCATAATTGTGCATGTATTGGAGTGGCATACCTAACTTGAAACCAACACCTCCATTGAATCCATTAAATCCACAACAAGCCTTCGAAACAAACCCACGTGGTGATCACTTCCCTCCACTGACAATAGGCAATTAAAATCTTCTGCAAAATTTTGTTTGCCTAACACCATACTTGAAATGTTTTTCTACCACTTAACTTTCCAACTGATACTAACTATAGATGTTTGGAATTTTCTAAAAATCTTAACATCTCATATTTTATGCACTTTTAACAATTACAATATTCCATGAGATGGCTTCTCTCTTTAGGCAACCACTTTGAAAACTCTACATATCCACATACGATTCCATATAATTTGGGAAATATGAACAAAATTGACCCTACTAGCATAATAAGAGATTTGCCTTTTTCAGTATTATGTAAATGTTCAAGCAACCAAGCAAGATTAAATAGGGTTGTGACTTATCCCTATATTTAGATGGTGTGGTACTATCCTCAAGATTTTTCTTTGCATGATGCATTACAAGCTTTTAGAAATAACTATTAATGGATTCCCACACCTCATTTAACCCTTGCAACATTTACAACACTAAAATAGTGCAGAGCATGTCGGGCCCCATGTTGCCCGACTAAAAAAAAAAAATTTTTCAAACCACTTTTTCCCCATAAATGACTTTAGGAAGCTTCTCAATGTTTCTAGAATGAAAAAATAAAATGGGTATTCATCAAAACTCACTTTCCAACCTTGTTACAAAATGGTGCAAACTGGCCAAGTTGGCTCCGGAATCATCTTGGGAAACCAGTCAAACAACCTCGTGAAGCAACGAGAACTTGCAAACATGCAGGCACTTGACCTGAGAATATATTGCAATAAACAACTTGGAAAAAGGAAACCTGAGGAACCAGATATTAATCGACAAAGTTGCCCAGTCAAGCTTTTCTAAAATAATAGTTGTTTTGAAATAGTTAAAACTCACTCATCTGCCAGTTTGTAAAAATAGTAAATCAACTCCTGGCAAGCTACCATCAGACACATAAGGTCATTAAGGTACCCTGAGCATGTGTACAAAAGGAAAATCCATGAAACATATTTGATCAAAAGATATTAATGACCAAAGTTGACCATTCAAAAGGCTGTCAAGAATGCAAATGTGAAACTAAACAAATTGCATTTGGTTTCAATCTGCTAAAAATAGTAAACCAAATCATGAGGCCCTGAAAAACTGACACTGAAGATCATTTAGGTATGAGCAACATAAAACAACATTCATTTTGGCATGAAAGTCAATTGGTTGCGAAATCCAATCTCAAAGAGGAGATTGTTTTGCAAAATTGACAATCTGGAAATAGCAGAATAGTGCAAAAACCCTTCACCTTCACTTTTCAAAATCTTGACAAAACCTATCATGGGAAGCTAAAAACTGACACACACGTTCACATATGTCAATCAAATACGTCTACAAATAGCTTTTTCTTGGAAATCAACAGGCCTCAAATTCCAATTCTCCAAGGTGGGTCATTCAAACTGACCCCTCAGGTGCACTTCTAAAAATGCAGAAGCAAATTTCTCGAAATCGGCACCTCAAATTTGAAAAATTTCTGATTTCCATCACACCCCAAACTTCTCTCTGAGATACTCAAAATTATCCTTAGGCAAGGGCTTAGTAAAGATGTCTGCAATCTGTTCCTTAGTAGGCACATACTCCAGTCTGACTTCTTTATCACTCACTTTGTCTCTCAAAAAGTGATATTTGATAGATATATGCTTTGTCTTTTAATGCAACATCGGATTCCTAGAAATTTTTTATGGCACTTGAATTATCACAAAATATAGCAATAGGCTCATCATACTCAATTATGATATCTCTCAGCATTTGCTTCATCCATATTACTTGAGTACAATTATTTGCAACAACAATATATTTTGCCTTAGCAGTAGATAAGGAAATGAAAATTTTCTTTTTACTTAACCAAGACACCAAATTCTTCCCCAAGAAGAAGGCACCACCAGTAGTAATTTTCATGTCATCCACATCTCCTTCGCAATTTGCATCAGTAAAGGTTCTCAAGTTAAGATCATCATCTTTAAGATACCAAAGACAAAAATCAACTGTCCCTTTCAAGTATCTAAAAATTCTCTTCACAATAGTCACATGGGATTCCTTCAGATCAACTTGATATCTAGCAACCATACATACAACATTCATGATGTCTATTATGGTCTGGTCTGAGTCAAATAAAGTAATCCACCGATCATTGACCTGTATCTTGTTTGATTTTCCTTAGGAGAATCATCATTTTGTGTTAACTTGCATCCGGTTACGATGGGTGTACCAACTGTCTTTGAGTCTTCTATGCCAAATTTTTTAGGTAACTCTCTTACATATTTGGATTGAGATATAAAGATTCCATTGTCTAACTGAGTAATTTGTAATCCTAAAAGTAATTTCAGCTCTCCAATCATTGACATCTTAAACTCACTTTTCATTTCATCAGCAAACTATTGGAAACATAGTTGTCGTTGCACCAAAAGATTGACCTATAAATGCCTGATAAACTATGAGAGTTAATGGATCCACAAGAGGTGGTTAAGACATTTCACGAATCCTGAGGGGAGCACTAACCATATTCCAACAATCTCCCCCTCAGTGTTACCTGAGGGGATTCGCACCTGACACCTTTGGCTCTAATACCAATTGTTGGAAACATAGTTGTCGTTGCACCAAAAGATCAACCTGTTAATGCCCAATACAACTGTGAGAGTTAACGGATCCATGGGAGGTTGTTAAGCCATGTCACGAATCCTGAGGGGAGAACTGACCATATGCCAACACAAAATTCATACATAAGTCATCATCACCTTCAAAAATGATGTCATCAACAAAGACTTCAATAATAAACTCTTTATCCCAATCCATCTTAAAATATAGATTACTATCAATAGTACCTTTATTGAGTCCAAGCTTCAACAAGTATTTATCCAGTCTAGCTTATCAGGCTCTAGGGGTTTCTTTGAGTCCATTTAATGCTTTATTCCATTGGTAAACCATATCTCCTTTATCAGTTAGTTGAAATCCATCTGGTTGCTCAACATATAGTTCTTCTTCTAGCTCACCATTTAGAAACGCTGAATTTACATCCATTTGATAGACTTTGTAGTTCTTAAAAGCATCATAAGAAAGAAACAATCTTACAACTTCAATTCTAGCAATAGGGGAAAAGGTTTCTTCAAAATCAATACCTTCCATCTGTGAGTACCCTTTACATACCAGTCTTTCTTTATTCTTGACCACTTCACCTTTTTCATTTAGCTTATTCTGAAAGACCCATTTGGTTCCAATCACATTTTTATCCTACGGTTTGGGAACAAGAATCCATGTATCATTTTTCTCTATCTGCATCAGTTCTTCCTTCATTGCTTCCATCCAATATTCATCTTTACATAATTCATTGACATTATTGGGCCCAATCTTGGAAATCAAGCAATACTCTTTTGCAATTATTCTTCTAGTATACACACCTTTGTTGTTATCTCCTATAATCTAATTTTTAGAATGATTTAGCTTTACATACCTCAGAACCTTAGTATTTTCTTGAGCTTCTAGTTTTTTCTTTTCTTTCTTCTTTCTTCTGCACTTCCACTATCTTCTCCTTCTAGAATCTCTTGATTCATCAAAACAATTTGAACTTGATTCTGTGTCTGAGCATTCTTTCCATTATTAGTACCATCATGTTGGTCATTTGAATCATATCCATAGCATCTAGATGATCTAGCAGTGTTCTCATCAACTTTGACATTTGCACTTTCAACCATTTTCCTTAATCTTCTATTATAGCACTGGTAGGCCTTGCTCTTATTAGAGTAACCTAGAAAGATTCCTTCATCACTCCTAGCATCAAAATTACCTATATCATCATCTCTCTTGATATAAAATCAAAGTAGATCAGTATGCACCAACTCCATTAGAATGATGTCATTTTCTCTCGAAATAAATTATAGTTTTCTTTCGCATCTGACATTCCTTGCATATGGTGTTAGTAGGCTTCACTAGGTTAGGAAGCTCTCTAACTGCTTGAGTGGAGCTTACTTTTACAATTTTATCAAAATTCACATGACACGGCCTCCTATGCCATAACCAACTTACATCAACTTGAGAAATTAAGCAAATTTTAGTAGCAACACTCAGGTGAAAAATGTTACCTCTTGTCTTTCTTCTGCACTTCCACTATCTTCTCCTTCTAGAATCTCTTGATTCATCGAAACAATTTGAACTTGATTTTGTGTCTGAGCATTCTTTCCATTATCAGTACCATCATGTTGGTCATTTGAATCATATCCACAGTATCTGGATGATCTAGCAGTGTTCTCATCAACTTTGGCATTTTCACTTTCAACCATTTTCCTTAATCTTCTATTATAGCACTGGTAGGCCTTACTCTTAGTAGAGTAACCTAGAGAGATTCCTTCATCACTCCTAGCATCAAAATTACCTATATCATCATCTCTCTTGATATAAAATCTACTTCCAAATATTTTGAAATATTTAATAGTAGGCTTATAACCAAACCACACCTCAAAAGGAGTCTTATGAGAATTACCATTTACATTTACTTGATTGATAATATATACGACAATGCTTATATTTTCTCTCCAATAGATATGAGGAACATTACCTTCCAACATCATAGTGCTAGCAACATCTAGAATTGTTTTATTCTTTCTCTCAACCACTCCATTCTATTGAGGAGTCCAATGAGTAGATAATTGTCTTTTGATTCCATACTCTTCACAAAAATAATTGAACTTCTGAGAGGTGAATTCACCACCTCTGTCTAACCTTAAGCATTTAATATTTAAACCTGTCTCATTCTTGGCCATAGCTTTGAAACTTTTGAACTTTTCTAATGCTTGATATTTTTCTTTCAAGAAAGCAACCCATATCATCCTAGAGTAATCATCAATAAGCAACATAAAGTACCTTTCACCTTGTAGACTTCTGATTTTGGAGGGACCACATAGATCAGTATGCACCAACTCCAGTACTCCATTAGAATGATGTCATTTTCTTTGGAAATAAATTATAGTTTTCTTTCGCATCTGACATTCCTTGCATATGGTGTTAGTAGGCTTCACTAGCTTAGGAAGATCTCTAACTGCTTGAGTGGAGCTTACTTTTACAATTTTATCAAAATTCACATGACACGGCCTCCTATGCCATAACCAACTTACATCAACTTGAGAAATTAAGAAAATTTTAGTAGCAGCACTCAGGTGAAAAATGTTACCTCTTGTCTTTCTATTTGAAGCAATTACATTTCCAAAAATCCCCAGTATCTTGCATTTTCCATCTTTGAACTGGAGATTGTATTCCTTGTCGACCATTTGTCCACCACTCAATAGGTTATGCTTTAATCCTTCAACATAAAGGACATCATTAGTATTATATTTACCAACAAGAGAAATAGTGCCTCTACCACAAATCACACCAACATTATTATCTCCAAATCTTACAATGCCACCATTATATTTCTCCAATCTTATAAAATTTATTTTGTCACCAGTCATATGATGTGAGCATCCATTGTCAATCACCCACTCATCCTTTTCTTTAGTTCTGGCTGCAAGAGCTTTCTCAATATTCTTATCACTAGTAGATTTAGTGGACACCAAACAATTTTCCTTGATAGCAATGAATACCCATCCATCTTCATCTCCATTTTCATTATCAGATTCATCATCAGTAACACCTTATTTAGCATAATAAAATTTCTTTTGAAATCTAGGCTTATCGGGTTTGAACCTAGGAACTCTTTCAGGACACCTTGATGCAAAATGTACTATCTTATTGTAAGAGAAATATTTAATACACAACTTTCCTTTATACTTACCTTGTCCTCTGGATTCTCTTTTCATAATCAATGCTTCCAGCTCTTCTAACTCTCTTTCTTCATCTTTAATCTATTTCATCTCATCTTCATACTTGAATGTATTTCTAGAAATTTCTCTCAGATCATATCTCTACTAGTTTCTTCCAGATACAGTAGCTTTAAATATAGATTCTATCTTAGGAGTAGATTCACCAAATTCACTTAATTCAAAGGCAACAAGCTTACCAATAAACGTATCTTTTGTCACATGTGCTACTATCCCGAGCTCTTCAATAGCATGAGCTTTCATTTTGTAAGAAGTAGGAAATGATCTAAGCACTTTAGCCATAATCTCTTCTTCATCCAAGATTCCACCAACACATCTTATACCCATCACTAGTTCATTTAATTTTTGCATGAGAGAAATAAAGTTTTCATCTTTGCTCATTTTCAAGTTTTCCCTCTTGCCTTTCAGAATTTGTAGCTTAGAAAATTTCACTTGTGCATCTCCTCCATACATTGTTTCCAGCTTCTTCTAGATCTCATATGCTATTTTTAGACCCTTCACGTTTGTCATCTATAAATCAGTCAAAGCACTCAATAATGATTCTATAGCCTTGATATTTGTTTCAACTTCTTTGATCTCATCAAGAGTAGAGGGACCATTCTTAGGAATAACATATTTGGTCTTTGTAATCTTCTAGAAGGGGTCACAATGCACTTCAAATGACACTCCATTCTATCCTTCCACATAGAGTAGTTTGTTCCATCAAATCTAGGACTATCTTTCTTTTATGATGCCATCTCGGATCACCTCAAGCTATTAAAATTCTTCCAAGGAACCTGCTCTGATACCAATTGTTGGAAAAACAAGGATAGACAACTAAGGGGGTGAATAAGTGAACATGGAATTTATACCCTATTAAAAGTATAAAGAAAATGAATAAGGAATGCACATGCATTCAGGAACACTACCTAGAGCTCACCGCTCAAAGAAGACACAATTTCTTACATAAAAAAATCAGATTAAATCCATCTGAAGAGGTTGAACTGATAAATTAGCTTCTTCAAAATCCTTATGACAGTTTCAATTAGGCACATAAAAACTTCTTCACACTTCACTCAAACTTCTTCACACTCTGCTCTGCAATCAAATGATCTGATCTCTATTCACACATTTTGCATACAGACTTCTCACACATCCATCACACACACTTAAAAATGAAGAAACAATCACTCTTATATATCCGCTTCATGGAATTACATCAACAAATTTGTCAGCCAAAAATAAAGGAATAAATGAATTACAAACTGTCGGCCCAATTCATTAATAAATATTAATGTGCACCAACTGAAGTTGATCACAACATCCTCGAACACACCAAGCATTGAAAAATTAATACACGAGGATCCGCAACACACAACAACCATTATGTTAGCCAAGAACATGAAAAATCGAACACACAAAAGAAAAATTCTCCAATCACGATCATACCGATCAACACAGACGTGCAACAAGGATAGAGCATGATCTAGAAACATAAATGAACATTGCAGGAGCATACACAACAACTAAAATTAACAGAATTGCATTCTCTTCTTCTAGAAACATGAGCTACAATAACAAAACAATCTTGCACAAATCTTGATGCACACCTCTAAAACTTTAGGAGTATAAACTAGATAGGTGTTGATGGTGTTTTCTACACAACAACTCAGATAGAATATGATATCATATCTCTCTTGAAAGGTAAATCTCTATGGGAAAAGAGATAACCCCAAGGTCTCTAATGTCAGGTCTTGACAATGTGAATAAAATAACTCAGAGATAAATGTGAAAATGTTGGTAATCACAAAGGGACCTTACTACAAGCAAACACTCGACTTGAATTTATTAGATCTAAACAATGAAATGATACTTGAATCTTTAATTGAGCCCAGATAATAAACAAATAGCAAAAGATGAAGGTTTCAGAGATAATTCTAAGACTACTTCTAACCCTAAGATTGATAATGCCAAAAGATAAAATGCTCAAAATGGACCGATCCCTCATAAACTGATTCCTGCTTAATCCAGATAAATCTACAATTTCATAGAAATAGTGCAATATTCTAAGGTATTTAAATATTTTCAAATCACAAACATTCATTCAATAAATCCTAAACAAATCCTTATAATTGAACTAAGCACAATTTTAAGCCTAGGCTAACTTTGCAAAGCAACTAACAATCAGCTAACTGCAAAAAGTATGGACTAGATATTGCTGCAAACATTCCAAACATAAAACCCTAAGTATTACAAACTATTTAATTATGAACTTAAGAAATTTCAAAGATAGAACAAAAAGAACCATGCCAGATGAAACTCCACAAGATAGATACCAAATAACAATATCCTTTCTTACATTAAGTCATCCAAAATGGCAACAATTCTAGCTTTCTGTTACAACACTTGCTTGAAAATAAACCCTAATTTTCTCAACTATGGAATTTCTATTCTAACTCTCTATGCATATCATGTATCACCTGTCTATATATGTTTCAAACGAGGCAACATGCCTATTTTATAGATAATTCATAAGATAGGTTGGCCCAAAAATAAGAATTTACAATAAAATATGACCTACAAGAGGCCGACCTCAAAAGATACTCGAATATAACATGAAATATGCAATTAGCACCAATTTCATCCAAGTCGGCCTAGGTATCAAATGGGTCGACCTAATGCATATGAATAATGGGAAGCACAAATCTCGATGTAGCCCTACATAACTACTTCCCATCTGTGTCCTTAGCTCAATCTTCTTCACCATGCACAACCAACAATATCTTGTCCAGTTCAGCAATAGGTGGCACAAGCAAAACCCTAACTCATCTTTCAAGAGACTTAATATCATCCCTTGTGTGCCTCACTATACCATCCCAATCAGCCCTATTAGTTAAGTATCTGTCAATGATTGCAATATAAGTTGCAACATCATCTAGCTGATGTTCAGTGACTAGCCCCTCGCCAATTGGAGAATAAACATCTCTCCACCATTTCCTAAGTTGCTCCAAATTAAGATGCTTTAGAGAAAACTTCTTCCTTCTTGTCATAATTTCAAAGAACGAGATACACTTATCATGAATACTAGTCAAAGTGTCCTCAATCTGCTTTCCTTGTTTGTGAATCTTTTTCAAGGCCTTCTATCTCATCTGCAAGATTTCAAACCATTCCCAAGGTTTAGAAACCCTTGAGAAAGGAAGAATCCCACTCTTTACCAGCTTATCCTTAGTAAAATCCATGATCATTCTGGTTTTCTACAGTAGGAGATCAATATCCTCATTGTCTTGAGCCAGCACAATCTTCAACCAATCTACTAATCTCATGGCATCCCCTCCATTCGACAAGATATCCTTAACGGTTGCATCTTCTTTATTTTGAACCCCTTGCAACCAAGAAACTATGGAAAGTGTAGTGCCTTTCATCTTCTCAAGCTCAAAGATTGTTTCCTGAGATAAGAAACCTACAACAGAGGAGTAAGATCCAATGGACTGCAAGGGTTTCATCAACTGTTGCGAGTACTTCTTCAATTTCTCATTGTCTTTCTCCAACTCATGCCTAGTTTGTACAACCTTCTTCAACCTACCCACAATTATAGCACTAGAGCCTTCATACTCCTCAATGTCCTATTCCATAGATGCATGCCCTAAGTCAATAGTCTGCACATGATAATCCTTGGCAGTTACATTATCTCTATCTTTATTCAGAGTAGGGGTAGAAATGTGAGCCACTCTATTGCCTAACCCATCTCTCTCAATCTAGGACACAACTCTAGCCTTCTTCTTAATCTTTCCCTTTTCAACATTAGCCATTAAGTCATCCCAATTAGGAGGAGAATCATCTACTACTACCAGTTTATGTTTCAATTCTTTATTCAACCAGCTTGGAATAGTGGACTCAGTTGACATTGTATCTTGCTTATGTTGCTCTTGCTGATCATTATGGGCGTCCTTCTCAAGACTTGGCACATTAGGGATATCTATGATTGGGTTCTACTTGTCTTGGAGCTACTCCTCTATAACAACCTGCACCAATGAAGGGATCTTGGCTAGTATCTCCTCCTGTTGAGGAGATTTACTCAATTTCTCTTTTGTAGGTGAATCTGCATAGGCCACCAAAGGGGACTGGACCACTTTGTCAATTTTTGCCTCTGCATTATAAAGGCCTCCTTCCTAAAATTCTTCCTTGTCCAAGTGCTTTGGATCTTCATCCTTCCTCGGTTCTTCTTGTACACTATCAGTATCCCGAGGAATGGAAATACTTTCTTGTTCAAAAATGGGTTCAGTCATAGGAAAATCCTCCTTTGGGGAAGGTGTCCTTGACCTCCTCATATATACTTGTGTCCTTTCCCCTAAACTCTCTACTTCAACCACTAGTGGTTCAACCTCTTTATTAATTTTAGGATCCTCCTCCAGTTTTTGTGACAGCTTCACAAGCCTTCTTCTCTTTGTCAATGGAGGGGTAAAATCTACCTCTTCCTTCTCTTCTTTGTCCTTTTCGGTCTCTTTCCTTGAGACATGTATCCTCTTCTTGGCAATAGGTTTCCTCTATTTACCTACCTCTGCCTTCTTAGTTTGAACATCTCTAACCTGAATTTTAAAAGGGGAATCCACCTTTTCCTTACCTTTAGGATCATGTTCATGTGATTCTTCAGAAGCAGAATGAGAATCCAAGTCTCCCATTAGTTCATAAGTACATTGGACACCCTCACTCTCCAATTCCATCATTTTGTGTTTCAACCACATTTTGGTGTACTTGATCACCAGAGTCATGATTTGATCCCTTTGTTTTCTCTTCCTCTAACCAGTCGATCTCTCCAATTGGCTTGTCCTTAATAGACTCGAAGACATGACCCTGAATTAAATTTCCATCCTCTTCCACCTGGTCAGGGATGTCCTTCACATTGTACAACCTCACCAAGTCCACTGGCAACCTGGATAATTTCTTCTTCTTGACCTTAAATTCATCAGCAAGGTTAACCCAATAATCCTCAATGTTGACCTTATGACTATAATCCCTACTGGCTTTCCTTTATGCCTCACAAGTGATGTCAAACCTTTCTCTCTTGGAATGGAAAGAGAGACCAAAAGTTCCCATCTCCTCCTCAGAAGCATGAGCATACTAGATAGAAGGACAAACCTCACCCATTCCTATCTGCAAGGGAAAATCATTCCCGAAATTTGTTTTATGCTTATCTCCTTTTACAACTATGTCAAAGTCACAAATTTTCCTAGTGACCTCCAACAATATAATAAGATCAGTAGGGTACCTTGGGAGTCTGGAAGGGGCCATCTGACAACCATCAATCCTAATGTAAGATAAAGTGGGAAACTGGATAAACCATGCCCCATATCTCTTTATCAATTCTTTAGCTTTGTTAGAAATTCTCACATGCTCTACACCTTGGAGCAATTTGGTGATATACATTGTGAATGCGTCATTTTCTCTTCTATAGTTTCCTCCAATTAGGTGCAGCTGTGGATATACCTCATATATTGCATCTTGTCCAAAAGTACCTCTAGTGCTCAACACCTAATATGGGTGAAATCTTTCCAATAAATACACTAAGTAGGAGGTCATGGTGAGGGTCTTGGTTTGAAACACATTGCATAACTACTCGTGCATCACTACACTTATGGATCCTGCCCAGTGATAATCAATTCCCTGCTCCATCTGAGCAATAACATTAAACATCCAGCTCCCAAACACCCCTACACTCTTCAATCCTACCATTCTACTGAGAAGAGTGATAAAATTATAATACTCCCTTTTGAACTTGAGCCTAAATAGCTTCTTTGGAAATTTGGAGAAATGAGACTTGGTCTTCTCCAACCAAGAGTTGATTACTTGCTGGAACTTGACCACATTTTCCTCATAGTATTTTCTTGATGTATCTATGTCAAAACCCACCATATGTGACCTGTCGAGCATATCAAAAGCACATGCAATGGACACAGGACTAAAACCTGCCACAATCCTTCCTTGAGGACCAATTATACTCTATGTACCTCTCTCATAATTCCTGGCACAATCAAGTACCAGTTCATAGCACTGCACCATAGAGGGAAAACCTACTACATGTGCCAGCCCGGATTCCACAGTTCTCCTAGCCAACAACGGAAGATTTGGTGATGCCAATTCAGCTTTAAACTCCTCATAATCCCACATACCCACATTGTTATTGGTGATTCCTGACCAAATAGAAAACAACTTGCTTTCAGGAATCTTTCTTTTTATATTCAACTTCACCTTCTTTGCATTAGAGACAATAGAACTCTATGCACTTGGATCTATTGCCTTCCCTTTGCCACGACTAGCAACATCTTGTCCTGATTTTGCTTGCAAACAAATGAAAATGACAAAAATGAGGTCCAAGAGAAGCAAAAAATGTTAAGAAATCCATATTACCAAAGTCTAGGATTTAGCCCACCTCGTGGATTCCAGACTAGAGAGGAATCCCAGGGAAATTCGGACCAGGTGAAATCTAGCAAGACAAACACATAAACCCCCAAAATATTACTCAATCCATCAATTCAATAAAGGAACAACCTTAAAGGTACTTAGCATAAGTTCATTTGATCATTAAAAAATACTATCAATAAGCAAAGTTCTCACATAATCGTCATACTTATCGCTTCCCAAAAATTTAGAAGAATCTGACTAGGGCAGATTTTAGCGAAAACAATAATAGTTATAATCAACCCGGGAAAAAGGATGAGATAGGGAACATCCAGAAAAATCTAGTGGGAGCAAATTTTGGCAGGAATAAGATAAATTACCATCAAAGAATGAATCCAGAAAAATGACCCGACCATGGATACTGAGAAAATTTGGAGGAGGCAGATTTTTGCGAGGCAGACAAAAAATTTGGTTTAAGATGGCAAGAAAGAAGGGATGGGAAAGCTAGGGAAATCCGGACTAGGCGGAATTCTATGGAGACATCAAAAACCTGAACTCATCCACATTCTATCATTTTTACCAAGAAGAATGAAAGACCACGGACCTAGGGTCTACACCTCAACAATGACCTAACCATGGACCCCAATGGATCAAATATGAATTGAAAACCTCCCTCTCAGCAATTCGAGAGGGATTGGCATTGCCCTAGGTCAGGAACCCTAAAATCTTTGCCATGGAAGCAAAGAAAAACTAGGCATGACTTGCCTATGAGAGAGATGGGAGGTTTAAAACAAACCCAAACAAGCCCCAAAAAGAAAAGTGAGATACCAGAGCAAAATAAGTGCTCAATGATCAGCCTGGTGGATTGATAAAAAAATTGAAAACCCCAAATGTACGGACATGGCAGCACACCCAAGAAACAGTGAAGCAATGGAAGGCATGAAAGCAAACAAAGTAAAGAAATGAACAACAGAGGAAAAGAGCATGTCCACATACCATGAGAGCAAAAGAACTGGAACTGGCGATGCCAATAATTAATCCGCAAACACGAGCAGGATACAAGCAATGCTCACAAAATTCAAATGAAGCACTCCAAAATAACCTTGAAATGCATGATCTAGCAACACACCTCAAGCTCCAGCACTCAAACTCAAATGACCAATTACTCCCCAAGATTCAATATATCAATGCCCCAAAAAGGGTCGTGCAATCACCATTAATGCGACCGAAAAGACAACCAAGACCAAAACCCAAAGATTCGACAAGGCAATGAACTTCGAAGAAATCCAGACATGATGGATTTCCCCGAATTCGGGTCAACAGACAACTATCTCCGGATTTTGAAAGAAAATCGAGAAAATCCGGACAGGGCAGATTCTCTCGAAAATAGTGAAAAGTCCGGAATTCATTCAGATTTTAAGATTTTCAACAAAGATTACAAATGTGCCACTGCAATTGGTGAGATGAATATTGAAGCACATACTCAAGCAAGCAAAATTCTCGAAAATAAAAGCCAAGAAACCCAAAAAACCAGAAAAAGAGAGGGTCCCCACTTCAGTGGGACGTGTGTGCAAAAACTACACAACAATAGGCTCAACAAAAAACCCTTTAAAGAGAAAATTTTGAATACCAACATACTAAATTTTCCACCACACCAAACTTCACAGCTTTAGAGACAACCTTCAACATATTTATTATAATTTTCTCAATATCCTCGACATATACATCCTTCAAGACACCAATGTTAATATTGTTGAAATCAATGACAACCACATATCAGCAACACAACCACAACATCCAATAGTAGTGTCAAAAAATTTCACCCTTAACAATTTCACATTATGTTGTGTCCCCCTAATTTATTGGACTTAATTAAGCTCCTAATTTTCCAAATTATACTTTCCAAGGCCTAATATTTATCATTTTTTGAAGGATTACAAGCACATTCAATTGTTATTATGCTCATGATTAAGTGTGTCTTGGAAATTTGGGCTCCCATTCTTAGCCAAGACCCAAATTCAAATTTTGTTGGTGGCATTTTAACATCCAAAACTCAAATATCAAGTATCAGCTTTTGGAATCTAATTTTCGGGAAATTAGTACAATTACATATAAATACCTAGTTACTACATCATTTGAAATATAACAAGAGAAATCTAGAAAATAATTGGAAAAATTATGATCAAGATCACTATTGAGCAAGTCAAGAGCAACATTCTAGATCTTTATTATAGCAATTCAAGATCCTAACATCATGTCCAATTCTATGTGAGTTTATGGGTATTCATGTTATCATTATTTTGTGAAGGCTAACACTTTTGTAGGTCTCCAAAGAATTAATTCAAGCAAATCAAGAAAGCAAGATCCAAATCCTTGAGGTGATGTGCATGACTGGAGTCCTTCAAGGAAGCGATTGAAGTGTGGTGAGTTGCAGCGCTTTGTGATTTCATCATTCCTTCCTTTTGATTATCATTCTTATCATTGACATTTCCATTGTAGAAGTGGAAACACTTACACGTGATTTGACTGAGGCAAGCCCCTAAATGACATAACATTTTCTCCCTCTTTGAATGTTTAGGTTATATGTTTGAAGAGAATTGATGAAATTTTGAAGGAAAATTCTCCATTATTGAATTCAAAGCCCTAAAATTTTCCAAGCTACACAAACTCACTTATAAAATTTATTGATGACATTTCAACAATTTTGCAATCGGGAATCAAGAGGTCAAATCCAGCATTAGAGGACCCCTAAATCAGTTTTAGAACCCCTCATCAAAGACCTATTCACCCATAGGTGACTGAGTCCCTCTAGACATGCTGGATCCAACTTTTGGTGATAGGTACACATCATCTGACACTTTCTAGATCCACCTACAATCTACAATATTAGTGTATGCTTTCCAAAATATTGTATTTTTCATATTAGGTCATATATTTTAACTAGGTTAATCATTCCAAATTATTTCCAATTTATTTCTAAGACTCAAAAGGATCAAATCCAGGTTTTATTGGCTCACCTTTGAGGTTGAAATTCAATCTTTGCACCTTGTTGATTTGCATCCTAATGAAACCCTTGGAAAAGTAGAATTGATCCTAGGTTCTCTACACTTTGGACATCATCTCATTCCTCCTCAATTTTTTTATGTTTCAAATGCAACATCACTTCAGATATCAAAGAGGGACAAAATATATACATCCCAATTCTAATTCAATACATTTGATTAATTAAAATTCTAAATTTTAATTAATCTTGACCATCACCCTTACAATTAATTAAATATCATTATTTAATTAATTGTATCACTATATCCAATGATTAATTAAATATTATATTATTTGATTAATTATCCCACCTTCTTCTATAATTAATTAAATATCATACTATTTAATTAATTAAATATCACATTTAGTTATCTTATAGTCCTCTCCAAATTAATTAAATATGTATTATTTAATTGATTTATCTTTAGTGCACATTCCTCCAAATATCTTAATCCAGACTAAGTTAATAAATTTATGATTAATTAACTTAACCCATATCCAAATCCCACTTGAGTTGATTAGTCCATGATCAATTATCTTAATCCTTGGCCTAATCATCTTCAACATTTTCCCTAATTTTTAAGTTTATCAATTCCTCCAAATTTGGAGACATTTGACATGTGTTGCATGCACAAGTCACCATCAATATCCAAGTCATATTTTGACCTCTCTTCTCATTGGATGCTCACACATGTGTAAGATCCTCTTCCCCATGAGATCCACTCTACACTTTCCATTTATCACCACTTGTCATAGAGTCAAAGCCTACTCATCTTACACCTTTCCTTATTTTCTACCACTTGTCATGATCTTGTTCTTCCCAAGATGTTCTCACACATGTGTGAGCACACCTTGCTCCCCACTTGTCATTTACCTATTCTTGAAACATAGAAAATGGTAATCCCTACGATCTGACCCTGGGGTTTAACACCTTTTTCAAAATGTGTTTCATGAAGAGTTGTATGGGTAGTGATGGTTTGATGGATTTTCATAAGGTATGTGATTGACTTACAACTTGAAAGGTGATTCAACCAACCCTTGACCAAATCTAGAAATGTCCTAGTGATGAAATGCAATGATCTAACTAAGGGAATAGTGCAATTTACTATTTTGATGTAAATATAGAAAACATAAAAGTTCATAAAAAAATTTGGACAACATAAATGAGTAGAGCAGGACACTATGCACTTGTGGTTCAAATCCGGGGCTAAAAATGGAGGACACAAAATCCCAAGGCATGAGCATCTTTGTAATGTTTTTTTGGATTTATTTTCATAGTCCTTTGATGTCAGATTTACGCTTCAGATTCCCACTTGCAAATATGTCCGAACATTGTTAGATATTTCTAACTGATTTGAACAATATTAAGATAGAAATAGTGTTAGTAAATTAGATAAAATACATGATATTGATCAGAACAATTTTAAGTATCTACATTTCGCCCCTATTTGAAGCAAGGTACCTGCTACATTCCTTTGAAGAACTAATGCTTCTTAGACAAGCGATGCTACTGAAATCAAAATTTTAAAAAATATCCTGAGTTTTTTGGATGCCCCACTGTGCTCCAACATAGAACATGGATGCTAGTTTTCCTACCCCCTCAAGAGATAAAGTGAAAATTCTGATTTTTAGGTGAATATCATGACAAAGATACGAGACTAGTTCATCTATGAAGAGGATGAAAAACAAGCCTCAAGACATTGATAAACTAACCCATGACAGGGTGCCAGGTGGAAAAAAAAATATTCTGTGAAAACCCTAGGTTCAACAATGCATCTAGGGTAAAAAACCTAATTTTATCATGCATAAATATGAGTTTAGGTCACTTTCAAGCTCATTTACACACTTGGATTTGAGAAATTTGAGAGATTTCAAAGTGATTTTGTGACAGACCTCGAAGACAACCTAATAGAATGGTAGATCATGTGCTTCCCCTACATCATTTAGATCAAGTCTGAGAGTTCCAATGGCCAACCAACATAGGACCACGAGTATGTACCCCGAAAAAATTTCCTTGCGCATATTTTGAGATAGCCAGTGATAACTTTAAGAAACCACCCTAAAAAAAAGATAATAAATCATGTAGAATCTTTAATTTTTTGGGGAAAAATATTAATTTCTATTGGCGAATCTTTCTTTTTTTCAAAAAAATAATAATTTTATTGGCAATTTTTTTACATCACTATAATTTTATAGAAAAATTTGGTGAAACTTGAAAAATAATAGAAAAATGGATTAATTATGATGGTAACTATAATATTTACTTACCACCATTGTTTTAAAATATAACATAATAACCCTCATTGTATTCTACAAGGTAAAATGTACCTAGGAGCTATAATTCTCATGGGGCTCAAAATTGATTTTAGATCATTGATCTAATGACCTTTGTTGTACTCTACAAGGTAAAATATAACCATTATCTATAATGCTCATGAGACTTGAAATCGTGGGACCCATGAGCATTACATATCGTGGGTACATTTTACCTCGTGGAATACAACAAGGGCCATTATATTATTTTATAAAAATCAATGGTGGAAACTAAAGATTATAAATATGGTCCTAAAGAAACTAATAATTATGATATACTATTAGAAAATTAATATAGATTTCTACTATAATTTATAAAATTTAGGCAACTCTAATCTAATCATGTATCAAATATTGTGGCAAATTTTTAACTTAAATTTTTTAATAAAATAAATTATTTGGCGATCTAAATAAGACTATAATAAAATTTTGTAATTGTGGCGATTCAAGTCACATTTTAGCTTGAACTATTAGCCAATTTTGGATTCCCAAATTTCAACTATTAGCCAGTTAGCGAATATTAGCCACTCAACAATCACTAGAGATAGCTAAATGTAGGCTAGAATAGGACCAAAAAAGGCGTCGCTATGTCAACGATGCTTCCATTACGATCAGTAACACATTTTCTGACTTCAACAATGCTTTTGCTCTAGAGTGTCACTCTAGAGAATTTATGTTTGGGTTTAGAATACTTCGACACTTTAACAGACAAACTTGCACTTTTCAATTTGGTATGATGGCGCAAATGCATAATTTTAGAGCTACACTTTTGATTTCTAGTGACGCATTTGTAATACCACCACACTTTTGAACTATATCAATGCTATTGTTAAATTTTGTTTCTCTTACTGATAAGACTGAGTGAAACCCTTGCATAAAATCATGATTTTGCATTTTAGGGTTTCAAACTTAGATTTTTTCCTCAATTTTTAGCAAATTGATGTTGTATGCATTGTGTATGGAGGTATTTTGCTGTCCATTACTTTCACACGAGAGGAGGCTAAGGATTTTAGGATGTATGGTCAGCTTTGAGTACGAGGAGGATGAGTTCCTGGCAGCCATTGAACTATATTACATCTATTATATGCTAGAGATTAGGGCCCACTTGACTATGATGATCGCTCTCATAGAGCGATGGTATTCAAAGACTTCCTTATTTCACCTCTGTGATAGGCGAGGAAACTATTACACTCGAGGATGTATGGCACAACTTGTGAGTATTGATTCATGTAGAGAGAGTGATATGTGATGGAGACCTCAACACCAATTCCATGTTTAGAGTACTTAGAGTAGATCAGTTGGAGGTAGATGGTGGCCAGATTGACTTGTGGAGGTACTCTGATTGGGTTAGCGACATGAATTTAGTGATCAAATGACTCAACATGGAATTAATAATTCTATATAGACACAACCAAGGATTTAGTGTTGACTGGGGAGTTGGTTTGAGGGTATCTTGAAGGACATTCACACTTATGCATGGGGACCCTGCATCTTGGCCACATTATACCATGACATGCATGAAGTGTTCTTTGTGAGAGGATGTAGTCTATCTACTCGAGTGGCATTGTTACACATCTAGGATTGCGACCATTTATTGCATTGATGGACGTGGATGATGAGGACCTAGTGGTTTATAGATATACATCCATGACCACACCCCACTATATATGTGCAATGGATATTTCTTACTAGAGAAGGGTCATAGATGATATGGCATTATTTAGGTGGAGACCTTGGCTACATGCCCAAACATGGGATGATGATTAGGACCAAATCTTTTATGCATGACAAACATGGTGGCTTAGCAGCTGTCAAATCCATATTATTGAGAGGTACCTCCCTGAATGGGTTGCAAGGTAGTTTGGGAACCAACAAGATATCCTAGGACCAAATTATAGTGTAGTGTACACATGGATTTTCAGAGAGATCACTGCTTGGGAACCTCAAAAAGTCCCTTGAGTTTCCATTGATGACTTTAGACAAATTACTCCTCTTCCATTGGTTTACACAGGGGGACCAGATGATCCTAGTATGAATCCAGCATATGATGTGTGGTTTTCTTAGCACCACCCCATGTGATAGATAAACCTAGTAAGGGTTGATGTTGTAGGTCGAGGCAAAGGTAGCAGTAGTGGTAGAGGGTATATTCCCCAACATGATGGACATGTTCCCATATAGGTTTTGGGTTAGGTGGGACGTGCGCTCCATAGTAGCCACCATAGGTTCATCTTATATAACATGTAGCAAAGGTACTAGGGGTCCATATCCTTAGATATTTCTTCAGTAGAGGATAACAAAGTGAGATACCACCATACAAGAGAGAGACTAGGCTTGAGCTGAGTGGGATAGATACCGATAGGAGCACGATCAAGCCCACACCAAGCTAGCTCAAGAGAGATAGAAGAAGCAATAGTCATATTTGGAGCTAGCACATAGACTTCTTAGAGGAAACAATTAGAGATCGTAGCACATTCCCAAGCTCAAGGATAGGGCACTATGGTTATGGTGACATTATATGGCTAGACCATGTGAAAGGCTTATTATTGTAGGACTTTGTACCACCATGAGGTTTCTCGACATTGGTGACAATCCGATTTTTCATATAGTAGTGCTCTAGTAGTGAATACATCAACAGGTGGGCCCTCTATAGGCTAACCATCAAGTGAATATTAGTCCCCCTAAGAGGATAGGGGGAGCAGAGGATAGCTTCAATATATAAAAATGTTTTTATGTAGCCTAATTATTGATGTATATCCATTCATTGGATCATTTTTGATAGCCTCATGTATATTTTCATGATATATCACACATACTAATATGTATCATGAATGTCATTTTTTGATATATACATTAGATGATCGGATGTGGAATTATACTTATTATGTCTTATTTCATGCTTATGCTCATGTGATGTATGTATGGATTCATATATTTATGAGATACTTATATGATTTATGATGATGATTCTCTTTATTATGCTTATGAAATGTATGATTATGCTTATGATAATGATGTAGATGTATGCTTATATGATGTGATGTGATATGGATGCAAATTCAATGGATGATTTATTCTTATCTATTTTATCATATGATATGCAATGATTATGCAGGATGTATGTTAACAGTTTGTGGATGTGGGAAGGATGTATTTATGTTTATTTTGTTTGAATTTCATGATACTCAATTGGAAATGTTAGCATGGATAGAAGATGAATGAGATGAATATTGATTATATTTTATTTTGTGATTGATTCAGAAGTCCAACAGATCTATGGTTATTCAAGACTATTGGATATGTTATGAGATAGGATAGATGATACTTATTTTCTTCTCGGATTAGGAAAAATTCATCATAGCATTCCTTATTTTTGATATAACAAATAAACATGATGCACCAAGGTATTGAAAACTACAATGATGATGTATCTAATGTGATGGACTTTGACTCTACAAACATATAGGAGTATCATTTTCCATACTTGACATACAAAACCTTATTTGATCATGTAAGAGAATGAAGCCATTGAAGTAAGAATACTAACACACAAAATTTATGAATAACATGATATGTCCTAGCCATTATTTTACCTAAGACTATCCTTTCACATGCAAGGAAAGTATTCACCAAGGTCATATTACAAGAATATTGAATAATCACAAAAAATGGGCAATGATCAATTCCATATTCCTTCTTCTCTAAATATTTTTGGCAGGCATCATTGAGAGATCATCAAAATGGACCAATAAGATAAATCATAAGAAAATATTAAAATGAACAAAAATTCAATGTTATTCATATCTCTATCCAAAGTGACATGATTAAGGTTATTCTTGTTGATGGTGTTTTTTGCACAACAACAACTCAGACAAAATATGATATCCTATATCTCTTGAAAGGTAAATCTCTATGGAAAAGAGATAACCCCAAGGTCTCTAATGTCAAGTCTTGAAAATGCAACAAAACAACTCAGTGATAAATGTGAAAATGCTAGTAATCACAATGGGACCTTATTACGAGCAAACAATGGACTTCAAATTTATCAGATCTAAACAATGAATTGATACTTGATAAATTGATTTGAACCTTGATAACAAAGAAACAACAAAAGATAAAGGTTTCAGAGATGATTCTAAGACTACTTCTAACCCTAAGATTGAAAATGCCAAAAGATAAAATTTTCAAAATGGACCGATCTCTCATAAACTACTTTCTGCTTGACCCAAATGAATCTGCAATTTCACAAAAATAGTGCAATCTTCTAAGGTATTTAAAGATTTTCAAATAAAAAACATTCATTCAGCCAATTATATTGCAAGTGAGATGAACAAATCCTTATAACTGAACTAAGCACAATTTTAAGTCCAAGCTAACTTTGCAAAGCAACTAACAATGAACTAACTACAAAAAGTATGGACTAGAGATCACTGCAAACATTTCAAACATGGAACCCTAAGAATTATCAAACTATTGAACCATAAACTTCTAAGCAATTTCAAAGATAGAATAACAAGAACCATGCCAGATGAAATTCCAGAAGATAGATACTGTAACATCCTAGATTTTTCTGCATAGCATGAGTAGACAAACAAAGTTAAATCCTAATCTAAAATCTAAAATCTAACAACAAAGAACGAGGAAATAAACTAAACTAATAAAACCAAAATGATCTCACTGAATATGCATTCATCCCTTCAAATTATCTTGATTGTTCCTCTCCATTTTTCCTTTTTAGTATTCTTACCCTCAGATTTATGTCTTTGAATGCAAGTATAGTTTTGCCGAGTTTCTAAGCAAAATATCAAAGTTGAATCTCTTCTCAAAAGTATGTGATTTCGGGAGGAGGAATAATGATTATGACATGCCATTTTATAGATTTTAGGTTTTCGAATGATCGACTTAGATTGAAAGAGAGATCGATGGATGAGATTGATGAATGCCATGCGATGTGAGTTCTGTCTCAGATAGAACGTGAGTTAGAACACGAGTTCAACATCTTAATCTCCAAAAATTGAAGAAATAGACTTTGTATGCAAAAGCCAAAGTTGGAACTTGAAGACTAATGCATTTGAATGCAAACAGGAGTTAATTAATTAAATAAAGATATTTAATTAATAGACATATCATGCATATGAGTTGGAACTAGTTAACTGACTAATTGTGACAGAGAGTCTTCTCGCAAAGATCAACTGGTGTTGAATTCAGAGATAACTAGAGAACTAAAAATAGATCTCGAGTCAGAAGGTGAGTGAATGACTTAGATAACTGAATGATAGAGGAATGTGACATAAATAATTAAATATGAATTAAATCTTAATTTAATTCAACATTCAAAAATAAGAGACTTAATTAAATAAATAAAGTAATTTATTTAATTGACTGTTGTAAAGGATAATATAAATAATTAAATAATAAATATTTAACTATAGATAAAGGGGGAATAATTAATTAGTTCGCAACGTAATTAAATAAATATGATTTATTTAATTAATCAAGTTGAATAAAAATCATTTATGAAATAATGAATTAATTAAAAAGGGGTATTTAATTAATAGAGGAAATATGTGTTAGAAAGGTTAATTAAATAATTAACATTATTTAATCATGACCATGGATAATAGAAAATTATGTCAAAAGTGGTGTTCGTAGGCCTAGACCAATTTTCAGTATCTACAGTTTGCCCCTCTTTGATACAATGTTGGTACAACGTTGTGTCAAAGAAAATATGCCCCGATCATGCCCCGACATGAAGTAGGTTAGGGTATGCCCTAGTGAAAGGGAGAATGACGAGGAGGTAGTGGTATGCCCCCTCGAGAGGATAGGCAGGTTTGAAGAACATGAGTGTGCTCTCGAAATGGATAGATAATGGTGGTGAAGATGTAGAAAAGAAGAAATGTTAGCATGGATGATTTCAGAATGTTAGAAATAATAAAGGTTGATTGATTGAGAAAAACATATAATCTTCGATATTGTGCCAAATACCCTATACTTGCTTGTTATCATCATTGGGTGGGACATGACACAGATGGATAGTACACACTATGATATGAGATAGACCATAGTGTACAAAGTTATCCACCTGTGGAAAATAGACAGTCGTAGACAAGGACTGTCTTAACTCAGACTAAGGACAAAAAAATTTTTCCCCAGTCATTTTTTTGAGACAAACCACAGACAATAGACAAATAAAAGATAGGTCATGAGATGTCATTGCTCCTCTAAATCCTTGAGGAAACTAGTAACATGACTCAAAAACCAATGTTAAAAAGATAGTTGACAGACAACAGCCAAAGAAAAAGAGTCTCGAGACATTGTTGCTTCTCTAAATCCTTCAAGGGACATCCTTGAGAAAGCTAGTAATAGGATCTTGCACAAATTGATAAAAAGATAAGACAAAATAAGATCTAAAGTCATAAAGCCAAATAAATGTATTCGCCAAAACTTGATCTTATGGGATTATTTGATGTTGATGTTTGACATAGCGTAATGTGAGAGAATGACACATACTACATAAGACGTTGAGTTTGGTTTTGACTTGGTGACTTCTGTATAAGGCATGTCAAAGCCTGGTTTCAGAAAGACACGTGTCGTATAAGACATTGGAGTTTGATGACATTGAAGTGACAAGGCACATGAGACTATGACAATGTGATGACGTCTGTTGACAAGAAAGACATATCTTGCATAAGACATAGGTTGATCGCTTTGACAATGTGTTTGATATTGACTTGATGACTTTGAGATGTTTTTCCTTGTTGATGCATGACTTGTTTTGATTCCTTGACTGATAAAAGTGTGTGCGTAGATAGTGTATGACATGAGATGATACCCTAAACTATGATATGCAACTTGTGTGATAGTGATTATGAATGAACCCTATTGGAATGACCTGGTGTGGTCGCGAGAGCTCATCAATTGATTAGCCTTGCCTACGTTGTACACATAGAGACCTCATAGTTTGACCCAACCAATGACTTTGGATGTACAAAGCATCATGATTTTAATGTGTGTGATACATGACAAACCTAGACTAATAGACCTAATGCCTCGGGGGCACATCGATTGATGGCCTTGCCTACGTCTCAGTCGTAGAGGCAACATAGTTTGACTATGTCTATGACTGACTTAACATGACTGACTTGACATGATTGACTTGACTTGATTGACTAGACATGACTGACATGATAGGATTGAATCTATTTTTGGGTTTTTTTGACTGTTTTGATTTTTTTGGATTTTTCAAGACATTATCCGATGGTGTGACGTTATGTACAAGGTGTTAGGGCATAAAACACGGATTTTCCCCTAGTCGGGAAGATGTTTGGAAAATGGAGTGGATAATATGATAGAATGGACACTAGATTTCAATCGTTCCAATTAATGGATAAGACAACCATTTATTATGAGTGATGGTGACAAAGTCTGATTAGAATGATGGTAGATGGAAGGGCAAGCTTGACTACACATGGCACCTCTTTGCCAGGTTTTCACCATGGTACTTATCCATAGCGCCACCGAAGCGGTTTTCACTATTGGACGGATTTATTTCTCTTTACTTTTTTTATTTTCTCAATATTTTTTTGGTGTTACAAAGATGCCTGTTTGCCAGGTTTTCATCTAGGTAACCATTTTTTTATTTTTTTTATTTTTTTGTATTTTTCCAGATTAAGACACAGATTCTCAAAGACTAAAAATAGAATCTCTTTAGATGCACTCTATTGATAGGGGACAAAAGCGGCTCTCCTTCAGGAGTAGAGAGTTGGTACGCTCATGATCCAAAGGCTTATGTGATGATGTACGGCCCCAACCAGTTAGGCTCAAACTTTTTTGGCTTTTCTTGTTCAGCTTGGTTCTTAGGATTCTCCATTAATATGAGGTCAGCAATGTCAAAGTGTCTATTAAGAACCTTCCTATTGTAACTACGACGAAGACGATTCTAATATGCTTATAAATGATCTAATGCTTTATGTCTTCACTCATCCAACATTTCTAGCTCTTGTAACCGAGAGACATGGTATTCTTCATTGTCGATATGACCCTTCAAGGATACCCGTAGAGAAGGTATTTCAACCTCAATAGGTAAGATAGCTTCGGACTTGAATACGAGGGAACATGGAGTGGCGCTGGTGGGAGTACGGATGCTTGTGTGATAAGCCCATAAGGTAGGATTAAGCTATAGATGCCAGTCATGACCAGCGTCATTGATAGTCTTCTTAAGGATTCTAACAATTGTCTTATTAGATGCCTCAGCTTGGCCATTACCTTGTGGGTAATACAGGCTGGAGAAATGGTGTTTGATGTGGAATTATTCACATAAATGGCGTACTTCTTGATTCTTGAATGGGAAGCCATTGTTTGTGATTATGGATTGGGGTACACCATACCGACAAATGCTATAGTTTAGGATAAACTTAGATATTTGTGTGCTGGTTACGTATGTCATAGAAATAGCTTCAATCCATTTGGTGAAATATTTCGTGGTGGTGATGATGAATTTATGGCCATTGGATGATGAAGGGTGTATCTTACCTATGAGGTCAAGTCCCCATTTGATGAAGGGCCATGATAAAGTAATTGGACGAAGCTCCTACGATGGCGCTCTTATCAAGTCTCCATGTATTTGACATTGTCTACATTTCTTTACAAAGACGTATGAGTCTTTCTCCATCGTAGGCCAATAGTAACCTAGTCTCATAATCTTGTGGGCTAGAGTAGGACCACTCGAATGAGATCGGCATATACCCTCGTGCACCGCTTGCAAAGTTGTTTGTGCTTCTTCAGCATCGAGACATCTCATAAGGGCGTTATCTATGGTGCATCTATAATGATTTCTCCGATGATGGTGTACTTGGCTGACTTTCAGATGAAGGTTTGACGTTGGTTATTGGACAAGTCTTGGGGTAAGGTTTGGTCAGTGAGATATTCGAATGTCTTTATACCAAGGAGACATAGGACCAACAATGGTACACACTATCACAGTATCAGGGACATCATAAGTGGGGACCAATAGTTGTTTAACCAAAAAATCAAACTTAGGCACATTACTCAGAATATCCAACAAGGAACCCATGGTTGCCATAGCATCTGCAGCTCTATTTTGGATACGTGGTATCTGTTGAAAAGTTATGTCATTGAAATACTATTTGAAACTATCAACCATTCACTTGTAAGGTGCCAAATTTTCATCCTTAGTCTTGTAGTCATCATTTACCTGTCGGATTACAAGTTGAGAGTCACCAAAGACATGTAGGCTCTTAATTTTCCATTGAGCTACCATTTTTAACCCTATCACTAAGGCTTCGTATTTTTCTATATTATTGGTACAAGGGAAAGTAATCCTGAATGATTTGGGAATGGTATCACCTTTCGGTGTGACAAATAAGATACCAGCTCCTGAACCATGATTTGTATGTGACCCATCAAAGTATAGTTTCCATTCAGTTTTAATGTCAATGTTGAAGAGAAATTCATCTGGAAAATCTACCACTAAAGGATGGTCTACCTTTATAGGTGCATCAGCTAGTTGATCTACAATCACCTATCCTTTTATAGCCTTCCTTTCGACATACTGAATGTCATACTCGCTAAGTATCATAACCCATTTAGCCAATCGGCCTGTTAAAGTTGCCTTACTTAGGAGGTATTTAGGTGGATCAATCTTTGCAACAAACATTGTTTGTCGATTGAGCATATAGTGCCGAAGTTTTTGGGTAGCAAAAACTACCGCATGGCAAGCACATTCTATTTTGTTGTAATTCAATTCATAACCCACTAAGGTACGACTGATATAATAGACTACTCTCTCATGACCTTGATCATCGTGTTGTGCGAGAAGAGCCCCTAATGTCGACTGAGTTGCTAAGATGTAAAGTATCAATGGTTTTCCTTCTGTGGGTGGCATTAAGACTGGTGGAGTAAGCAAATAGTCCTTGATTTGCTGGAAGGCCTCTTGACATTTAGGTGTCCACACAAATGGTACTCCTTTCTTGAGTAGATGTTGAAATGGATGTATTTTATCCGCCAGTTGTACTATGAAACACCTAATTGACTGTAATCTTCCTTGTAGAGTTATGAGTTGACCAATGCTGGCTAGAGGAGGCATTTCTATGATAGCTCTTACCTTCTCTAGATCTACTTCAATGCCTCTTTGAGAGATGATATACCCTAATAGTTTTCCTGATTTCACCCCAAAGACACACTTCTTCGGATTTAGCCTAACATTGTAATTCTCTAGCCTCTAGAATATCTTGTCTAAGACTTTCAAATGATCTTATCTCATTTCTGATTTTTCTATAATGTCATCTACATAATCTTCCATAAAAGTATGTACAAAGTCATGGAAAATCGTAGTCATGGCCCGTTGATAAGTGGCTCCTGCATTCTTAAGGCCAAACGACATAACATTCCAACAATATGTGCCCCATGGACATGTGAAAGCTCTTTTGTGTTGGTCTTCAAGTGCTATTTTAATCTGGTTATATCTAGAGAAACCATCCATGAAGGATAGCATCTCGTATCCTACAGTAAGGTCTACTATCATGTTGATATTTGGCAAAGGGAAGTCATCTTTAGGACATGCCCTATTGATGTCTCTAAAGTCAGTGCAAGTGCAAATGCGAATGCACCCAATTGGCTTAGTCACTGGTACAAGATTTGATATCCAATTTGCATAGTCTATGGTCCTTATGAATGCTACATCCAATAGTTTCTTTAGTTCTATCTTGACCAATAGAGTAATTTGTGCATGCATTTTCCTCAACTTCTGTTTGACTGGTTTAATACCTGGCTATAGTGGTAAATGATGCAATATTAGGTTTAGATCCAACCCAGGCATGTCAACATATGACCATTCAAATTTTATTTGTCTCTTTGTGAAAAAGTCCTCAAACTCATGTTTTTCTATCTCTGTTAAAGAAGCTGCAAAATATACCTTCCAAGGATTCTCGTCTGTACCTATGTTGACTTCAACAGATTATTCTACTAGCATCAGTGACTTTTCCTATTCAAAGGGGAGAATATTTAAACCTCTATCCTTGGGTGCCTCTGAGAGGTTTTCGCCCTCGAATACGTCCTTTATTTTGAATTTTTCTTCATCCAAAGGTGCCTTTCGATTTTCACCTAGGGACTCATCATTTTTATTTTCATTCTCATTTTTATGACTAGAGGTATAAATAGACTCCCCGAAATATGATTTATTGTCCAAGTCTATTGTAAAACCTGCCTTATGATCCCCTCTTGGTATACCTTTTCTAAGTCCCATGAACTCAGCAATTGCTTCATCATTCTCGAATGTATCTATGATAGGTGTACCTTGTTGATCCCAGTTGATAAGTTCAGGATAGATAAGGGGCATGTCATCATCAGAGTTCCTAAAGGTAGCTACAGACAAGGTGAGTATAGAATGATTGACATGGTCGCAAAAGTTTTGGACCAATTCCTTCTTGTTCTTCCTCCTAGGGGTAGGGATGCTCTAATGTGGGACTATAGTGAGGGCGGATTCGTCAGAAGATGGTTGTTTAGGTGCCCAAGATGAATGATCAAGGGTTTCCCAATAATAGTTCTCTTGCCATTCTGCCTTGGACAAGTGTTTCTTAGGACGAGGACTAGATTGTTTTGGTACAGGTTTCATGTTGAGGTCCAATTCTCCAAATAGGGCATCAATATTCATGGTCCTAGTAGATGAAAGGGATTCCCATTCACCATCGCTAGAGTAAGGGGATTCATCATAAACTAGAGGTTTGTCGTAGATTGGGGGTAGGAGTTCGTGAGATGTCTTGATGCTTGCGTATTCACTCACTTCCTCTTGAAACGATGAGGAAGTACCAAGACACCCATTTCTAAGCAGTTGACACCCTAGCCCTAAGTATTTCGGTCATGGGTAGACAGTAATCAGTTCCGTCCTTCCATTTTGATATAGTCCTAACCCACTGTGTCTATCATAGCCTTCCTTTTGCATTATCTTAAATCCTTTTCCATACTGGTCCTTGGCTATTTGAATAGACGGGGAGGGGTATTCATGTTCTTGATACAACTAGGAATCACCTTGATCCACCACTTCTTCACTTAACTCTCCCCATTTAGTTAATGTCATTGTAGGGGGAACATGAAATGTGACCACTGACTGTCTTTTATTTGGCATGGGTAGGCCATACGCCTTAGGTGGAATCAGTTGAGTGATGCAGTATGATGCCTTTATATTATATTCACCACAACCCTTGTCTTGGATGTCGAGTTTAGGAGTGGATGATGGTAGTTTTAATGAAATGGACTTAGTGAGATGTGATGGGTCAACATATTGGGATAGAGTGGATGATGAGGCCTCTTGGTTAACAGGTACTTGTCATTGTGGAAGGTCCCTTAGGCTTGTACAATATTGGAAAGGATCTAGATCACCATCAATAGTGATCTCTATGCCATTATAGGGGAACTTGAGACATTGATGGTATGTTGAAGGGACGACTCTCATTGTATGTATCCAAGGTCTACCTAATAACAAGTTGTATGGAAGGGTGAGATACAAGACTTGGAAGTTGGTGGTCATGATCGCTGGGCCAATTCTGATAAGGAGTGTTACAACTCCTTTGGATGACCTTTCTTCATCATCATAAGCCTTGATGACTATACTCTTGGAAGTGTCTGCATAGTCTTCTGAGAATCCTAATGCCTTAACCAATTTAAGGGCACACAGGTTCAAACCTGCTCCTCCATCTACCAAGACTCGTTGGACCTTGTTTTGATGGACTAAGACTTCAAGATGTAAGGGGTCATTATGATCTAAATTTTTAGTTGAGTAATCTTGTTGAGAAAATGTGGCATGATGCGAGTTGGTAAAATATCCCACCATTTATTCGAAACAATTGACATCTAAGTCTATAGGAACAATTGTTTTCTATAGAGCTTTGTCAAGAATGGATTGATGCTGAGGTGATAAGGTCAACAATTCCAAGATAGATATTTGCACGGGGTTTTACTCAATTGATCGAGAAGGTTGTACTTGAACTTGGAAGTTTGCGTAGATGGCTCGGAAGAAGGACCAGGAATAGTAATCTTAGTTCTGCATGTGTTTACATTACATTCTGGATGCTTTTGAATGGTGAAAGTATTGACATTCTCTTTTGCAGCTTGAAGGGGGTTTATGATCGTTCCTTTACCATAGTCATACTTGGTATTGTTATAGTTGGTCAATGGATTATTTGGGGGTCCTGAACAAAAGGCTTTTCCTTTTGTGTGGTCATGTAACGGGTCCGTGAAGACCTTATGATCACTATTCTTAGTGTTTTTCTGCCCACCAACCTCTATGGTTCCGTTTTCAACAAAGTCTTGTATGATGTTCTTGAGTTGACTACATTGTTGGAGGTTGTGCCCTTTGGTTCGATGAGAGTCACAAAAAGAGTTATCATCCCACCATGAAGGTTTGAACTATCTAGGATCATATTCTCTTGGTTCCAAAGGTTTGATAAGATTATGTTTAATCAACTCTTTGAAAATAGTCTCGATTGGTTGTCCCAAAGGTGTAAATTCACGTGTAGGAAATATCCTTTGTTATGGTCTTTGTTGTTGTGAATTTTGGACATAGTTAGCTTGTTGATCTGGATTGTTCATAGTGTCTTGATTGGGATTGTAACCCCTAAGTGTGATAATTGGTCCTGTATGTATGTGTTTAGCATCAACAATGCCATCATTTGTAACATTCTTGTTCCTAGACCATAATTTGTCTCTATCATTTGGCACGTTTTGATGTTGGACAACTGGATTTCTGCCTGGTACTTTCATTTCTCCTTTGTCTATAAGGCCTTTCTCAAGGATGATTCCCTTTTGTACAAAGTTTGAGAATGAAGTACAATAGTGTACCCTTAGATCACTTCACAATTTGGGGTTGATGTTCTCTAGGAATATTGTGACCTTTTGTTTTTCGGGTATTTCAACTGGACATCTACTAGCTAGACTTCACCATCTCTGGAAGAAAGTGGTGAAATTTTCACCATCTTCTTGTGTCGTGTGGCACAAGGTTGCAATTGTTACCTCATTGTCTATGTTAAAGGTGAAATGTTCGATAAAATTCTCAACTAATTCGCCCCAAGATTGTATACCATATGGTAATTTAGAAAACCATTCCAGTCCTATCCCGACAAGGGTTCATGGAAATAGTCTCATCAAGTATGTGGGGTCATATGATATGTCCATGCATGCTGTTGAGAACTCTCTAATGTGTTCTATAGGATTCTTTCTCCCATTATACTTAGGAAAAACCGGTATATTGTATCCATGGGGGAAAGGTGTCATATAGAGTGCTTTATCAAATGGACATGGACATAGGTCTTGTGCTGAGATAGTTCATTTTCCGGACATAGACATGTTGTCCATCCGTTGTTGAAGAGCTTGCATTTTATTTTGAAGGACATTGACTTGTGTCAAAGACATGGTGTTCATGTTATTTGGATCAATGTAGGTGTTCTGATATGCCATGTTTTGTGATGGGTTATGATTGGGCGAGGGAATATATCCTATCAAAATATTATGATTCAGGATAGGGATATTCCCTGTCTGAATGGTCTGAGTTGGTATCAGAATGCTTCCTATCTGAATTACCTGATTTGGTATAGGGATGCTTCCTATCTAAATGATTTGGTTTGGTATAGGTATATTCCCGCCAACTTTGGATCTCTTACCAGTCGTGTTGGTGCCAAAGGGGTTGGAGGAAGTTGTGCCCGCAGTGAATTGTAAACCTTGTGTTATGTTAAAAGGGATTGTGTTTACAATTGACGATGTTTGAGTTGGTATACCTATTGGTATAGCTACGGTTATTTGGGGAATAGAGATAGTTGACATTGCAGTTTGGGATGGTTGAGTTGATTGTGTTTGCAAATTATGAATATCAAATCCTATGGGTAGTTTGGCACCTTCTGCTAGCAATTTTGCTAGATAGCGTTGGGGATCATTTGTTAAAGATTCATCCATAAAGGATGCAAATTCAAGATCTTGAACTGCTGCATCTATGTCTTCTATGTAGATTTGGCCATGTGTGTCTCTAGTGACATGTTTTTCTAGCAAAGTCTGGTGTGGTCATTTACTTCTTGATGGTTGGTTTCCAAACGGATTGATGAATTCATTAGGGTCTGTCATTGCTTTGTGTTTCTTTTGGGATCTTGTTTTGACCATGAAATATTTTGCTCAAAATGGGTAATGGAGACTATGTCTAAAATTGATATGACCTATGTCTATGTTTTTGGATTTTTTTGACACTAAATGATATCAGTAAAATGGTTTCTAAAAGGACGTAAGCTAAGATGACGTGTGACAAGACAAACAATATGCAAAATGTGAGTAGACTGCGATGATAAATGAGTCTAAGATGGTATAACCTACCACCTATGGAATAAATGCATGCAAATACTTGTTTTTGACCAAGGAACCTGATTGTATGACAAGGACAATTGACAAGGTGAATTTTTCAAACTAGACTAATGAGCTAAAAAGATCCACTAGATGTGACTAAAGTGACAAGGTTCAATGATTTCGACAAACCATAATATGAACATTTCCAATGATGAGGAAATTTATCTATTTTGTGATATGCAATTTCCTAGGGAGTATCTATATGCATGCAACTTAGGATGACTATGACTAAGACCTTTACTATAACTAAGATGTATATGATACCTAATGATGGTAATGAAGACGTATATGACACCTAATGATGGTAACTAAGACGTATATGACACCTAATGATGCAAGGTTTTGAGAAAAAAATTTAGTTTCTAATCCAAGGTTGATCCTAAAAAACCTAAAACAAATAGTGACAATAATGTTTCAGACACAACTTGCGGTTTTTGATGTTTTCTATTGACAAGAAAATGCGGTTCACTAGACAGTTGCGGTTCAGGATTTCATAGATGTAGTTTTTGATAGTGCATGCAATGTTTCTGACAGTTGCGGTTTTTCCTAAGACAAATACGGTTTACAGTACACATGCGCCTTGAAAACTGATAGATGCGGTTTACCAATACACATGTGGCTCAAAAACTGATAGATGCGGCTTGCATGAACGCATGCGACTCAAAATATGATAGTTGTGACTCGTAATATGTAGACTATGAAAATTGATAGACAAATACAGATTTTCCCCTAATAGATGTGACTCGCTAATACACATGCGGCGATTAAATTGATAAATGCAACTCGATTTTTTGACAGTTGAATTTTTCCCGAAAGTTGTTGACTGACTTTGTTGGTTTGATCAAGATTTTGATGAATACAGCAAACAACAAACACAACAATCAATGTATTTTCAATTTTGTGATGGGGGAGGACTGTTAAGACTTGAAAACATTGACAACCTAGGCTTTTAGGACAATACTTGTTGAATTCTTACTTGGATTTCTCCAACTACGCATATTTATGGCGAATAACTAGTAGCTTGACCCCACTGGCTCCCCTCCATGGCACTCACTTATACAAGGCAACCAAGCTATTGTATCCATGAAAATCCTAGGGCATACATTTCATTTCCACACATAAATCATAAATATGTATGACGGCCTCACAGGGCCAACCCTATTGCGCCAACAAGTAGATAAGATTTTGGTAACTCTACAACAAGGTTTTTAATAAGGGCATTCCATTCGTGGGACACTATCCAACGTCGACGAAAGTCCATTTCTATCCATCTCATCAGAATAGTGCACATGATTCGTGGGCTTTCCCCAATAATCCTCTTTTATATACTGGCTGGAAGTCGCTTGGCTTTAGCGTGCTACCGGTCTGAGTCGTCTTGGGGTGAGTACTTTTTCTCACCAAGACAGGCCCAAGTTCTAGAGTCAACAACCATTTCTCTTACACCTAGGATCACATGACTTTGCAAGGGGAGAGGATACTTCGGTGTACTGAATTGTAAGGGTTACAAATACGTGCAAAAGCACCAGACAAAGAAGACAATGGTTCTTTTTTAATCCAATTGTCAATTTTCTATCTATGAAACAGAAAATTCATTTTAATCCCACACGATGATTATCTATCTACCAAACAAAAGATTGCTTAAATAAATAAATTAACACAAAGGCATTAGGTCCTGCATGCAAATTTATCAGTAGTTCATTGTTCTTCAGCTTTCGTCCTGCAAAAAATTATGTTTTGATTTTAATTGTCTTCAAAGCTTCGTCCTACAAACACTATGTTATTCCACCTAAACACAACTAAAACAAACATTAGCGAAAATCCAAGCAACCAAAAAAGAGAAAATGAAAATATGGATGCATGGAAATCAATAAAAAAAATGAAAAAGTTTTACCAGGCAGATGCGGCTTTTGGAGCCACAGATGCGGTTCGACTATTGATAGGCAGATGCGGTTCACGAATTTGTTGACAGGTAGATGCGGTTCGCGAAGTTGTTGACAGGTAGATGCGGTTCATGACTTCACGGATGCAGCTTATGATGGCAGATGCGTCTCTATTTTTCATAGATGCAGCTCGGGGATACAGATGCATCATTTTCCTTAACACATGCAATGCGTCGTATGAAAAACTTGTAAAAAAGAATAGAAAATGGAAAAACGGAAAGACAAAAATATGTGTGGATTTTGAAGCATGTTCACGTCAGGTTCACCAAATGTAACATCCTAGATTTTTCTGCATAGCATGACTAGATAAACAAAGTTAAATCCTAATCTAAAATCTAAAATCTAACAACAAAGAATGAGGAAATAAACTAAACTAATAAAACCAAATTGATCTCACCGAATATGCGTTCATCCCTTCGAATTATCTTGATTGTTCTTCTCCATTTTTCCTTTTCAGTGTTCTTGCCCTCAGATTTATGTGTTTGAATGCAAGTATAGTTTTGTCAAGTTTCTAAGCAAAATATAGAAGTTGAATCTCTTCTCAAAAGTTTGTGATTTCGAGAGGAGGAATAATGATTATGACAAGCCATTTTATAGATTTTGGGTTTTTGAACGATCGGCTCAAATTGAAAGAGAGATCGACAGATGAGATTGATGAATGCCATGCGATGTGAGTTATGTCTCAGATAGAATGTGAGTTAGAACACGAGTCAGAACATGACTTTAGGAAAGACTGAAGATAGAGACTAAGTTAGAACGTGAGTTAGAACACGAGTTCAACATCTTAATCTCCAAAAATTGAAGAAATAGACTTTGTATGCAAAAGCCAAAGTTGGAACTCGAAGACTAATGCATTCAAATGCAAATAGGAGTTAATTAATTAAATAAAGATATGTAATTAATAGAAATATCATGCATATGAGTTGGAACTAGTTAACTGACTAGTTGTGACAGAGAGTCTTCTCACAGAGATCAACTGGTGTTGAATTCAGAGATAACTGGAGAACTAAAAATAGATCTCGAGTCAGAAGGTGAGTGAATGACTTAGATAACTGAATGATAGAGGAATGTGACATAAATAATTAAATATGAATTAAATCTTAATTTAATTCAACATTCAAAAATAAGAGACTTAATTAAATAAATAAAGTAATTTATTTAATTGACTGTTGTAAAGGATAATATAAATAATTAAATAATAAATATTTAATTATAGATAAAGGGGGTTAAATGAATAATTAAATAAAGATATTTAATTATAGTTGGAAAAGTATGATAAAGGGGGAAGAATTAATTAGTTCGCAACATAATTAAATAAATATGATTTATTTAATTAATCAAGTTGAATAAAGATCATTTATGAAATAATGAATTAATTAAAAAGGGGTATTTAATTAATAGAGGAAATATGTGTTAGAAAGGTTAATTAAATAATAAACATTATTTAATAATGACCATGGATAATAGAAAATTATGTCGAAAGTGGTGTTCGCAGGCCTAGACCAATTTTCGGTATCTACAGATACCAAACACAATATCTTTCTTATATTAAATCATCCAAAATAGCAACAATTCTAGTTTTCTATTACAACACTTGCTTGAGAATAAACCCCAATTCGCTCTAATATCACTTATCTATTTTCTCTCTATCCTCCTATTCTTCTATGTGACTATCTATCTATATTTCAAATGAGGAAACATGCCTATTTTATAGAGAATCCCTAAGATAGGTTGGCCCAAAAGCTTATTTTACAATAAAATATGACTTATAAGAGGTTGGCCCAAAGATATTCAAACATCATATGAAATGTGCCATTGGCACCAATTTCATCCAAAACCATCAAGATACCAAAAAGGTCAGCCCAATACATGTGAATAATGGGAAGCAAAATCCTCAATGTAGCCCTATATAGCTACTCCCCATCGTTGTCTTTAGCTCGATATTCCTCACCATGTATGGCCAACAAAACCCTTTCCAACTCAGCAACAGGTAGCACAAGCAAAACCCCAATCCTTCTTTCAAGAGACTTAATGTCATCTGTTGCCTTCCTAATTGTACCATCCCAATTGGTCTTGTTAGTCAAATATCTATCCATGACTGCAATATAAGTTGCAGCATCATCCAATTGATGTCCAATAAGTGGCCCTTCACTGACTAGAGAATAAACATCTCTCCACCATTTCCTAAGCTACTCCAAATTGAGATGTTTTGGAGAAAACTTCCTCCTTCCAGTCATGACCTCAAAAAATGAAATACATTTGTCATGGATATCAACCAATGCATCCTCAATTTGCCTTGCTTGTTTATGGATTTTTCTTAAGGCCATCTGCCTCATTTACAAGATTTCAAACCATTCCCAAGGTTTAGAAACCCTTGGAAAAGGAAGAATCCCACACTTTACTAGTTTATCCTCAATGAATTTCATGATTGTTGTAGCCTTTTATAGTAGGAGGTCAGTATCCACATTATCTTGAGCTAAGACAACTTTCAACCAATCCACTGATCTCAAAGAATCACCACCAGTTGACAAAATGCTCTTAATAGCATCGTCTCCTTTAGTTTGGACACCCTGCAACCAAACAATTGTAGCATGTGTGGTGCCCTTCATCTTCTCAAGGTCAGATATTGTCTATTGAGGTAAGAAACCTACAGCAGAGGAGGAAGAGCCTATAGCTTGCAAGGGTTTCATCAACTCTTGCAAGTACTTCTTTAGTTTCTCATTCTCCCTCAATAGCTCATCCCTAGTTTGCACAACCTTCTTCAACCTACCCACAATCATAGCACTGGAGCCTTCATATTCTTCAATATCCTACTCCACAGTAGCATGCCCTAAGTCAACAGTTTACACATGTTAATCCTGGGTAGTCACATTGTCTCTATCTTTGTTTGGAACAATGGTAGCAATGTGAGCCAGTCTGTTACCTGACCCATCTCTCTCAATTCGGGACACAACCCTTGCTTTCTTATTAATTTTTCCCTTCTCTACATTATCCATGAGAACATACCAATTAGGTGGAGCATCCTCCACTATCACCATTTTACTCTTCAACTCCTTCTCAAGCCAATCTGGAATAGTAGACCCAGTAGGCACTGTATTTTTCTAATCTTGCTCTTGTTCTTGTTGATCAATAGTTGTATCCTTTTCAACACTTGGCATATTGGGAATGTCCACAACTAGATTCTCTTTCTCTTGTACATGTTCTTCCACAACCATCTATACTGGTGAAGGGTCCCTAGCTGGTATCACTTCCTCCTTTTGAGGAGACTTGTCAAATTGTTCCCTCACAGGTGAGTCTGCATATGCCACCAAGGGGGACTGTACTACCTTATCAATCTCTGATTTTGCATTATAGATGTCTCCCTCTTGAAATACTTCCTTGCTCAAATCTTTGGGATACTCATCCTTGTATGGTTCCCCCTGTGTGTTATCAACATCCTGAGGAATGGAGGCACTCGTTCCACAACAGGAATACTCATTGGAAAATTCTCCTTTGTTGCAGTATCCCTTTGGGAAGGAGTCCTTGATCTCCTCATGTATACTTGTGTCTTCTCCCTTGAGCTCTCTACCTTCACTACTGGTGGCTCAATCTCCTTGTCAACTTTAGGAGCCTCCTCCACCTTCTATGATAGTTTCGTAATCCTTTTTCTCTTTATCAATGGAGGAGCAGTTTCCACCTCCTTCTCTTCTTCCTTATTATTTTCAACTTCTTTCTTAGAGGCATGTCTTCTCTTCTTAACAACAGGCTTCCTATGTTTACCTACCTCTATAGCCCTCTCAACTTGAACTGCCCTTATCTGGATTCTAAAAGGAGAGTCCACCTTTTCTTTTCCCTTAGGATCTGGTTCAAGTGAGCCCTCGGAAGCAAAGTGAGACTCTTAAGTCTCCCATCAAATCATAGGTGCATGACACACCTTCTCCTTCCAATTCTAGCATCTTATGCTTCAACCACATCTTGGTATATTTGATCACCGGAGCCATGACTTGGTCTAACTCAGTCTTTTCTTCTTTTAACTAGTCAACTTCTCCAACTGGCCTATCTTTTATTGCCTCATAAACATAACCCTGGATCAAATTTCCATCCTCTTCCACCTAGTCAGGGATGGCCTTCACATTGTAGAGCCTTACCAAATCTATTGGCAATCTAGAAAACTTCTTCTTTCTTACCTCAAACTCATCGGCAAGGTTAAGCCAATAATCTTCAATGTGAGCCTTATGGCTATAATCCCTACTAGCCTTCTTTTGAGCTTCACCAGTGATGTCAAAACTTGCCCTCTTGGTATGGAAAGAAGGACCAAGAGTACTCATCTCCTCCTTGAGAGCATGATCAGATTGAATGGAAGCACAAACCTCACCCATTCCTATCTTGAGGGGAAAATCATTCCCAAAGCCAGTCTTGTGCATTTCTCCCTTCACCACATTGTCAAAGTCACAAATCTGCCTAGTCCAACAATATGACATGATTAGTAGGGTATCTAGGGAGTCTATAGGGAGCCCTCTGAAAACCATCAATTCTGATGTATGAGAAAGTTGGGAACTGGATAAACCAGGCTCCATATCTCCTTATCAACTCTTTAGCCTTATCTAAGATTCTCATATGCTCTACACCTTGGAGGAACCTAGTGATGTACATTGTGAACACATCATTGGATCTCCTCTAGCTCCCTCCAGTCAGGTGCAACTATTGATATAATTTATATATGGAATCTTGCCCAAAGATACCTCTAGTGCTCAACCCCTTGTATGGGTGAAGTTTGGCCAATGAATACACCAGGTAGGAGGTCATGGTAAAAGTTTTGTTTTGCAAGACACTGCACAAGTGTTCATGAATCAAAACACTGATGACACTTTCCCAATGATAGTCAATACCTTACTCCATTCTAGCAATCACATTAAACATCCAAGTCTCGAATACACCTACACTCTTCAATCCCACCAACCTACTGAGAAGAGTGATGACATTTTAATACTCTCTCTTGAACTTAAGCCTTAATAGTTGCTTAGGCAACTTGGAGAAATGGGATTTAGGCTTCTCTAGCCAAGAGTTAATCACCTGTTGAGACTTGACTACATTCTCCTCATAATACTTCCTAGCACCATCCTTGTCAAAGGCCACCACATGGGACCTATCAGGCATGTCAAAGGTTGCAAATATGGAAATAGGACAAAACCCAACCAAGATCCTTCCTGGGGGACCAATTATCCTCTGTGTCCCTCTGTCATAATGTATGGCACATTCAAGCACCAGTTCATAGCACTGCACTGTGGAAGGAAAGCCTGCCACATGAGCCAATCAAGAGTCTACCATTATATTTTCCAACAAAGGAGGGCTTGGTGCTAACATCTTGGCCTTGAACTCCTCATAGTCCTACATGCCCATTTGTATCTGTGATCCCTGACTAAATTGAGGTCAACTTGCTCCCAGGAATCTGACTCCTTATGTCTAATTTCACTTCTTCTGCATCTGAGATGGCATAAGTCTCTGCACCCGGATCTGAAGCCTTCCCCTTGCCTCGACCAACAAAATCTTGTCTTGATCCTGCCTGCAAACACATAAAGATGAACACAATTAGTTCCATAAGAAACAACAAGTGCAGAAAATCAGTATCCCAAAGTTCGGGATTTAGCCCCCCTCGTGGATTCTACACTAGAGAGGATTTTTGAGAAAATCTGGACCAGGCGGATTCCAATGAACCAAGCATGCAAAATCCCAAAACATCATTTTAATCTATCAAATAACAAAGGAATATCCCAAAAGGTACTTAGCATAAGCTCATTTAATTCATCAAAGACATCATGAATAAACAAATTCTCCCTAACCATCAAATTCAATCTTTTCCCAGAAAACCCAGAAGAATCCGCCAAAGATGGATTTTACCGAAAATAGCAGTAGTTATAACCAACCGGGGAAAAAGAAGGAGATACGGACAATTCGGGAAAATCTGGAGGGAATGGATTTTGGAAAAAATTAGATATAACCTTATTAAAGCATGAAATTAGTAAAACAAGCCAACTGCAGACACCGGGAAAATGCGGAGGAAGCGAATTTTGCTGAGGTGGATGAAATCCAAGAAAAGGTGGTAAAAGAGAAAGAAATAGGGAAGGACGGGGAAATCTAGAGGAAGCAAAATTCCACAAGGACCTCAAAAACTTGAACCCGTCCACATCTTCCTTACTTTGACCAAAATGATTCAAATCACTCCAGATCTCAAGGCCAAACTCCGAAAAGAACTTAACCTAGACCTCCAATGGATCAAATACAAATCTAGAACACTCCCCATAGTAATTTGAGGAGAATTGGCCATGCCCTAGGTCATCAATCCACCATGAATGACTTGCTCACACACAAGAATGGAGAGTTTAAGACCAATACAAGAAAGTTCCCAAACAAGAAGCAATACCAGACCAAGCATAAACATTCAATAACCAATCAAACGGATTGGTACAATAATGAAAACCCCCAAAATGTCCAATGATGATGCACACACCCAAGGAAATTAGGAAATCACAAAATACCAGGAGTAAAATGAGGCGAAGCAATTTGAAATCAATAGAGAAAAGAAGCATTTCTACATACCATGATAGCAAAAGGGTTGGAACTAGTGATGCCGTCAAACATGAGCAAGATATAGTCCACGCACATGAAATTCCAATGCACAGTCAAAACGGCCTTGAAAATCACAATCCAACAAGACATTGAATGCTCCAAGACTCAATCTCAAATGATCAAACACCTCTCAAAATCCAATATATCAAAGCCCAAAAACACTCGCACAAACGCCATTAATGCGGTCGACAAGACAGCCACGACCACAAAACCTGGGGATTCAACATGACGACGAACTTTGAGGAAATCTGGACCATACGGATTTTCCCGAAAATAGGGCCAAAAGGCAACAACCTCGGGACATCGAAGAAAATCGGGAGAATCCGGCCTGGGCCGATTTTCCCTAAAGTAGTGAAAACTCCGAAATAAAATCAAAACTCAAGATTTTCAATAATATTAATAAGTGTGCCACTTCAATTGGAAAAATAGACATTAAATCATGAACCCAAGCAACCAAAAACCCCTAGAAAAGAAGGGCCAAAACACCAAAAGTGAAAAAAGAGTGTCCCCACTTTTAGTGGGGCACGTGTGCAAAATACTGCACAACAAATAGTAACTCCACTGGGGAAATGCTCTAGAGAATTTCAAGAATAAACTAGAATCAATAACCCAAAATCTTTGGTTTCAATCCTCTCATCAAGGCTCCTATGAAAAAATTTTCAGATATCACAAGCAAGAAGACTTTTTCCTATACCAGGGTCCAAGTGTGTGTATTATGCATTTATTCCTATCTTGTAAGTACAATAGGAACCAGAGTGAATTTGACCAAGCTACATAAAAGTTCAATACTTCAAAAGCAACCTGGATAGAGCCTCACTGCCAATGAAGCATCCATAGTTTCAGTGAGGTTATCATTGTGACCCTCCCAAGCATAGCTCTACTACTAGCTAGATGTCAATAGTTTGGGTAGAGATTCTAGGATACTACTGATAATGTGAAAGTCTTTCAAATTTTAAAAAAATCCTCTTTCTCTTTTCTTTTTTGTTTTATAGAACTTTCTTTTGCACCTTTACGAGTAATGAAACTCACACTAAGGGATGAGGAACACAGTGGCACTGAAGCAGAATATAAGATTTTTCACCAGGCCAAATCACTCAAAGACCCAATGTACTTCAAAATCTTTAATTTTAGTGTGAGAATGTGGGACACAAATATATTCCAAAGTGTATCTAAAACTAGTGATTCTAATTCTAAGTACAAAGGATATCATATAAAAGAAGTCCACCACCTGACTCTGAAAAAACTGATTAGAGCTTATAAAAGAAATTTCCAGAACAATCTGGTTGTGCAGTTTTTGCACACACGCCCCATTGAAAGTGGGGACCCTCTTTTTTCGCTTTTTGGTGTTTTGGCCCTTCTTTTTTGGGGGTTTTCACTTGCTTGGATTCATTATTTAATATCCATTTTTCCAATTGAAGTGGCACACTTTTGAGTTTTATTGAAAATCTTAAGCTCTGACTAAGTCTCGAAGTTTTCACTGCTTTCAGGAAAATCCGCCTAGGTCGGATTCTCTCGCTTTCCTTTCGATGTATGAAGTTGCTGCCTTTTGCCTTGTTTTCAGGAAAATCCATATGGTTTGGATTTCCCCAAAGTCAGTCATCACATCGAATCCCTGGGTTTTTGTGGTCGTGGTTGTCTTGTCGACTACATTAATGGTGTTTGTGCGGAGGTTTTGGGGCTTTGATATATTGGATTTTGGGAAGTAATTGATCATTTGAGGTTGTTCATTTGCTATTATTTGAGCTTGAGTCTTGGATCTTTGGTGTTTTGCTGGATTATGGATTTTGACTATTGCATTTGAATTATGGATTCTTTCATGTTCGTGTTTGACGGTTATCTATTGGCATCACTAGTTCCGGCCTTTTTGCTCCCATGGTATGTAAATGTGCCCTTTCCTCTATTGATTTTGATTGCTTTGCTTCATTTGCTTTGGATTCCTTCGTGATTTCTTGGTTTCCTTGGATGTGACCATCTTTTTTGGGAATTTTGGGGTTTTCCATTGTTGTACCAATCTTTGTGGTTGATTGAACGTTTACTTTTGGTCTTGTATTGCCTCTTGTTTGGGCATTTGCTTGCATTGGTTTTTCTAAAATTCCACATTCTGGTGAGTAAGAAAGTTGTTCTTGGTTCTATGTATTTTCATGATTGAAATACTGGGGTTCTTAACCTAGGGCATGTCCATTCCTCCTCAAATTTTTGTGGGGAGTGTTCTTGGTTTGTATTTGATCCATTGGAGGTTTAGGTTAGCTTAAATTTGGAGTTCACGCTCGAGAACCAGATTAATTTGAATCATTTTGGTGAAAGTTAGGAAGGTAGGGATAGGTCTAGGTTTTTGAGGTCTTCGTGGAATTCTGCTTCCCCCGGATTTCTCTGGTTCTCCCTTTTCTTTCTCTTTTATCAGTTTTTCTTGGATTTGGTCTGTCTCACATGCAGGCTCACCTGTGAGGGAGCAAATGAAAAAGTCTCCTCAAAAGGAGGAAGAAATACTAGCTAGGGCCCCATCACTAGTACAGCTAGTTATGGAGGAGCAAGTAAAGGAGATGGAGAATCCCATCATGGACACTCCTAAAATTCCATGTGTTGAAAAAGATGCAACTAGTGCTCAGGAGGAACAAGAAAAGGATAGGCAAAATACAGTGCCTATTGGGTCTACTATTCCGGATTGGCTTGATAAGAGGTTGAAGAGAAAAATGGTGATAGTGGAGGATGCTCCTCTTGATTGGGAAGCCCTTATGGAAAATGTGGAAAAAGGAAAAATTAAGAAGAAAGTTAGGGTTCTGTCTAGGATTGAAAGAGATGGTTTAGGCAACAGAGTGGCTTACATTCCTACCCCTGCTCCAAACAGAGATAAAGACAACATGACTACCCAAGACTATAATGTGCAAACTATTGAATTGGGGCATGCTACTCTGGAGTAGGACATTGAAGAATATGAAGGCTCTAGTGCAGTGATTATAGGTAGGTTGAAGAAGGTTGTGCAAACGAGGTAGGCATTAGAGAGGGAGAATGAGAAACTGAGGAAGTATTTGCAAGAATTGATGAAACCCTTGTAAAATATTGGCTCTTCCTCCTCTAATGTAGGTTTCTTACCCCAGGAAAAAATCTTCGAGATGGAAAAGATGAAAGGCACCACACATGCTATAGTTGCTTGGTTGTAGGGTGTCCAGACCAAGGGAGATGATGTTATTAAGAGCATTTTTTCAACTGGTGGAGATGCAATGAGATTGGTGGATTGGTTGAAGGCTATATTGGAACAAGATAAGGAGGATATTGATCTCCTACTGCAGAAAACCACAACTATCATGGGATTTACTCGAGACAAATTAGTAAAGTGTGGGATTCTTCCCTTTCCAAGAGCTTCTGAACCTGGGGAATGGTTTGAAATCTTGCAAATGAGGTAGAAGGCCTTGAAAAAGATCCATAAATAGGAAAGACAAATTGAGGATACATTGGCTGGTATCCATGACAAATGCATTTCATTCTCAAGGTCATGACTGGAAGAAATAAGTTTGCTCCAAAGCATCTCAATTTGGAGCAGCTTAGGAAATGGTGGAGAGATTTTTATTCTCCAGTCAGTGAGGGGCTAGTTACTGGACATTAGTTGGATGATGCTGCAACTTATATTGCAATCATTGACAGATACTTAACCAATAGGGTTAATTGGGATGGTACAGTTGGGTAGGCAAAAGATGACATTAGGTCCCTTGAAAGAAATATTAAGGTTTTTCCTATGCCACCTGTTGCTAAGCTGGATAGGGTTTTGTTGGCCGTACATGGTGAAGAAGATCGAGCTAAAGACAAGGATGGGTAGTGATTATATAGGGTTGCATTGATATTTGTGCTTCCCATTATTCACATGTATTGGGCCAACCCTTTTTATATCTTGGCGGTTTTGGATGAAATTGGTGCCAATGGCACATTTCATATGGTGTTCGAATATCCTTTGGGGCCGACCTCTTGTAGGTCATGTTTTATTGTAAAATTATCTTACGGCCGACCTATCTTAGGGATTCTCTATAAAATAGGCACGTTGCCTCATTTGAGAGATATAGATTTTTTTTGGATAAAAAATAGATAAGTGATATTAGAGCAAATTAGGGTTTATTCTCAAGCAAGTGTTGTAATAGAAAACTAAATTTGTTGCTACTTTGGATGATTTAATATAAGAGGGATATTGTGTTTGGGATCTATCTTGTGGAATTTCATCTGGCATGGTTCTTGTTGTTCTATCTTTAAAATTTCTTATTAATTTATGATTGAATGGTTTGATAATTCTTAGGGTTTCATGTTTGGAATGTTTGCAGCGATCTCTAGTCCATACTTTTGGTATTTAGCTAATTGTTAGCTACTTTACAAAGTTAGCCTGGACTTAAAATTGTGCTTAGTTCGGTTATAAGGATTTATTCATCTCACTTGCAATAGAGTTGGTTGAATGAACATTTATAATTTGAAAATCTTTAAATACCATAGAAGAATGCACTATTTCTGTGAAATTGCAGATTCATCTAGGTCAAGTAGAAAGTAGTTTATGAGAGATCGGTCCATTTTGAGCATATTATCTTTTGGCATTTTCAATCTTAGGGTTCAAAGTAGTCTTAGAATTATCTCTATAATATTTATCTTTTGTTGTTTCTTTATTATTATGGTTCCAATCAAGTTTCAAAGTATCAATTTATTGTTTATATTTGATAGATCCGAAATCCATTGTTTTCTTGTAGTAAGGTCCCATTGTGATTACTAGCATTTTCACATTTATCACTGAGTTGTTTTGTTGCATTGTCAAGACTTGACATTAGAGACCTTTTGGTTATCTCTTTTCCCATAGAGATTTACCTTTCAAGAGAGATAGGATATCATATTATGTTTGAGTTGTTGCTATGTAGAAAACACCATCAACAGATTGGCTCTAGAAGGAGGGCCTTGAATAAGCAAACTGGAGTGTTTCTTAAATGCCATCTCTCTTGAGAGGCTTAGAAGAAGAACTAGATCTACCCCAGGAGGAGAAGAATTTCAAGAGTTACAAGTCCCTACTAGGTCAAGAAGGACCATAGGAGGGGAAGAATCATCATCGGCTCACCCATTTCCATCATCTCCATCATCCTCATCCTCATTTGAATCTGAGGGAATTCCTATTCCATAGCCACAACCATTCATAAATCAGCCATTACCACCCCCACTTCCACCAATGGATTTTCTTGCTAATAATCCATCCCCACTGATCTTTAATAATTACAATGTCATGCCTAAGAACCCTGAGCATTTTTGCTCGAAGTTTCATACTCATGACCCAAATAGACAACAGAGGAGCATATTAGGATTTTTCAGACTTGCTTAAGGGATAGAGGAATTAACCATGAAGATGTTGCATGTAGGCTTTTCCCTTATTCTCTAGGAGAAGAAGCCTTTTATTGGTACAATCACTTGCCTACTACCTCCATCCATAATTGGACTGAGTTAGAAGCTGGATTCCTACAAAAGTTCAAGATTCCCATTAGTGCTAATGATTTGTACTTGCATTTTACTGGAGTAAAAAGAGAAATTAATGAGCTAATAGGATCATTCAATGATAGGTTCCATTGAGAATATGCCAGACTCCAGGCACCTTATGCTGGAAATGAAAATACTACTTTAGAAGTGTACCTTGAAGCCCTGGATAGCCTTACAACCACCTTCCTAAAACAAAGGACTAATCCTCCGAATACTTTACTCACTGCATATGTAGAGGCAGTAAAAGTCAACATGGATTTGAGGCAACATTTATCAGGACCTTTGCCATCCTTAGGACCGGCTGCTCACCCTAGGCAAATTCAAGCCCTTAACCAAGCTTTGACCAGTCATGCTCCAATAATGAATCTTGTACCATCATTGCCTCTAGTTCCTCATCCACGTCCACCTTTAAATCAAGCTCAACCTATGACTTCTTATCCTCAGCAGAGAACAAATCAACCCTTACATCAGCAACAAGCTATCTTCCCTACATATTTATAGAATTCAGAAGTCTTTAATTAGGCTATTGGTTCTGGAAACATACCCGGATATCCTTCTGGTGGTAATCCAGCACCACCTAATAGCCTATATAAGGATAGGTTCGATGAATTATCTAAACAAGTCAAGAGGTTGAATACATAGGTAACTTATTTGAGAAATCAGAATAGCCAACTTCAGGCTGCCCAAAAGAATATAAAATCTCACTATGGCAGGGAAAACAAGAACTTTGAAAGAGGTCAGTACTTTGACATAAATCAAAATTATGATAGAGGACAAGGTTCTAGTCAGAATTTTGATAGAAGGCAAGGCCGTTGTCAGAATTTGGATAGAAATCAGCAAGGTGGACAAGGATTTGATAGAGGGCAACAACCTAGGAAAAATAGATCATGGAATACTAGGCCAAATAATGGAGGGATTCCTAATCCTTTGGATCAACCTGCTACTCAGGAAAATGCTCTGAATGGTGTATACTTAGCAGAAGCAGCTTTGTTTGGATGGTGCAGGCTCCATAAAACAAGTCAACACTCTGAGCTAGATTGTGTTGAATTTTAGATTGCAGCTTCTATCTTTCAGTATGAAGTGGAGAATAATTCCACTAGACAAGAAATTGTACCTTCAAATCCATATGATTCTGCAGTGTTGGTCCTCAATCATGCCCCATTCCCCAAAGGTGAGGAAAATGAACCAGAAGAAGTATCTATTACAGAGGGTGAGGCAGAGTAGGTGTTAAATGAAGATGAGATCTCCCAATTGTTTAATGAGGAAAATGAGAATGATAATGGTCCTTTAGATGAGGATGAAGTTAGTGTTGAATAAGTTCAGATGTTTCAACAACCAGCAAACAAATATGATTTAAGAAATAGGCCTAACAGGGGTCCACAGGCTGGAGGTCCTTTCACCACTTCCACCCCTCCTAACAATTTCAATACTCCACCAAATCCACAAGCTAGTAATAATCCACCTTATCCTCATGTGCCAACACAGTACCTGTCGAAGGGAAACAATGCTAAAATAACCAAGGATAAGTAGGCCAGTGGCTATAAAGAGGACCATACTAATTTGAATATGGAGCAGTTTGGCGAATATGTGACTGAAGAGTTCAAGAAAATAAAGGTAAGTCTTTCTGCCTTTGAATTATTAAGAGTTTTTGCTATTAGAAATGTGGTTCTTGGATCATTCTATTCAAATATGACATCACAAGGGGTAGCCACCAATGAGGCTATTACTAGATCTTCCAATTCCCAAACACCTAGAAGTCAGGTCCCACCTGTAGACAAAAGGGGAGATAAGGATAAGGGTCAAGTTGCACAAGCTGATACTCATCTGAATTTATTTCAAGGAAAAATGGAAACTCCTCCTTTCTTAATCTTTGTTCGTATTTTTGGAAAGAATTTGCATAATTGTCTTCTAGATTCAGGAGCCTCTACAAATGTTATGCCTTTTTCTATTTACAAAGCATTGGGTATTACTCCTATAGCCTCTCAAAAGAAGGTTACTTAGTTGGACAAGACAAAAGTGAGTATAGTTGGAGAATTGAATATGATCCCTACACAACTTGCATTAGATCCTAGGGTGTAGCAAGTGATCAATATTCAAGTTGCTGACATTCCTGATATGTATGGTTTGATCCTAGGTAAGGACTTCACTAAAGATTTGAATGGATACACAGCTATGGACCATTCTCATATGTGGTTACCATGGAAAGGAGTTCCAAATCATATTAGAATTGAAAGGGTACCCCGAATGAAGTATGTGATCATAGAGTATTAGAATATCTCAAATGAGGTATTGGTGTCTGAGGTTAGCATGGGGAACTATGTGTTGGTTGCACCAGTTGTAGAGGATGAAGAAGTTTTTATGCTGTAGGATTCTTCAGATGAACACATTCCAAAGAGCAGTAGTCCTGAGACATTGATTAGACAAGAGGATGAAATAAGTGACCATGAGGACAGGCATCTTGGTTTATTGGATAACTTTCAGGAGTTTATCCAGAAGTGTATGGAAGATCAGGTACAACTGAAATGAAGCATGACGTTTGAAAAATTATTGCTCCCAAATTGGTGTAGAGTACATGATGCCCCTCATTCTGAGTTGGAATGTGACTTGTGTCAGACTGTTGTTCAACAGATACAAGAGTGTATTAATCTAGTCTCACCTATTGGACTTAATGTGTAGGAAGAATTGAACAATGATAAAGATAAAAACCTAGTGCTTCTTGAAAAACTCCCTATTCTCAACAAAGAACAAGAAAAATTAAAGCCAAAAGAATCTGATGGTTTTTGGACATTAAGATTTGATGGATCTAAATCAAAAATGGTGCTGGTGCAGGATTTGAATTGATTAGTCCCAAAGGTAAGAATTATTTTTTTGCTCATAGGCTCCAGTTCCAATGCACTAATAATGTTGCTGAATATGAAGCTTTGATCCATGGCTTGTTAATGGCATCAAGGAAGAAATTCAAGATATTACAAGTATTCAAAGATTCAGAGTTAGTAATCAAACAAGTAAGAAAACAGTATTCATGTCGTGACAGAAAAATGACCAATTACAGGCATAAAGTGTGGGATCTCATCGAGGGATTCGATGCTTTTAATATTCACTTAATCCCTCGAAACAAAAATCAAGTTGTTGATTCTCTAGCACAAGTTTCTAGCACCTTACAACCTCTATCACTTTTAGGATTGAAGAAATTTACAGTTGAGTTCATTCCAGTGCCTTCAGTGCCTGACAACGTTACTAATTTCCAGTTATTTGAAGATGATAAGCATATTATGGACTTCATTGCAAGCTATGATGTGTTTGCTTCTCAAGTTATTGATGAGATGGACCCTTAGGAAGTAGAAATTGACTTTGGGGGAATCATTAATCTAAAGACTAATACCATTCCAAGAGGTATGGTACAACTTGAACGAATTTTTGATTTAGATAAGATAAGAGATCAAGAACAACAGACTAAAAGAGAGTCTATCAGCAACGAGTGTGAAACATATAATATGGGGACATCAAAAGACACAAAGAATGTTTTTATGGGAAAGGTATGTACTCCAGAAGAAAGAAAGGGAATTATTGATACCTTACATACATATCATGATGTAATAGCTTGGATTTATGAAGATTTGAAAATAATTGATACTTCAATCATCACACACACCATCCCTTTGAGGTCAGATGTGAAACCATTCAGGCAGAGACAAAGGCCAATCAATGCTTTGTTAGAACCAATTATTTAGAAGGAGGTGCAAAAACTGCTTTCGGCACGCATTATATTTCCGGTAAGACATTCTACTTGGGTGGTGAATTTGGTTCTAGTAAGGAAGAAGAATGGAGAAATTAGATTATGTGTATATTTTAGGAATTTGAATAGAGCATCAGAAAAGGATAATTATCTAGTTCCTTAATTGGATGAGGTGTTTCAGATTGTTAATGGATCCCAAATGATGTCCTTTTTGGATGGATATTTTGGATACAACCAAGTTATGGTGCAGTATGAGGATAGGAACAAGACTTCCTTCACTACTAAATGGGGAACTTTTGCATACAGAAGGATGCCATTCAGATTGATCAATGTTGGAGCTACATTCCAGAGAGCTATGGACATTGCTTTTAAGGATATAAGTGGTAAGTGCATCATTATTTATATGGATGACTTGACTATTTTTTCCAAGAAAAGAGGTGACCACATAACATATTTATGCAAGGTGTTTCAAAGATGTAGAGAATTTGGCATCTCACTTAATCCAAGAAAGTGCATTTTTGGAGTTACAGAAGGAAATTTTTTAGGACACATCATTTCAAAACAAGGTATTGCTATCAATCCTAAGAGAATATAGTCTATCTTGAAGATTCAGCCTCTTGCAAGTAGGAAAGAGATGAAGTCATTTTTTGGTAAGATTAACTTTGTTAGGAAGTTTATCACTGGATTTGCAGAGATAGTCAAGCCATTGAATGCTATGTTAAAACAAGAAGAAAAAATATAATGGAATGAAAAATCTAAGGAAGCATTTGCAGAGATAAAAAAATCCATTGCTGAGGCTCCTGTATTGGTGAGTTAGGAGTACACTAAGCCTTTTTACATATATTCATTCATTTTTGATCACTCCTATGCTGCAATGTTAACGCAAAATTTTGATCAAGGGGAGGAACATCCTATAGTCTTCATGAGTACTCCCTTAAAATATGTAGAATTAAGATATCACAATGTAGAAAAATAGGCCTACGCTTTGGTCTGAGTGGTGAAGAAGTTCAAGCATTATATCCTAAGGAATAATTTTTTTGCGATAGTGCCTGATCCTGGAGTGAAGCTGTTATTAATGCAGAATGAGTTAGGTGAACGAAGGGCCAAGTGGGTCACCATGTTGCAGGAATATGATATGGAAATCCAGCCCATGAAATTATTAAGAGGACAAGGGCTTACAAAGACAGTGGCTGAGACTGGTCCTGATCTAATAGCTCAACATTATTACCTTCAAGAGGTATCTCTAGGAAACTGGTATGACGAAATCATTTTCTATTTGTTGAATCAACAGTGTCCTGATCACCTTAATATAGTTCATAGGTGAGCCTTACGCTTGAAGAGTGGAATTTTTATGATGAAATGGGCTATCTTGTACAAAAGAAATTATGAGGGTATATACTTCAGGTGTCTGGGAAAAGAAGAAGTTGTCCAAGTGATGACCGAATTTCATGAGAAATATGGCACAGGCCATGGTTCTACATCATCTACTGCACATCAAATCTTGAGGGCAGACTATTACTAGCCTACTTTTTTCAAAGATGCACACCGACATGTGAGAACTTTTCACATATGTCAGACTATAACAAGTAAAGAAAAACATGCAACTCTTCCACACTAGCCAGTCATAGAGGTAAAACCATTTGCTCAGTGGGGCATGGACTTCATAGGTCCAATTAATCCTTCATATTATGTAGGCCACATGTATATTCTTACCATAATTGATTATTTTACTAGATGGACAAAGGCTCTTGCTTCTAAATAGTGTACTTTAGAAGTGGTAATCAATTTTCTTAAATCTAGAATTATAAATCGTTTTGGTTGTCCACTGTCTTTGGTCTCTGATAACGGACCTACATTTGCATCATTGAAAATTTCTAATTGGGCATATGATCAATGGATTGTTATTAATTTTTTATCCAATTATTATCCTCAGGGTAATGGTTTAGCTGAGTCTTCTAATAAAAACCTATTGATAGTTATCTGTAAGTTGTTAGAATGAAATCCCAAGGATTGGCACACCCAACTCCAATTTGCTTTGTGGGCTGACCAAACTAAGCAGAAGGCATCCATAGGAACCTCTCCTTATCACCTAGTGTATGGTTTGGAACCTGTGTTTCCTATTCAGTTGAAAATCCCTCCCCTACAATTTATTAATGAGTACTATAATGAAGAAGATAAACGTGAAGCTCGTTTGGCTGAATTGTTGCACTTGGAAGAGAAAAGGGATGAAGCCCTAGAAAATTTTGCTAAACATCAGGGTGTAGTGAAAAGATGGTTTGATAGGAGAGCTAAGGTAAAGGCCTTTAGGATTTCTGACTTAGTTCTCTATTGGGATAAATCCCATGATCGTAAGGGAGAGCATGGTAAATTTGATAAACTTTGGCTTGGTCCTTACCAGATTTCAGAAATTCTGGGAGATAATGCTTTTCATTTGAAAAACCTCACTGGTGAGGATATCTCACTGCCTATTAATGGGCAGTATTTGAAGCATTATTTTCAACCTTGAACTATTTTGTAGTTCATTTTGTACATAGTTAGAATAGGTTTGCTTTCTTGTTGTTGGTTTTGCTTTGGTAGTTTCAGTTTGTTTCGCTTTTCCTTTTTCTATTTCTTTTTGGGTTCCTTATTTCTTTGGGGTTGTTGCATCTGTGTAACAGGATATTTGCTTGGGATTGCTCTGGAAATTTCTTTTATAAACTCTAATCAGTTTCTCAAAGTCAGGTGGTGGAATTCTTTTATCTGATATCCCTTGTACTTGGAATTAGAGTCACTTGTTTTGGATACACTTTGGAATATATTTGGGTCCCACATTTTCACACTAAATTAAAATAATTGGAGTTGCATAGGGTCTCTGAGTGGTTTGACCTAGTGAAAAATCTTATGTTTTGCTTCAGTGCCACTGTGTTCCTCATCCCTAAGTGTGAGTTTCATTACTTGCAAAGGAGAAGGTGAAAGTTCTATAAAATAAAAATAAAAAGGGAAAATTTTGAAAATTAAAATGGGCTTCACCTTATCAGGAGTATCCTAGTATCTCTACAGGGGCTATAGATGCTTGACTGGTAGTAGAGCTATGCTTGGGAGGGTCACAACGATAACCTCATCGAGGCTATGAATGCTCGAATGGCAGCGAGGCTCTATCCGGGTTGCTTTTAAAGTTTGATTTTTTTTTATGTAGCCTTGTTCATATTTTCTCTCGTTCCCATTGCACTTATAGATAGGAATCAATGCATAATACACACACTTGGACCCTGGTATAGGAAAAGGTCTTCTTGCTTGTGGTTTCTGAAACTTCGTTCATAGAAGTCTTGATGAAAGGGTTGAAACCAAAGATTCTAAGTTCGTGAATCTAGTTTATCCTTGAAATGCTCTGGAGCATTTTCCCAGCAGAGTCGCCATTTGTTGTGTAGTTTTTGCACACACGCCCCACTAAAAGTCGAGACCCTCTTTTTTTGCTTTTTGGTGTTTTGGCCCTTCTTTTCTAGGGGTTTTTGCTTTCTTGGGTTTGTACTTTAATATCCATTTTTCTAATTGAAGTGGCACACTTTTGAGTTTTATTGAAAATCTTAAGCTTTGAACAAGTCTCATAGTTTTCACTACTTTCGGGAAAATCCGCCTAGGCTGGATTCTCTCAGTTTCTTTTCGATGTCTGAAGTTGCTGACTTTTGCCTTATTTTTGGGAAAATCCGTATGGTCCGGATTTCCCCAAAGTTTGTCATCATGTCAAATCCCCGGGTTTTTGTGGTCATGGTTGTCTTCTCGACCGCATTAATGGCATTTGTGTGGAGGTTTTGGGGCTTTGATATATTGGATTTTGGGAAGTAATTGATCATTTGAGGTTGTTCATTTGCTATCATTTGAGCTTGAGTCTCGGAGCTTTGGTGTTTTGTTGGATTGCAGATTTCGACTATTGCATTTGAATTGTGGATTCTTTCTTGTTCGTGTTTGACGGTTATCTGTTGGCATCACCAGTTCTGGCCTTTTCGCTCCCATGGTATGTAAATGTGCCCTTTTCTTTGTTTGATTTCGATTGCTTTGCTTTGTTTGCTTTGGAGTCCTTCATGGTTTCCTGGTTTCCTTGGATGTGACCGTCTTGTTTGGGAATTTTGGGGTTTTCCATTGGTGTACCAATCTGTGTGGTTGATTGAACATTTACTTTTGGTCTAATATTGCCTCTTGTTTGGGCGTTTGCTTGTATTGGGTTTTTTAAAATTCCCCATTCTGGTGTGTAAGAAAGTTGTGCCTGGTTCTATGTATTTTCATGACTGAAATACTGGGGTACTTGACCTAGGGCATGGCCATTCCTCCTCGAATTTTTGTGGGGAGTGTTCTTGGTTTGTATTTGATCTGATGGAGGTTTAGTTTAGCTTAAATTCGGAGTTCCTACTTGAGATCTAGAGTAATCTAAATCGTTTTGGTGAAAGTTTGGAAGATAGGGACGAGTTCGAGTTTTCGAGGTCTTCGCAGAATTCTGCTTCCCTCAGATTTCCCCAGTTCTCCCTTTTCTTTCTCTTTTATCAATTTTTCCCGGATTCGGTCTATCTCGCCAAAATTCGCTTCCTTCGGATTTTCCTGAAATTCGCAGTTGGGTCGTTTTCCCGATTTCATGCTTTGATGTTGATATCTCCCATTTTTTCCAAAATCCGTTCCCTCTAGATTTTCCCAAATGTTCTGTGTCTCCTCCTTGTTCCCGGGTTACTTGTAACTGATGTTGTTTTTGCCAAAATCCGTCTTTGGCGGATTCTTCCGATTTTTCTAGGAAAATGTTACATTTAATGTTAAAGGAGAATCTATTTATTGATGATCTATTTGATAGATGAAATGAACTTATGCTAAGTGTTTCTAATAATATTCCTTTGTTAATTGATGGATTTGAATGATGTTTGGGATTTTGCATGCTTGGTTTGCTGGAATCCGCCTGGTCCAAATTTTCCCGAAAGTCCTCATCAGGGTGGAATCTGTGAGGGGAGTTAAATCCCAAACTCTAATTTCTTGCACTTGTTGATTCATGTGGATCTAATTTTGGTCATCTTCATGTGTTTGTAGGTAGGATCAGGACAAGTTGTTGCTAATCGAGGTAAAGGGAAGGCATCAGACCCAATTACAGAGAAGGTAAAATTAGACATAAAGAGCAGGATCCCTAAGAGAAAACTGACCTCAATCTGGTCAGGAATTACAGACACAAATGTGGGCATGTGGGACTATGAGGAATTCAAGGCTGAGATGTCAGCACCGATCCCTCCTTTGCTGGCTAGGAGAATGGCAAATTCAAGATTCGCTGATGTGGCTAGTTTCCCCTCCTCAATACAATGTTATGAATTGGTGCTTGAATGTGCCATAAATTATGATAGGGGAACATAGAGGATAATCGGTCCCCAAGGGAGGATTCTTGTTGGTTTTTGTCCTGTGGCCATTACCTCAACCTTCAACATATCTGATAGGTTTCATGCGGTGGGTTTTGATATTGATGGTGCCAGGAAATATTATGAAGAAAATATTGTCGTCTTAATAGGTGATCAACTCTTGGCTAGAGAAGCCTAAATCCCATTTCTCCAAATTTCCTAAGCAACTATTCAGGCTTAAGTTCAAGAGGGAGTACTACAATGTCATCACTCTTCTCAGCAGGTTGGTGGGATTAAAGAGTGCAGGTGTGTTTGAAACTTGGATGTTTAATGTGATTGCTAGGATGGAGCAAGGAATTGACTATCACTGGGCAGGGGCCATCAGTGTTGTGATTCATGAAAAATTATGTAATGTCTTGTAAACCAAGACCTTTACCATGACCTCTTACCTAGTGTATTCATTGGTGAGACTTCACCCATACAAGGGGTTAAGCACTAGGGGTATCTTTGGGCAGGATGCCATTTATGAGGTATATCCACAGTTGCACCTGACTAGTGGGAGTTACAGGAGATCCAATGATGCATTCACAATGTATGTCACTAGATTGCTCCAAGGTGTGAAGCATATGAGAATCTCAGATAAGGCTAAAGAATTAATAAGAAGATATGGGGCATGGTTTATCTAGTTCCCAACTTTCTCCTATATCAGAATTGATGTTTTCCAAAGGGGTCCCTACAGACTCCCTAGGTATCCGACTGATCATGTCATATTACTAGAAGTCACTAGATAGATTTGTGACTTTGACAATGTTGTGAAGGGAGAGATGCACAAAACAGGTTTTGGGAATGACTTTCCCTTGAAGATAGGAATGGGTGAGGTTTGTGCTTCCATTTAGTCTGCTCATGATTCTTAGGAGGAGATGAGTACTTTTGGTTTCTCCTTCCATTCTAAGAGGGAAAGGTTTGACATCATTGGCAAAGCTCAGAAGAAGGCCAGTAGGGAATATAGCCATAAGGCTAATATTGAGGATTACTGGATTAATCTTGCCGATGAGTTTGAGGTAAGAAAAAATAAATTCTCTAGGTTGCCAGTGGATTTGGTAAGGCTGTACAATGTGAAGGCCATCCCTGACCAGGTGGAAGAGGACAAAAACTTAATCCAAGGCCATGTTTATGAGGTAGTAAATGATAAACCGGTGGGAGAAGTTGACTAGTTGGAGGAAGAGAAGACTGAATTGGACCAAGTCATGACCCTAGTGATCAAATATACCAAGATGTGGTTGAAGCACAAAATATTGGAGCTGGAGAGCGAAGGTGTTCCATGCACCTATGATTTGATGGGAGACTTAGAGTCTCATTCTGCTTCCGAGGGTTCACTTGAACCTGATCCAAAAGGCAAAGAGAAGGTGGATTCTCCTTTCAGAATCCAAGTAAGGGAGGTTCAAGCTGAGAAGGCTGTAGAGGTAGGAAAACAGAGGAAGCCGGTTGCCAAGAAAAGAAGATATGCCTTTAAGAAGTAAGTTGAAAAGAATAAGAAAGAAGAGGAAGAGGTTGAAAGTGCTTCACCATTAATAAAGAGAAGAAGAATCACAAAACTATCACAAAGGGTGGAGGAAGCTCCTAAAGTTGACAAGGAAATTGAGCCACCAGTGGTAGAGGTGGAAAGCTCAAGGGAAGAGAAATAGGTTTACATGAGGAGATCAAGGACTCCTTCTCCAAGGGATACAACAGTAAAGGAGAATGTTTCGGTGAGTATTCCTGTTGTTGAGCAAGTGAATGTCTCTATTCCTCAGGATACTAGTAACACACAAGAGGAACTAAAAAGGGATGAAGATCCCAAGGATTTGGGTGAAGAAGAGTTTTAGGAAGGAGATCTCTATAATGTAGAGGTAGAGCTGGATAAGGTAATACAGTCTCCCTTGGTGTCACATGCAGGATCACTTGCGAGGGAGCAAATGAACAAGTCTCCTCAAGAGGAGGAAGAAATACTAGCTAGGCCCCCATCACCAGTATAGTTGGTTATGGAGGAGCAAGTAAAGGAGATGGAGAATCCCATCATGGAAACTCCTAAAAGTCCATGTGTTGAAAAAGATGCAACTAGTGCTCAACAGAAACAAGAAAAGGATAGGAAAAATACAGTGCCTATTGGGTCTACTATTCCAGATTGGCTTGATAAGAGGTTGAAGAGAAAAATGGTGATAGTGGAGGATGCTCCTCTTGATTAGGAAGCCCTTATGGAAAATGTGGAAAAGGGAAAAACTAAGAAGAAAGCTAGGGTTGTGTCTAGAATTGAAAGAGATGGGTCAGGCAACAGAGTGGCTCACATTGCTACCCCTGCTCCAAATAGAGATAGAGACAATGTGACTGCCCAGGACTATAATGTGAAAACTATTGACTTGGGGCATGCTAATATGGAGCAGGACATTAAAGAATATGAAGGCTCCAGTGCAGTGATCGTAGGTAGGTTGAAGAAGGTTGTGCAAATGAGGCAGGAGTTAGAGAGGGAGAATGAGAAACTGAGGAAGTATTTGCAAGAATTGATGAAACCCTTGCAAACTATTGGCTCTTCCTCCTCTGCTGCAAATTTCTTACCCCAAGAGACAATCTTCGAGCTAGAAAAGATGAAAGGAACCACACATGCTGCAGTTGCTTGGTTGTAGGGTGTCCAAACCAAGGGAGATGATGCTATTAAGAGCATTTTGTCAACTAGAGGGGATGCAATGAGATTGGTGGATTGGTTGAAGGTTGTATTGGCACAAGATAAGGAGGATATTGATCTCCTATTGTAGAAAACCACAACTAGCATGGGATTTACTGAGGACAAATTGGTAAAGTGTAGGATTATTCCCTTTCCAAGAGATTTTGAACCTTGGGAATGGTTTGAAATCCTACAAATGAGGCAGAAAGCCTTGAAAAAGATCCATAAATAGGTGAGACAAATTGATGATACATTGGCTAGTATCCATGACAAATGCATTTCATTCTTTGAGGTCATGACTGGAAGAAAGAAGTTTTCTCTGAAGCATCTCAATTTTGGAGAAGCTTAGGAAATGGTGGAGAGATGTTTATTCTCCAATTAGGAAATCATGAAAGACCAGGAGGTAAATGAAGTGAAGCAATTCAAAATCAACAGAGCAAAGAAGAATTTCTACATACCATGATAGTAAAATGGATGGAACTAGTGATGCCAACAGACAATCATGAAACTCGAGCAGGATATAGTCCACACACATGAAATTCTAATGTACAATCAAAACGGCCCCGAAAATCACAATCCAGCAAGGCACCGAAAGCTCCAAGACTCAAGCTCATATGATAGCAAATGCACAAACTCAAATGATCAAACACTTCTCAAAATGCAATGTATCAAAGCCCCAAAACACCCACACAAACACCATTAATGCGGTCGAAAAGATAGCCACGACCACAAAACCCGAGGATTCGACACGAAAAAGAACTTCGGGGAAATCCGGACCATGCATATTTTCTCAAAAATAGGGCCAAAAGGCAACAACCTCGGGACATCGGAGAAAACCAGGAGAATCCAGCCTGGGCAGATTTTTCCGAAAGCAGTGAAAACTCCGGAATAAAATCAAAACTCAAGATTTTCAATAATATTCATAAGTGTGCAACCTTAATTGGAAAAATAGACATTAAAGCACGAACCCCAGGAATCGAAAAACCCTAGAAAAGAAGGGCCAAAACGCCAAAATCGAAAAAAGAGGGTCCCCACTTTCAGTGGGGCGTGTGTACCAAAAAATGCACAACAATTCCCAATGATGATGTTCATTGTAGGAAAGATGTATTTGTAGAACATTTTATCAAATTTTTGACTAAATATAACTATTTGATAGGTCATTGATACAAATACTAGTTGACATGTTTACTCACGATCAAGACTTAAGATCTCTACACTTAAAGTTTGTACCTTATTGATTGTCATACATGTTTCCATTTGTGTTGCCAATGGTCGAAGGTGGTGATCCATTTATTTTATTGTGAGTGAAAGTGAAATGGGATGGGGAATTCTATTTTCCAAATATTTCAATGTTTTTGATGTTTTAAAATAATTTGAGGTTGTTTTTAAACTTTTGAGATTATATGAATGTTTGAGTTTTAAAGTTATTTGAGGTTGTTTTAGTTTTATGAAAGATATTTGATGTTGTTTTTTATTTTTAAGTTTCCCAAAGGTTTTTTTATGTTTTCCAAGGTTATATCAAGAACATGATCTAAGGGGGAATAACCTAATGCCTTTGGGGCTCATCGGTGATGGCCTTGCCTACATAAGTGCATGGATAACATAATTCAACTAACCCTTGACTAGTGACCGTATATTGATAATATATAAACATTGATGAATTGTTAGTTTATTATCACAGACCGTTAAAGGACTAACCTAAGCCTTGAGGGTGCATTGATGATGGCCTTGCCTATGTATACATGTAGAGGCAACACAATTCGACAAGTATTTTTGATTTTTCAATATTTCAATGTTTTGGGATTTTTGAGGTGATTTGGATGTTTTTGTGATATTTAAGATGTTTTTGATATTTTGATGATGTTTCAAATATTTTTGGTATTTTGAAATTTACAAATGTTTTGATTTTTTTGATATTTTGAAGATTTTGCAAATATTTTTAGGAATTTTTAGAATAACCTTAAGGGAGTATACATAACCTGATCCGATGGAAAGATAGGAATATGCCCCCAATGTGATGTGATAGGCTACCTTGATATAGGTAGTAAAAATTGACATAAGGAGTATCCCAAGTAGTACTAAATGGGAATAGATACTTTCTTAACACCAAGCTATGGTACAAACATAAATGGATGAAGGAATAAATAGGATAAATAGGATGGAAGATGAATGTGATGGATGGAGGATGTAGGACAAGCCAAAGAGCCAATGGTAGATGGGAGATGGTGTTTATTTACTCAAGGTGTCTAAAATAAGCTCTTGAACCATAGATTTTTGTGACAATGAAATGACCTAACCAATTCAACTCAAATTTACCCTTGCTTTCTTTATCTAGTATAATTTTTCAGATTCTTTTTCAAGACAAGGTCTCCTACCTAGAAGCATTAAAATTTGATCTTTTTATTATAGCTTCTCTTGAGTCTATTTTCATAGGCCTATAGGTGATTCAATGCTTCAAGGTGATGTTCATCCAATAACTCTAGCTCATTCAACCTAGATACTTTATACTCTTCATTAATGATGAGATGTTGGAGTGAAAATCTTAGAGATGGGAGCTCGACCTCAATAGGTAGGATGACTTTAGTTCCATAGACCAAGTAATAAGGTGTTGCACCTATGGGTGTGTGGATACTATCTCAATAAGCCCACAAGGTGGGGTTCAATTGTAAGTTCCAATCATGACTAGCTTCATTGACTGTCTTCTTCAAGATCTTAATAATGGTCTTGTTAGAAGCCTCAACTTGACCATTTCCTTGGGGATAGTACGAGGTGGAGAAAAAATGTTGGATATTAAAATTTTTATATAGCTCTCAGACATCGTGGTTCTTAAAAGGTGTTCCATCATTTGTGATAAGGGTTCGAGGAACGCCATAATGGAAAATGAGGTAATTTAGGATAAACTTGGATATCTACTTTCTCATTATATAGGTCACTGGTATTGCTTCAATCCACTTTGTAAAGTACTTAGTGGCTATAATGATAAACTTATGACCATTGGAAGAGGTGGGGGCAATTTTTACTACGAGGTTGAGTCCCCATTATGAAAAAGGCCAAGGTATAGTGATAGGCCTGAGCTCTTGAGTCAATGGATGAATGAGATCTCCATGTTGTTGACATTTGAGATATTTCTTGAAAATCTAAATTGCTTCTTGTTCCATAGTGGGCCAATAGTATACTTTCCTCGATAATTTCCTGGCCAAGGTTGCACCACTCAAATGTGAGCCACAAATTCATTCATGCACTTATTTTAAAGAATTCAAAGCTTCCTCTTGGTTAAAACATCATAGTAACATTCCTTCAAGACTTCACCAATAAAGGGTATTTCCTAAAAGGATAAACCAGGATGCTCTTCTAATAAAGGTCTTTCTCAAGTTAGAGGCAAGATCATATAGGAGGATACAATTATGAAGGTAAGTGAATATTCCATGATACCACGGGGAACCGGGACCAACAATTTCACACACAAATTTATATTTTAGTATCTTGAAATCTGTTACAAGAAGCTTCTCAATGAGAAACTCACATTTCAAACTTGTTATGAGGCATGTCTAGTAAGGATCCAATGGTATCCATGGCATCTACTACTTAGTTGCTGAATATAGGTATTTGATCAAATTTTATGTCAATGAAATAGTCCTTGAAACTGTCAACCATCCTCTTCTAGGGCATCAGTTTGTCATCCTTCGTCTGATAGTTTTCATTGACCTAGTTGATGATTAGCAGAGAATATCTAGAGAATTTTAGCTCTTGATATTCCATTGCACTACAATTCTTAATCCTATGATAAGGGCCTCATACTCAACTATTTTATTCATACATGAAAAAGCTAACCTATATGATTTGGGGATGCAATCACCTTGTGGGGTGATAAATAAAATTTTTGCTTCAAACCCATGCTATGTGTTAGAACCATAAAAATACAGCTTACATTGATCTACCATGCTAAGGATGAACACTAATTCAATAGGAAACTCTGATACCAAAGGATTATTTGCATAGATGGGTGATTCTTCTAGTTGATTATTAATGACTTGTCCCTAGATGGACTTTCGATCAACATATTTTATGTCAAACTCTATGAGGACCATTACCCATTTTTCCATATGATATGTGAAAGTAGATTATGACAATAAGTACTTGAGTGGACCTGACTTGAAGATGAGTTTAACTTGATTGTAGAGCATGTAGTACCTAAGCTTTTTGAATTGATGAATAATTTAGCTCATATTCTACCAAGGTTTTTCTGATGTAATATATATCTCTCTCCTTTCTTGTTTCATCATATTGAGCCAAAATATCCCCTAAGGCTACTAAGGTAGCTGATATATAAGGTATCAAATCCTTTCCTACTATTAGTGGCATCAAGATAGGTGGTTTTGCTAGATAATCCTTGAGTTGTTGAAATTCCTACTCATAGTTTTGATCCCACTTGTAGGCCACACCCTTTTGAAGAAAATGAGTAATTGGGTGGCACTTATCTACTAGTTGTGCTATGAAACTTCTAATAGATTGTAATTTCCCTTATATTCTTCAAAGTTTATTAATTGTTTGTGTTGGTTTCATAGCCATGATTGTCTTGACCTTTGTGATATAATATATCCCAAAAAATTGCATGTAGTAACAGAAAATATGTACTTCTTAGTGTTCAACTATATTTGATACTTTTCAAGTCTATTAAAGATTTATGCTAACCCATCCAAATTTTCTTTCCTCATTATAGACAACCAAAATATCATCCAAATAGTCCTCTAGGGTCTTATGGATCACGTCATGAGAAATAAAGGTCATGGCCCTCTGATATGTCACTCCAACATTCTTAAGACCAAAAGGCACTATATTCCAATAATATGTTCCCTATGGGCACGTGAATGCTATTTTATGTTGATCTTCCTTATCTATCATTATCTGATTATATCTTGAGAATCCATCCATGAGAAAAAAAAATTGTGCCTAGTTGTCAAAGTCCACAATGATTAATATGTTTGGTAGGGGAAAGACATCCTTGGGGAATGCTTTATTCAGTCTCTAAATTTTGTGCATATCCTGATGCCCCTAGTGGGTTTGGAAAGTAGAAAAAGGTTGGAAACCCACTCACAATAGTTCATCGGTCTAATGAACCCTACTAAAAGAATCTTTTGAAAATCTACCTTTAGCAACAATGTTATATGTAGATGCATTTTTCTCAACTTCTACTTTACTATCTTTTCTTGAGGGTGATCTATAAGATGATAAAATACCAATGATTTTTTGATCCCTAGCATGTCTACATAGGACCAAGTAGAGTTTATCTTGCGCTCTCTTGGGAATGTTTCCAAGTTTTTATATTCTTAATCATCTAGGGAAGAAGCATAGAATATGACATGCCGTGTTTCCTCCATTCCCATATTGATTGGATTACGTGCCTCTATCAATAATGTTGACTTTTCTTGTTCTATTACAATACTAAAAAGATTGAATCCCTCATTTTTGGGCACCTCAAAGAGGTTTTCACTCTCGAATACGTCCTTTATTTTGACTATTTTGTGTTTAAAAAGTGCCATAGTGTGGTTTACACTTGTCGATCGAGTTATGATTTTCATATTTGCAATTTTGTGAATAAGGGATTCAATTGTCTCACCATAGTATGCTTGGGTATCCAACTAAATTTTAAATCCTACTTTATCATCTCCAAATGGTATGTAGTCTTGAAGCCCCATAAATTCAGAAATAGCTTCATCATTTTTGAAGGAATCAAGAATAGGTGGTCCTCGCTGGTCCCAATTTGTGAGTTGAGGATAAAAAAGTGTCACTTTGGTAATTTGGATAGAAGACTGAAAGGGTATGGTGATTATCATGAAAATGAAGGTATCCTCAAATAAATTTTTAACATCAAAGGGAAGTCATCAATGTCATCATTATGTGATGTGTTTAACCAAGAGGATGATTCAACTTCCTTAATAGAAGCACCCTTGCCAAGAATGGTCACTTTGTTCATGGTGAATCCAAGACCAATTTTTTTAGGAAATTTGTCATTAGCAAGAGGTTCTTGCAAGCCATGATGGTTTAGACCAATATTCTCATTCTATTTATATCCCAAACCTTTCATTAGTTGAAGCCCTTTATTGTTTTCATCCATGGGAAGTGGAGGTAATTCTTTATTATCTTGATATAACCACTCGGATGTAGTATCCTCACTAATGAGTTCCATATTTAGGTCTCCCCACTTTGTGAAAATAGTCAGTGCTATCTTGATTGCCTTTATCACTTTGTTAATATGTTGATTTTTTCCATAGGATCTAGGAGAAAGAGGAAGCTCTCCCACAAAAAAGAGTCTTTTAGGTTATAATCTCCACAACCATTGTCCTTGATAATTTCATTGATCTCTGTAATATTTTTCAATTTCGATGCCTTAGACTCAAATATGGATGGTAGGGTATATGGGTCTACATAGGAAGAGGATATCAGAATGGCATCATTCTTAGGAACTTGTTGCACGTTATAATACTTCTCCTCTATGTTTTTGCAATAGAAAAAAAGATCAAGATCACCATGAATGGTTATTTATCTGTTCTCATACAAAAATTTGATACACTGGTGATAGGTCAAGGATATAGCTTGCATGGCATGAATCCATGGTCATCCAAAAAGTATGTTGTAAGGTAGATCAAGATCAAGGACTTGGAAAGTTTTTTCTGCAATAGTTGGTTCTACTTGGATGGGTATCTTTATAGTTCCTTCCAAACTCCATTCATTATCATCATAAGATCATTTAGTGACACCTTTTTCTTTCTTAATTACATCTTCAAAGTATCTTAGGTTCTTTACCAATTGAAGGGCACAAATATTTAGGCCAACACCTTCATCTACCAAGACTCTTTTGACCTTATTCTTATAGATGTAGACCTCAAGATGTAAAGCATGGTTGTGAGATGGTTGATGTGGGAGGTCATTCTCAAAAAAAGTGAGTTGACAAGTGGATGCAATGTATCCCACCATAGCTTGGAATTGATTAGTATCAATGGAATTGGGTACGAATGATGATGAAAGGTATTTCTCTAAGATATCCTTATGTGTGGGGGATATTTTCAAGAGTTCCAAGATGGAAATATGAGTAGTGGTTTTCTTTAGCTGATCCAAGAGACTATAATATATGGTATTTATCTTTGATATGGTTCTACATTGTGATAAGGCTCCTTGGATAGTTACCTTCCCTCATCGTGTGGTGACTCCACACTTAGAAACATAGCCTTTTATTGTAATGACGGATATGTGTTGATCATATGCTCCTATAACATTTTTGTACACATGAGTGACTTGATGGTAACCTTTTCCCTTTCAATTATCATTTCATTTGTTATGTATTATGCATCAGGGTCTTGTATATACCAAGGTATTGGTTCCCAAGTTGTTGGTCAATACTCACCTCTTTGTTATCGAGAAGGTTTTGTATCATATTCTTTAGTCTCATGAAATTTGGTGTCTTATGTCCCTTAGTTTTGTGAAATTCGCAATGATAATCATCTTTGTACCATGGAGGTTTGAATTGAGGTTCTTGATAGTTTTTGAAATCTGGGAGCATTATGAGATTTGACTAAATCAACTTTTATAATATCATTTCGATAGGCTCCCCCAAGGGTGTATATTTATGTCATTATGGGTAATTGTTTTTCCTAGGTGGTCGTCCTCTTAGACGGTTGGTATTGTTGATAGCTTGTTGATTGTTTGGTGGTTGTGTGTTTTATTGTTGTTTATTCAATTTTGGTGGAGCACTTATCACAACCTTCACATCAATGACACCATCATTAGTAAAATTATTATTTTTGGCCCATATACAAGGTTTTTCACTAGAACTAGATGATGGACTATTGTCTTTGTATATTAGTGTTGCTCCTTTTATGATGAGGGCTCTTTCAATGTTAATTCCCTTGGATATTAGTTCTTGATATGTCAACACACATTTCATCCTTAATTGGGAAGCTAGATCAATTTCCATATTTCTAGCAACGATTTCTACTTATTGCTTCTCTAGTATTTCCAATTTACATTTTCTTGCTCTATGTATCCGTCATTGTAAAAATGATGTAAATTCTTCTCCCTTATTTTTTTTAAGGGTATAAATCTTCTCCAAACTCACATATTTATCACGATTGTAGGAGAAATGCGCTACAAACTAGTCTATTATCTCTTGGAATGTCTTGATTCCTAAACGTAGGTGTGAAAACAATTCTATAGCTTTGCCTCCAAAAATTCTTGGGAATAGATGGCTCAAGTATGAATTGGTGTATGCTACTTCCATACATGCCACACAAAATTCTCTAATCCTCTCCTATGGATTACCACGTCCCTTGTACGTGTATCATTGTGATATTGTGATTAAATGGGTAGGGGCACAAATATTGTGATATGTATTCCTTTTAAGTTTTCTCCATTTCAATAGCTTGGATTTTTTGTGTGAGTGTGTTGATTTGTGAAGATATGTTGTCTTGAGGATTATTCAATGGTGGATGCATTGCAAGTTGGATTTTGGTATGGCAATGTATCGTTATGTGTTATATGGTGTGAATTATGGATTAGTATCATCTTGTGGATTTAGAGGTGATGAGGGTGGTGGTTTTTTATATGCTCCACACAAATATTGATTTGTGACATTTTGTTGAGAATTAGCATATTATTGTTGCTGTTGATTATATTGCAAGCCTTGTTGTTTTTGTACAAGAAGTTAATGTTGAGATTGTAAATCTTGTTGTGCTTGTTGTGCTTGTACAACTTGTTATTGAGCTTGCAAGGCTTGTTGTTGCACAATAGCTTGTTTATGAGCTTGCAATGCTTGTCGTTACACAATAGCTTTTTTTGGGGCTTTCCAAGATTGTTGTCTTTGGGGCGATGGAATAATGTGCTATAGAGGTGGAATGATGTTTTGATTTGATATGATATATTAATTTTATGAAATGTGTTGATTTTGTGGAATGATATTATGAGTATCTTGTGATGGAAAGATATTTTGATTTTCCCTTGAAAATATTTGTATTGATGTTGTTGTGTAACTAAGTTTTGATTTTGTGGCACATGATGTCACATATTTTTATTTGAGATATTTTGATTTTGATGAGGGGAAAATTGACCTTGATGTTATCATGATATGAGACCTTGCAAGATTTGATGTTGTGCAAGAACCACATGATGTTGTGAACCCATTTTATTTTGATATCCATGATGTTGAGATAGTTTTAAAATTTGATTTGGTACCAATTGATGTTGGGACATTGGTTGATATTGTGGTGTACGTTAAATACCTTGGTTTTGGGACCCTAGATTTTTTGATACTTTATGACCTTGTGGTTGTTGAGGTATGTGTTCTGAACCTTGGGGTTGTTGAATACCTTGAGTTTTTTGTGATAAGTGTGTTGAACCTTGTCTCATGCATTCTTAGCCCCTTCATCTTGAGATCTAATTTTCACCCTTGATCATGAAAAATCCTAACTATTTTCCTACAAATGTGGGGATATTTTGAGTTCTAACTAGTCCTATCCATTCATCTTCCTTGATCTTCTCTCCTTTGTGGATGTTAATAAACAATATTAACCCTTCTTTGTGGGCATTGAAACTCAATGTCAACCCTTCATTCAATTATGAAAATTTATATAATCACCTTCATTTCTTCATATTTATCACCTAGAATTTGAGTAGCTAAGTCATATCATTCTGAGTTTTTGAGATAAAATGAGAGCATTCATCATATCATTCTATCATCTAGGTCATCACATTCATGAGATTTTTCAACTATAATGGAAGGCTAAGTGTTGAGCAATCCAACATCACAAAACACCAATCCGTTTCCAACAATGGGATGATAAGATTGTATTCTTGTTTTATGATTTCATGTGTTTGATTTGATATATTCTAATTTTTTTGTGTGATTTCATAGCTTGAATTATAATATAATCTCATTGGTAAGTGGGTTTTGAGAATTTTTATGATTTGGTTCTTTGGATTTCAAACCCTTTTAAAGAATTCTTGTGTTGTTTGATGAATTCTACTTTTCCCTCTTACATTCTTGGCATGCCCTATGGGACCCACATCCCTAAAATTAAATTTTTTTGTGAGTTTGATTGATTTGTAGGTCTCTAGAATATGTCTTTTAGAAATAGAGGTTGCAATCATGCATAGAGTTGTGTTTGTCAAAGAATCTAGATGTGACTACTTTCATAGAGGGTCACAATTTTGAATTCAATCGCGGATACTTTTTTAGATTTCTAGGTTTTTAATAGTGTTTTGGTTTTGTATGCTACAAACCCATGGCTATGTCGGAGAACGATCACAATTGCTTTAGAATAGGGTCACCCTTGCATAAAAAATGGTTGTGTTTTCATCAAAGGACTATGTTTTCTTTTCTACTTTTTCTCTATTGATCAGGTTACAATTCTACAGTTGCATAATAGAGCCACTCTTGCATAGTATTTGATTGTGGATTCTATTTATAGAGTTATCTTTGCATAAAGGTCTGTGGATATCTCAAAAGAAGTTCATGGTTGTCAAGTAACAAAGCCACGTTTTCATTCTTTGATTCTGGATTTCCATATCCTAACTCTAACCTTTGATGATTTCTATTTCTACTGTGAGATTTACTAACTAGTTTGCGTAGAATCTTGTGGGGTGAAGACAAGTTTTCAAAACTACTAATCCTATTTGTCTTGTAGGGTTTCAAGCGGTTGAAGAATTCGAATCTAGTCTACTAACACTTTTTTTTTTGTTTTCTAGCATAGATAACACTTACTTTGGTGCTTAAAATGAATTATTTATCATGTTTGGTAGGTTGAAGGGTGTGTATCCTCTCCCCTTGCACCATTAGGTGATCCTAGATGATGAGAAACAAATTTGACTTGCATTTGTTTTTGAGTCACCAAAGGTGCCTCGTATACGTATCCTCTCCCCTTGGGCCATTAGGTGATCTTGAGTGACAAGAAATATCAAGACACTTAAGCCTTCACCATTTTTATTTTAGTAGTGGGGACTTGCCTTGGGATTTCATCACCCTTGGGAAGACCTCCAATGTGTGTTCAGGCACACCATATAAAATAAGGGAGAACAAAATTTGTACCTTAAAGTGGTTTTGCTAGCATTATTCAAAGCCAAGCCATAGGATCCTTGGTCCATCAAGACTAACTGGTGATGATAGTAGGAGTTCCCCTCCCATATCATGCTATTATAGATGGGCCCACTATTCACTGAGTCACTATGAATCATTGTATTTTAGAATCCTTAAGACTAGTTGGCCTTCACATCAAGTCATAGTAATGCATCATGATAGCATCATCATGACAAGCTACTTACCACGTTTGGTCCATGGTTGAGGTGTAAGGTATCTTTCTAGATTTTTTGCTCTTTCAAGGCCAAGGGTATCAAGCTAGTACATGACCTTGTTATACCCTGTTCACCCACTCCTTAGATTCAGATTTATAATCACTCGAAAGGGTGAGGTAAGCCTATTGTGAGGAGACATTCCTTTAATACTAGCTAGGTTGTACTTGACTGGTGTGTCTTCTTTGTGCTAAACCAATGATAATATTAGTGATATTTATGGAATAAAAATTACACCAATTATCTTACCACCATTGTATTCATTTTTTCCCACTTTGTCTGCTATTTGTATGACTTATTTTTTCAACAAAACTACATCAACCTACAAACTATCAAAACTTTCATTAGACTTAAAATAGAAAATAGAATTGTATTTTTTAGAAATAGAGTCACTTTTTTCCACTTTACCACATTTGTCTCTACATTCTACCACTCTTGCATAACATCTACTCACACTTGTTAGAGCATCTGATCACATTTGCAGTGCATATGATCGATATCACAAACTCTACCACTATTGCTCATACTGTTAACAACCAAAATCACTTTCTCGAATAGAGTTGCCTTTTCTTATATTTTCATGGCTACTTGGGTAAAAGGTCATATTTGTCCAGAAAATCTACCACATCTGCTCGCACAACCACTAGGTTTTCTTTTTGTGTCATGTTTATCTATTCTGAAAGCTACTCAGAATTACAAAATTTCATATCAAACCTTGTCATAAAATTTTGTCCTGTTTTCATAACGTTTGTCATTGTAGACTTGCACCTTTACATAATCAGTTTACACTTTCAAAAAATTTCATCCTACTTTGCAAACTTAGTATAGGTAGGGTTCATCATCATAGCTTTCTTAGACAAAGAATCAGTCAAATTTTCTTAGTAGCCTTAGGCAACATCAATCCCTTTTGTACCATCCTTTTGCATCATCATCTTTCATCAACATCAAAATCATCTTTCATCAAAATCAAATCTATCCTTCGGATAGAAAATTAAGCACACCATATCAACCTCATCATGTTTCTAGTGTGTCTTGATCCAATCAACCCATCATCTTGTGGTATTGTAAAATTTAAGTGGAAATCATCTTCCCTTTAGTTTTCTAGATCACTATCATCCTTATTTACTTGCACTCACAAGACTAGTTCAAGTAGAGACATCAACATATCACTTTTTCAACAGTTTTGAGACTTAGCATACATCTATCAAACTTGGTCAACATCCTTGGGTTAGAATAATTTCAAAACATCCAAAAAATTAAATCACAATATCATCATAGGTTTGAGTACTAAAAACTTAACATCATTTCAAAATATCCAAAAATCCACTAGCACTCTCATCATAGGGTTGGGTATCAAAAAATTTGTCATCCTAAATCATTAAAAATCCAAAATAAATCTTTGTTATAAAAATATTCAAAAAAATCAACGTCAAAACATCTCCTTTATCCAAAAGGTTTACTATCATCCCCTTTTCAAAGTGATTTTAAAAATGGAAACCCAAATCAGCAATTGCATCCTTCATTTCAAATATTCCATCATACATTACGGTCCATTGAGAATGTTTATGACAACAACAAGGTCTCAACATAGAAATAGAATGGCAACCCACACAATTATTTCTAATGGACCTATCACCACCAATGTGGAAACTACTACTCCTATGCCATGGGGTTTTAATTAAATAATGTTCCTCCAACTTATTCCACCCCTCAACAACACAATCTTTTCCCCTTCACAACAACATAATGTCAATCCAAAACAACACAATATCAATTTCTCGCAACAACACAATGTTAATCCAAAAAAATACAATGTTGATCCTTCACAACAATAAAATGTTGTTCTTCCTCAACAATATAATGTGAATCCCCCATCAAGCAATGTTCATCTTCAACACCAACACATTCTTTCTCAACAACAAAACTAACCCCCTCAAAAATAAGATGGATATGTAGAATATGATAGTGACGAGGAAATTACCAAAGAAGACCTCTTAGAATTCACCCAAGATCCTAAGTTGAAAAATTTAATGGACAAACTAGTCAGTTCGGATCCCAACACATATTTCCTTAGACTTGCACAACATGGTCCCAAAATACCCATGGACTTAAATATCGAATCTCTCAAAGATATAACACTCATTTGTACAGATCAAGACACGATGGCTAGACAAATCCCTAAACCAACTAGAGATCCAAACATACCTCCTCTCTTTTCAAAACCAAGAGCACCAACTAATTATTCATCTTCCACACAACATGTTGACAATACTCAATATAGACAACCATCTCAAGTGAAACAGGAAATTTTTTCCCAACATAGTCAAGTGGATCCTACTGCCTTGGCAGCTCAAAACATTACACAACCATGAAAAATCCATTCTCCGCACCACTTACAACTTGTAATGTTGCAAAAAAACATGGAGACCTAATGCACCTAGAAACTTGTATGATACATCCTTGTCACAAAATTCAGCAACACAAAGGCCGAATGTCAACATGCAAAACATGGATAACCTTCCACCTAGACCTACACATTATACACCAAACCAACAACCCAACATTCAAACAAAACTACATGCTACCATTCCACCCCAACAATGACACATGGAATCACCCATTTATATCGTTTATGATCAAAATAATCCAACAACTCAAAAGAACAATCCATGTACAAAACAAAACAACCCATATCTTCAAAGACAACAACCCCCATATTATAACCCTCCATACAATGATCAATACCAATAAGGGTTACAATTTCCAAAATTCGGATCCTAATGTCATGCAAAACCAATATGGATCATCATTTACTTCTAATCCACAACATCAAACTCATAACACACAACATCAAACTCAAAACACACAGCATCAAACTCACAACACACAACATCAAACTCCCAACCCACAACAACAAAAAATAAACATCAAAACCCAACAACAACATATAATTCCTCAACAACAACAAAACTTCAATCCACAATATCAAAACCCTAATCCACAATATCAAGACCCCAATCAGCAAAATCAAACCTTCACATCATAACATAAAATTCCCAATCCACAATACACACATAACATTCCAAAAGGACCGAATCCTTCTTTACACATGTAGAACATCCCTAAAGGTCCTACATCCCCAGAAAACCCATCATATGACTCAACATTCATTATGGGGTAGAAAATCTATAACATGCCTAATCCTCAATAAAACACACTAAGTAACAACATAGCATTACAAATTCAAAACCTTAGTCAAAGGATATTGGACATACAACCTGGGAAGCCCAAGAAGAGCTATGAATTACAAGACATATGTTGCTATCCATTTGATCATAACATACTAATGATCCCCTTTCTGAAAAAAATTAAGATTCTAAAATTTGACAAATATAAAGGAAGAGGGGACCCAATTGAACACATGCGAGAATTATTCATAGCTTGCATGGATATTTCTAACAATGACTTATCTAATGATAATTTTCCAAAGAATTCTTGGAGGGGCAGCCAATGAATGGTTTTCTCATCTACCTCCTAGGATTAAAAATTTTGATGAAATATTTGAAAAATGTATCAACCATTTCTTATATAACATCAAACAAGACATCACGATTCCTAATTTTTATAAGATTAAAAAAAAACAAGATGATACATTTTCTTCTTACTTACAATGATAGAGAAATAAAGTGAGCAAGTTCAAATGGCTTGTTCTTGAGAAATAACTTATTGAAATCTTATCTCAAATCTTTAAACCGCATGAGCTTCCAATTAACTATGTTATGCCCTAACAAATTTGAGGATATTATTGAGAGAGATTTAACCATCGAAATGGATCTCATTGCATTCAAATGATAAACCTCATATTGGGTGAAGAACAAAAATTTCACTAATGATGGTTTGGTTGACACTAAATTTGTCCAAGACATACAACCACCTCCTAATAATACTCAAAAAAATGTCGAAGGAAATCAAATGAACTATCCTCAAAATAATCAGCAAACAAATCAAACTCAAAACCCCCAAAGAGGACCACCAAGACAAAGAGACCAAATGAAATGAAAGTACACTCCATTGGAATAACCTATGGAGGTTGTTTTGCACAAATTACTTCAAAGAAACCTCATCAAGCTACATGACCAAAAGAATTATGAAGATCCACAATTTAAACCTCAACGGTACAATGAAAATGATCAATGCAAATTTCACTGAATAAAAGGTCACAAGACTAACAACTACATGAAACTGAAAAACCTTATCTAAGATTTAATTGAGAAGGGAGAGGTTGATATTGATCATCATCCTAGAATCCAAAAACAATGAATTGGGAATTTATAAGGATCCAATCACCAACCATACAAAGGTAAATGACAAAGGTAAAGGACAAGATTACACTAGAGCGGCCTACACCTATGGCAATATAGTGGGAAAAATTCATGAAGCTAGTAACCATATTCATGTGTGTGACAATAGCTGGTAAGAGTCTTGAGTGTAATGTTACTACATGGCGAGGGAAGATTACCATCCAAGGAGCCCCGCCTTAATCCAAATATTTTTCTAAGCCCTCAAATGAGTATAACCTTGTTGACCAACTAAGGAAAACCCTCTTTCAAATCTCTATTCTTGAACTCCTCAACATACTCCCACACACAAAGATTTTAGAAAAAAATCTTATTGAATCTTTCATACCTAAGGATTTAAATACTAAGAAACTTCAATCCATGGTTGGCCACATAGCCTCTACAAGCCATCTTGTATTTTCTAAAAGAGAACTTCTTGTGCATTCATTCCATAATCAAGCTTTATACCTTGAAGTTTTTATCCATAAGTATAAAATCAAAGGATTTTTGATAGACAGTGGTGCCGACTTAAATATTTTTACCTTGGAATCGTTAAAATAGCTTTGATATTTTGATGAAATTGTTAAAAATCATAAAATTATCACTATAAGAACCTATGATGACAATGAAATAAATTTAGAAGGCACCATTAGACTTCCTATTTAGGTGGGATCGACAATAGAAGAAACTATTTGTCAAGTAATAGATCTTGAATTAGCCTACAACCTTCTTTTGGGATGCCCCTTGATTCACACAATCCAATCGATTCCTTATACAAACCATCAATGCCTAAAATTTCCTTATAATGACAAGGAAGTTACAATATATGTTGATCCAAAAGCATTTCATTATTGCAAGAACTTGGAAGAGAAATATAAGAAAACCTATCAAATCCCCAATAATGATATATCTTTCCACTCATTCTCATAAATTGATCCCTCATCCCTTACACCATCTTTAGCCCCATCCTCATCACCCAATCAATCCCAACTTGACCTAAAGATCCAAGTGCTTAACAACAGATGGAAAAATTATCACTTCAATCAATCTTTCTACATTGGGAAGCTATCTCCCTCACCAAGAACTTATGGAAAACCAAAAGAAATCAAGGAAGTCCAAGCTATCACTATTGTAGTCAAACATACACTATTCTCTAAATGGGGAGACATGGAAGATGAAGTTTTATTTGAAGAAGATATTTCCACATGGTTGTATACAGAGAAGAAGATAAAGAGCTACCGCCAATCCCTATTGATCCAAATAGTAAAGTTTATCAATTAGCAAAAGCTACGGGATTCACGGGGAAAGGTGGCCTTGTTTTGAATGAAAAAGGTATGAGAGAGCCTATCACCATGAAAAAGCATAAGAAAAATCAAGGACTAGGCCCCTAACATTGAGAATGCCTCTTGTGAGGAGGGTTCTTCTCCTATGGTTTATACATTGGCTGACTATAATGTTATTGACGATGAACTATATATCATAGACCTATTTCAAGAAACCATCACTACCCTTTCCTATAACCAATCATCCCAAGCATAATAACTCTAATTTATCTATCTGCATTTAATCGATTGGGATCAACAACAAAAAGTATCTACTTTATACATATTCCAAAATAATGAAGACATCATTGAGTTCATGGGAATTTTAGATCGTATACCACTTGGAGATCACAAAGTTGGATTTGACATTGAACTTAGACAATAAGCATATTTTGGAAGGGATATTGAGTCTTCTAGTCACAAAAGTAAAAATGAATACCTAAAAATTAAAATTAGACCCCCTAGTGAAAACCACAATGTGGCACTATCAGATCATGAAAATTTTAAAATAAAAGATGTATCCAAGGGTGAAAACCCCCATAAGGCACCTGAGAATGGAGGATTCAATCTCCCTAGCATCAAAAAATATCATGAAAGGCCAAAAGTCTTGGTTGAGGATTCTAAACCATTAAATATAGGAATAACAGATATGTTGAAGATAACCTATTATGTAGCTTATCTAGATCTTAAAGAAAGAATAAGCTTCAAAACTTTCATAGAAGACTAAAAGGTTATTTTTTCTAGGACCTATGTAGATATGCCTAGTTTGGAATAATCCTTAGTGGTTCATCATCTCACATTTTTTCTTGGAAGTAAGGCTATGAAACAAAATATTTACAAGATGTATCCTTAGATAGAACTCCTCGTTAAAGTGGAACTACAAAATTTGTTGGATGTGGGATTCATTCGACCTATTGACTATCTTAAGTGGGTGTCAAATCTAGTACTAATTTAAAAATCCACTAGGGGCATAAGGATCTGTAATGATTTTATAGATCTCAACAAAGCATTCCTAAAGTATGAATTTCCTTTGCCAAATATAGATATCATAATTGATTTGAAAACTGGTCATAAAATTCTCTCTCTTATGGATGGTTTTTCAGAATATAACCAAATCAAGATAGTGCCCAAAGATCAAAACAAGACAACATTCACTTGTCCTTGGGGAACCTTTTGTTGGAATGTTATGTCATTTGGCCTTAAGAATGTAGGAGCCACCTACCAAAGGGAGATGACTACTATTTTTCATGAGATGTTCCTCTTCACCATGGAAGACTATGTAGATGATCTCTTGGTGAAATATTTAACAAGATAAGGACATCGGGATAATTTGGCACACATATTTGACATGTTAGAAGAGTATAAGCTATGCCTTAATCCTAAGTATTAGAAACCCTAGATCAGACATGCAAACCTAAACACCTTCCACATAAGAGAAAACATCAAAAAAGCAGAGATTTGGATGTAATGTGCAAAATGATATATTCAGGAATTCAATATTACAATGAGATGATTTGCTTTATAAAAGCAAAGTATGCAATCCTAATGTTGACCTAAAATTAGCTCAACCTATGTAAAGTTATGCAAGTGTAATTAAATATTAATTACACTAACACCCCCCCATAAGTGCAACTTAGGGAGACTAGATAAGCATGCACCTAAAACTAAGATGAATGTAGGAAATCATGAATGGGTCCCGACAACAAGGCCTGATCAGGTACCCATGTACAAATGCAATAATGAGGTAGAGAAGGAAAACCTAGTGGGACAACACCCCCTACAATGAGATGACTGCTGCAAAGAAGCACTGGAAGAACACTGTGGAGTAACACTAGAACCACAATCCAGCAAGCAAGGAAAGATACTTTTGTCTACAAGAAACCATATCGAAATCATCATAATGTGATAGCAGACCCGATGCCACAGAACACTCAAAAACACCAAACTGGAACAACCCTGGAATCCATAGAGCAACAGTAGATGATATGATGATGATAGAATCTGGAAGTCATGAATCTCGATGCCGATGCCAAACTAAGACTGAAACTCTTCCATGGGAAAAAGTACCATATAGACTCGAGAACAATAACCACAAATTTAGTGGCCCTCAAACTGAGATGGATTCGATGCGGATCACTAACCATAGGCTCTCAATCTAAAGTGTGAACCAAAATAAATCTAATATGTGTCAAGCTCAAACAAAAATGTGGCCAAAAGAAACTAAGAAACTAGATTACAACCCATGTGATTTTCCATCAAAACATGATGATGATTATTATGCAAAAAACCCCCCCGATGGAACTTTATATCAGTTCATTCATTACAATCCGCAATGACTACAAAAGGAGAGAATGCCTAACATGCATAAACAAAAAATAAAAAAAGAATTCAGATCTGTGTAGAGGACTGAACCAGCTTTCCAATGCCGCAAGAATGGCGAAAAAAGGATCACCAAGTCAAAAGATATGCCCTCTGGAGTGAAAAACAGAAGTTCTGAGTTCAAGGACCTGCAAAATTAATCTGGGGAAAAATCTAAAAAAAATTAAATATTCAATAGATCGATGGCAGAATCAACTTTCCAATGGTATCTCATTTGCAAAAAATGGACACCGTACGCAAAAGTTATACCCAATTTCGTGAAAGTGCTCCAGAAAGGCCAATAAGGCCTGCAAGCAGCCCAGGGGGCTAAAAAATTTCGACCCCTAGTTCTGCATGTGACCAGGAGCTGGTGGATAGGGGGTTGGTGCAGAGCCCTTGGTCGCCCGTATGACCATGGAGTGCTGCAGGAAGCGGCCTATGCGCCCAGCCCCCCATATGACCGCGTGCTGGCGTTAATGGCCCGCGAGGGCTGAGTGAGGGGAGTAGCGGATGGAGGGGGGAGCCACCGGCACCGGCGGCAGGCCGATGGCCGCCTAGAGGAAGAGCCTACATGCACTGTGAGCACCAGCTCAAAAACCAAGAAATGCAATTTTTTGATTTTTTTTGCATTTTTTTCGAAATCTGCGCCTCGAAAAGTGTGCTGGGGAGGCCGTACGGCTTTCCGGATCAACTTCACCAAAATCGATGAAACAAAAGGCGATCTTAGGGTTTTTGGCCGCTACGAACACAATGGTGACCTCCGTTTCTGCTCAAAATGCTTCAAAAAAAAACGGCCACCTCCAGAGCTTCCAAAAAATCAGCAACCATGAAACCCTCACAGATCTGGCAAATGATGACCAAAATCTGCAAAATGAAATCCAAACCTAACTTTTTCCAGTGCTCTGAATCCAATGGTGAGGCCTGATCTAATCCAAAACGTTGCATAAATGAACTCAAGGCATAAAATCCTCGAGGAAACCCGAATGAAATCTGTAATAGTTTTCTCCAGAATTTGAGAAAGGGCTGGATGTCAAAGCTCTGATACCATATTAGAGCCTCCAATAGCTCTGATACCATGTTAGAAACCCGAGATCAAACATGTAAACCTAAACACCTTCCACAAAAGAGAAAAACAGAAAAAGGAAAGCTTTGCATGCGAATGTGCAAAATAATATTATTCAGGAATTCAATATTACAATGAGATGATTTGCTTTATAAAAGCAAAGTATGCAACCCTAATGTTGACCTAAAATTAGCTCAACCTATGTAAAGTTATGCAAGTGTAATTAAATATTAATTACACTAACACTAAGAAATATAATTTTGGTGTAATATCAGGAAATCTATTGGGCTATATTGTATCCCGAAGAGGCATTGAGGTAGATCTCACAAAATTCAAGGCTATTATGGAAATGCCTCCCCTGAAAATATTGAAATAGTTGGGTAGTCTACAAGGAGAACTTTAATCAATCTGGAGATTCATATCATAGTTAGTAGATAATTTCCATCTCTTTAGACATTTTCTCCATAAGGATGTAGCCTTCAAATGAGATGAAAATTTTCAACAAGCCTTCAAGCAGATCAAGGACTATTTGGCATCTCATCCTATCTTGATTCCTCCTATACAAGATAGAAATATGATCTTTTACATATTAGCAACATCTACAACTCTAGGATCATGTTTAGCACAACTTGATGAAAACAACAAAGAAAGAGTGGTGTATTACATTTGTCATACCTTGGTCGGGTATGAGCTAAACTATACACCTATTGAGAGACATTATTTAGTAGTTCTCTTTGCATCCCAAAAGCTTAGACATTACATGTTGAATCAATAGATCTAGGTTATTAGTTAGTAATAATTTTAATATATCTTCATGTAGTGAATACCCAATTAGTTTATGTCTATAATTCAGAAGATATTCTCTTCCTATCCAACATAGGAATCCATTTTTTTAATAAAAATCCTTACTTGTTGAGTTAAATTTTTTGAACAGAGAATGGTTTTTTGTTTTATTCAACAAGTAATTATGCTTCTTTGAGTTGAACGTTAAGGATCATTTGGAAATGAATACCGACTTAGAATGATCCCTATCATTTTTTCTTTAATGCTAGTTAATGGAAGATTCTATCATTTAGTATTAATGCATGTCATAGGATTATATTCATCATTCTGAAGTATAATGTGGAACCTTTTCCACCATTCTATGTAATGCATGAAATGATCGAGTTTTGCTATATTTATATTGGTGAATGATTTCACATCATTCTATTATTTCCTTACTATTGAACAATCTTGCATTGTTTTGATAAAGATGTTGTGAATGATACCATCGTTCTAGGGTATACAACCTGTCGAACATTTTAATAACATTTTGTATACAATGGTAATGTATGTAGTTATTTCAATATATTGTGACTAGTTCTTAGGCCTTAGGAGGCCAAGGGTTGTAATAATTCCTTTTCTACATTTAAATGATTCTCTTTTCTCTCTTATGATATGCACACACACACACACACACACACACACACACACATATATATATATATATACATTGTTATTCAAGTTATTTTGAAGCTTAGTAGAATTGAACGATAATCATACTATGTTTACTCTATAAATAAATGGTGTCTCTAGTATATGGAATTCAGATTCATACCAAATTCTAGAGACTATTTTTATTGATGTTCCCTATATATAATTATTATTTGAATTTAATTGTTATTGGAAAATTAATATGTGCATCTGATGAAGTTGATGTCTCTCCGAACATGGGAATTTGCATGTAGAAATAGATTTTTCCTTAATCTTAAGAATGTATACAGATATAAAAAATGTGATTAGAAGGCATATATGTGTACACACATAAATTATTCCACTATGCATGTACACATACATGTGATATACTTTCTTATTTCAACATATTTACTCTTTTGATTTATGTTTTCTTAAATTAATTTGCAAAGAAAGAATTGAAAGAAATAGAATAATAATGATGTGTAAATGCAAATCCATGTAAATGGTAATTTACTTCATGTATGTTTTATTGGATATTCTAGTATTAATTTGACTACTTGCATGATATATAATGATATATATTGTGATGCAATGCATTCCTAAACTTACTTTTAGAATGTTGATTATGATATTCCATGTAAGAAAAGGAATGTTTGTTCTTCAATCCATCAAATAGGATTTCTCATGATAGACGAGTGGGAAGTTAACAAGGTAACACTATTCTTTGCTTAAGAATGTATACTCATACATACCCATATATATTTATATACATACATACATGAGCTATACCTTCTTTAGTTAATATTGCATATTTCACTTCCATTCTTATACTTGCATGTTCTTATAATGGATCCACCACTTTTTTTGATATGAACTTATGCAAATATTATTGAAGAGGTGCATGCATATAAATAGGTTATCATGTTAGTATACTTGTATTTTCACCAATTTATCTTATTTATTTTAAGAAAGATGAACCAAGCAATGTTGAAGATAAGCTTATTTGCATCCTATATGATTGACTATGTATGTGCATGAGCATCAAGTATGATGATGTTTCTTGTGTATTCCTTGTGTTTGAAGACTAGTTACCATGATGTGAGTATGTTGAATGGATACACATACATGGTTCCATTCTTAAATATGAACATGTGATACACCTTCATTATTTATTTATTACATGAACGTTTATTGTTGAATTCTCTATATACCCATAAATAGAAAAGGATGAGTTCAATCCAAATGTATGTGCTTATGAGAATTTCATGACAATGTTGACATTAAATTTATTTCATATGCATGGATGGTGCTTGATGAAATTTGGAGATGTTTTTCTTATGTGACTAATAAGTGAAATTTACTATGTATTGTTGATATGTGTGGCATTCTTGACATCGTAGTTGTATTTTGTCACTTGAAAATTTCATTACTCCAATCAGTTTTTCTTTGCTAGTCTTCCTTGTGTTGGGTCAGGTATTCTTCTTTCAGGAAGAATTTTGGGGAAGTGTATCACTTTATGGTAGGGTGGAAACATGCTCCAACAATGTTCTCACCCTTTTTGAAGTCTAAGGAGTGTATCATTAGAAGAATCCTATCAGGGATTTCCATATTATGTTTCATTTGTACTTGACAATGTGTTCTTATGTAAGGATTACATTCCTTTATGTATGCCATAATTCTAGTATTTTTATTCTAAATATATTATACTTAAGAATTCTTCTGATAATGTAATTTTTTTTCTCTATTACTTGAGTAATGTACACGATTCATTTTAATATGCTTGATGATGTGTAATTTTTTAAGTTAACTAAGTTTAATCTATGGTGGTCATTACATTTGGTATCAAAGATTAAGGTTCAGTGCTAGGGCCTTGAGTTCACCTTGTTTAGTTGTGACACTTGATCACATGAACCTCCTAGAAGTTCTTAGCACATCTTGCATAAGTAAGTTGGTAAGTGTATTTGTGTAAAGAGAGTATCTTAGAATTTTGTTACTTGACAGGAAGGGGATGATGTCCCTTGTCTTGGAGTTCTTAGAAGAGAAATTAATCGTTGTCGGGGAAGTTCCTTGCACATAATCATGTTGCTATAAAGGATAAATTTGATCAATGTTTGAGTTAATAATGTGTGCAATGAAAATTAAATGCAAGACAAAGGAAACACAACAACACCTCAATATTGGCCTATTTGAACTTGAACAAAATAAAAGAAAATGGGTGATATTATGTTACCCAAGTTGATCAGTTCATTGGCCTTGTAGATCATTTGATATTTGTGCTCCTAGATCAATTTCGGTAGCATAACGACTTGTTGTAGCTTGATTTGGATACAAGAAGATGGTGGATTGAGTGCTTGAGATATTGAGATGATGAATGAAGTTGAATGCTTGTGGTTATGGTTGTGAAATGGCTAAGTGTTAGCCATTTAGCCAAGGAGAGATGAATGAATGGTCAAGATTCATTCTTGGCCAAGGACAAGCGATCAAGGGTGGAGATCAAAGGTTGAGCAAAAGGAATTAAAAAATCCTTTTTAATGTGCATGGGAAAGCAAAAAGGAATAAAATTTTCCTTGAGAAACCTTTGGTGAATAAATAGAATTTAAAATTCCATTGGAAAGGACATGGGGATTGAAAATGGAATTAAAAATTCTATGAATGGTGTTGGAAGAATAGAATGGAATTAAAAATTCCCTTGGGATGTGGTAGACTTGACTAAAGGGGGTTGATTAGACTAGTTGATGAAGGATTGGAAGAGGGTTAGGTGGCTAATGATGATTATGAACCAACTTGAAAAATTTGGAGGATGTGACACATCCTAATCATGATTAGGAATGTGCATATCCCTAATGATGGGATTAGGAGATGAATTAGGATTAAATGTGGATGGGACATAAAGGGAATTAAATAAGTGGGTTATTTATTTAAATCTTCGGAAGAAAGGGATAAAGGGGTAAGGTATTAATTATTTAACTAAATACCTTAGGGATTTAGAAGAATTTAGGGGTATTAATTAGATAATAATAATATTACTTAATTAATCTGGAAAAAAGGATATTTGGATGAAAACGGTAAATTTGACCAAATATAAGTGGTCAAATTTAGATGTCTACATTTTTCCCCTCTTTGAGATGGTGTTACAAAGTATCATCATTTAAAAGAAAATCAAAACATAGCACTTGGAAGAAGATGATTAGATTAGTGAAGTTGACCCAATCATTCTGTTAGAACTGTAAAATTTTGAATTTTTACAATCTATTGCATTCATGAGTTTCCAGCATTAAGTCCTTACCTTAAGCATAAAATCCCCTCTTTGCATTGTCTTGAGTATTCTATGTCATATAACCCATTCTGAATCCATTTTGCCTCTTCTTATTCCATTAAAAAACCATATCGGCAATACATGGTAAAAGTCTCCCCGAGATATATTTTCACTAACATGTATTGGTTGCAGATAGTTGATAGGACTTTTCCTTTTGTTTCGGTGACTATGAAGATTCATATCAGCATATGCTGGGGCGTCATCATAATGTCATAGCGAATTCAGTTGGTCTTGCCGACTAGTAATGTGGAGGGGTCGTTTCGGCCAAACTAATGGGTATTGACATGAAGTCATAGTGACATCTTTGTGTCTTGCCGATTGACTTGTGAGCAAAGTGTTTCGGTAAGACTTATGTCATCAGGGAAGGTCTAGGCGAGGTCACTTTTGTCTTGCCAAACTTAATACAAGGGGATTCAAGGGACTATTGGAAAGAGTGTTGGGGTCTTGCCGATTCAGAAGGTATGCCGATAGAAATATGTATCGCCAGGAGAGGAATCTTTCAGCATAAGCTTCACTGAAGTTCGAGTGTTATACCGACAAGTAATTCGGGGTGAGTCTCACCGAATGGGAGTAATCTATAGAGATGTTCTCAGTAAGACATTTGGTATCGGTATGAGTCTTCCTGAAGATTTACTGTCTTGTCGTGAGTGTGACTTCATTTGTAGATTTTTCGGCGAGACAACTTGATGGACATGCCAAAGTAATATTTTATCGGTGAAAGGGTAATTTTGTTTCAAGGACTATAAATTGAAAGAAATGCATATCGATGTGACACAATATGGTCTATGTGACATCTCCTCGACTCAAAATGTTATAGTGACATAGAAAATATGAGCAACAGTCATCATTTTTGGATCCCATGTGTCGATAAGACCTCATTCTGTCCTGGCAAAATGTGTAATAGACGTTGAAAAAGATTTCGCCCCAGATTTGAAAATCTCTTATTGAAAAGACACTTGATGTGACAGTGCCAGTTTTGAATTGGTATTCATTCGTGCTTCATTAATGGCATGACGAGATATCACAGTAAAGAATGAATTAATTCTTCATTTCTGAATTGATTGTAGGTGAATTGGCGTGCTGAACAGAGAACCGGGACAATTTTCAGTCTGAAGAGCTTGAGCAGAAAACTATAAGTGACTATTCCTTGGCTTTTGCATTTTGATTCTATAAAAGCTTGAGAATGGAGTCCTCTGGTTCTAGAAAGGGTAGGGGTAGAAAGCTTGCTGTGAGTAGTTCATCAAAGGGAAAGAAACAGAAGGTTGATACAGAGCAAGAGGGCACTGAAAGGAGGTTAAATTAGGACCTTATTGATCAGTTACCTGGCTCGGGCCCTAAAGCAAGAAGGTCTGCATAGCTTAGGGTAGAGGTTGATAAATTAGATGATAAATGTAAGTTCATAGGTGATGTCTAGAATGCAATAAGGGGTTATGAGCTATTTAATTTCCATTATCATAGAAAAAATTGTTTTGAACCAGTCTGCAACCCATGTTAATTAAATATAGGGAAACTGGTGTGCCCTAATGTCTTAGTAAATGCAGAATTGATAAAACTGCTTGCTGATAACTATGATCCAAAGCATAAGGCTATATGTGACCCATCTGGAGCCACAAATATATGTGTCCAAAGAAGCAATAGGCAAGGTTTTGAAATTAGAATGGTTTTGCAATGAGGAGATCAGTTGTGAGGAGTTAGAGAAAGAATTTTCATGAATGGACACAATCTATAAAGGTTGGAGGTTGCCTATCCATAGGATTAAATAGGGTAACAAGTTAGAGCCTTTGCAAGATGGTGAAGGGCCTCCTTATCATGTGGATCTGTTTGAGCCTTATATGAAGTACACATACTTCTCAGTGTGTCAAGAGTTGGGGATGGACGCTCCAGAACTCATGTCAATTGTGCCAATGATTATCACAACAGATATTCAGTATCATAACTCTAGGCCATTTGATTATGCTTCATATATTGCTAAGGAGCCTGATTCAGGACTGATAGCTATAAAGAATGGAGCTTATATTGTCCATCTTAGGCATTATTCATTGTTGATGCACTTGGAGCTGTATTATGGACAAGAATTGGGAGTATGGCCTCCAAAGGTGAGGATTTCTCAAGTTGGTAAAGAGGGTGAAGCATTTCCTGTTCAGTTGTGGACTACTATTTGGGATAGCAGATTTGCTAATTCTAGGTTTCTTCATCCAAAAGATTTCAATGGGCCAATTGATCATAACTGGGGTGACTGGTACTGTTTGGAAGGAGCTACAATGATTAGGGTGTATGGATTTGAAGGAACCCCTTTTATTCTACCAAAGACAGTTCCAAACAGGATTGCACATTTGGAAATTGTTAGACAGATGGACTATAGCAGTGTCATGATTTGCAGTTCTTATGGGAAGCAGGATTTTATGCCTAGTACATTATGCTTTGGTGATTTCACTGTATTGGCCAAGGAGGGATATAATGCAATTCATGATAAGTTATTGCATTACAATATGAAAAGTGGACAACCTAGAAAAAAATTTGACCCTGAAGGATATATCAGTTCAGCCAAAGAAAAGATTAACCTTCGAAGGTATCAGCATGTACATTATCCTTTTGATGATATGATCAGAAATCTAGATGAAGAGGAAGTAGAGGCAATAGTTAAAAGTTATAATCAAGGGCTACAGGATATGGGAGCATTGCCTTCTGGAGATGAGGAAACCCCAATGGATGAAATGCCACGGAGCAGAACAGAGAAAGCTTCTAGGCTAAGAACGCAACAATATGTTTTCCCAATTAGAGAACAAAGTATTGGAAGCAGTGATGTTGATGAACGACATATGGAATACAGATCATTTGTTTCAGATGATGAGTTTATAAGTTCTCCAGAGTTTAAAGCATTTTTGTACAAACTGAAGGGGAAAGAAATAAGAGAAGGTGTGGGTGCTGTTACCTCTGGGAATGAGGAGCAACTATTGGATCAATTGAGAATGTGTGTGGATGATGAGATGACAAATATGACTCCTGAAAAGGGGAGGAAAATGTTGGAAGATGTTGGTGTCATGATCTTTCTTGGACTTGATTTGAATTCAGCATTGGTGTTTGATAGCTTCTTAAGAGATAGTAACAATACACATAAACTTGATAAGGAAAAGGTGACAAAGGTGTATGCAGGCTCTAAATTTAACACTGATGAAGGGTGATTGATGATATGGGCTTTGTACCCACCCCACAAGAAGTCAGTAGTGATTGATACAGAAAAGGCATTTGGTCATGTTATGACCTTAAAAGTTGGAGAAGTTGATCTTGTGGTAACTGCAAAGATTGGTATAGATATTGCAAAACTAAATAAAGCACAGATCCAAGCGTTGATAAGGGAAAGAGAAATGTATAAGGCAAATAATGAGAGACAGTTAAGAGAAAATGATAGATTGAAAGACATGGTTGGCATTCCAATAGTTTCAACCAAAATCCTCTCTCAGGGAGAAAGCTCTCAGACAAAAGATCATTGGGTTGGGTCAAGTGCTTATAATCAGGGGAAGTATGATGCCATTGTAGCCATTGTGAAGAAAAGACAGGTCCATTTAACATCCTGGTTAGGTCAATTATGGGGGAAGTATTCTTCTACTTTGGATGTGGTGAAGGAGCATGAAAGGATGAATGAGCGGGTTATGGATAAATTTCATGAATTAACTACACATGATGAGGCTGGCAGTACAACAATTGAAGTTGTAGATCATATTATCACTCATCATCAAAAATTATATGATGAGTTGCTCGAGAATAAATAGGGATTGGTTGAAGCTACCAAGACAACTGTGATTGCATTCTCTGATAATAAAGGGGAATTGAAAGATGCCACTAGGTGGAAGAATGAATGTGATACAGTGCTGAAGGAAATCATGAAGACATCTTCTGCAGAGGATATGACTCTAGAGGAAGTGAGCGAGCAAAATGAGGAGATGGTCAAGATGGAAATCACGATCCAGAATGCTGTTGAAGATGCGGACACCTACAAGCGCCAAGACTATTTGGACCATCTTGCTAATACTCAATTGTGGCTAACTAGAGCCTAATTATTTTCTGCCCTTTTGTTTTACATTTAGTTATGCTTATTTCCGAAAGGACGTGTCCTTTCATCTTCCAAATGTATAAATGACCATTTTGAAAACAATGTAAGAGGGAGCGAAGTAGAATTAGATAAGGAATAGAGAAGATGCAACAAAATACAATTTTGAAAAGGGATGAGACTAGTAGCATATGTAAATCATGGAGTTATCAATGAAAGTTTAATATGATGGTGCAGTGTTTTCTAGTATCAGTTGTTCATGATATTCGTTGAAGGGTATTATTGAGTTGTCTCTGTAATAGTGTTTCCTAGTTATTTGAATTAGTGTAAACAAGTTTTTGCATAGTTCATCGATGCACATTTTTTGTACTTGTATGATCAATTGATTGTCTCTTTCCAGTAAAGATTAAATCCTCTGAATTGATCATAGTAATTAGGGAATATCAATTGGATTATTAAGAAGAACACAATAATCACAATATTGCATGTTTATACAAGTTTATGCCAAATAAAATGCTAAACAACTTGAATGCCTACCAGAACAAGTAAACTCGTTTTATATTTTCTTGACTCCATAAACCCTATAAGGCACTGGTCTTTTTGTTTTCATCCTTTAGTTTCACTCAGAATCTTTTATCTATCATTTTTTAGTGTTTTAGGTTTTAGTTTTAATTATTATTTCGCTAGTTGTATCAAAGTTGTTTTATTTTATCCATTTCAAATTTCCATCTTGGATAAATTAGGGCAATAGGAGAGGTTTAGAAGTCAAGTCTGCTTATTTCGAATAGGTATACCCACCTAAGTCTAGTAGCATCTAAAGAGTAGAAGGTTTAATTATTCCAAAACCTTGTTCTGTTACCCTAAAATATCATGGAAGCTTGGCAACCTTTCATGGTTCAAACCTGTGTTTTTGAGAGCTAACAAATTGGCGACTCTGCTGGGGAAAATAAAGAATTTGTGCCTTAATCATAGAGTCAAAAGTCCTATATACAGACTCCGCTGGGAATAAATAAGTAACATTCTTTTCTCACTTTCAAAAAAGTGAGTGTCGACTCTGATTTGAATATTGCAATATGAATGGAAGAAGATCTCAATTTAGTGGGGGTCATTCCGGAGCTCCTCCTAGTGATGGTAGGTGGATGCATAAAGATAATAAGGCTGACAAAGGTAAAGGGAAAAGTGAGGACATGTTATTGACAAACAAAGACAAACCATCAATACATTTTGGTGAGAATTGTTTTGACAAATGGAAAGATAGTTCAACTGAAGAGCCTTGTACCTCGGAGGATCTGAGGAATCCTTTTTACAACACTCAGAAACAAGCCAAATTTGAAGCTGGTTTCGAAGCTGAACGACTCAGAATTCAACATGAATATGACCAAAAAATGTTGGGTAATCAGAATGAACTTACTAATCAGGAAGTTCATCAAGACGATTATGAATCTCTAACTTATGATGAAATTAAAGCAAAGTTTGAATCTCAGAAAAGGGAGAGGGAAGAGCAAGAAAAGGCCCAAATGAATCAAGCAATAAGGGAATTCAAGTTGCAAAAAGCTCAGAATATTCCTCATGGATCTGGTTCTCCCCCAAAATATATACCTCCCCATAAACATAATAGTTAGGGTGCTGGATATCTTCAACCACCAAAGATCCCTCATCATCAAATTGGGAATCAACATAGACAGCCAAATCATCCACCACATATTCCCACACAACATATAAATAATTATCCACCTCCTAGTCAACATCACGTGCCACAACAAAATCTACAATATAATAATCCTATGTACCAGTATCAATATACTACTATGATTAGACAGTTTGATTTGGTAGGTTTTCAGTTGTGCCCTTGTGCTATGGATGGTTCTTGGAGGAGTTTGGTGCCTAAATTCACAGGGAGTAATGTAATCACTACTAAGGATCATTTAAGGAGTTTCAATGCGTTCATTCAGGATTTGGATGTACCTTATGAATATTTGCATATGAGGTTGTTCATGATGTCCCTTATTGAAGAAGCTAGGAATTGGTTTAATAGCCTGGCAACAACATCTATTTATTCTTTCTAGATATTTCAAGATCAGTTCCTTGAATAGTTTGGGAATCTGAGTGCACCAGACGTTGCTCTACATGAACTAATGCAAATTCAGAAGGGTCATAATGATTCAATTTTTGATTTCAATAGAAGATTTAATAAATTGTAGAATAGAATACCTCATGCATCAAAGTTACCAGATTCTATAGCATTAAGTGTTTACTTGAATGCATTTGACCCTAAAACAAGGTATGAGTTGAGAAATAGATTCCCAAGAGACTTAGCTGAAGCACAAAAGATAGCATTAATAATTGAGAACAACAGAAAGGCCGCTGGGATAATGAATAAGAGAGACAACCCTAGACCTCTTCAACAAAACAATAATTATCAATATAAGCAGGATAACACATATAGGAAGGATAGGCCTAGGCTGCATGATATGCCTTACAACACAAACTGGAAAGATGGAAAACCTATGAAAAACAAGCTGAGAGACAAGGATACTCCTAATCCATTGAGAAAGAAGGGAACGTATATGGTGAATAACAATTATTTTTGTGAAGTTTGTAATAAGCCACATTCCCCTGAATATTGTGTTGTAGCCCAGAAAATGCAAGAGGAGGGAGTGTTGATGGGAGATGGTGGAGAGGATCACAAGGTCTACCTAACTTCAAATGCTCTTCAACATGTTGAGCAAAGATATTCATCTTCAGAGGAAGAAGGTTATGAATATGATGTTATAGAGCAAAGGTACAAAATCCATATGGCCGAGCAGCAGGTCTTTTCTGATTCTAAGGATGAGTATGTAGAACCACAACCTGTTGAGGTTCCTACTCACAGTAGTGTGAGGAGACTTACTGATGAGGAGATAGAGAGATTAACTATTTCCACAGTTGAAGAAGCAAAGAGTAAATACTGGTTGATAAATAGGACAGTAAATGAGAAGGAAGGTGTCCCTAAGGGTATCTTTATGAAAGATCAGAAAGCTGTACAAGGAGTGTCAAAAAAGACTAAAAACAAAGAACATGAACAAAGCAAACAAAATCTTATCCAAAAGGGGGCAATAAAAGAATTACACAAAGAAATTCAAAAGATAGATCTGTCAGGTAGGAGGGAAAAGGAAGAGAACAAAGGAGAAACATCAGAACAAAAGAAAGTGATTAAAATAGAAGGTTCTTCTTTTGATTTCACTCAAGCTTTATCTCAGGTAAAGATGTTCATCCCACTTCTTGAAATGATGAAAATTAAAGAATATAGGGACAGTGCAATATAATTGATAACAAATGAAAGTGAAAAGCATGTAGCTTCTAAGAATAAAGTGACTGCTAAAAATAACTAGGATAAAGTGAACATTCTAGAAATTTGTTTGAGTAATGTGTTGCCACAAGTAGATCCTTTCTTTCCTACATTACTCATAAATAAAAAATTAGTGAGGAATTGCATGATAGATTCTAGTGCTGCCATGAATATTATGCCAGTAGGAGTGATGAAGTAACTAGGAATGTGGGTGGATACATATGAAGGGAAAGGTTATGCAATGGATAACCGACCTGTTCCTGTGGTGGGTATAATGAAAGATATAGAAGTCAAGTTAGCTACTTATCCTCAAGTAGCTTATAATATTGATATAACCATGATAGACACCCCTCCTCAATTCGGTATGCTTTTATCAAGACAATGGACAACAACTATTGGTGGAAATGTCCAGTTTGATTTATCTTATGCAACAATTCTAGTAAATGGCTAAGAGGTGAAGTTGTACAGGGAGCCAAGGATGAATCAACTTATTGATTATGTTCCACATGACAAAATCAATTGTTTTTGTGATGTTGATCTTGGGAGTTTCAATATAAAGCCGGCACAACCAGAATTGACTAATAGTGATCCTATCGAGAAGCATGTTGCACAAAATCACAATGATATATGAAAAACGTATTTTGATGGAGCCTACAAGCAAGAGGGTAATGGAGCTGGGATAGTATTTGTTTCGCCTGAAGGTATTACATTTAAGTATTCATTCCTATTAACTTTTGAATGTACAAATAATGTGGTGGAATATGAAGCTCTATTAACTGGGCTGAATATAGCGGTGAAACATAAAATCAAGTTGTTGGCTATTTTAGGAGATTCAGAGTTAGTTGTCTCGCAAGTTAGGTCAAAATATACAGGAAAAAACAAAAGATTAAAGCAATATAGAAATGTTGTATGGGATACAATTGAATTGCTTGACGCTTTCTCAATTGAGTGGGTAGACAGGTCGAAGAATATAATGGCTGATTTTCTAGCTGATGTAGCTTTGAAGAAAGATGATATTACATTGGTTGGAGTATCACAAATTGAACTCAAGACTAGGCCTGTTGTGCCTGATAATGTATATAGTTGGCAAGTGTTTAATGATGACACTGATATTTAAAATTCCTTCATTGTATAGACCAGTATGAAGCCCAAGAAATCGACTTCAATGCCTTTGTAGAGGAAGTTGATGGAAAAGAAACAATATTTGGTAAAGAGATTTTGTAGCTTAAAACCAATAAAATTCCTAAAGGGTTAGTGGCACTTGAGAGGGTATATGATGGAAATGATCGGTCTTTTGTGAAGCAAATACCAGTTGAAAAAAATGATATCGAGGAAATTAATTTGGGGACTGAGATGGCACCAAAAAGGGTATACATAGGTAAAAAGATAAGTCCTACAATTAGGAAAATGTTGATTGATTTGTTGAGAAAGTATAAACATGTATTTATTTGGTCTTATGAGGATCTAAAAGCATATAGAGAAGACTTGTTCCAGCATGAAATACCATTGAAAACAGATGCTAAACCGTTCAGACAAAAGCAAAGACCTATAAATCCAATTTTAGAGCCTAAAATGCAGGAGGAATTAGTAAAGCTCAGAGATGGTGGAATCATTAAGCCTATCAGAAATTCAACGTGGGTCTCAAATTTGGTCCCTGTCAGAAAGAAGAATGGAGATATCATATTATGTGTAGATTTTAGGAATCTAAACGTAGCATCCCTTAAAGACAATTATCCTCTACAAAATATGGAGGCTGTACTGCATAAAGTGACAGGCTGTGAATTGTTATCTATGATGGATGGATTTTCAGGGTATAATCAGGTTAAGGTTAAAGAATCTAAACAATACAAGACAACATTCATGACTCCTTGGGGAACATATGTCTATTTGAGAATGCCATTTGGTCTTACCAATGTAGGGGTGACTTTTCAAAGAGCCATGGATGTGGCGTTTACTGATTTGATAAATATTTTCATGGTGGTGTATCAGGATGACCTCATTTCTTACTCCAAGAAGGTGGAAGATCATGTTCATCATTTGGAAAAGGTATTTATAAAAGCTCTTGAATATGGAATCAGTTTAAACCCCAAGAAGTGCAATTTTGCAGTCACAGAGGGTAAACTTTTAGGACATATTATTTCAAAGGAAGGGGTTAGGATAGACCCTGAGAGGGTTGAGGCCATTGATAAAATACCTATTCCTAAAAATGTTAAAGCAATACAATCATTCTTTGGACAGATAAATTTTATTAGGAGATTTGTCTATAACTTTGCTGAGATTGTTAAACCCATAGCAAGAATGTTGAGAAAAGGACAGAAAATTGAATGGATTGCAAAGTCTTTGGATGCTTTTGTAGCTATTAAATGAGCCATCAAGGAGGCTCCTGTTCTTAAGTCTCCTAACTTTTCAAAACCTTTTCAGAATTTTTCATTTGCCTCAATGCACACTGTTGCAGCTGTTATGCTATAGAAAAATGAAGATGGTTATGAACACCCTGTATCTTTCTTCAGTAAGTCATTACAAGGATTTGAATTGAATTATGATATAATGGAGAAGCAAGCATTCGCACTAGTGAAAGCTATAAAAGCTTTCATACCATATCTTGTTGGAGCTAAAGTAGTAGCTTATGTTCCTCATGCAGCAGTCAAAGATATTCTGACACAATCTAAAGTAACAAGTAAAAGATGTAAATGGATCAACAAAATCCAAGAGTTTGACATAGAAGTACAAATTACTAAACTAGTCAGAGGTCAGGGTTTGGCTAAACTAATGGCAGAAGCAAATATTGAAGCAAATCAGATTTGCAATATAGAAGAGGAGAATGTAATTGCAAGCATTGAACATACTCACTGGTATACAGATATTATGCATTATCTAAAAGACATGAAGTGTCCAGAGGGAATGAATGACAACCAAAGAAGAACGTTGAAGTTACAAGCATCCAAATATGTTTGTATGGATGGAGATTTGTTTTGGAAAAACAAGGATGGTATATTGTTGTTGTGTCTGGATGAATTTCAATCTAAACATGTTTTGAGTGAAATGCATGAAGGAGTTTGTGGAGGACATTACTCAGCAAAAAAAACTGGACAAAAGATTCTCAGGGCAAGATATTATTGGCCAAAAGTCTTTAATGACTCTTTTGCACATGTAAGGAAGTGTGAAGCTTGCCAAAAATTCTTTGGAAAACTGAAGTATCAGGGAGCTTTGCTACTTCAACCCATGCAAGATGATGCCCCTTTTCATCAATGGGGAATTGATTTCATTGGGGAAATACAAGAAAAATCAAGTGGTGGACATAGATGGATACTGGTGGCCACAGATTATTTTACCAAATGGGTAGAGGCCATTCCAACTAGACAAGCTACAAGTAAGGTGGTGACACAGTTCCTGATGGATAATATCATTACTAGATTCGATACACCAATGAGGTAGATCACTGACAATGGAATGTGTTTTAGATCAGATGAGTTCAAAAACTTTTGTAGCACATATGGTATTGTCATTTCTTATGCAGCTCCTTATCATCCACAGGATAATGGACAAGCAGAATCTAGCAACAAGAGCCTCCTGAAGATTATAAAAAGGATGCTAGGTCAGAATAAGAAAGCATGGGATGAAAAATTAAGACTGGCTGTATGGGCTGGTAGAATTACGGTAAAGAAGGTAATTGGGAAATCCCCATTTGAGCTACTGTATGGGGCACAGGCCAGAATGCCTTTGCAGAACTTGTTACCAGTTTACAAGTTTGTTCTTCAGGAAGATTTGGATATTCCTAAACCTATGGAGGAAAGAATGGAACAGTTAGCTAAACTGGATGAAATAAGGAGGGTGGCTCAAAATCAGAATATAAAACTGCAGACACAGATGAAGTATTTATTTGACAAAAAGGCAAAGAATAGGAAATTTGGAGAAAATGATCTGGTATTGATGTGGAATGCAAGATTCCAAGAGAAGGGAAAACATGAGAAGTTTGAAGCTTTGTGGTTAGGGCCATTTGTGGTGGTTGGAAAGAAAGGTGAAGACTCATACTACTTGCAAAATATGGCGGGTGAGGACCAGGAATTGCCTGTACATGGGCAATTTTTGAAACATTTTTTCTCCTAAGGCAACACAGAGGATTGGGGGTTGCCAGTGCATGGACAACTCTCAATGAACCCTTTTAGAATTCTTTTCCATGCACAATAGTCTAGGATATAAAGGAAATAGGATTTGCAAGTACATGGACAATCCTGATGTTTTCTTTATCAATTTCTTTTCCATGTACAGTAGTGTAGGGTCTCATTCTTTTGCATTGGCATCTGTTCCATCATGCTCACATATTCCATCATCTTGAGTTTGGTCTACTCATCCAAAAATCTGAATCCTTGCAATGATCTTGCTATCATTCATCCCCAGATGGAGCCACTATTAGAACTGTATTGAATTTTTACAGTCTATTGCATTCATGAGTTTCCAACATTAAGTCCTTACCTTAAGCATAAAATCCCCTCTTTGCATTGTCTTGAGTATTCTATGTCATATAACCCATTCTGAATCCATTTTGCTTCTTCTTATTCCATTAAAAAACCATATCGGCAAGACATGGTAAAAGTATCCCCGAGATATATTTTCACTAACATGTATTGGTTGCAGATGGGCGGTAGGACTTTTCCTTTTGTTTCAGTGACTAAGAAGATTCATATCGGCATATGCTCGGGCATCGTCATAATGTCACAGTGAATTCAATTGGTCTTGCCAACTAGTAATTGGAGGGGTCATTTCGGCCAAACTAATGGGTATCGGCATGAAGTCATAGCGACATCTTTGTGTCTTGCCGATTGACTTGTGAGCAAAGTGTTTCGGTAAGACTTATGTCATCAGGGAAGGTCTGGGCGAGGTCACTTTTGTCTTGCCAAACTTAATACAAGGAGATATAAGGGACTGTTGGAAAGAGTGTTGGGGTCTTGCCAATTCAGAAGGTATGTTGATAGAAATATGTATCGCCAGGAGAGGAATCTTTCGGTGTAAGCTTCATCGAAGTTCGAGTGTTATACCGACAAGTAATTCGGGGTGAGTCTCACCGAATGGGAGTAATCTGTAGAGATGTTCTCGGTAAGACATTTGGTATCGGTATGAGTCTTCCTGAAGATTTACTATCTTGCCAAGAGTGTGACTTCATTTGTAGATTTTCTGGCGAGACAACTTGATGGACATGTCAAAGTAATATTTTATCGGTGAAAGGGTAATTTTGTTTCAAGGACTATAACTTGAAAGAAATGCATATCGATGTGACAAAATAAGGTCTATGTGACATCTCCCCGACTCAGAATGTTATAGTGACATAGAAAATATGAGCAACAGTCATCATTTTTGGATCCCATGTGTCGATAAGACCTCATTCTGTCCTGGCGAAAGGTGTAACAGACGTTCAAAAGGGATTTCGCCCCAGATTTGAAAATCTCTTATCGAAAAGACACTTGATGCAACAGTGCCAATTTCGAATTGGTATTCATTCGTGCTTCATTAATGGCACGACGAGATATCATAGTAAAGATTGAATCAATTCTTCATTCCCAAATTGATTGCAGGTGAATTGGCATGCTGAATAGAGAACCAGGACAATTTTCAGTTTGAAGAGCTTGAGCAGAAAACTATAAGTGACTATTCCTTGGCTTTTGCATTTTGATTCTATACAAGCTTGAGAATGGAGTCCTTTGGTTCTAGAAAGGGTAGGGGTAGAAAGCTTGCTATGAGTAGTTCATCAAAGGGAAAGAAATAGAAGGTTGATACAGAGCAAGAGGGCACTGAAAGGAGGTTAAATCAGGAACTTATTGATCAGTTACCTGGCTCGGGCCCTAAAGCAAGAAGGTCTGCATAGCTTAGGACAAAGGTTGATAAATTAGATGATAAATGTAAGTTCATAGGCGATGTCTGGACTGCAATAAGGGGTTATGAGCTATTTAATTTCCATTATCATAGAAAAAATGGTTTTAAACCAGTCTGCAACCCGTGGAAATTAAATATAGGGAAACTGGTGTGCCCTAATGTCTTAGTAAATGCATAATTGATAAAACTGCTTGCTGATAACTATGATCCAAAGCATAAGGCTATATGTGACCCATCTGGAAAGCCACAGATATATGTGTCCAAAGAAGCAATAGGCGAGGTTTTCAAATTAGAAGGGTTTTGCAATGAGGAGATCATTTATGAGGAGTTAGAGAGAGAAATTTCACGAATGGACACAATCTATAAAGGTTGGAGGTTGCCTATCCATAGGATTAAACAGGGTAACAAGTCAGAGCCTTTGCAAGATGGTGAAGGGCCTCGTTATCATGTGGATCTGTTTGAGCCTTATATGAATTACACATACTTCTCAATGTGTCAAGTGTTGGGGATGGATGCTCCAGAACTCATGTCAATTGTGCCAATGATTATCACAACAGATATTCAGTATCATAACTCCAGGCCATTTGATTATGCTTCATCTATTGCTAAGGAGCTTGATTTAGGACTGATAGCTATAAAGAATGGAGCTTCTATTGTCCATCTCAGGCATTATTCATTGTTCATGCACTTGGTGCTATATTATGGACAAGAATTAGGAGTATGGCCTCTAGAGGTGAGGATTTATCAAGTTGGTAAACAAGGTGAAGCATTGCGTGTTCAGTTGTGGAATGCTATTTGGGATAGCAGATTTGCTAATTCTAGCTTCATACATTTTGAAGAGTATCTTTTGAAAACATTGTATAAATTGTATAAGTATCCTTGTAATTAGTCTTTGACTAATGAGATTAAGAGGTTTCTTTGTCCAAAAGATTTCAATGGGCCAATTGATCATAACTGGGGTAACTGGTATTGTTTGGAAGGAGCTACAATGATTAGGGTGTATGGATTTGAAGGTACCCCTTTTATTCTACCAAAGACAGTTCCAAACAGGATTGCACATTTGGAAATTGTTAGGCAGATGGACTACAACAGTGTCATGATTTTCAGTTCTTATGGGAAGTAGGATTTTATGCCTAGTACATTATGCTTTGGTGATTTCACTGTATTGGCCAAGGAGGGATATAATGCAATTCATGATAAGTTATTGCGTTATAATATGAAAAGTGGACCACCCAGAAAAAACTTTGACCCTGAAGGATATATCAGTTCAGCCAAAGAAAAGATTAACTTTGGAAGGTATCAGCATGTACCTTATCTTTTTGATGATATGATCAGAAATCTAGATGAAGAGGAAGCAGAGGCAGTAGTTGAAAGTTATAATCAAGGGCTACAGGATATGGGAGCATTGCCTTCTGGAGATGAGGAAACCCGAATGGATGAAACGCCACAGAGCAGAACAGAGAAAGCTTCTAGGCTAAGAACTCAGCAATATGTTTTCCCAATTAGAGAACAGAGTATTGGAAGCAGTGATGTTGGTGAACGACATATGGAATACAGATCATTTGTTTTAGATGATGAGTTTATAACTTCTCCATAGTTTAAAGCATTTTTGTACAAACTGAAGGGGAAAGAAATAAGAGAAGGTGTGGCTGTTGTTACCTCTGGGAATGAGGAGCAACTGTTGGATCAATTGAGAAAGTGTGTGGATGATGAGATGACAAATATGACTCTTGAAAAGGGGAGGAAAATGTTGGAAGATGTTGGTGTCATGATCTTTCTTGGACTTGATTTGAATTCAACATTGGTGTTTGACAGCTTCTTAAGAGATAGTAACAATACACATAAACTTGATAAGGAAAAGGTGACAAAGGTGTATGTAGGCTCTAAATTTAACACTGATGAAGGGTGATTGATGATATGGGATTTGTACCCACCCCACAGGAAGTCAGTAGTGATTGATACAGAAAAGGAATTTGGTCATGTTATGACCTTAAAAGTTGGAGAAGTTGATCCTATGGTAACTGCAGAGATTGGTATAGATATTGCAAAAGTGAATAAAGCACAGATCCAAGCATTGATAAGGGAAAGAGAAATGTATAAGGCAAATAATGAGAGACTGTTAATAGAAAACAATAGATTGAAAGACTTGGTTGGTGTTCCAGTAGTTTCAACAAAAATCCTCACTCAGGGAGAAAGCTGTCAGACAAAAGATCATTGGGTTGGGTCAAGTGCTTATAATCAGGGGAAGTATGATGCCATTGTAGCCATTGTCATGAAAAGACAGGTCCATTTAACATCCTAGTTAAGTCAATTATGGGGGAAGTATTCTTCTACTCTGGATGCGGTGAAGGAGCATGAAAGGATGAATGAGTGGGTTATGGATAAATTTCATGAATTGACTACACGTGATGAGGCTGGTAGTACTGCAATTGAAGCTGCAGATCATATTATTACTCGTCATCAAAAATTCTATGATGAGTTGCTCGGGGATAAACAGGGATTGGTTGAAGCTGCCAAGACAACTATGATTGCATTCTCTGATAATAAATGGGAATTGAAAGATGCCACTAGGTGGAAGAATGAATGTGATACAGTGCTGAAGGAAATCATGAAGACATCTTCTGCAGAGGATACGACTCTAGAGGAAGTGAGTGAGCAAAATGAGGAGATGGTCAAGATGGAAATCACGATCCAGAATGTTGTTGAAGATGCGGACGCGTACAAGTGCCAAGACTATTTGGACCATCTTGCTAATACTCATTTGTGGCTAACTAGAGCCTAATTATTTTCTACCCTTTTGTTTTATATTCAATTATGCTTATTTCTGAAAGGACGTGTCCTTTCATCTTCTAAATGTATAAATGACCATTTTGAAAACAATGTAAGAGGGAGCGAAGTAGAATTAGATAAGGAATAGAGAAGATGCAACAAAATACAATTTTGAAAAGGGATGAGACTAGTAGCATATGTAAATCATGGAGTTATCAATGAAAGTTTAATATGATGGTGCAGTGTTTTCTGGTATCAATTGTTCATGATATTCATTGAAGGGTATTATTGAGTTGTCTCTGTAATGGTGTTTCCTAGTTATTTGAATTAATGTAAACAAGTTTTTGCATAGTTCATCAATGCTTATTTGTTGTACTTGTATGATCAATTGATTGTCTCTTTCCAGTAAAGATTAAATCCTCTGAATTGATCATAGTAATTAGGGAATATCGATTGGATTATTAAGAAGAACTCAGTAATCACAATATTGCATGTTTATACAAGTTTATGCAAAATAAAATGCTAAACAACTTGAATGCCTACCAGAACAAGTAAAATCATTTTAGATTTTCTTGACTCTATAAACCCTATAAGGCACTGGTGTTTTCTTATTCATCCTTTAGTTTCACTCACAATCTTTTATCTGTCATTTTTGAGTGTTTTAGGTTTTAGTTTTAATTATTATTGTGCTAGTTGTATCAAAGTTGTTTTATTTTATCCATTTCAAATTGCCATCTTGGATAAATTAGGGCAGTAGGAGAGGTTCAAAAGTCAAGTCTACTTATTTCGAATAGGTATACCCGCCTAGGTCTAGCAGAATCTAAAGAGTAGAAGGTTTAATTATTCCAAAACCTTGTTCTGTTACCCTAAAACGACTTGGAAGCTTGGCAACCTTTCATGTTTCAAACCTACATTTTTGAGAGCTAACACATTCAAAGGAATGATTTGAAAAACAAAATGATGGGATTGAAGATGAAGATTAGGGATTGAGGATGCCCCCTCAAGAGGACATGTGGGTTCAAGAGAAGACGGTTGTGCTCTTGAAATGGATGAGATGATGAAAGAGTGGATGGGGAAGATGATACAAAATGATGGATAACAGAGGATGATAAGTGATACAAGATCAGGAAAAGAAGATGAGAATAAAGAAAGCACAAATGGATTCAAGGACAAATATGATGTTACCCCAGTCAAGCTACAAGTTAGGATGGACCGATGATGGATGGAGTGCTATTGATAAGGGAATGATATATCTTGAAACAACACAAGGATATTGAAGGATACATCCTAATGATGATGATGATGAGAGATTTGTTGATGATGAAAGTTTACATCCCAAAACAACACAAAAGGATAAGGAAGGATACATCCTGATGATGATGATGAGAGTGTTGTTGACGAGAGAAGGATACATCCCAAAACAACACAAAGGGATAGGGAAGGATGCATCTCGATGATGATGATGATGATGAGGATTGGATCAAGGCTTGTATCAAGGTTGGGAACAAGACCGAGGATGTTATTAGATTATTTGTGCTAGATTGGATGGAGATGTGATATTGTTAAAATGAATGAAGATGATGGAGGGAAAGATTCTTATAATAAAAAATATATATTATCCTAAGAATATGTATGAAAAGATTCTTAGAATAACAAATGTCTATTATCCTAAGAAGATTAAAAAGATGATGAAATAATGAGGAGGATGGATGAAAATATTCTTAGAATAAAAAATCTCTATTATCCTAAGTAGATTGAAGAGATGATGAAAGTAGATAGGATGGATAGATGAGGGAGAGTGATAAAGAATGAATGGATTAGAAATATGTAGGATGCATGGATGGGGGGGTTTGGATAGATGAATGGATAGTAACAAAATCAAGCAAGTTAATTGTGATGCATTATGGTTCCATGTAATGAGAAATTAATTTTATATATCATGAGATACTATGCACCAGGGTACAAGGAACCAAGGTGACTTCGTATCACATGCATAGGACTAACACAACAAACAAAAAGGTTTGCCCAACATCTCAAAGTCATAGGATCTTTAATTGGGCCTGATGTTGAGATAACCACAAACACAAAGGATGTCCAAACATAACACAAGACCATGAGGATCTTGGTTTGTACTACACGGGACAACCAAGAAGAACAAAAATCCAACAAAAAGATCAAGATACGCCCCTATGGTTACTCATCAAAGCACACCATGATATGAGGGATCATGGTGACATTGATGAGGTATAATAGAAAGTTCAAATGATAAAAAGAACATAAAAAACATCAAAATATCACAATCAATTTCAAATGTCCTTTGCCATAGGATCAAAAGGCTGGATGGGATTGATGTGGTATGTTAGGAAGGATGCATCCCATTGAGACCAAAGATGGAGACTAAAATAAGTGATTGACATGACACATGATATTGATGACCTTTTTTTTTTAAGATCCAATTGGATAGGGACATACTTGATGATGCAAAAAAATGACAAGACACAAGATAAATGCACCCTAAAGACCTAGGGGCCTGGGGGTTGATCAAAGATCAACCTTGCCTATGTGAAAGCGCAAAGCCCTCATAGTTCAAGAAAAGGCCATTGATACAAGTAGAAAGAGGATGGTGGAGACCACAATGGAGGAAAAAGATAGATGGACAAATGCCTTGGGGGTGGATCAACTAATCAACCTTTCCTACGTGAAAGCATAGGGGCAATGTAGTTCGACACAAGGCTCAAGAAAAACAAGGGACAAGGGATGATGAGATGATGATGAAAAGCAGATACACTGATAGAAATCATATGATGAAACAAGATAGATGCGTTGGATATGATGATGGATATGCATAAGATGTGGGTTAGTACGAAGCTCAAGGATGGGATAGTTATCGAAATCATCAAAAGATTAATGGGGAGGATGATACGATGGATAGATGAGTGATGAAGAGTGATAGGTGATGAGACAAATGTGAGAAATATATAAAAGTGATGATAGTGAGATTAATGGCATCAGATTGCATGGTGGTAGCCTATAGCTAGGTACTAATGACAAGGTATTATGAGATGGAAGGAAGAATAAAGGTAAATGGATTAGATTGATAAATATGGGGAGATAGAAAGATGTGAGGATGGATGGATAGAGCGATAAAGATTTGGATAGATGGAATGGATTACTGGATGCATAAATGGATGGGGAGATAGAAAAGGGATAGTGGATGGATGAATTTTGTATCCAGGGACTATTTCACAAAGAATTAGATTCCCCAATCTAGATATATCATGTATGATGAGGCAAGAGGGATAGCAGACAATAGGATGGGTGGACAATAGAAGATAGATAGATGTGTGATAGGATGCATGGATGAGGGGAATGCATGCCAAGAGATGTCCAAAGAATTGGCATATATGTGCCCCTATCTTGATCAATATCATAATGAAGATGGAGGGGCTAGATACAAATGGGATATGATGGGTAGGATGTGGAATATTGGTGGATGTAGGGGATGGAGGAAGGGCATGCATAGATGGAAGCTTCCCCCAATTGTGGAAGTAAAAAGGATGGTGGATTTACGCATGATGCCTTTTTTCTAGGTTTTCATCATGGTACTTATCCAAGGTTATTTTTTTCCAAGTTTTCACTATTGGATGAATTATTTCTCTTTACTTATTTTTTGGATTTTTCACTTTTTTGACTTTTTTATTTTATTTTTTGGACTTTTTGGACAAAAATGTGGATGGAGACAGATAAGGATAGGGATGTGGATATGTGGATTTATAAGATAGTTTATATGGATATGGATGAAGGAATCAAGCATCAAGTTCCATACGAGGTAATTAGAGCCCATTTTTGAAGTGACTATTCAGATGTTGGTACAACCTTATTAAAATGGATGGATTATGCAAGAGAATGGACTAAAGGGATTTTATGGGGGAGATATGGAGGATAGTGGATGGGATGTTGGAAAGTGTATGGATGGAATTATGGAGTGGATGTGGGATGGGGGAATGTGTTTAGGACCAACATTGGCACATGTGGTGGTGGATGTGTAAGGATAGGAGGAGGAATGTATGGAGAGTGTGAGGATAATGGAGGAGTTGGGATAGTGAATTTTGGGACATAGGGACCCAAAATAGATTTAGGAGATGGAGGATGTGAATTATTCCTAGTTGGATTAGAAAATTTTGATGTCATTATGTATTTTTTATTTGTAGGCATTGCATATTTTTTATTTGGGATCCACCTGGTTTTGATTTTTGCTTTGGTGGGCCTTAGTGGCCTAGGAGTTTGATTTGGCTTTTGGATTTGATTTTTTTTCTTCAATATGTATTTTTAAGGGTACATGAGGAGATTTTGATTCATGTAGAAGTTTGGATTTGTGCATTTTTAATTTGGCATGCAAATTTATTTTAGTAGCAATGTGATGGGTATGAGGTGATGGATGGTGTGGAGGAGACATGGATGGAGTGACAAAGGTAGGCTTGTGATGATGATGTGTGGGTGAAGGATGTGAGATGGAATGCATGGAGGGGTGCCTTTACTAGTCCTGATTAGGGATTATGAATTTAGGATTTTTATGAGGTGTGCTAGGGATAGGTGATGGATGGATGAAAGGATAAATAGGATGAGATGGAGGGGGTGATGTTGGGATATAAGGGCCCAAAATTGACTCTATATATGGAGGAAATGTGATGGTGAATGGAGGGACATAAGGACACAAAATAGATGTAGTAGATGGAGGATGAGTGATAGTGAATTGCAAGAAATAAGGGCCCAAAATGGATTTTGAGGATGAAGGAGGAAGATGGATGGTTGTCTTGAGGTAACATGATGGAGGAGCGGGGATGGAAACAAATGGTTTGGTGGAGTGATGGGAAGTGCCTCTCATTCCTTTGGAAGAGGCTCACTTAGGATGTATGGAGGTTGTACCAACATTTTTGGAGTGTGAGTCTTGGGAGATATATCCAAGACCTTGTGCACCTGGATGTTCTTTGACCTAGATGGGCTCTAAAGTACCTTTCTCATGAAGACCTAAACCTTTTCCTTGATAGTTCATGTTCTTGAGAATGTGATCTTTGGTAGGGTGTGTATTCTTTTGGAAGCATGATGCAAGTCCATTTTTAGGTGGAGGAGGATGGGTGGTGCATATGATTTTTTTTTATTCTGCAAGAAGACCACCATGGATGAGTGTAATGTTACCAAGGTGATATAAAAGTGGTGTCGGGGTGGCAGAGCTAGGCAGCGATGAAGGGTCATGCGATGGAGATTATGGGATGGAAGCATCCTGATTTGGAGGAGGAGGTGATAAGGGATTGAGAGAGGGGTTAGATGGTATGATAGGATCTAGATTTTTGACAATGGGTGATAAGGGATCATGAGATGGAGTGATTGGATCTTAAGTGCAAAGGGGATCATGGAATGGAGCGGGTGAGCTAGTGTGATCTTGATATGGGATAGATAGGATGGAAGGATCTTGATTTGGAGGAGGGGATATGCTTGCATGCTTTGGATCAAGATTCTGGCATGCCTCATCTTCTATGGGAGGCATGGTGAGGGAAGAGTGTTGGAGGAGATAGGTGATGGAGGATTCATGAAGGTTATGGGATTGAAGTTCGGTAATAATAGGAATAGGAGGAGTGGATTGGATCTAGATGTCTCTAATGGATTGGGTGGATCTAGGAGTAGAAGAATGAGATTCAATGGATTTGTTGGGTTTGATGGTTTCAATGATTTGGATGGTGTTAGGAGCAGTAATAGGGGTGATAGGTATGAGATAGAGAAGGGCCTCATCACTAGCAATCATACATGATAGAGTGGGAGGGCATGGTTCCACAACATCAAGATGTGGATTTGTGGATGCATCTTCTATCATGAGTCCTTGGACGAAATTTGGAAGAAGATATTTGGGCATTGTAGGTTTAGGTGGGGTGATGGGAATAGATGGAGGATTATGGATGGGTGGGGGACTAGGAATAGGGATTGGTGGATTAGGATTAGATAAGTAGATGGAATTGGATCGAGTACTAAGAGTAGGTGGAGGATTAAGCTTGGCAAGTAGATCGAGATTAGATGGAGGATTGAGGTAGGGTGAATTGGTAGGAGGATTAAAATATAATGGAATGGAGGGGGAGTGATATAAGAGGATGTGGATGATAGATTAGGTTGGGAAGATTGGGATGGTGGATTATAGTAGGAATATTGGAATGGTGGATTAAGATAGGAGGGTGTGGAGGTTGAATTAGGATTGGAGGATTGATATGATGGATTAGGATAAGAGGATTTGGGTTGTGGATTTATATAGGAGGATGTGGATGTTGTATTAGGATGGGAAGATGTGGATGTGGGATTAAGGTAGAGATATTGTGATGGTTGATGATGATAAGGATAGGAGTATGGGGATGGCAGATTAATATAGGAGGATGTGGATATTGGATAGGAGAGAGACGTAGTGGGAGGACATGATGAATATATGGATGGTGAGGATATTGGATATCCCTTGTCAAGGGTAGCATAAGGATTGTTACTAGATGTGGATGGAGGCATGGGGGGATAGCTCGTAGGAATGACTGGATTCTAGGAGGCGGTCAGAAGAAGTTTTCTAGCAACGAAAAACATCAAGGGGATCTATATTATACTCATCTTGATAACCAAGAATTTAATTATCATCATCAATGTAGTTGAGATTCCCCTTGACTACTATTATTGGTTACACAGGAGGAGGATAAGGATTCATGATGTTATATGAAATGGATAAAGATGGAAAAGATAGGAGTAGATGATTAGGAGGACAAAATAGATGATGAAAAGATAAATAGGATGGATTGGAAGAAGATGGAAGAAGAGATCTTAATATTTGTTAGAAGATCTTGGATGTGGATATACTAAAGCTCAAATTGGGATTCAAATTAAGCTCAGATTGGGATGGGTTAAAAGCTCATATTTGGATTGGATTGAAGCTTAGATTCAGATGATGATTAAAGCTCATATTAGGATGACTAGATGATGTGGTGGGTTGTGATAGGATTGGATGATTGATTAAATACGAAGATGAAACATATTCTAAACCCGGTTCAGAGATTTGACTTAGATGACATAAGGTGATGAAAATTAGATTGGATTGTGAACGAGATGGTTACAAAACCGAATCTACCTCAAGATGGAAGTATATTGATTGGGTCATAATGATGATTAACTAACTTAGGATGGATGGAAAACCTGAGTAGGTGTGATTGATGATGATCAAGATCAGACACCAAAGTCAACTTGGATAAAAAAACTCAGAAACAAAGTCTAGGGGATTTAGATTGATGAAATGATTGTGGATATGTGATCTAAGGATTCTCTAAGATACTCCTAGAAGATTTGATTGATGAAATGATGAGCTTTAGAGGATGCAAATGGAGGAAAATGATGATTACGGGTAGGGCCAAAAAATTTCAATTGCGGTGAATGACTCGAAGAATGACAGGGTTTTAGTGGCCGAAAAGATTCACATTTTAGAAACTGTGTGGGAAGCAAGGTCACCTATGAAGGTTCCAAGGTCACCTATCAGGCTTTCAAGGTTGCCTATCGAGCTTGCAAGGTCGCCTATCAGGCTTGCAAGTTTTCCTATGTACTTTAGCAACCTCGCCTGTTCTGACTAAAAAATTTACCTAAGGACTGACTAATAGAGGAAACAGGCGAATCTGCTTGGAAAATTTGCCTATCTGAGGATGTAGGCTCTCCTAATAGTTGTCTGGTATAGCAAATAGGTGAATTTTCTTGGAAAAATCATGTACAGATAACAAGTTTTCCCAAGACCTGACCTGAAGAGGGAACATGAAAATTTTCTTGGAAAACTCACCTATCAACTTGCAGGTTCACCCAAGAAGCTGACTGGAAGAGGGAACATGAAAATTTTATTGGAAAACGTGCCTATCAACTAGCAAGTTCACCCAAATAGCTGATAGGTTTTCCTGAATAGCTGAAGACACTGAAGAATGGGTAGATGTGACCAAAGAAATGACAAGTGTGACCAAATAATAGATATGTGTGACTCTAAGGATTGCCTAAGGGGATCAAATTTTTTCCTAAACGGATTTGAATGGGGACTCATACTAAGAACAAGATGAGAACAAAAGACCCTAATAGACCCAAATGGGGCCTCAAATAGAGAGCGGGATAGCAAATGAAAAGAACGGATTTTCCTAAACATATCCAGACAAAGACTCATATGGAGGATCAGACTGCCGACGGACAACCAGATTTTCCTAAATGAATCCTAGTGGGGACTCAGGTGAAGAATGAGACATAAAACGACCAAATGAACACTAAAATAGACCCAAATGGGGCCCCAAACGGAGAATAGAATAGCAAATAGAAAGAATGAATTCACATGAATGGATCTAGATGAAGAATCAGATGGAAGATAGGACAACCAAAATGAATATTAAAAAATAATTATACTTACTTGAAGTGCATGGTACCTCACTCTTGTAAGAATGCATTATTTCATGTATAAGTGAACATGTTAAACTTATGAGAAGCTGACTTAGTAGATCATTAGGAACAAATACCTATGTCACTAGGTTTCATTCTTCATAATATTTGCATAAACCTATATGTTTAACTCCTTGTAGCATCTTGAGGAAGTTATATGGGTCCAATGTGTTTGATATATTTTGCATCTCTGGCCATAGTTGGTTAGCCTATATTTCTTAAAGAGATATTGTGTAGCAGAAAGTATCCTACCTCATGTAATCTTATAATGTGGATTGTGATGATTAAATGACTCTACCTTGCAAAGCAGGGGTAATTAAGTTATAACATAAATTTAAGATCATTAATGAACTTGATATGTTGACCTACATAAGGATTTGGATGTCATGGTATTAGGACTATGATAGTGACTTGAGATGTAGATTGTGTAGCCCCTTAAGTGGGTAGCTCTTGCATGACTAAATGAAATTTCATCTCTTGCTAAGATAATGTGTTTTTCTTTGAAAATATTAGTACCATTGCATGGCTTGTATTTTGAACATTTAATCAAAGTGATCATATGCTATAAGTCTTGGAATTCCATCTTTGATTATTGTATTTTGTACTACTTTATGTAAAATTTGAGTTGACTAAGTGGCAATGTTAGCCTAGTCAAACTATGAAAACTGGTCAACTTGACATTTAGAAATGAATATAAATTATTATTTGCACATGATGTGCTATGATATAAAATAGCTATTTGATTTATGTTCTTTAATTCTATTCATAATTTCATAATTGATTTATTGGAGTGAATCTAACTCTTGCATATAATGTGAATTGCACATCACATGTCTTCTTGCATTACATTGAAAGGAAAATATTTGAGTATGGAAAATACATGGAAGAATGTATTGATATTTGAAATCATTGCATGAATTTGTAAATAGAAATGATTTCATTTTTTAATGTGATTGGGTATGTTTTCCAAAACACCTTGGATGAAAGATGTCGTGTAGCTATTTACTCCATCTGTGTGACTAGTGTGGCCACTCAGTTATGTGAAGTTTTTCATTGATGATTTATTTGATTTAATTGATGAAAATATTTCTTGTGTTGATAGGACCAACATTTGTATTTGGATTTTTCTTATGATTGGAATAGTCACCAACTCTTTTGATGGTTTATTTCACAACCCTCGGTCATACTCGATTTACTTTTGGAATTGTCGGTATTTTTTGCCTAAGTGTTGAGTTTGATGATTCTTCTCTTTTGAGTTTATTTTGAAATCTCTTAGTGACTAATCCAAATGTTTGACATTGTTGGTCTATATTATGTTAATTTTTGTAACCTATCAAATTAACCATGAACAATGATAGAATTTCAAGGGAGTAAATTTCAAAGAACGTGTTGATCTTGAATCAGAATCATGATTGAATTTTGACTTACAAACTATGTTGAGTGGCATGTATGTTGTTATGTATGATAATTGAAATAACATGCATTGAGAAGACTTAAATTTCTCTATATGATTGAATTTAATGTTGGAATTATGGAGCCTTGCAACATGAGCATGAATTATGGATGGTTTGTGTTGGTTGTTACTATGTTGTCATTGATGCCAACATGGTGACAACTATATGGGAAGTTTACTTGGTTTAGCAAAAGTTATTCTCTATCGATAATATTCTTTTGTGATGAACCGGTGCATTAGTATTTGAATCCAAAATTCACTGCAAGAACATATATGACTCTAATCTCTTAACCATGCTATCATGTATCATTTAGACAGTTATATCCTAGATCTTGAGAAGTTTTGGGTTGTGAGAAAAAAGTTATCTTTGACAAAGTTCAACTCTATATTTAACTATTGTTCCTTGCTTGGCATATCATTGTGGGAGACTCCACATTTAATTAAGGAGAACATTCTAATGCTACATTTTTAATCGTAGTCTCTTTGATGGTAGTATGATGTGAAATTAATGTGATCTGAGATTCAAAAGGTGTTTATTTGAGGATTTTTTGTTGATTTGGAGATTTTTCGAATTAAGTTCTAGTCTTGGCTGACCTAATGTATGCAATACACTATGGATATTAGTTATATTTCATGGATGTTAGCCAACTTGGTATAATGCACTACTTGGATAAAGTGTTTTAAATCATATACGGTGTCGACAAGAGAGTTTTGATTATTTTGTGTTCATCTAATTAGGCCGACCTAATTGATGAATAAGATATACTTGTATATATATAAGATGTTTTGAATAAGATGTGTGTAGAGGAAGGAGGAGTGTGGAAGAAAGGTGTGAAATGGATTAAGGGTATGTGAAGATCTGAGTCTAAATGCTTTATTAGTTGAGGATCAAAGTAGATTAGTTGAGTGACTGTTGTGTGAGGTAGTACTTCATATTCCGAGCTTCATTGTACTTGAACCCTGCACACTAAAGGTGTATTCTATCAATTCAATCTTTTGGAAATGAGCCCCAATCTTTGTATCTTGGTAGTTAGCCATCTTTTGTATTTAGGAAGTGAGCCTTTCAAGGACAGTGACTCCTAGCAGTGATCCTTGTAATATCTTTTATCTGGATATAATATATTGTGAGTCAACCCTCACCATGTTTTTTCCCTTTTTGGGTTTTCCATATAAAATTTTGGTGTTCATGTGTGTTGTTGCATTTATTTCTTTCTATGTTCTCTCTTGTTGATTTAGTCAGAATTGTGATAATGGTTAGATGGATTCTATTAGAATGGTTTTATGGAATAGCGATTCACCCCACTCTCAGTATTTTGGATGTTTAATAACTGTATTATTTCCATTTATGAAAGATGTGCTAAAGATTTCCTTATTGTATATGCTTGAATATGAATCAGGAAGATTTTTACTCTCTAGAAGGTGTTGAATATGGATTAATGGAGAAGGGATTTCTCTTTTCAGGAAGATCCCAATATTTCCAAGTTCTTTGGCCAAAGCCCAAACTATTGAAAAATATGGTTAGCATAGAAAAATATGTTTGATATAATTCTCTTCCACATCCTATAAATAAGATATTGATATATCATGGATGTATATATGCATGTAGATGTTACAGGCATCCACGAGATTCCCCCTGCCTCAAATTATTTTGAGATATCTAGGCACTTGCAGGGTTAGTAGATTTTTGGGAAGGAATATCTTTGTGGAAGTATAAACCTCATGATTGGGTGGAAAAGCACCCAAATCATGCTTTCGACTTTGACTATCCAAGTGTGGATTGAAAGTTATAGACTTTGACTAGCCATGTGTGGATTGATAGTCAAAGACTTCACAAATTATGTTTTGCATACCATTACTTGATTATTGCTCATATGATGCACTATCATTGGTATAAGTAGTACTTTGTAAACGTACTAACATATGAATGATGCACTTGCACATGTGAAGATATAACATGTATGTAGTTATTTCTTGTCTTGAGATTATATATATTGGTTCAATTATTGTTACTTTTGACTCATGAACATTGATGATCTTGGATTGTAAATGAGTCTATATATGAGAATAATTTTGTAAGGATAATATATCTTTGATGAATTGAGAATGTGCGTAGATGATTTGTAGACATACAAGAGTATCATTTTTCAAAGAAGGTAAGTGAATGAATTATATATATGTATATATATCCACTTGTAATCTTTGCCTTGTAATATTGACTTTCTTATGAGGTTTTGATATTTGAATGAGCTAGAAAAGGCACAAATGTGTAAAAGGAAACACAAGAAAATTGAAGAGGAAACATGAGAAACTTGTCCAAACAATTGAACTATAATGATATGGTAAGCACAAGTATGCATATGTGTGAATACAAAATTTGAAGCTTGTGAAAATATGCAAAATCATTTCCATTACTTAAGCATAGAGATGATTAAATCTTATGAAGATAAGAAGATTTTTTTTGAATAAATTTTGAATTTGAATTGTATTATGGGTACTAACATGGACTAAAGTGTTGTGTTGTTTTTGTGAGTGCCATAGATCACCATTTTGAGGTAGAGAACATGGTTGGAAAAAAGGTAACCTAACTTTTGAAATTAAAAGGAAGTAATGGAATACACTCACTCACTTAGAAATAGTTGCATGATGTTCTATCAAATGAGTGTTCTTCTCTTATCTTGAATGTGCATGTTGTGTTACTATAAGTGTTTTTCAAAGGAAAATTTGAATGCATTTAGTTGATGGAAATGCTTACCATGTTTTGTATGAGTTTATTTGACCATGTTGGGGTATAATGATAAAAAAATTATGGGACTTTAGGATGATGTCTCTTCCTAGTGGGGAAGGATGTCACATCTTGTATAACATAAAAATTAAATTTAAAAAGTTAAATATTTGAGAAAAAATAAAATATTCTTTTTATTTTGTATGGTGGAGAAAGATAAATAAAATTAAAATTAAAATTAAAATATATAAAGAGTATTGTATGGTATATTGTTATTTATATAAAATTATAATCAAAGATTAGTTAATTGAGCTTTAATTAAGGCCAATTTAAGGAGATTACATAAGTAAATAAGTAATAACAATTATGATGATAAAACTAAGTAGATTAATTGAATAGAATTTATAAAAAAAACATGTGATATTAGTTTTATGGCATGAAGGGTTATTTAATATGAGTAATTGATTGCATACCTAGAAAGAGTGGAGTATCGATCCTACATAGAAAGTTTTTAAGAATGAATTAATAACCAAAAAGTGAGTGGAGGGGCAGTGAACTAAAAATGGAAAAAGAGAGGAGTCTGGTTGGTTATGGGAGCTGAATTAGATTATGCATGATATTTTTCGTTAAATGGATAGATGATTGTTGTTCATAACACATTTTCCCTCTGCTTCGAGGGTATTGTGCTCAAGAATAAATCAGAGCCTATTCCATCCTTGATCCTATGTATTGAAACCTAGAGGAAGATAAATTGTAGATGACATATGGAAGAATGATTCTCAAAGGAGAGCATGTAGTGGAACTCAGTTCAACAACAATGGCTGTGTTATAGAGCTTTCACTAAAAGAACATGATCAAAGCCTAATTCTAATTCTTTTACAAGTAAGTTGTTTTTGATGGTTTTGAAATCTATTTCATTGGATATGCAATACAACTCCCCTACAATTTTATTGTTGCTCATGATAGATGATTTAGGATGCTTGATAGTTTACTCTTTGGTCAAATTATTTGAATGTAGGTGTAAGATAGGGTTAGAGAATTCCTAGCCTAGAATGAGTGACAACCAACACTTCTAAGCTAAAAACCTAATCCAAACAAGAGAATACAAATAATGCATGAGTAAAATGAAAGCATCAAATTAAAATACACCCCATGCTTGAGCTTGCTTCAATTCCCTTGTCTCTCCTATTTCTTCTTATGCCAATATTACCCTCAGATTTGTTGATGAAGTTGTGCAAATACTTGCAAATAGTAAGCAAGATAGTTGGAGATAATGGTTGTTAAAATATAAATGGAGCAGAATGGTCTCTTTTATAGACAAGCATTCAAACGGATGAATGAGATTGATCTTCTAGAATTATTCTAAGATCAACGGATGAGAATGAATGAGATAGAGGTTACAAAATGAAGGGTCAAGATCAAGTTTCTAGAAAGATACCCAAATCAACAATGGAGAATTGATGCACCAAAAAGAGGTGGGAAATGAAGGCTATGATGCCCGATGGTTATGACAGACCATGAAGACTTAGATGGAGATGACTATGACATAAATAAATGTCATGAACATGACATCTTTGACCAAAAGAGGTGCACAAATTCTTTATTCGAAAATGGAGGAAATTGACAAGTGGAAGCTAAATAATTTATCTAAATTATTTATTTGGAGAAAATGAAAAGGAGCATTTAAATAGATTAATAAATTTAATTAAATGGGGGAGATGAAAATGGACCATTAAATAATTAAGTGAGATTAATTATTTAATAGGGGAAATGGCAAGGGATAATTGAATAATTTTGATAATTATTTAACTATAGAAGAATTAAAAGACCATGAATAGATAAATAATTAGTGGTAATCATTTATCTATAGATGAAAGATGATAAAGAAATAATTAAATAATAATTCATTTAATTATTGAAGAAGAGGGTGGATTAGTGACACAATTAATTTATTTAATTGATCAGGATATAATAAATATTAGAAAGTGAATTAATTAAATAATTAAAAATTATTTAATTAATACAAGAATATGATTAAAAAATCAAATAATTAAAATTATTTAATTATTTGGAGACGAAGACCAAGAAAAATGACGCTCACAGACTTAAGAAAATTTTTAGTGTCTACATTTTGCCCCTCTTTGACATAATGCTGTTCATCGTGTTGTGTCAAAGAAATTTAATTCTGAAATATGCTCCAATGTAAAGAGAAAGGGGAAGGATGACCAGGAGGGTTGTGGTATGCCCCCTCGAGAGGACAGGCGAGTTCAAAGAACATGAATGTGATCTTAAAATGGAATATAAGACTAGAGGATGAAGGATAGAAGAAATGTTAGTATGAAGGGGATGGATGTTAGCGTGGAAAAGACAAGAGAGATGGGATGTTAGCATGGGAAAGAAGATAGACAAGAAATGATAAGGGAATCAAATTTCATGCTTACATTTTTATATTTATCATCATTGGGCATCAAAAATGTCACAGATTGACCACAAACGTCATGGTATGAAATAAACCAATGTGTGGAAGGTGACCATTTGTGAGGGACAAGCAGTTCAAAAGATAGAGCCAAAGGACAAGGAATGCCTCAACTCATACTAAGGATCCAATTATCCCAGTCTTTTTTCCAAGACAAGCCACAAACAACAAACAAAGAAAAGAGGCCATGATCCATCATTGTTCGTGTAAATCCATTAATAGGACATCCTAGAGGAGAATAGTAACATGACTCAGAACCAATAAAAAAGGTAAGACAAATCTAGACCAACAAAGTGTTTGCCAAAGAGACAATGTTTGCTAATAGTTTTGATAAGATTGTTTGATATGATTTATTAGGTTCACCAAGATGACCAAGATTTGATTTGATAAGTTTGACAAGAATTAATTGATAAGTGGAGAAAGGTTGATCAATTGATTTGATTGATTGTGCATGGTTTCAAGAAGGACACATCTTGATTAAGGAAAGATTGATTGTTTGATTGTTTGAAAAAGATTGATTGATATGGCCAAGCGATGTAATGATACCCAATTTCAAGAAAGACACATCATGTTTAAGGCAAGGGACACATCTGATAAAGTTGACCAAGTGACAAGTGTGACAAGGTACATAACTACAACAAAGACACATCCTACTTAAGGTGAATAACCAGGTTGAAAAAGTCTAAACTCAGGAAAGATGTATCCTGATGAAAGACAAGTGATAGGACTGTAGGAGAAAAATGACATACTTCCCCATTCTGATATAAGGCCAATGACCTGATTGAGTTGATGATTGATTGGTTTGAGAGTTGACAGATGACTTGTTGGTTATGTCTATATGTTTATTCATGATTTGGTTCAAATGATGATTGTTTGTGGACCAAGACTATGACCAAACTCGACAAACCCAAAAGTATTGACCTAGGTGGCCTCAAGGGCTCATCGATTGATGGACTTACCTATGTTATATATACAAAGACCTCGTATTTCAACACAACTTGACTTTTTCGCATTTGACAAAAGATCGAGTCATGATTTTATTTGGACAACCTAAAAGGACGGACCTAATGTATTAGGGGCCCATTTAAGATGAACCTTGCCTACGTAGAAGATGCACATAGACAACATAGTTCAACCACTCTAACAAAACTGACTCAGACTCAGAATCAGAATTGGACTCTATTTTTAGAAGTTTTGAAGTTTTTATGATGTTTTTGGACTTTGAGGATTTTATGATTTTTTGGATTTTGAAATGTTTTTGATTTTTTGGGATTTTTGAAATGTTGTGATTTTTTCGGAAAATAATTTCAGGACATTTTATGATTTTTATGGATTTTGAAGGTTTTTATGGGTAAGTCAAGGAATTTACCCCATTCAGGTATATGAATAGTTTACTATGTATGAAGGGAAGCAACGAATGCGGCAGGTGGATATGAAAGTGAAAAATACTAAATGTCGGTGGTCTTCAAGCCATGGGAAGGATGACGAATCTTTATTATGGATGAAGAATAAGTGTGAATGGATGAAAAAACAAATTGAGTGATAGTAGACAGAGGAGCATAAAATGACAACACATGGCATCCGTTTGCGAGGTTTTCACCATGGTACTTATCCATAGCGCCACTTAAGTAGTTTTTACTTTTGGACAAATTATTTCTCTTTACTAAGTTTTGACATTTTATTTTATTTTATTTATTTTTTATTTTGTCACAAAGACGCTTGTTTGCCAAGTTTTCATCAAGGTGACTATTTTTTTGATTTTTTTGTATTTTTGACTTTTTAAGGGATACTTTGAGAATCAAGTATAATACTTGCAAAGGTGCATGTTTTTGATGGGTTCAGACAACAATTCTCCTTCAGGAGTGGAAATATGATAGGAACCAAATCCATATGTTGTTGTGACAATGTATGGTCCCAATGAATTAGGCTCAAAATTCCTAAGTTTTTTCTCGTTTTGGTTGATTCTTTGGATTTTCCTTTAGGACTAGATCACCAATGTCAAACCTTCTAGTATGAACCTTCTTATTGTAACTATGTCAAAGGAAGTTATGATATGCTTGCAAGTGTGTCAAAGCATTTTATCTCCTTTCATCTAGTTGTAGAGAAGGGGGATTCACTACTCACGGGCTCTCTTTACTCAGAGAGCCTCAGGGGGTGAACTTCCCTAAACTACCTCAAAGGACAACATAGAGAGTTCTAGAACCATAAAGAGCAAGTCACAAATATTATCAAGACAAAATATCAAGCTCTCAGCCAAAGTACGTCAGCACAGAACGTGGATGACAGCGTGGTGTGTTGGCATCCCCGAGGCACATTAGTGTCTATTATGAACCAGAGAGCAAGTTTATCTTAGAAAATAGGAAAGTGACTACTTCTACTCTAATTTTTGAGAATTTCTGGGAAGTGATAATGTAATAGAATGTGATAGAAGTAGAATGAAGTGAAATATAAATGATAAGGACAAGGAGAAGAAGGGAAAGGAAACACTTACGAACGTGTGAATGATGAAGCCTCTAATGTATGAATATCTTCAATACCTACACACAAGAGAGAGAGAGAGAGAGAGAGAGAGAGAGAATGTTGGGGTTGTATAGGGGTTTGCCTCAGTCAAATCCCCATTTTGGTGTTCCTACCTCCATGGACAACCAGATAGATAGAGAGAAGATAAATGAAATGAGGAAAAGTACATAAAAGAACTACAAAATAGTGTTATGCTACTCAACCAAGTAATCAATAAGATTAGCGAAATCTTACACCTCCACCCAAAGCTCTCAAGGCTCGTGGGGGAGAAAGTGAGAGGAACTCAAGCCTCTGTTGTCATAGTGTTTCATTCCACACTTGCCCTACTGAAGTGATGGAGTTTTGATGTTGTTTCTATGGAGTGTAAAGTGTTGAGTGAGGAAGATGCTTGGAGCTTGTGGATAAATGCTTGAAGGTGGAGAAGTTGCTTGGAGCTTGTGAAAGATGAAGAGATGGTCAAGAGAGAATGTGAAGAGATCCACCAACCATGAAATGAATGAAGGTGAGTGAATATGAAGTAGAGGGGAAAGAAAAAAACCATATTCGGGTTGGTCAGCTAAAGAGGGTGTTACAAGTCGACTCCCAATGGGAATTGTAATGCCTCTGTAGGATCTAGACATAGGAATCTATCAGGGATGTTAGTGTGTTGTGTAGATGTTTGCGCATTGTGTGGTCATCCTAGAAAAAAATGCCTCCATTGACACTCAAAATGGGCACCAAGTGGAATGAAGACAATGAGCTTATGCGAGATTAAGCCTTCGAAGTTGGTTTTCTAAAGTGTCAAGGAACAAAAGGGGATTTTTGTTAGGGGTGGAAATCCATGTTCATACATTTTCCCCCCACTTTAGTTAGCATGAATATTGGTGAGTGCTTTGGTAAAGTAGATTAAGAAATACCTGCACAAGATGACAATGTTAGAAAATTTAGAGGATTCGACTCAGCAAAGTAAAAGAGACCTCGATGTAAAAGGTTGTCTCAGCACAATGTGTCATCCCCAAATTAAAGATACTAACACATAGAAGAATTCCGAGATGAAGGAAGAAAGGGTATATACTCAGGATGAAGAAGATGCAGATCTTTGATCTAGTATATACAAGAGTTTAAGAATGAAAGAGTGGTAAAAGAAATTCCCGCTCAAGGAGGAAAACCTGTACCATTGAGTAAGAGTGATAAAAGCAATCCCTGTTCTAGGAGGAAAACCGGTACCATCGAGTAAGAGTGATAAAAGCAATCCCCACTCAAGGAGGAAAACCCGTACCATCGAGTAAGAGTGATAAAAGAAAAACTCTCTTTGGAGTAGAGCCTACAAAATAGACTAAAAGTGATAAAAGAAAAACTCGCTTCAGAGTAGAGCCTGTATCATAGAGTAAAAGTGATAAAATAAAAACTAGCTTCGGAGTAGAGCCCGTATCAAAGAGTAAAAGTGATAAAATAAAAACCCACTTTGGAGTAGAGCCTGTATCATAGAGTAAAAGTGATAAAAGAAAAACCCACTTTGAAGTAGAGCCTGTATCATAGAGTAGACAGTCACGCAGACCATCGTTAAGCTAGAAGACTTTCAAAGGGCTCCCTCAGGAACCCTTCAAAAGGAAGAGGGGTCCACTCAAGGGACACACTTTTTGAAAAGTGAAGTCTACTCGGGTTGTCCCCAAGCTAGATGCAAGAATGTGAACAAGGTCTAGTCGGGCTACCCCCAAACTAGACATGAAGAAGTAAGGTCAGTCTAGTTGGGCTGCCCCCAAGCTAGATGCTATAGAATTCATTTGAGATAGAAGCTTTCAAAGAGGTCCGTCGGGAACCCTTCAAAAGGAAGAGGGTCCCCTCAAGGGATGCTTCATTTGAAAGACATAGAGAGAGAGAGGGTCCTTAAGAAGGACACACATCTCTAAAACAAGTAATCACTGCCCCCAATGTATAGGGGAGAAAAACCATACAAGATACTTAGAATGGGATAGAGGTAAACCTTGATATCACTAGTCACATGAAGAAGGGGCAAGTGCATCAACAAGCACCTGAATCATGAAGTTGTTGTATTTTTTCCTTCAAGGCCTTACATTCACTAGTGGAATGGCCAGACACTCAATGGTATGCACATAAATAATGTTTTCCTTTTTCATGTTTATGATATTTCTTGCATGTTGGAGGAGGAAGAGTAATTAAGCGATATTTAAGAAGCTACAACAAAATATGCTCTTGCTTAGATAAAGAATGAGGAGCAGGATGAGACCCTTTCTCTTGTGGAGAAAAGCTTGACTTCCCACAAGAAGAAGATATGAAGACAGAAGACAGAGGAGGATGGACCAATCTGTGAGAATGAGGTTGAGTGGAAATCATGTCAATATTCAACCGTGGTTTCTACTCAAATTGTTTATTCAAGAAACCAAGCCCCAAGTTACACTTACGAGGTAGGAATTATGTAGGTACCTAGATGCCTTGTTCATTACACCCACAACCTTTGTGCTCATAGCCATACTTAGAGACAAGCTTAAAGTTGGGGCCATAACATGTTTGAAAATCATGAGAAGAAGGTGAATCCTTATAGAGAGCATTATTCCAGTAAGGGGGAACATACTCCTCTACGGGATTGTCACCAACCTTCTTTATAGGACTGTGAGCATTATCCTCCTTAGTAGAAGTGTAATCGTCTTCCTCAAAAGGAGGATCAACACTACGAACATTACGATTCTCATTCACATGATCCCACGATACAAAAGGATAATCATCTTCGATAGTAGGTGTGAATGAGGCTATCAAAGGGTCTAAGTGGATTGGGTCGACTTTCTATTCCTGAATGAAGGAATTTTTAACGTCTAGAGGACCCCCATCATCACCAAGACACACATTCCTTTGAGAGGAAGTAGAAGGAGCAGACTTAGGATTTCTCACTTCAAAAGAGTCTTCTTTAGGGACATCTATCTCAAGAGTATCCTTTGTAGTAGATACTACTAGAGGAAAAATTGACTCATTGGAAGATACTGAAGCAATAAGAGTAGGTGTTGATGGTTTTTTTCTGCAAAACAACAACTCAGACAGAATATAAAGTATCATATCTCTCTTGAAAGGTTGATCTCTATGAACAAAGAGATAACCCCAAGGTCTCTCAAGTGTCAGGTCATGACCATACAGTGAAACCACTCAGTGATATATGTGAAAATGTTGGTAATCACAAAGGGACCTTACAAAACAAATACTAGAATCTCTAAACCTATTAGATTTTATAATAGGATGATGCTCAAATTCCAGGTTCTAACCAAAGTTCAAAGAAATAACAAAATATAAGGGTTTAAGAAATCCTAGGATTAATATTACTCCTAAACTAAATAATACTAATGATGAAATACTTGGAACAAATCAATCCCTCAAAAACTAATCCCTGCTCAACCTAGGCTTTACCTTCTATCTTATAGAAATAGTGTAGTCTTCTAAGGAATTGGAGATTTTCAGATCATGGAAATTCATTCAATAGAACTAGATAAATTCCCACAATTGAACTAAGCACACGAGTATCAGGTACAAGTTGACCTTGTACAACAATCCCACAATCAAGAATCTTCCCAACCTATGAACCAGAGATTGCTACAACACTCCAAGCATCAAATCACAAGCACCATTAAATTATTTAACTCTAAATCTAAAATAACAACCATGCAAGATAACTCAATCCAAGAGAGGCCACCACATCAAAATGTCTTCACTTGTATTGAATCACCAATAAAGCAACAATTCTAGTATTTTGTTATAGCACTTGCTTCAAAATAAACTAATTCCTAACTCTAACTTTCTGCTCTATTGCTTGAAACTTAATCAACCAACAAAAACCTTTCAAAAAGAGTCCAAAGGCCATACTTATAGAGATTTCATCCTGTTTCAGCCCACGCTAGGGTTACAAAGAAAGATTAGCCACCAATAATATCAGCCTAGAAAACCAGCAATAAATTGCCACCTCGCATTGAATGCAGGAGGCACCCCTTTCAATCAACCTTGGACTTTACAAATCTTGGTACAGAACAAACAAGCCTGTGAGTTGCATTCGCCATTAATGCCTTAGCCACGTGAAGCAGAAGAATGGCCACGTAAAAGTGAGCTCAACCTACCCTCGATTGTAAAGTGTACCCAACTAAATCTCGCAGATCCCGTAACACCCTCAAAGAATGCACACCAACTTGCTTGATCCAGCTTGCACTCAAAGAGCCACAATTAGTAACTCGTATAGTGTGAGAATCCAAGCTAGTCCATCATGAAAAACATATTCAATCATCAAAGAAAGATCAAAACTGCAATTAGAATCCCCTTAAAATATCGTTAAAACGTCCTTTCTCAAAGTTTGAGATTTTCACCCCCTTCACGGAATTCAGGTCAGGAAGGAATTTTGGGGAATTCTAGGCTAGGCAGATTTTAACAAGGGAAGCACATAAATCACCAAAAGGTTGATCACTTGTCAGTCAAAACTCAATAAATGTCATGTATCATTAAATTATCTAAATCCATCATGCAATGCAAAACCATAAACAACTAGACCATGAATCTTCTCTATCTTTGTTAAATAACAGATTTTTGAGAAAATCTGATAGGGATAGAAATTGCTGAAACCGAGAATACTTAGCACACTCAAAAAAGTGAAGCAGGGATGGACTATCGGGCTTTTCCCAAAGCAACAGATTCTCCTTAAGTCAACATAATTCACATGTCATTGACTAACAATTTTGACCTCCTAAAGCCCCCAAAATGACCAAAACCATGCTACTACAAGCCAAGCATTTGACCACCGAGGTAACACAGTAAACCGTAGCACCGCAAACTAAGCACAAACCCCCCACAGTATGGCGGTGAACTGCACAACCATGGTTGGGCTCAGAGACACCCGCGACATCGAGGTAAACCATGCTACCATACCATAGATAAAATAGTCCCACAATAAGGTGGTACTACCCCCCATCCATGGCCAAATGCAAAGCCTTCATGGTAACAAGGTATGACCGTGCTATTGCGCCAAATGAATAAACCATTCACTACCACAACATCAAACATAGACCCCCGCGGTAAGGTGGTACTACTGCCCAACTGTGGCTTGACATAGAGACACCCACGACATCGAGGTAAACAACCCAAAGGTGCAACCCAAGAAAACAAAGGAACGAAGGAAAAGTCAGAGAAAACCGGGGAAAACGGAAATCCACGAAGCACCAAAATCTTTGGAATCAATGCAGAACTAGCCAAAAAAAGTGTAAACCAGGAAAATGAAGTGGTGAAGGAAATTTTGGAGAAATCTGGGGAAGACAAAATTCCACGAAGCATGGAAATATTCGAAATAGTGCAGAACCAGCCTAGGAAGGTATTTGGGCAGCCGGGGAAATCCGACAAGGAAAATCCCAAAAATAGGGAAAAACTCGAGATTGACCCAAAGACTTCAAATTTTCAAAGTGTTAGCTCAAAAGCGGAAATTTACAAGAAAGATAGGCATCAAGGAATCATTGCAAAGTAGCAAAAATATAGTACCAAAGGACCAAAAGCACCAAAGACCAAAATCTCAAGATTTTCAAAGACAATCTCAAAAGGAAAGGCCACAAAAAAGAGCCAAAAGACCAAGCAAATGAGGGTCCCTACTTTTAGTGGGGCCTGTGTGCAAAACTACACAACAATAGGCATAGCTGAAACTTGAGCAGCAGCTGTCATCTCACATAAGCGCTTAGCATCAGGGCCAGCTTTAACTATGACTACTTGATTATTACAAATGAACTTGATAGATTTATGCAAGGTAGATGAGAGTGCACCCATAGCATGAATCCACAGTCTACCAAGAAGCAAGTTGTAAGGTAACTTCTCTAACATAACATATACAAGAGTGGGTACAATAATGGGTCCAAGCTGCAAAGGTAGTACTATCATACCTAGAGCTTCTCTCGTAACATTATCGAACCAATGAATTTCAACAGACGAAGCGTTAATAGAAGATGGGTCATGTAAGTGTGAATATGTGAATAAGACTAAAACACTTCTTAATAAGACATTATATCAAAGATAACTCAATTTGAACTAAATCAAAGTAGTAATCAAATGAAAGTGTCATATTGTTCTCTATCCTCAAAGATTTATTAAATCAAAATTTTCTCTCCGATTGTGTAAGCAAATAAGACTGTTAAAATGACAATTCAAAGAATGAGATGATGCTAATGCAATGCTAAATGATAAACTAATTAAACTAGCATGATATTGACATGAAACAGATAATTGTAGCTACAAGAGGCAACCATGATATTGAAGCTTGATTGTTGGATATGCTTGATGCTTGATGCTTGAATTCCTACAGAGTAAGAGTACAAAATCTTGATTATTTGGATCCTTTTCTTGGTTCAATGAGGCTTTAATTATAGAATTTCTGGCTGTAGAAATGCATAGGGAAAGCTTTGAGAGGCTTGGATTCAATCTGGAGAATTGAATGGTGAGAGATGGAGGAGATTGAGAGAAAGATGGAGATTGTCTCTACCCATGAAAACACCAGGCAAGAGAAGAGGAAAGATTGATGGAAGAGGATTGAGAGATCAAATTCCAAGTTTGTCTCCAATTTGTCTCCAAAACTTCTCGTGAAGTTTCAATCAATTAATTGTGACAAATTTAGACATAGATTAGACATAGATTAGACATAGGAAATCTAATTCATTTTTGAGGAAATGTAGATTGGAATATTCCTTATGCTCTAATTCAAATATTTTGATTTATTTAAATTAGAAAAGGGAGATAAATAATTTAATAAAACAAACTATAGGATAGTTGTTTATTAAATTAAACAGAGGAATATGGAAATTAATTAATAAAGTGTTTTGTCTTTATTTAATAAATTTAGAATTAATGTGATAGATTGAAATAGGGATTTGATAATTAAATTGAACAAAGTATTTAATTTTGTTTATTTAATTAAGATGAATTTGGAAGGATTTAAATGTGAATGTGAACGTGAACTATATAAATAAATATTTCTATTTATTCAAATAGTAGAGGAAATTAGAATAATAATCGGATGCTCTAGACCAATTTTAGGTGTATACATTTTGCCCCTCTTCGAAGTGATGTGTTTACACATTGGTTTGAAGAATATTTTTTCTGCTACTGCTAGGATTGATGATATCAAAAAAATAATTCCGTATGCCCCAGACATGCCCCAGATACTGATTTTTAGGTGATTTGATGATAATATGCCCCCTCGGGAGATAAATTAATGATGTGATATTTTTTAGAGTTTTTCAAAAATTTGATGATTTTCTGATGAAGATATGATGAAGAAATATAGCCTGTAGATGATAAAATGTTGCCCTGCCTTACCTCCTTGTGTTTTATGATTTTTGATCGTGTCAACCTTTGATTTGATATTGATTGTTGATCCTGATAAATTAAAATATTATTGATCTCATGATAGGTGAGGATCAATGATAGATTGATGATTGACCTCATGATAGGTGAGGATCAATGATAGATTGATGATTGACCTCATGATAGGTGAGGATCAATGATAGATTGATGATTGACCTCATGATAGGCGAGGATCAATGATAGATTGATTGATTGATCTCATGATAGGCGAGGATCAATGATAGATTGATTGATTGACCTCATGATAGGTGAGGATCAATGATAGATTGATTGATTGCCCTCATGATAGGTGAGGATCAATGATGGATTGATTGATTGACCTCATGATAGGTGAGGATCAATGATAGATTGATGATTGACCTCATGATGGGTGAGGATCAATGATGGATTGATTGATTGACCTCATGATAGGCGAGGATCAATGATAGATTGATGATTGACCTCATGATAGGTGAGGTTACAGATAGTCGCTCATGAGATTTGATCAAAGTCTCACTAGAGCCGATTAGATTGATAGGCTGCTTGATTTTTGATTGATTATAGGAGGATTTTAGAGTTTTTCCCAAAGATGTGGGACATGATTCTGCATCTAGCATAGGCTGATATAGATATCTTTAATCGATGTGAAAAATCTATAATGCAGATGAAAAACTAATATGAATGCAGTCTAATTTTATCATGCAACTATATGCAAACTATTGTCATTTTAATAGTACTTTTGTGCTTTTTTGTCATCATAGAGCTTTATTGGATGTTGAAAGTGAGTACAAGCGTTAATGGTATATGTTAGACCAATGAAGACCTGAGTACTACTTTCATGATTTTTGATATTGCAATCGAACACAAGCATCAAGGTATAATTGAACCGAGATAGCCCGAGCATTCATTGCGTAAACAAGTAGTGATTAATCATTTCAATGTGTGAATTTTGAATGTCATCGGTGATACATTTGTAGAGCACATCCCTCAACAATTTATACATTTATATGATTAACATACATATAGCAAAAAATAAAAATATCATTCTTTTTCCTTGTTCCTCTAGTTCAATACATCATTGAGTTACTCTAAAGAAATGATAATCAAAAGTACAATTTATCCATTGTTTACTTTAGAGTGTTACATTCATTATTCAGATTTTTAGATCATCCATCCTAATTTTGACATGTTTTTGGATATTTGAGATTTTTGACTAAAGACCTAACCTAGTAACCTATCTTAGGGGTCTCAGGGGCTGATTTAAGATTAGCCTTGCCTACATTACACACATAGTGACCACGTAGTTCGAATGACACAGACCTATATTTTTTTTGAATGTTGCTTTTTCAGACTTACCTTTTTGACATGTTTTTGGATTTTCGATATGATATGGATTGTTGATGCCTTCTGACGATGATTGATAATGCGCTTTGATTTTTACTTTCAGTTTTTTGTCATACTATTGTGTTGCCCTTTGGTGAAATTGATACGTTTGTATTGCCCCTAATGATATCCAGATGTTGCCCCCAAGCTATGGAGTGATATGTTGATTATGTGACATGATTTTGATAATTTATGAAATGATGGCCAGATGAATGATATGATACGAATTGATATTGACTTTCAGATGAATGATCCTAAAATATATCCGAATAGATGGGAAAGTTTATCTTAGAATCACATACAATGCCTATTTCCAGGTTTTCACCATATGCTTGATTACACCCTTTGTGTTTTTTTTTTTTTTTCATTTTTCTGTTGTTCTTTCTTTTTTATTTTCTTTTTTTGTATTTTTGTGTTTTCCAAGATGCCTGTTTGCCAGGTTTTCACCAAGGAAACAATTTTCAAAAGTTTGCCCCATGCACTAGGATTTTTAAGCATAGAATTTTTAGAGATGAATACTGTTGATAGGTTCATCAAACAAATCCCCTTCTGACATTGATAGCTGATATGCTCCTGATCCATATATTGATGTGACGACAAAAGGACCAAGCCAGTTAGGCTCAAATTTTCCTTTCTTCTCCCTGTCTTGCTGATTCCTAGGGTTTTCTTTTAGTACCAAGTCACCAACCTGAAAGACCCGTGATTTTACCTTGTGATTGTAACTTCTTGACATCCTCTGTTGATAAGCCGTTAAATGGTTAACAACTTGTTGATGACACTCATCTAATAATTCCAGTTCCTGCAGTCTAGATACTCTATAGTCTTCATCTGAAATGATACCTCTGAGTGATACACGAAGGGATGGAATTTCAACTTCAATGGGCAATATGGCTTCTGATCCATATACGAAAGTAAATGGTGTATCTCTCGTCGGTGTTCTGATGCTTGTTCTGTAGGCCCATAGTGTAGGATTAAGTTGAATATGCCAGTCACGTCCAACATCGTTAACCATCTTTTTGAGAATGTTGAGTATTATTTTGTTTGAGGCCTTTGCTTGGCCATTCCCTTGAGGATAGTATGGTGTTGAAAACCGATGTTGGATATGAAACTTATCACATAGTTCTTTGACATCTTGATTCTTGAATGGTCATCCATTATCAGTGATAATGGATTGAGGGATTCCATACCGACATATGATGTAGTTCAAAATGAAAGAGGAGATCTGCTTCCCAGTGATAGTAGTAAGAGATACTACTTCAATCCATTTAGTGAAATATTTCATAGTCGTAATAATGAACTTGTGTCCATTAGATGAAGATGGATTGATTTTTCCTACCAGATCTAGGCCCCATTGACAAAAAGGCCATGTTGTTGTAAAGGGATGTAGTTCCTGTGCTGGTGCATGAATCAAATTGCTATGAATTTGACACTTTTGGCATTTCTTGACAAATCGATAGGATACCTTCTCCATGCATGGCCAATAATATCCCAACTAGAGGAGTTTCTTAGCAAGAGTTATTCCACTCGAGTGAGTGCCACAAATACCCTTGTGAACCTCTCATAGGGTCATTTCAGACTCATTGCATTCTAGACATTGGAGTAGGGTACCATCAAGACCTCGATGATAAAGTATGTCTTGCGGATTGGCGGATGAAGTTTCTTTTTTGGTTTCGGGATAAATCAAGAGGAAGGATATCATTTTTCAAATAGGCATAAATTGTTTCATAGATGGAGGTTTTGGTGGTTTCGATATGGCAGATGGTAGTAGATTCGGGATTGTAATGGGAAGGACATGATACTTGTTCTACCATAAACTCATAACAAACACGTTTCTCAGGCAATTGTAGTAGTGAAGCAATTGTAGTCATGGCATCTGTAGCTTTGTTCTCCATCCTTGGAATTTGATCAAATGTGATACTGGCAAAGGATTGTTTCAGATAATCTATTTTTTGTTTGTAGGGCATCAAATTTTCATCTTTTGTCTGATAATCATTATTCACTTGACAAATGACTAGTTGAGAGTCCCCATATACCTGTAAGTCTTTGATATTCCAGTGAATTGTTGTTTTGACCCCAATAATCAATGCTTCATATTCTGCTACATTATTTGTACATTGGAACATGAGTCTATATGATTTCAAAATTGTGTGTCCTTGGGGAGAGATGAACAAAATCCCTGCTCCTGATCCTCGTTGTGTGCATGATCCATCAAAATATAGTATACATTGTTGTGGAATTGTTGTCATAATGTCTCAATCTAGAAACTCCATTGTCATTGAGCAATCATCTGGTAGAGGAGCTTCAGCTAGCTTTTCAGCGATTGCTTGTCCCTTGATTTCCTTTCTCTCAACGTATTGGATGTCGAATTCACTTAGGAGCATAACCCATTTCGCCAGTCTACCTGTTAAGGCAGGTTTACTTAGTAGATACTTCAAAGGGTCAATCTTTGCAATTAACCTGATTGTGTGAGTCAGCATGTAGTGTCTTAGCTATTGAGTAGAAAACACCACTACTAAGCAAAACTTCTCTATGAATGTATAGTTTATTTCATAGCAATTTAAAGTTCTACTAATGTAGTAGATGGCATGCTCTTTTCCTTCATTATCCTCTTGTGCTAAAAGTGCCCCCAATGAGATATTTGTTGTAGCCATATACAATATGAGGGGTCTTCCTTCCATTGGTGGCATGAGAATGGGTGGTGACATTAGATATTGCTTGATCATATTGAATGTCATTTCACACCCTTCATCCCAGTTGAAAACTATATTCTTATGCAATAGATGATTGAAAGGATGACTTTTATCTGCCAACTAAGAGATGAATCTTCTAATTGACTAGAGCCTTCCCTGCAATGATTGGAGTTGACTTATATTTTTAGGAGGTGGCATCTCCATTATAGCTTTGACTTTTTCCAGATCCACTTCAATGCCCTTTTCTAAGACAATGTACCCTAGCAGCTTTGCTGATGTAACCTCGAAGACACACTTCTTAGAGTTTAACCTAACATTGAGTTTATCCATTCGTGTTAAGATTTTGTCGAGGATATGCAAATGCCCTTCCCTAGTAGTATATTTTGCCAAGATGTCATCCACATAATCTTCCATGAAAATGTGCATCATATCATAGAAAATTGTCATCATAGCTCATTGATATGTAGCTCCTACGTTCTTTAGACCAAATGGCATGACGTTCCAGCAGAATGTCCCCCATGGACATGTGAAAGCTATCTTTTCTTGATCTTTTGGAGCTATTTTTATCTGATTGTATCATGAGAAACCATCCATGATTGACAACATGGCATGTCTAGTTGTTAAGTCCATGATGATGTCAATGTTGGGTAGTGGAAAATCATCCTTTAGACATGCTTTATTTAGGTCCCTGAAATCCGTACAGATTCTGACGCTGTTGTCTGGTTTTGAAAAAAGTACTATGTTTGATATCCACTTAGCATAGTCTATAGACCTTATGAATTTAGCATCCAATAATTTCTTTAATTCTAAATTTACCATTAATGCAATGTGAGGATGCATTTTTCTTAATTGTTGCTTAATAGGCTTAACTCCTTTTAGCAAAGACAAATGATGCATAAGCAAATTTGGATCTAAGCCTGACATATCAGAATATTTCCAAGCGAAGCTGATGCTTCTTGCTTTAAAGAAATTGATAAATTCTGGTCTCTCTTGATTAGTCATTGATTCTGCTAGATGTAGAACTTTTGCCTTCTCTCATGTGCCAATGTCCACCGGTTGTGTAGGTTCGACCAGAACTGATGATTGCTCATGATAGTGTTCTGGGAGAGTGTCAAATCTTCCATCCTTTAGTGCCTCGGAAAGGTTTTCACCATTGGATGCGTTCTTTATTTTTATTTTTTCTAGATGTAATGTTGCCATAGAATGGTTTTCACCATTAGATCTATTTTCCCTGTTGTCAATTTTGCAACTGGAAGATTTGACACCCTCCTGCTGAGTCATATTGTTATGAGTATTATAGATAGTGTTTGTATCAGGTCCGGTATGACATAGGAAATGCACGATGGCATCATCATTTGCAAATTTTGGTACAGTCAATGGTTCGGTAGGTTCCCGATCAATAAGTTTTGGATGGATTAATGGCATGGTATCATCGGATTGATTTAGGTCAATGGAAGTAAGGGTGAGGACAGCAACATCATCATAGTCATTTGTTGGAATATCGAGATCCATGATGGTACTTTCTTCTAGATTGTCTAGTTCGCTCAAGGTTTGTTCGTCCCCACTTGAATCATCGATATTTAGTGACTCTCCCACAATTGGACTAGACCCAGAGCCTTGGCCCTCCTCACGTGTGGGTGTATATTATTGGATGATATCATAATGAATATCTGTAAAAGATACATCAGATAATGAATCCCCTTCATACTCATTGGAATCGGTTTTAGAGCAATTTCTTAGTTGAAGAATTCTTTCTACAACCTTCTCCTTGAGTTCCTATTTGTCTTCCTCAAAATATCCTAGTCCTAGCTTTTCTTTTGTGTGGAGAGTGAGAGGTGTGATAGGTTCTGAGATTCCATCCTTTCTTAATCCAATGGGTCCTTGTCCTTCATATCTCATTTTTTCTAAATAGCCTTTCCTTTTCCATATTTGTCTATGTTGATGCTAATATTTTTGATACCGATCTCTGATGTTGACATTTCTTCATCCTTATAAAGCCAATCCAGGATTGCTTTATTGTCTGTCTCTTCTGCTATGGTTCCGAATTTTACAAATGTTTCTTGAAGAACTATGCTAGGTAAAGATGTTGGAGGTTTGATCAATGATGGTTGACCATATTTTCTAGGAGATGGCATTAACTGTGATAAGTTAAGCGATTGCTCCATTGAGTATTTTCCCATTCCTTTATCTGTTAACTAAACTTGCTTTTGAAAGTCGTCTGATAGAGAAGTTTGTGTATCCGGATTGTTTATTTCCACATGACTTGTTTCCTTTTCTTTACCTTTCTTTTGCACCCACTTGGTAGTGATGCTTGGACTTTGTTCATTCTTGGATGATGATGAACTTGAAGCTTCCCTATTGTGAGGGACAAAGGTGTCTTGAGATATTCTTAATGTGTCACAATGTTGTGGATGATTATAATCCACAGCTATAGTCACCTCTTGTCCATTTACTGGAAACTTCAAGCATTGATGGTATGTCGAAGGTACGGCCTGCATCTCATGAATCCAGGGTCATCCTAAGAGTATGTTATATGTCAATTCTCTTTCTAAAATTTGACATGCTATATGCTTCATCATAGGTCCCACTTGAATGGGTAATACAATTAAACCGTTGGATGATCTTTCCTCCTCATCATATGCTTTGATGGTCATTTTCCATCAAGCATCAATAGCATCTTCAAAATATCCTAGTGCATAGACTAATTTGAGGGTGCAAATGTTAAGACCAGCTCCCCCATCTATTAGAACTCTCTTAACATGATGGTTATGGATACATACTTTGATATGCAATGTTGTGTTATGCGGATGGTTTAATGAGACATCATCCTGTTGAGAGAATGACAGACAATGTGGTGTGGTCAAATGTCCCACCATAGCTTGGAATTGACAAACATCCAGATTATTTGGTACGATTGTGGCAACTAATGCTTGTTCGAGAACTTCCTTATGTGATGGTGACAACTTAAGGAGTTCCAGTATCAATATTTAGGCAGGGATGGTTTGTAATTAGTCAACAATATTATAATGAGATTGATGCGTAACCACACGTTGAGATCCTACACCTTTTAATACTACCTTGGCTTGCCCCCTAGTCATGACGTTTGTCGGTTGATGTTCTTGATTCTCTCGGGGGGTGTTTTGCATTTGATTGATAACATCATAATGTGATGGAGGTGGAACTGAATGTGTGGAGCCAATTCCTTTTAACATTAATTTGGATTGTCCCCTAGTTTGTACATTGGTAGTTTGATGTTCTTGATTTTCTCTGATTTTTAAGACATTTATTTGATTATCAGAGTTTTGCACACTCAGGAGTAAATCCAAAGAGGTAATGTTGTTGGTTTTGTTTTTATCAATGTTATCACCAACTGCATGATCATGTTTGACTTTAGATAGACAAAGGATTGTTGTGTCATAGACATGATTGGAATTCTTTCCTTTGTTGTTTGAGGATGATGCACCTTTGTCATAATTTGGCAAAGGATCTTTGAAGGCCGAATAATCATTGTTATTTTGAGGTCCTTTCACATACACTTTGTTACTGTCTACCAAATCTTGTACTGCATGTTTCAATTCCATACAATCATTTGTTTTATGACCCTTGTTATTATGATAGTTGCAATAATCAGCGTCATTCCACCATGATGGTTTGACTTTTGGATCCCAGAACCTAGCTTCACGTGCAGTGAGAAGGCCTCTTGTAACTAGTTCCTTCATTGCTGATTCCATTGTTTGACCCAAAGGTGTGAACCTTCACCGATTTGATGGTTTTTGATACGACTATGGTTTTATGAGTTCATTTCTTTGTAGGGTATTTGATTTGACATTTTGCTCATTGTTCTGATTCTTTGATGTAGACGCAGTCAAATTAAAAACCAGTTTGATGTTTTGTGGATTGTTTGTTGTCTCATTTGTATTTCGGTTCTTTTGCCAAAATTTTGGCTTCTCATCGCTTGAGTATTGATTTGAGGAGTTACTTGTGTTGCTTGTTTTGTCATTAAAATGCTTGATAACTCCTCTCTTGACTAATGCCTCTTCGATCTTAAGACCATTTTCTATCACTTTCTCAAATGTGGGAGGACATTGTAGTTCCAATCTATAACTCATTTCTTCTATCAATTTTTCAATGAACAATTCCATCTTTTCCTCTTCAGGAATGGATCTTGGATATCTAGCGAACAAGCGTCGCCATCTTTGGAGAAAAGATAAGAATGTTTCAACCTTATTTTGTTTCAGATTGTAAAGATCTTTGATAGTAACATCGTGTTGGATGTTGAATGAGTACTGAGAGATAAATCTATTGACGAGTTCCTCAAAAGTTTTGAAACCTGGTTTTAACTTTGAAAACCATTCCATGCATGATCCTCCCAAGCTCCTTGGGAATAGTCTCATTAAGTATGTCTCTTCTTGGGAAAATTCTAGACTCATTGTTTTGAATTCTCTGATGTGATCAATTGGATCTGTTCTTCCATTACACTTATCGTATTTTGGAATCTCACAATGTCTAGGAAAAGGTATCAAGCCAACCATTGCGTCAAAAGGATAAGGACAAATGTCCTGTATCGCATATCTCTTGGTAGTCCCTTTCATCATATCTTGTATTTGTTGTTGTAACATTTGCATCTGTGATGTTAAAGTAGCAACCGGATCTATTATTTGCATAGGTTGTGGTATCTCAGTCTCATTCATTTCTGGTGTTTCTTTCAAACGGTTTACATCAAAATCTTTTGGAAGTTTTGCCCCTGATTCGGCTAACATTAAAAGATATTTTTCCATGTCTTGTTCTAGAATTTTCTCCATAAATATGTGAAACTTGGGATCCTATTGAGCCACTTGGATATCTTCTGGAGTTATTTTGTTCTTGCCATTGCGGTTCAAATTAATCCAAGGATTCTCTTCTGCCATTTCTTGTGATTTGAAATTTTCTTGCTCTAAGAGTCTCTTTTTTTGGTACCTAGTTAAGATTGGCATAAAAAAAATTTCCCTTTCTTCTGAAATGTTGATCTTATGTGTGGGATAGTGTCAATTGAACCTTTTTAAACAAAGTCGAATAAGATGACTGATCTTATTGATGAGACAATATTTAAAAAGTTTAATCAGTATACTTCATTTCGTGATGAAGGATGATAGTATCCTGATAATGAAACTTCAGTGTAGTAATTGATTGCGTATTTGATTTTGACACTTGTGATTTGCAAGATCTTGTTCCAGTTGATAAGTTTGGAAATTTGTATAAACCTTTTTGACTTTGTTTCCTAGATAGTGATTATGAGAAGAAGAAATTTGATTCTGATGAAAAAAATGTGGATATAATGACAGACTGATGGATTGGTAAAAATTTTGAACTCTTTGTTTTAAAAATTCTAAAACAAAGACCAGAAGCACTCTAATAGAGTCCAGAAGTGCCAAAATAGGTGATAGAAGCACTATTTGACTAAAAGCTCTAGAATAGTGCCTGGAAGCACTGCAGAATTTGATAAAAGCGCTATTATACCGAAAGCGCTGTAAAATAGATTGGAAGCACTAAAACAGTGCCCGATAGTGCTATTTCATAGAAGCGCTAAAATATAGACCAGAAGCGTCGAAACAGGTTTTCCAGAATGCTTAAAAATAGAAGTTTACGACTCTCTATTGTAAAATATGATATGGCCTTGTGACATACTAAATCAGGGATTGCGGAAGATAAGAAGGATGAATCCGTTGACTATGGTTGTGGAATTGTGTGAGAGCTCTTCTTTGAAAGAAGGCTCCTGAATAAAGTGGTTTTACCGCATAATCTAATGTGTGACCTCTAGCAAAATCATGATATTGGTGAATGAATGTTCTATGTTGTAAGAAGAGTTTCCGATTTTGATATAGAAAATGTTGTCTCCTTAATTTATTTCTATAACTGAGAGGTTTCCTGGGTTTTGTGACTTTGATTTTTCTTTTGAGAAACGTGGTGGACTTCCACTTTCGCAGCATGGATTTCCTGATTTGTTTTGACTTGATGTTTGTAGAATGATCTTTAAATCTAATTCAAATGAATTTGTGAAAACATGGCAAGCAATTTTGAATAAGTGTTTTAAAATTGAAAAGATTGTGTATTTTCAAAAATCATGAATGATCTTTATTGATTTTGACGGGACATTTTAACAATTTGTACACAAATCAAATAGACTCACACTTAAGGACAAGTAGGTCATCATTATACTCACAACACACATCTTGAATTACGTTGACTCACACAGCAGTGTCACCCCCTAGAGGGTGCCCATGTTTTTGTCATTGCCAGGCGCGTACTCAAAGTGACGGAAGTGGATACCGAATCCCTTGAGCAAGCGGTCCTTGGTAATTATATGGTGAGTGTCTTGGGGGCAGAATATTCCCTCCCCTTGCACTACAAGTATGAAAATGTATGGATACTAACTTGGCGAGAAACTACTCTATGGTTCGTAGATAGGGTTCTGTTCAGTGTGGAAAATAGATAAACTCCCTCAGGAGACCTCCCAATCTTTAAAACAAAGATTTTGGGGATGGTTATCTTGCTCAACTACCATCAAGTTGGACTTTCATCAACAACTTCCATTTTTATTATAGTGGGTTGGAAAACTTGGCTTTGGTTGTTCCCACTTAGGTCGTTCCTGTAGGGTGAGTACTTTTTCCCACTACGACAGGCCTGCTAAAGGATTTAATAAAGCGTAAATGACATGAAGTAAAAGTGAATCTGGCACTTTGGTCACCCAGTTAAGGGGAGAGCATAAGCCTAATCACCACAAGCACAACATATAAGTTTGTCTTGTTTTAAAAGCCCAAAAATAAATTTCCTAATTTATGTGAAGGTGTTGCTTCACAAAAATCATGATGTTCTTTCTAACTTCTATTGTAAGAATGTGATGACTATCCTAGATTGATCAATTTTTAGAAAAACTTTGAAGTGACTATCCTATGTTGATCAATTTTTAGTAAACTTTGAAGTGACTATCCTAGATTGATCAGTTTTAGTCCAACTATGAAAAAAATAAATTAAAATCTGGTCGTGGATGCATCAGATCCAGACTGATTTTTACAAAAGCGCTAGAATATTGCACCGATGCGCTAAAACCTGAAAGCATAGAAATAGGACCCCGAAGCGCTGAAGTTTGGCATGGAAGCGCTAAAACACCCGATGCGCTAAAACGGTGACCGAACGCGCTATAGTAGAGACCGGAAGTGCTAAAGTTGAAAGTGCTAAGACAGCGACCAGAATCGCCGAAGTTTGTCCTCAAAGCGCTAAAACACCTGATGTGCTAAAACAGCAACCGAAAGCGCTAAAACTTTTAATGAAAGCGCTAAAAGAAAACACGCTCCAAACCTGTGTGACACTTTCCAAAAAATTGATAATTTTGATAAAATTGGGGTTAATGCCCCACGGTGGGCGCCAAACTGTAAGTGTGAATATGTGAATAAGACTAAAACACTTCTTAATAAGACATTATATCAAAGATAACTCAATTTGAGCTAAATCAAAGCAGTAATCAAATGAAAGCATCATATTGTTCTCTATCCTCAAAAATTTATTAAATCAAAATTTGCTCTTAGATTGTGTAAGCAAATAAGACTGTTAAAATGACAATTCAAAGAACGAGATGATGCTAATGCAATGCTAAATGATAAAAAAATTAAACTAGCATGATATTGACATGAAATAGATAATTGTAGCTACAAGAGGCAACCATGATATTGAAGCTTGATTGTTGGATATGCTTGATGCTTGATGCTTGAATTCCTGTAGAGTAAGAGTGCAAAAGCTTGATTATCTGGATCCTTTTCTTGGTTCAATGAGGCTTTATTTATAGAATTCTTGGTTGTAGAAATGCACAGGGAAAGCTTTGAGAGGCTTGGATTCAATCTGGAGAATTGAATGGTGAGAGATGGAGGAGATTGAGAGAAAGATGGAGATTGTCTCTACCCATGAAAACACCAGGCAAGAGAAGAGGAAAGATTGATGGAAGAGGATTGAGAGATCAAATTCCAAATTTATCTCCAATTTGTCTCCAAAACTTCCCGTGAAGTTTCAATCAATTAATTGTGACAAATTTAGACATAGATTAGACATATATTAGACATAGGAAATCTAATTCATTTTTGAGGAAATGTAGATTGGAATATTCCTTATGCTCTAATTCAAATATTTTGATTTATTTAAATTAGAAAAGGGAGATAAATAATTTAATAAAACAAACTATAGGATAGTTGTTTATTAAATTAAACAGAGGAATATGGCAATTAATTAATAAAGTGTTTTGTCTTTATTTAATTAATTTAGAATTGATGTGATAGATTGAAATAGGGATTTGATAATTAAATTGAACAAAGTATTGAATTTTGTTTATTTAATTAAGATGAATTTGGAAGGATTTAAATGTGAATGTGAACGTGAACTATATAAATAAATATTTTTATTTATTCAAATAGTAGAGGAAATTAGAATAATTAATCAAATAATGTGTATTTAATTAATTGGATGCTCCAGACCAATTTGAGGTAGCCATGATATTGAAGCTTGATTGCTGGATATGCTTGATGCTCGATGCTTGAATTTCTACAGAGTAAGAGTGCAAAAGCTTGATTATCTGGATCCTTTTCTTAGTTCAATGAGGCTTTATTTATAGAATTTCTAGCTATAGAAATGCACAGGGAAAGCTTTGAGAGGCTTGGATTCAATCTGGAGAATTGAATGGTGAGAGATGGAGGACATTGAGAGAAAGATGGAGATTGTCTCTACCCATGAAAACACCAGGCAAGAGAAGAGGAAAGATTGATGGAAGAGGATTGAGAGATCAAATTCCAAGTTTGTCTCCAATTTGTCTCCAAAACTTCTTGTGAAGTTTCAATCAATTAATTGTGACAAATTTAGACATAGATTAGACATAGGAAATCTAATTCATTTTTGAGGAAATGTAGATTGGAATATTCCTTATGCTCTAATTCAAATATTTTGATTTATTTAAATTAGAAAAGGGAGATAAATAATTTAATAAAACAAACTATAGGATAGTTGTTTATTAAATTAAACAGAGGAATATGGCAATTAATTAATAAAGTGTTTTGTCTTTATTTAATATATTTAGAATTGATGTGATAGATTGAAATAGGGATTTGATAATTAAATTGAACAAAGTATTTAATTTTGTTTATTTAATTAAGATGAATTTGGAAGGATTTAAATGTGAATGTGAACGTGAACTATATAAATAAATATTTCTATTTATTCAAATAGTAGAGGAAATTAGAATAATTAATCAAATAATGTGTATTTAATTAATCGGATGCTCCAGACCAATTTTAGGTGTATACAGGTCAATATTAATCTTAGGCAGTAGATCAATGCTACATACATTAAGTGTTGAACTGACATCAACAAGAGTACGTCTAATGTGAGTCTTATTAATATTAACTATAATCATCAAAGGTTCCACTTGCTTTTGCACTTCCAGAGGTGGGAGTTCCTATGGATAGAACGTAATATTCGATGAATCCGTGTGAATATGAGCTATCAATGCATCAACATCTACCAGCCTAGTAGAAGAAGGAAAGAGGATCATTTGCAAGGCTTTGTGAAGCATACCCTGATAAACCGAAGCAGATTGAAGCAAGTCCCATAGTGAGATCTTAGCTAGAGTAACCTAAGGTTGTTCGACAAGATCGTGATTACTAGGTGCTTTAGTTGTAGGTTTAGGTGCTTGAAGAAGGCTTAATTTTTGATTCATTCTAGTATCATAGGTATGGGATATCACTCTATAAGAGGGAGCCTTAGAAATATTAGGAGAGTTACTATAAAATGGAATACCATCGAGAGAACAAACCCTTTTAGGAGAAGGACTAGCTAGAGTCATGTAAGTGACCGGTCTCTTGGGCATTTGAGGGGCAGCAGAGACATAGATTACATTTACAGAATCGTCACAACTAGTAGAACAATTATTTGAATACGCATTCTCAACATTGATCCAAACAAGATCAAACATGGAAGGAGATTCATCATGCACCAATGCATCATCTCTAGAGGAGAGTGCATTGGAATAGATAATAAATTCATCATTCACACATGCATCATCTCTAGAAGAGAGTGCATTGGAATGAGTAGAAGATTTTTCATCTACGAATGTATCATCTCTAGAAGAGAGTGCATCAGAATCAATAGAAGGTCCATCATTCACAAATGCATCATCTCTAGGGGAGATTGCATCGGAATGAATATACGATTCATCATTCATAAATGCAACATATTTAGAAGAGGGTGCATTGGAATGAATAGAAGGCAGAGTAACATTTAGAAACGTATCAATGATTTCATCTTCTTGTAGCAAGATTTCATCCGAAGCAAGAGGACTCTCATGAGAAGGATCAAAGATACAAAGTGACATGAGAAAAGACAAGTCACTATTACATGCATGAAATGGAATATCATCAATATTTTGAATAAGATTAGATACAAAACTAATTAAGGAAGATATTAAATTCATTATGAGTTTTTAGGTATTTTCTTTGTTCTAGTAATTTGCATTTTCGGAGGTCTTCGGAGTGGAATTTAGGTTCAGAACTTGTGGCAGTCCCTAAAATTTAATTATCAAAGGCTAGTATTTTAGAGACTGAACTAGTTCTCTAGAATACCTTTCCAACGGTGCAAACGGTTCTGAATTCTGAGCACCAAGTCAAAAGTTATGACCCCGCCAAGTAGGGGTAAATAAATTATTAGTTTTTGAAGAACATTGTTGTTCATGTCAGGTTCGCCAAAATGTAGAGAAGGGGGATTTTCTACTCATGATTTCTCTTTACTCAGAGAGCCTAAGGGGGCGAACTTCCCTAAACTACCTCAAAGGACAACGAAGAGATCTCTAGAACTAGAAAGAGGAGGTCATAGAGATTCTCAAGACAAATTGTCAAGCTCTCGGCCAAAGGACGTCAGTGCAGAACGTGGACGACAGTGTGGCGCATTGGTGTCCTCGAGGTGCACTAGTGTCTAGTACGGACTAGAGAGCAAGTTTATCTTAGAAAATAGCAAAGTGACTACTTCTACTCTGATTGTTGAGAGCTTCTGTGAAGTGATAAAGTAATAGAAATGATAAGGACAAGGAGAAGAAGGGAAAGGAAACACTTACGAATGTGCAAATGATGAAGGCTCCAATGCATGAATATCTTTCAATACCTGCACATAAGAGAGAGAGAGAGAGAGAGAGAATTTTGGGGCTGTATAGGAGTTTACCTCAGTCAAACCCCCATTTTGGTGTTGCCACCTCCACGGACAACTAGATAGATAGAGAGAAGATAAAGTAAATTAAGCAAAGTACACAAAAGCACTAAAAAATAGTGTTATGCTACTCAAACAAGTAATAGATAAGATTAGTGAAAGCTTACCACCTCCGCCCAAAGCTCTCAAGGCTCATGGGGGAGAAAATCAGAGGAACTCAAGCCTCTATTGTCATGGTATTTCATTCCACACTTGCTCTACTAAAGTGATGGAGTCTTGATGTTGTTGCTATGGAGTGTAAAGTGTTGAGTGAGGAAGCTGCATGGAGCTTGTGGAGAAATGCTTGAAGGTGGAGAATTTTTTTGGAGCTTGTGAAAGATGAAGAGATAGTGAAGACAGGATGTGAAGAGATCCACCAACCATGAAATGAATGAAGGTGAGTGAATATGAAGTAGAGGGGAAAGAAAATGGCCATATTTGGGTCGGTCAACCGAAGAGGGAGTTACAAGTCGACTCCCAATGGGAATTGTAATGCCTCTGTAGGCTCCAAATGTGGGAATCTATTAGGGACATTAGTGCATCATGTAGATGTATGTGCACTGCATGAGCGTCCTAGACAGAAACTCCTCCATCGACACTCAAAATGGGAACCAAGTGAAATGAAGATAGTGAGCTTATGTGGGATTAAGCCTCTGAAGTTGGTTTTCTAAAGTGTCAAGGGACAAAAGGGCATTTTCGTTAGGGTTGACAATCCATGTTCATACACCAATAAGTCTAGCTCTTGTAGATGAGATGCATGGTATTATTATTGATCAATCATGCCTTGCATAAAGACTCGTAGGCATGGTAATTCGACCTCTATAGGAAGTATTTCTTTAGATCCATAGACAAGGGAATATTTTGTGGCTCCTGTAGGGGTACGAATATTGGTGCAATAGGACCATAGATTAGGATTAAGTTGTGAATATCAATCATGACTAGCATTATTGAAAGTCTTCTTTAAGATCTTTAGGATAGTATTATTAGACACCACATCTTAACCATTACCCTGGGGGTAATACAAAGTAGAAAAATTATGTTGAATATGGAATTTTTCACAAAGCTCATGGACATCCTAGTTTTTGAAAGGGTGGCCACTATCTATAATGATGGACTGTAGGATACCATAATGGCAAATGATATAATTCTAGATGAATTTGGCTATCTACTTACCATTAATGTAAGTCAGTGGGATGGATTCAATCCATTTTTTAAAGTACTCAATGGCGACAAGGATAAACTTATGTCCATTCGAAGAGGTGGGATGGATTTTTCCTACGAGGTCGAGTCCCCATTGAGAAAAAGGCCATGGAAAAGTAAGCGACTGTAATTCTTGAGCTGGTACGTGTATAAGCTCTCCATGAATCTAACAGTATAGTTTGAAGTTATCCACCGTGCATTTTTATGGCATCAATTTCTCATCCTTAGTATCATAATCATCATTAACTTCTTTTATCACTAACTGCAAATCACTGTAGACTTGAAGATCCTTGATTTTCCATTTTATTTCTATTTGAAGTCCTATCAACAATGCCTCATATTCTGCTATATTATTAGTGTAGGGGAATGCTATTCAGAGTGACTTAGGAATGGAATCTCCTTGAGGGGTTATGAAAAAATTCTAGCTCCTGAACCATGACTTGTGTAAGATTCATCAAAATACAACTTCCATGTAGTTTGTATGTCTATGACAAAGATTGATTCCTCTGAAAAATTGGATATCAAAGGATGATCTTCTTTTATGGGTGCATCTGTAAGTTGGTCTGCTATCAGATTTCCATTTATTATTTTTTGATCTACATACTCAATGTCATATTCACTTAGCATCATAATGCATTTAGCTAGTCTTCTTGTCAGTGCTTCTTTGTTGAGAAGATATTTTAGAGGATCAATTTGGCAATCAATTTTGTCTTATGATTCAACATGTAATGTCTCAATTTTTTGTGTTGCAAATACCACTACTAGACATGCTCACTCAATAGCACTATAATTCAACTCATATCCAACTAAGGTGTGACTGATGTAATATATAGCCCGTTCTTTTCCATCATTATCATTTTGTGCTAACAATGCCCCTAGTGTTGATGTGTTTCTATCACATATAATATCAAAAAAAAAAATTGATTAGAGGCATAAGAACTAGTGGAGTCAGTAGATAATTTTTGATCTGATCAAAATCTTCTTGACACTTTTATATCCAATTGAAGGGAATGCCTTTTCTTAACAGATGTTGGAATGGGTAGATCTTGTCTGTTAATTGGGCAATGAATTTGTAGATTGATTGTAGTCTTCCTTATAACATCCTCAACTGATTGATATTGGTTGGTGATGCCATTTCTAAGATAACTTTGAATTTTATGGGATCAATTTTGATTCCTTTGTGTGAGACTATGTATCCAAGAAGTTTTCTTGATTGGGCCCCGAAAACATATTTCTTTGGATTTAATCTAAGTTGGTATTTTTTCAGCAATGTGAAAATATTTTCCAATACAATTAAATGTCAACTTCGTTCCAGGGATTTAGAGAGAAGGTCATCGACATAATATTCTATAAATACATGCATATAGTCATGAAATATTGTAGAAATCACTCTTTGATATGTTGCTTTGGAATTTTTCAATCAAAATGGCATCACATTCCAACAAAAATTTCCTCGAGCACATGTAAAATCTATTCTTGGTTGAGTTTTAGTAGCAATTCTTATCTGATTATAACCTGAGAATCCATCCATGAGTGATAGAATTTCATATCTAGCCCTGAGGTCTACTATGATGTCGATGTTTGGTAGAGGAAAATCATCCTTGGGACAAGCTTTGTTGATATCTCTAAAATATGTGCAGATTATAATTTGATCATTTGGTTTAGTGACAGGAACAATGTTTGATATCCAATCTGCATAGTCAATAGAACGAATGAATACAACATCTATAAGTTTCTTCAATTCTGCCTTGACAAGGAGTGTAATCTGTGGATGCAATTTTCTTAGATTTTTTTGGTATGAATTGGCATTAGGTAGTAGTGGTAAGTGATGTAAAACCAATTTGGGATCCAATCCAGGCATATCTGCATATGACCAGGAAAAATTGACTTGTCCTTTTGCAAAGAAAGTTATGACCTTAGGATTTTTCTTGTTGGTAAAAGATGTTCATAACAATATGATTTTGGAATTATCTTGTGTTCCAACATTCACCTCTTCTATCTCTTCTATTAGCAACAACGATCTCTCTCGATCTATTAGGAGACAGTCTAATACTCCATCCTCAGGTTCCTTAGGGAGGTTTTCACCTTCGGATACGTCCCTTATTTTTACTTTTTCATGGTCAGCAGGAATCTTTTGGTTTTCACCTGAAGACCTATTATTTATATTTTTTACTTTTGTCATTTTAACATTTGTGACTAGAGGATAGGATAGAATCACCAAAGCATGTTGCATAATTCAGTTCTATGGAAAATCCAACCTTATGATCCCAACTAGGTATTCCTTCATGAAATCCCATAAACTCAATGATTTCTTTGCCATTCTTGAAAGTGTCCAAACTTGGTGGGTCTTGTTGATCCCGATATATGAGTTGTGGGTAGACAAGGGGTAAGCCATCATCAGTGTTATCAAGAGTCATGGTGTAGGAATATAGGGTAAAGACAGGCGTAGAGTCATCAGGTTCCCAGGAGGCAATGCCAATGGTTTCCCAAAAGTTTTTAATCCATTCTTTTATTTAAGGGTTCTTTTGGACGAGGGCTTGGTAGACTTAGTGGGGAACCAATAGTGAGAATTTGACTAAATTGTGTGTCAAGGGGAGGTTCATCAAGTATTGAAAATATTTTATCTAAGTCCATAAAGGCAATGGAGGATAGGGAATCCCATTCATATTCATTAGAATTGACATCAAAATCCCAAGGGTCTTCATATGGCTCGATATCATCTAAAGCATTAGCAACCTCACTCGAAGGTAATATGATACCTCAGATAGTCACTTTTATAGGTACGAACCCTAACCCTTGATGTTTGATCAACTTAGGAGGTTGCAAGGGTTCTTCCATTCCTTGTTTATCCAAGCCAAGACCACTGTGTATGTCATATCCTTGTTGTTTCATTAATGGGAACCCTTTTGGATAGTGTTCAACTAGAAACCTCTTAGATTGAGTGTCTTCTTCTTCTCTATATAGCCATGTGAGAATGTGATCATCTAGAGATTCCTTGGAAAGTTCCCCCCATTCAATGAAGGTGGTAGGGGGATTATGGAAGATCACCTTACGCTACATGGGATGTGGTTTTGCATAAGACTTTGGTGACTTAGAAAAATTTCCAATGCAAAAGAGACTCTTCATGTGAAATTCTCCACATCCTTTGTCTTGGATCTAGATCTTAGGCATGGAGGGTGTGGTGAGTGCAGTGGATTATTTAACCAAAGTAGATGGGTTTATGTAGTGGGCTAGAGTGGCAGATGAAGAGGAAGGTGAGGCCTCTTTATTGATGGGCACTTTACGTTTAGCAATTCCTCTTAAGTTTGAACAATATTGAAAAGTGTCAGGGTCACCTAGAATAGTGATTTTAGAGCCATTGTGTGGAAATTTGAGACATTGATGGTAGGTAGATGGAATAGCTCTCATAGCATGAATCCAAGGATGGCCAAGGAGAAAATTGTAATGTAAATCTATATCCAAGACATGAAATATTGTATCTTGTATTGTTAGGCCAACCCTTATAGGAAGTGAACTGACACCTTGGGATGAATGCTCAACATCATCCTAAGCTTTGATAATTATTTTCTTTGTTCGATCTATAAAATTCTCAGAGTATCCCAATGCTTTCACTAATTTTACTGAACAAATATTCTGACCTGCTCCACCATCTACTAGGACTCGTCTAATCTTTCATTTATCGATGCAAACTTTGAGATGTAAGGGGTCATTATGATCAGATTTTTGTGTAGAAAAGTCTTGCTTGGAGAAGGTTACATGATGTGGCATAGCTACGTATCCGACCATGGCCTAAAATTCATTGAAATCTAGGTTGGTAGGGATATATGCCTCTTGCAATCCTTTATCAAGGATATCTCTATGTTGTGTGGATGTGCAAAGGAGCTCCAAGATAAAGATTTACACGAGAGTTTTTCCCAACTACTCCAAGAGATTATATTGGTTCTTGGGTTGAGAATTAGGTGGAGGTCTTGGAATAGTTATCTTGGTATTTTTAGTAGCAACATCAAAGTCTAAGTTTGGCTTGTTTATGGTGATGGTAGTAATGCGATCATCAAAGGGTGTTATGTTAACTATAATAGTGCTATAGTGTTTGACTATGACATAGTTGGCACTATTGTTGTTCCTTGAACTAGAGGATTTCCCTTTATCATGGTCTTGCAAGGGAGTCTTGAATATGGTATGATCAACATTGGTTTTTCCTTGTGAATATCCCACTGATATTGTTCTATTTTTAATGAGGTCTTGAATAATGTTCTTGAGTGTCCAACATCATGTTGATTTGTTTCCTTTTCCATGATAGTATTCATAGTATTCATCTTCTTTCCACCAATCAGGTTTGATCAAGGTAGGTTCATAATTCTTGGTGTTTGGAAGTGAGATAATATTAGATTACAAAAGTTGTATGAGGATTTATTCAATAGGTTCGCCCAATTGAGTGTATGTTCTTTTGGAATGAGGAGGTCCTCTTCGTTGTTGATTATTTTGGACAACATTTAGTGCTTGGTTTTGAATTTGGATCTTTGTATTTGGCATGGTTATTGTGTTTGATGAGGAGGGACCTTTAAATTGAATGTTTGGACCTTTGGTTATCAGTTTTGCATCAACAACTCCATCATTTGTGACATTTTTGTTTTGAGACTAGTATTTTCTCTTGTCATTGTTGAATTTTGGATTTTCTCTGATTATCTTGACTAGTCCTTTAGCAATAAGACCTTTCTCAATAAGAACACCTTTCTCAAGAAACTCTTCAAACATTTTTAAACATTGTATTTGAATTTGACTCATGAGTTCTCCATTAAGATTTTCCACAAACATGGTGACCAATTTTTTTTAAGAATATGACAAGGGAATTTGCTAGCCAAACCTCACCATCTTTAGTAGAACAAAGTGAGAGGTTCTCCTTATTATTTGGTTGTGCTTAATGTTACAAGGGTGACATCATTTTTAATGTTGAAGGAAAAATAATTGATGAATTTACTAGCTAGTTCACCCCATGTTCTAATTCCTAGAGAAAGGTGTGCAAACCAATCTAGAGCTTCCCATATAAGGCTTCATGAAAATAGTATCATTATTAAGGTAGGATCATATGAGACTTCCATACATGGTGTTTTGAATCCTCTAATTCTCTCTATTGGGTTCCCTATCCCCTTGTACTTAGGTAGAGTTGGTGTTGTGAAATGAGGGGGAAAGGGTGGCATGTATAAATTTAAATCAAAAAGAAAGGGGCATAATTCCTCCATGGAATAGGTATTTTTGTTGGTCCCCAATTGCATGTTTGTCTTTTTTTGTTGAAGGGTTTGCACTTGTTGTATCAATAATTCTGCAAGAGATGATGTTGCATTATTTTGATATGGTGTCATGGTGCTAGCATTAAGGTCATAGGTTTGATTTGAATTATGATTGATGCATTGTGATGTGAGACCTTGGTTGCCATATTGATTTGTGTTGGCTTGGTTTGGAATCTAATTGGCATTTAGGTTTGTTCCAAAGTTTGTGTTTTCATGTGGTATGGTGTTTTGGAATTGATGTGTAGACCCTTGATTTGTATTTTGGTTTTAAAATGAAGGTGTTTCTCCTTGATTGATGTTTTGTGATGAAGGAATGGTGTCCCTTGGTTGGCATTTTGAAATGAAGATGTAGGCCCTTGATTGAAATTTTGTGATGAAAGAATGCTTCCTTGGTTAAAATTTTGGAATGATGAGAGGGACCCTTGATTCATGTTTTGGAGTGATGGGATGGATCCTTGATTATTGTTTTACTTCAAGATTTTTCATGAGATAATGTGAACCTTTCTAGGTTGACCTGATGAAGGTGTAATTTGAAATTGGAATAAGGATCCTTGATTTGTGCTTTGAAGTGTAGGAATGGGACCTTGGTTTTCATTTTGAGTCAAAGGTATAGGACCTTGTGAAGTGTAACCTTGATGTATGTATTGGAAAAGGGGGTTTGTAAAGGTCTTACCCATGGAGTTAGAGGTGCTTCCAAGAGTAGAATTTTTTCCTTGTGTAGTTGTATGGGTTACCTTGTTTCCAAATGTTAGGATTCTTGGGATATGTGTGGTAGTGGTACTCATGTGTGAAGTTGTCCCAAGGGGTATGTCTGATGTCTGAGATGATGAAGGAATGCCAAGAGCAAATGGATTTTCAGTTTCCTCTTCTACAAGGGTTGAAAACCTTGAGGTAGCTTGGAACCCTTTTTAGCTAGAGCATAGAAGAATTTTTCAGCATTGGCACTAAAAAGTTGGTAAACCATGCTTAAGATTCTTGGATATTAATAATCCCTTTCAATTTCTTTGGGATTCAATTGTTTGTTGAATTCTTCTAGGCTCATGTCTTCCCATGTGTTGGTTTGGTTTTCTTGTGATGTGTTCCTTGTAGGTGTAGAATGATTTGAATTTATTCCAAGGGTAGTGTCATGAAAAGGATCATTTGGATACTCCATGTCATTTCTTTTGGATTTTGACCTTGTTTCAACCATGTGAGACTTTTGCAAGTTTACAGATAATGCAAGATGTAAATGACACTAAACTATGTTTTTCGGATTTCTAGATTTTAGGATATGAAAATTTAAGGATGCTAAAGTCGGGATGATAATGCAAGGACAATAATGAAAAAGGTATTGGGATAATGAATTCTAAGGGATGCTAAAATCTGATTGATGATCAAAGTGAGTAATAAGGTGAAGATAATGATGCAATTGAAACTATGCCCTGTTTTTTTTTTTTTGGAGCATAAGGATGCAACAAGCAATCTAGGAAATATGAGTATAAATGAGAGTAATGTGAAGGATTTTTAAACTAAGGGTAGCAATCAAGCTAATGTGAACCCAAGGCAACAAATTCCAAATTTCATTGACCATAAGAGAACAACCAAGACTAGGACACAAGACAAAGATCAAACTTGACAAAGTGACAAATGACACAACAATGACAATAATAATGGTCAATGACAACTAGAATGTGTAACCCAAAATTTCCAAAAGCTCAAAGGTCTCCCTATGTTAAAAATTTGAAGGTCTAAATGCAATCTAAGGGTGAACATCTAATCTATGTAATGCAAAGGGTGGATGAATGCAACATATAATGCAAGGAAATTATAAAAGTAATGCTAGGATGAAAATGTGAAGCTTGCAAGTCTCTGGTTTATCAGTCAATGGTCACTCTAAGATTATTTTGGTCAGGTTCTAGACATAGATTTCAAAAAAAAAATGTAGTAGACAATTGTGGCTCTATTTTTGGAAAATACAGTTCAGAAAGGTGATTGTGGTTTTCTAGCTTATAGTTGTGGCTCACACTAACATTTGTGGGTATGTATCTGACAGTTGTGGTTCCAAAATGTTTTTTTTATCATTTTGATATTTTGCAATGGTTTTGATCCCAACTTTTTACTATTTCTCATGAAATACGACTGGAAAACATAGAAAGTAGTATCAAGCACTTTGTTTTAATCTAGTTTGATCTGAAAATGTTTGATTTTTAAGAAGACAAGCATAGTCCTAAGGTTAGCAAGGATAATATTCATTGAGTTCCCACTTGGATTTCTCTAGTTGTGCTTATTTAGAGCGAATAGCCTAGGAAATTGGTAGAATTGGCTCCCCCTTACTCGGGACTCACTTCTCTGGCATACCAAGTTCTGAATTCTCGGGTAGACACTTCCTTAAATTTTCTATCTCTACAAAGAATTGCGAGTATGGGAGACGACTTTAGAGGTCTGACCTCCTGCACCAGCAAATAGAAGGATTTTGGAAAATCTAAACAAATGGTTTTTAATCAATGCACCCGTTCAAGTGGCCAAACAAGAAGAAATATTAGCTCTGATAAGGAGGTTTCCCACCATATAGAGGTTATGCTCTATAGGTTTTAATATACCACATGGGTACTGAGGGAATCACTTGCTTGGTTGTAGGAACACCTCTAATTCTAAGATTTCCTCAGCATTCAAATTGATATATCGGTTGGGAGTACCTTGGCTTTAGCTCATTACCGATTGGGTCGCTCCCTCCTTTCAAAGCGGGGAGGCAGGCCCTCTAAGGGATTAACACAAAAAAATATGGGTCTGGCTTTCTGATCACTGAGTTTGCATAAGGTGACAGCATAATAACTACCATCTTACAAGCATGAAAGAAATTTTTTATTAACCCCCTAGTTAAATCTATGTGATAGAAGACAATTTTTCTTTTTAAAGCACCAATTGAAATGTTTTCTATACTAAAAGATAATTGGTTTCAAAATCAAGTCTTCAAAAAAAATCCTGCACCAAATTTCATTAGTAGTTTCTTTGATTTTCAATCTTCAAAAAAACGTATGCTTATGCTTTCACCTTTCCAGCCTCTGGCATGTAAACCAACACAAAATCTCAATTAGCAAAATTAGCCACAAAAGTAAGATTAAGCTAAATAAAATAAAATAAAATTAACATTTAATCTAAAATATAAATTAAGGTTAATCTAGATTAAATCTAAATTAAATTTAATTCTAAACTAAATTAATCCTAAAGTAAGTTAAATCTAAATTAAATTTAAACTATAAATTAGATCTACCTTCTAAATTAAATCTAAATTAAAAACTAAATCTGAATTAAAAATTAAAACTAAATCTAATAAATTTGAATCTAAATTAGAAACTAAATTTAAATGACAAATTAAAACTAAATTTAAATTAAAAATCAAACCTAAATTAAATTAAATCTACATTCTAAATTAAATCTATATTAGAAACTAAATTTGAATTAAAAAGCTAAATCTATATTAGAAATTAGATCTAAAGTAAAAGCTAAAAGCTAAATCTAAATTAGAAATTAAATGTGCAATAAATTGGGGCTTTTTGATCCCAATATGGGTTGCTGCCATTCTCATTCTCTTTGGCACACTTGGTGCAATTACAGGGCTGGTTCTGACAGAGTCTTTAAACACCTTGATCATGTTATGATCTTTGCTCAATATTTTTTCTCCTTCATTAGCTCTACCTTGCCTGTTAAGCCATTAGTGGATGTGACCCTTTATGATCACTTCCCAATTCATTTTCGCATTGAATGCACATCTTGTCAACCTCGCATGTGTAAGACTCAATTCTTCTGGAACACATATTTGCTTTGTCACAAGCCTACCCTGGCCCACATTCACCAGGTGTGGAATTTAGAGAGCAAGCCTCCTAGCCATACAAGTTGGATTTCTTGGTGGAATGATGCCATCATTTGTACTGCATGTTTCTTGCACATTTATGAGTGTCAGCTTGCTATCTTTCACCGGCGTTCTTACGAGGCTACCACTATCGACTTGCATACGGCTATGGAGGCTTTAGCGGCCAGTCCTTTCTCCCTGTCACATCAAGTCCGGGTGGTGGAATTAAGACATCAAAAGCAAGTGGCAGATAATTATTCTACTAGAGGCGGTCAAATCAAGGCTCGACTTCACTGGCTCAAAATTGGTGATTGTGCCTCCAAAGAGTTTTTTTTGGCTCTTCGCACTAGGCACTCTTCCCCAAGCATTAAATCAATCACAGATGGTAACCAGGTGCTCTCTAAGCTACCTGACATTCTCCAAGATTTTTTGTGTCACTATGAGTAGGTTTTCACGGCTCAAGACCCCACCCCTGTGTGCTAGCAAGCCCTTCAGAACTGCCTTGCTATTGTGCCACATAGGCTTTCTTTAGCCCAAATTAATTTTTGTGATCAATTGTTAAGAATTGATGATCTCAAAGAAGCAATTTCCTCCATGGCCGATCATAAGGCTCTTGGGATTGATGGCTTTCCTTGTGAATTTTATAAAGCTCTTTGGGACTGTGTTGGGAGTGATTTGCATCATGTTTATCTTGAAGCCTTTCAAACCAATTCTCTAGGCAATTTAATAAATAAAGGAAATATTAAATTCATAACTAAACTTGGGGATCCAGAGGATATCTGCAACTGGCGGCCCATCATGCTTCTCAATGTTTATTACAAAATCATTGTCAAAGCCTTGGCTCTGAAAATTCACCACCTCTTGCCTCAGGTTGTGTGTCTTGAGCAAATTGGTTTCATTAAGTCCAGGTTTATTCTTGACAATATTATTGTTGTTTGGGAAGGCATGGAGTGGGCCTAGCGGTCGAACCAGAAAGTAGTGTTCATTAAAATTTATTTTGCCAAAGCCTATGACCGTATTGAATGGCCTTTCATTCTTGTGATGTTGCAGGCCTTGGGCTTTGGGCCCAATTTTATGTAGTCTGTTCATATTCTTTTTTCTGATGCCTCAGCTTGCATTTTCATTAATGGTCGCCAGTCTTCTACTTTTGGTATTTTTTGTTCTATTCGTCAGGGATGCCCTCTTGCCCCTGCTTTGTATGTTCTAGTTGCTGAGGGATTTGGATATCTCCTGGCCAATGTTGTCTCCCAACAACATGTTAAAGGGATCTCTCCCAAACTCTCAAGAGCAGCTTGTCAATGGCCACTTCACGAATGATTCCTTTCTCACTCTCTTAGAGGATGAAGGTTTCATCACTACTACCCTTGAATGCCTTGATACTTTTTGTCTTGCTTCCAGCTCTGCTATTCAATGGCACAAGACCTTGTGCTAATAACAATTGGTGCTCCCCACTCCTGCATGGCTCCAAACATATAATTGGAAGTGGATTGGGCAGGAAGAAATCTTTCAATTTTTAGGCATCCCCTTCGCCTTTTAGGCTTCCCCTCAGCAGCTCTAGCAAGTCGTGCTCTCCAGAGCTGAGCAGAAGTTGGCCTATTGGATTACTAAGCCTCTTTCGTTGGCTGAAAAATTATAGGTGTGCTCTAAAATATTGGCCACCACCCACGTCTACTATTCTTCCTGTTGGGCTCCTTCTAAAGCGGCCTACAAAAGGCTTGAAAAGTTGCTCCATGATTTTTTATGGGCCTCTTCTGAAACCCACAAGGGCTTTCATCAGGTCGCTTGGGAATTTTTCTGTCTCCCCAAGGACTCGGGAGGGCTTGGATTGCTCTCCACTCAATGGCAAGGGACTACTCTCTGTGTCAAATGGATTATTTGTCCTCTCACAGAGGATGAAGCCCGAAATATTCTCCTCAGGCATTGTATTCAGTTTGGTTTTCTTGTTCACAGGCTCACCTGGAAAGGAATCGGTCTCCAAACCCTCCTGGTTATGAGGGAGTCGGTTCAAATTGTGGGCTCCTTTGTGGCCAAGAGCATTTGGAATTCTTGGGAAACCGTTAAGCCTTGGCTCCATTGGCTCAGGGCTAGATTTCGTGATGGGCTCTCCATCAACCAGCAGAACCTCTGGTGGTCTCCCCTTTTGGCTCAGAATGGTCAACCCCTGGCCAACTCACCTTGGCTCAAGGCTCTCAGATTTCATAAAAAGGGCATCCACACACTATATCAGCTCTTTCACCAACCTACCATGCGTCTTTTGGAGTGGGATGCTTTCAAAGCCCAATACAGTCTTCAAAACCAAGACCGTCTTACTTTTGACGGGCTGGTGAGTGCCATTCCATTGAAAATGCTTCACAAAGTTGGCATTCGTGGGCACAAACTTTGGTGGAAAGACTAGAAATGGTTTCCAAATACTCCTCTTCGGAGCTACAAACTGTGGCTTGGTTACAGGTGGCTTTCACCCCATTTTCCTATGATTAGCTCTTTGAACTAGAGGTGGCTTCTTAATTCCTCAACCCATACTTGGCATAAGAGGTTTGATGCCACTTGGTCTACAATTGTTAATCCGAAGCTGGCCCACTTTGCTTGGTGTATTCTTTTCCAAGGCTTGCCTATGGGTTCTCAGCTTGTTCATTTGGGGGTTCCTGACCCTCGTTGCCCTTTTTGTGGGCAGCCTAAAAGCTTTAAGCACCTTTTTTAACTTTGTCCCAGAGCTCAGAAGCTTTGGCCTTGGATTCATGACTTCTTTCGGCCTTTTAGGCCGGAACCCTTTTCGTGGCATATGGTTCTGCTAGGGGACCCACCTGGAACCCTAGCTAAGTTCACCCAACTTTGGCACACTTTCAGGGTGGAAATTCTCTTCAATATATAGAAAGACAAAAATGCTTGTATATTTTCTCATTCTCATTTAGATATTAATGTGTCTGTTTATGCTAAAGTTGTTATAAGTTGTAATGTTCTCTTATAGATTCAAGTGCAAGCCAACAAGGTTGCACTGGAAGTGGCTCACCTACAGGTTCTCCTGGACCATTGGGGCAATGCCCCTTGTACTGTGGCTCATATCCCTAATTCTCCCTCCTCCTCCCGTGGCCGGTCGCCTTCTCGGGGCCGAAAGCAGAGTGACTCCGCGCGATCCCGCTCCCAGCCTCCTACTCAGCAAGATTCTCGGCCTCCTAGGTGGGCTCATTCTCCTTCGTTGCGTCCTAGTCAGGGCTGATACTCTAGTGGTGCTCTGGGGAGTGGTGGTGGTAGTTCTAGGTGGCCCTCTAATACTCTGCTTGCTTTTGGCTTTGGTTGGCCCTCCATTGGCAAAAAAAAATTGTGGCTAGCTCTTGCAATCTCGCCTCAGCACAATGAAAAAGAAACAGAAAAAGATGAAGATAAAGTTGATGATGGATGGGGTGCTCCTCTTGACGTCACTCCAAACCCTGCTGATGTATGGGGGAAACATCTAGATGACATGGACCCCCCAAGATCTACTGGCACTGCCTTGGCTATTTAATTTTCTTACTGTTATTGGACTTCTGGGCTAGGCCCATGTGATATTTTGGATTTTCAAGGCTGGTCCCATGTGTTAATTTGGAGTTTTTAGGCTGGACCCATGTGACATTTGGGGTGTGCTTTTTTACCACCCGCCCCTTTTTTGTGAATTTGTAATTTTATCTTTATATTAATATAGATATCTGCCTATTCATTAAAAATAAAAAAGAAATAGAAATTAAAAGCTAAATTTAAATTATAAATTAAAAGCTTAATCTAAATTAAAAGTTAAAAACTAAGTCTAATTAAAAATTAAAAACTAAATCTAATTAAAAGTTAAAAACTAAATTTAATCAAAATTTAAAAGCTAAATTTAAATTTAAATCTAAATCTTGTGACTCAAGATCCGTTGAAAGTGGAGATGATGTGACTATTGTTGGAAGGAAGAAATCCTTATTGAAAATTCTATGAAAATTCTGCCAACATGCATTTATCTGCCAAGTTTCAATATTTTCTGAGCCTCACAATCTAACAAATCAAAAATATATAAGCCAAAATAATAATAATAATAATTTGTGTTGCGGGCATTCAAAATTTATGCATTTCATTTTTTGTTGAATGATTTTTATTTATTCATTTATTTTTTTGTTATCTTGATGAAAGATGATTGATTTATGAAAATGCAACTACAAGTATGATAAACCGTAGTTATGAAAATGATAAATTACAGCCATGAAAATGATAATATAATCCAATCTATGAAAAATGCAGCTATAATATTTATCCTGCTTGTTTTTTTTTTAATTGATTTCTTAAATTGAAGCTACGAAAAAATGATAAAATGCAATTATGATCTAGTCAAATCTATGAAAATGCAGCTATGAAAGTGCAACTATGAAAATGAAAATATAGCGATGATGTTTATCCTATTTGCTAATTTTTTTTTTTTTTATTGATTTATAAAAGTGCATCTATGAAGATGCAGCTATTATGCTATTCAAGTCGGGTTCACCAATGTAGGATGGGGTTAAGAGAATTTCTAGCCTAGAATGAGTGACAGCCATCACTTCTAAGCTAAAAACCCAATCCAAACAATTCATGAGTAAAATGAAAGCATCAAACTAAAATACTCCCTATGCTTGAATTTGCTTCACTTCCCTTGTCTCTCCTATTTCTTCTTATGGCAATATTGTCCTCATATTTGTTGATGAAGTTATGCAAATACCTAGAAATAGTAAGCAAGAAAGTTGGAGATAATGGTTGTTAAAATAGAAATGGGGGAGAATGGTCTCTTTTATAGAGAACCATTCAAATGAATGAACGAACGAGATTGATCTTCTAGAAAGATTCTAAGATCAACATATGAGAATGAATGAGACAGAGGTTATGAAATGAAGGGTCAAGATCAAGTTTCTAGAAAGATGCCCAGATCAATGGTGGAGAATTGATGCACCAAAAAGAGGTGGGAAATGAAGGCTATGACGTCGACGGCTATGACAAGCCATGAAGGCTTATGACAGAGATGGCTATGACATAAATAAATACCATGAACATTGTAATGAAATAACTTTCACAATAAGAATTTAATATGAAATATGCTGAAAATACTTGATAATAATATGCCACTTCGAGGGAGCAACCTCGTAATCCACTTCGAGGGGGATACCTCCAATAGTCTTCAATAAGAACACAATACTCAATATGATGATCAAATAAGACTCACAACCTTCTATATATACCTATTTATGCCTAGGATATCACCTAGGCCAACTTAGATAACCCTATATAAGTCTAAGGCCGACCTAAACAACTAAATAACAATATACTAATGATAATATGACTTAATTAGGAGTTAATATAGCCACAAGCTGAATATTCATAACCCAATGTACACCAATATTAAGGGTGTAGCATGCCCCCCTCTTCAAAGAAGCATTTTCCTCAATGCTAATCAAGTGTGGATTCTTTTGAATGAACTCATCATCCTCCCATGTGGCATCTTCAACTGGTAAATTATTCCATAGGATGAGATACTCAATGAGAGTTCTATTCCTCAAATTATTCATGTGTGTTTGATGAATGTACTCTAGTTCCAAAATAATTCTTCCTTCTTCATAGAACTCTAGTAGTGTTGTTTGAGTTGGAATATTATGCCCAATTGCCTTCTTCAAACAAGAGACATGAAAAACTGGATGTATCTTTGTTGTTGGTTGCAACTCAAGCTTGTAGGCAACACTACCAATCCTTTGCATGATTTGGTATGGCCCATAATACCTTGGTGAAAATTTATTATTCTTTTTTTGTTGCTTCAGTGAGATTTTCTTATAAGGCTGCAATATCAAGAAGATCGAATCACCAACTTCAAAACTTCTTTCACTACGATGTTGGTCTGCTTGTTGTTTCATTCTATTTTGTGTTATGGCTAAATTCTCCTTAAGTACTAAAAGTACCTATTGTTGATGAAGCAAGTGGTCCTCTACTGCCTGAACTCTCGGTGACACCTTTAATGATGATGTGATGGAAGGAGGATGATATCCATAAAGTGCCAAAAAAGGAGACATTCTTGATGGGCTATGAAAAGAGGTGTTATACCACCATTTTGTAAGTGGTAGCCAATCTACCCATTGAGATTGTTTCTCTGAAGTGAAACAATGTAGATATCCTTCCAAACACTTATTAACAACCTCAATTAGCCCATCTAATTGAGGGTGGTATGAAGAGCTATGAGCCAATTGAGTACCCAAACATGAGAATAAATATTTCCAAAAGTGACTAGTGAAGATAGGATCATGATCACTTACAATAACCTTAGGTGTATCATGTAGCTTTTGAATATTCTCCAAAAAACTTTTTCCACTGTACTTGTTGTAAAAGGATGTGATAATGCAATGAAATGAGCATATTTAGTGAGGCCATGAACCACTACCATGATGATATTATGACCTTTGGATTTGGGAAGCCCTATGATGAACCCCATGGATACCTCTTCCCAATGCTAGCTAGGAATAAATAAGGGCTACAAGAAACCTGGTGTCTTAATCATTTCCCCTTTATTCCTTTGACAAACCAAACATTCAGCCAAAAAATTTTGAACGTCACCTTTTAGCCCTTCCCAAATAAAATCTTGCTTGACTTGATGATATGTTTTTAGAAATCCTGAATGACCACCAACTGTAGACTCATGTAGTTCTATGAGAATATTATGTTTAAGAGTGTAATTCTCGCAAAGATACAAGTGCTCTTTATACCAAAGAGTATATCCCTTCCAACAAGACTTTTTTGAACTACTAGGATCACTTTTTAATTGCTGGATGAGATTACTTGTCACAACATCATTTTTCCACTTTTCTTTAACTTCTTCCACCAAATTTTCTTATAATATTGAAAGAGAACACAATAAGTCTTCATCTTTCTCATCCTTCCTAGAAAGTGCATCTGCCACAATATTTTCCTTCCCTTTCTTATATACAATATCAAAGTCATATCCTAACATCTTAGTGACCCATTTTTTTTGCTCTTCAAACAATAATCTTTGTTCCAAAACATATTTTAGGCTATCATGATCTATCTTAGCCTTGAAGTGTCTACCCATTAGATAAGGCCTCCATTGTTTAACTGCATGAAGGATTGCTATAATTTCCTTCTCATAAATAGGTTTTAGCTGATTCTTACCCTTTAATTGGTGACTCTCAAATGCATTTGGCCGACCTTCTTGTATGAGAACTACTCCTATCTCATTTTCAAAAGTGTCACATTCCACAATGAATTCCTTGGTGAAGTCAGGAATGGCAAGCACTAGAGTTTTACACATAGCCTCCTTCAATCTCTAAAATGTTGCATTAGCAGACTCATTCCAATGAAAAAAATCCTTCTTCAATAGAGTGGTGAGGGGTGCTGCTATACAACCATAATTCTTCACAAATATTTTGTAGCACCCTATCAATCCCAAGAAACCCCTTAGTTTCTTAATGGTTTTTGGAATAAGCCATTCCATGATAGCCTTACTTTTATTAGGGTCCACCTTTACTCCTTCATGTGAAACTATGTGTCCCAAATACTCCACCTCCTTAAGACCAAAAGCACACTTGGATGTCTTAACATAGAGTTGACGATCTTCAATTATTTGTAATGCCTAATCTACTTTCCATAAATTAATATATCATCAAAGAAAACTAATACTAGCTTTCTCAAAAACTTCTTAAAAATGGAATTCATCAAAATTTGGAATATAGATGGTGCATTGGTAAGACCAAATGGCATCACCAAAAAATCATAATTACCCTCATGAGTCTGAAATGTTGTCTTACAAATATATTCCTCCTTAATCTGAATTTGGTGATAACCTGATCTAAGATCCAACTTGGTAAAATACATAGCTCCATTCAATTCATCTAGTAAATCACCAATAACTGGAATAGGGAACTTATCTTTAATGGTGTACATGTTGAGAACTATTTAATCTAGACACATGTGCCAAGTTTCATCCTTCTTATGTAGCATCACCACCAGAGAGGAGTAAGCACTTTGGCTATGCTTGATAATTCATGCCTTTAGCATCTCCTCAACATTTTTTTCTATCTCACTTTTTTGTACGTGTGGGTACCTGTAAGGTCTGATGTTCGATGGTTGGCTCCCTGGAACTAGTAGTATGGCATGATCATGATCCCTCTTAGGAGGAAGTCCTTTAGGCATATGTCCAATAATAATTGAGTGACGATCAATTACTGCTTGTAAATATGGATGAGTAGGAGCATTAGATTGAGATATTTATAATGAACATAACTGGGCCATAAATCCATCCACTCCTTTCTTAAGAAACTTTTTCATTTGGTGAGAGCTAACCAACCATGGTGACTTCACCTTCAACCCCCTTAGCTCTACCACCTTTCCTTTTGATTGAAATCTCATGAATAGTTCTTGGAAGTTCATCTTGATTGTTCCCAATGTAGTAAGACATTTTACTCCAAAAGCAATATATGTTGCACCCATGGATATCGCATACATTGGGGTATCAAGTCAATAATCTCCCATGGATAATTTAATACTATGAAAATTCTCCAAACAACTAACTATACCACCATATACAATCAAAACTTGAAACTATGGATCTAGATATATAAAACAATTTAAACGAGTACTACTTGAGTCAATCAAATTATGAGTACTACCTAAGTCAATCAACACTGTTACTTTCTGCTTCTTTAAGAACCCCACTACCTTGAGAGTTTGTGGAGAACTAAAACCTGAGAGTGGATGACAATAAATGATTGTTTGAGAATCATTTGATTACTCATTTGACTCCTTTTCATCCTCTAATATGGTTTCCTCCTCTTCTTCCTCACTTGGCCCTTCAATATAGAACAATTTATTTTCACTACATTTATGTCCTCGATTGTATTTGCTATGAAAATTGAAACACAAACCTTTTTCTCTTTTCTCCTCAATTTGTTGTGGAGTCAACCTAGTAGGTTGAGAAGGAGAAGGTTTTGAATATCCTTTCTCTCTTGTCACATTATCCCCTTGCTTCTTAGGAATCAAATACTTCTCCTCTACCATGCGTGCTAAGGTAAATGACTCATTTATAGAGCTAGAATAAACATGCGTACCTCATGTTGAATGTGATCCTTGAGACCACCCAAGAATAAATCATTCAAGATCTCCTTTGTACTTGTATCCACTCTTAAGGATAGATTTTGGAATTGATGAATGTAATCCTTAACTGATCCTTTTTGTTGAAGTTTAGCAAGCTAGCTAAAGAAGTTGTTTGTCACACTATTGCTATATTGTGCTTGGAGTTCCTCCATAGAAATTGACCATGAGACGGTGAGACCCTTTTTCCTTCAATGAGTACAAAGTCAATGATACCAAATGAATTGATCTGGTTCTAGATATAGGGAAGCCATCATGACCTTTTGTCCATTTGGGATTTGATGTACTTCAAAAAAAATCTCCATTTGGTTTATCCATGTTAGAGGATCCTTACCATCAAACTTGTGCATATACACCTTTGGAAACAATTTCCTAGATACCATAGGAGTATCAAAATTTGTGTCAATATTAGCTAACCTGGAAGTTTCACCTTGGTTGCTTGAAAAATCCTTTCTTGGTTCATTCATATAGGTGCTTAACATGCTTCATATATCTAATATATCTCCTCTTAGATCACACACATCCATCTTTATTGAGGAAATTTCTTCCTTGAACTTACTTATTTCCTCATTAGGATTAATATCCTCTATTTTTACCCCACCCTTATCAAGAGTGTTCCCCGGTGTGACAACATTCTTTTTGCCCCTTGTTGTAGGCCCCATCATGATGGGAACCAATAATTTTTTAATAAATCACACAAATGAGATTTAAATTCTCTGAAAGTTTTACTGTAATGTACTAGGGCCAAAATACCTCTCGCCTAGAAAATATCTAAGAAATGAGTAGATTTGCAGCTTTTAGAGTGATATTTGTGAAAACACTAATTTTTCAATAACTAGATTATTTGTGACCCAATTTCTCCAAATGTTTTACTCTAGTCTCCTACAATATTCTTCCAAAAACCAACTAAAAATAAGGCTCCAACTCAAGAGTATGAGTGATATGCAGATTCCAAATAAATTGTGTAGAAACCCTAATTATGCAATAATTTGCTCAATTCTGCTCCAATTCCTCTGAAATCTATACTGTAGCTTCTTTAATATGTTATTTTTAAAATAAAAAAATAATCAGAGATTTTTTTTCTAAAATCAGAAAGATATGCTCTTCCCAAAATCGTCTTCAATATTGAGAAAAAACCTTGCCTCTACGGTGCCAAGATCATGCTTTGATACCACTTGTAATGAAATAACTTGCACAGTAAGAGTATAATATGAAATATGTTGAAAATACTTGATAATAATATGCCACTTTGATGGGGAAACCTCCTAATCCACTTTGAGGGGGATACATCCAATAGTTTTCAATAAGAACACAATACTCAACATGATGATCAAATAAGACTCACAACCTCTTATATATACCTATTTATGCCTAGGATATCACCTAGGCTGATTTAGATAACCCTATATAAGTCTAAGGTCGACCTAAACAACTAAATAACAATATACTAATGATAATGTCACTTAATGAGGAGTTAAGATAGCCACAAGACGACTATTCATAACCTGATGTACACTAATATTAAGGGTGTAGCAAACATGGAATCTTTGACCAAAAGAGGTGCATAAATAATTTATTTTAAATTATTTATTCAAAAATAGAGGAAATTGGCAAGCGGAAGATAAATTATTTATCTAAATTATTTATTTGGAGAAAATGAAAAAAGGGCATTTAATTAAATTAATCAATTTAATTAAATGGGGGAGATGAAAATGGACCATTAAATAATTAAGTGAGATTAATTATTTGATTTTTGAAATGGCAAGGGATAGTTAAATAATTTTGATAATTATTTAACTATAGAAGAATTAAAATACCATGAATAGATAAATAATTAGTGATAATCATTTATCTATAGACGACAGGTGATAAATAAATAATTAAATAATAATTCATTTAATTATTCAAGAAGAGGGGGGATTAGTGACACAATTAATTTATTTAATTCATCAGGATAGAATAAAGATTAGAAAGTGAATTAGTTAAATAATTAAAAATTATTTAATTAATAGAAGAATGTGATAAAAATAATCAAATAATTAAAAATTATTTAATTATTCATAGATGGAGACTAAGAAAAATGACACTTGCAGACTTAGGACATTTTATAGTGTCTACAGTAGGAATTCAATTATAAATGAGATTTGAGTCATTAGTTGGTACTCATTTTAATATACTCCATCTCTAAAAATGTGATTAAAACCAAGATCAAATTTTTATTTTGATGGCCTTTGAGAGCTGATCAATTTATCAAGAATTTTAGAACCTCCTTTCAACTTCAAACTTTTGTCAACTTGTTCTTTTTTTTTCAAGTTCTTTCCTCGAGAAAACAATCTCTTCTTCAAGTTTTGAACATTCAACAACTTTGTCAATGAGCTTGAAATTCATAGACTCTTTAATTCTTTTACCTTCTTCAACTTGAACTTTCAACTTACCAATTTTCTTCTGTGCTTTCTCAAGTTCAAACTAGAGCTCTTCATTCTTTTATCTTTCTTCATCCAGATCATTTAGAGAAAAATTAAGCTCTCCTAAAAAATCCACTGGAAAATCTTCTTTGTTGAATTCAAATTTATATTCATCATCCTCCTTCTAGAGTATGACCTCTTTTTCTTTAGAAGACTTCTTATTGGACACAACTTTATTCTTTGTGTGTTCAAAATACAATTTAAAGTCTTCAAATAGAGAATGGCTCTTTATTTCATTTAGCAAGTGTTTATGTGAACACTATTAATTTATGGTGTTGTATTTCCTTAATAATTAGTCGAACGATAACCATCATTTGAGACAACCATAACTTAACCCTATTTGTTTGAGCTAAATGTTAAGGATTGTTTAGGCATGAATGTTAGCCTAGAATGATCCCTATCATATTGTCTTTGATGCCAACTAATGGATGATTCTATAATTCAGTATTAATACATGTTGTGAAAAGATATTCATCATTATAAAGCATAATATGGAACATTTTCTAGCATTCTATGTAATGCATGAAATGATTGAGTTTTTCTATATTTATATTGGTGAACGATTTTACATTGTTATGTTATTTACTTACTATTGAACGATCTTGCATCATTCTGATAAAGATGTTGTGAATGATACCATCTTTCCAGGGCCTATCGAACATTTTAATAATGTTCCATATATAATGGTAATGCATGTAGTTATTTCAATATGTTGCTACTAGCTCTTAGGCATTAGCAGGCCAAGGGTTGTAATAATTCCTTTATGAAATTTAAATGATTCTCTTATCTCTCCCATGATAGGTACATATATATACAAATATACATATATGTATACACTATCATTCAAGTTATTTTGAAGCTTAGGAGAGTCAAATGATAATCATACTTTGTTTACTCTATAAATAAATGGTGTCTTTGGTATATGGATAATTGTACCATTAAACAATAAGATAATGAGTAAAATTAAAGGTATTTAATGTTGACTGATAACATGTTTATCATTTTACAATAAAATACTTATCGACCCCTTCTATGATGTATATATGTGTGTGTATGTGATTAAAAGATAAGTAGACTAGAATGATAATCATCATGATGTCTTATTTTAAATAAATCATTTAAGTGAAAATTAAAATTGAACGACATATGGTTACTTTTGATAATATTTGAACAAAAACATAATGATACTTTAATTAGTTAGCCAAAAGAGATGATATCATATTTAAACCAACTTATTATACTTTTGACTGATCACTAAATGGCATGGTTACATTGAATCTGAATATCTATTTAGAACATAATGAATATAGAATAACATTATGTTTTCACCAATAAAGTTAGACCAAATAATGAAATGAATAGATTTTGTTTAACTCTGATTATTTTTGGAATCGACTATTTTTGTTTTAAGTAAATGACCTTGTAACATTCTAACTAGAATTTAGATTCATACCAAATTCTAGAGACTGTTGTTATTGATGCTCCTTATATTATTATTTTAATTTAAAGGTTATTGTAAAATCAATATGTGCATCTAATGAAGTTGATGTCTTTTTGAACATGGGAATTTATATGTAGAAATAGATTTTTCCTTAATCTTAAGAACATATACACATATACAACCTGTGGTTAGAAGGCATATATGTGTGCATGCATAAATTCTTCATTTATGCATGTACACATACATGCGATATACCTTCTTATTTCAACTTATTTACTCCTTTCATTTATGTTTTCTTAAATTTATTTGAAAAGAAAGAAATGGAATAATAATGATGTGTAAATAAAAATCCATGTAAATAGTAGTTTACTTGATGTATGTTCTATTGGATATTCTAGCATTGGTTTGACTACTTGCATGATGTATAATGATATAGATTGTGATGCATTGCATTCATAAACTTACTTTTAGAATGTTGATTATGATATTCCATGTAAGAAATGGAATGTTTGTTCTTCAATACATCAAATAGGATTTCTCATGATAGACGAGTGGGAAGTTAACAAGGTAACACTATTCTTTTCTTAAGAATGTATACTCATATATACCCATATATATATATATATATATATATATATATATATATATATATGTATATATATGTATATATATATGTATGTATATATGTATATATATATGTATATAGTTATACATACATACATGAGCTATACCCTCTTTAGTTAATATTGCATATCTCACTTCCATGCTTATACTTGCATGTTCTTATAATGGATCCACCACTTTTCTTGATATGTACCTATGCAAAGATTATTGAATATTTGTGTGCATACAAAAATCTTATCATGTTAGTATACTCGTATTTGTACTAATTTATCTTGTTTCTTTTAAGAAAAGATGAACCAAGCAATGTTGAAGATAAACTGATTTACAACCTATATGCCTGACTATGTATGTGCACAAGCATCAAGTATGATGGCATTTTTGGTGTATTCCTTTAGTTTGAAGACTAGATACCATGATGTGAGTATGTGGAATGGATACACATGCATGGTTGAATTCTTAAAGATGAACATGTGATACATCTTCTTTATTTATTTATTACATGATTGTTTATTGTCGAATTCTCTATATACCCATAAATATCGAAGGATGAATTCAATCTAAATGTATGTACTTGTGAAAATTTATTGACAATTTTGACATTACATTTATTTCATATGAAAGGATGGTGCTTGATGAAATTTGATTTTTTTTTCTTATGTGACTGATAAGCGAACTTTAGTGTGTACTATTGATATGTGTGGCATTCTTGAAATCTTAGTTGTAGTTTGTCACTTGAAAACTCCATTAATCCAATTAGTTTTTCTTTGCTAGTCTTCCTCATGTTGGGTCAGGTATTCTTCTTTTAGGGAGAATTCCATGGAAGTGTATCACTTTGTGGTAGGGTGGAAATGCACTCCAAAAATGTTCTCACCCTTGTTGAAGTCTAAGGAGTCTACCATTAAAAGAATTTTGTCAAGGAATTCCATATTATGTTTCATTTGTACTTGACCATGTGGTCTTATGTAAGGATTACATTCTTTTATGTACGCCATAATGTTGGCATTTGTATCTAAATATCTTGTACTTAAGAACATCCAATAATATAAGATTTTGTCTCTATTACTTGAGTAATGTACACATGTCATTTATATATGCTTGATGATCTGTAATTTTTTAAGTTAACTAAGATTATTCTATGGTGTTCATTACAAATTTTTTGGAATTTGTATTTTGATAGATATCACACTCAACATGGATCAAGAGCTGGTATTCTCTTTGTTAAACCTGAAGGAGATAGCATACCCAAATCATACAAGATTGTATTCCCTTGCACAAATAATATAGCAAAATGTGAGGCACTTATCACTAGGTTAAAATGGCCATTGAATGGAAAATCAAAGAGATACAAGTTTATGGTGATTAATAGTTGGTCGTTAGATAGGTAAATGATGAATATCAGACTAAGTATGATAAGCTACTTCCCTATAAGAGAATAGTTGGTAACTTAAAACAATATTTTATAGTCATTCTCTTTGAGCACATATTGAGAGTTAACAATAAGGCTATCGATGCAATGGCTACTATTGGGTCTCTTCTTGATGTGTCAAAGAATAGTCCTAAGTATGAATTCCTTGTGGAGCAACTATTTTTACCTACATTTGAAGTCACAAAATCCATACTTGTGTGTGATGTTGTTGGTCCCGATTCGCCTTGGTATCAAGACATTTATGCCTATATCCAACATGGAATTATACCTCCTAGCCTTACCGGTAACAAAAAGAAAAATTTCATCTACTAAACCACACACTTTACTATCCTTGGAGATACATTAGATCAATTAATCCTTGATGGTACACTGCTTCAATGTATCAACCCAAAAGAAGCATGAACTTCCTTACAAGAAGTACACAAAGATATTTGTGGGTCTCATTCTAGCGGACCTAGTCTAGTTAAGAAGCTACTCAAAACTAGATAACATTGGTTTTCAGTGAATTAAGAAGCAATTTAGTTTGAAAATAGATTTCTTTAGTGTTAGAAACATAGTGATCTCATTCATGCACCAACACAAGAATTGCATATTATCGGTACACCTTGACCCTTCTCACAATGGGAACTCAACCTTATAGGAAAGATATCCCCTCATCCAATAGGACTAATTTTATCATAACTACCACAAAGTAATTTACAAAGTGGATAGAAACCATACCTCTAACATACATTACAATCAAACAAATAGTGAAGTTCATCCTTAACTATCTGATTTATCTTTACGGTATCCCCCAAAGCATCATTACCAACAATGGAACTTCGTTCAAGAATCAAGATTTCCATGAGCTTTGAAATAGATTTTATATCAACCACCAATTCTCTACCCCATACTACCCCTAGGGAAATGGTCAGGAAAAAGCGTCTAACAAAATAATCCTTAAGAAGATTGTTAATGATGTTGGTCATGATTGGCACCTTCAATTGAACCCTGCTTTGTGGACTTATAGAACTAGTATCCCTAAACCCATAGGTGCAACACCATTTTCCATTGTATATAGAACTAAAGCCATATTTCCTATAGAGGTCAAGATTCCTTCCCTAAGGGTATCCTTGAAATCTATTTTCAGCAATAAAAACTACTAAGTATCCTGACTCCTTGAGCTTGAACTATTGGTTGAAAGAGATTTGAGCACTTTAAATAATCTTCAAGCCTATTAGAATCATCTCAAACACAGCTAAAAAAAAAGGATCAAGAATAGAAGCTTTCAAGTTGGTGACTCAATTTTGAAAGAGAATCAAAAAATTCAACTGAACCAAGATGGAAAATAGAAATTTCAACCAAAGTGGTTAGGAAATTTTTTCATCACATTAAGTTACAGCTTCAGTGCATATCAGTTGGCTACCCCAGAAGGTGAACCCCTAGTAGAACCGATCAATAGTAGTCATTTCAAAAATTTCTATACCTAACTCATCAAAATATCTTAAGCAAAAATTATAAAAAATAAATTAAAAAATATCACCCTGATGAAAACCTAAAAAATAGACATCTTAGTGACATCAAAAAAAGTGTTACATTTGAATAATTCTTTCATCACCATCTATCTAAACTTCCCATCTACCCTATCAATCCTTCTATCACATCCATTTAATTACATCCATCCCATAATAAATGTACATCCAATCATGGCTTGATAGTTTTTTAAGTGCTAAAACTTGTTGCACCATCTTTCATCTATAGTATCATTATCAACCATCTACATCATTCCATTATCTTAATAAATGTGACCCTGCTCCAAATTGGGGTATCCTCTCAAACCTGGTAGATGGATTGAATCCTTTTTCATATCCCAAGTTGTGTAAATTTTTCAAAAAACCAAAAACATCTAGATAATCCTTCAAAAAAACCAAGAACATCCAGATAATCCTTCAAAAAAAAAAACATCAAAATAATCCTTCAAAAAACAAAAAACATCAAGATAATCCTTCAAAAAAAATTAAAAACATCTAAATAACATAAAAAATACAAAAAAGAGTTACAAAACCATCAAAATCCTGAAAACATTATTTGTCATCTTGTTACAAGTTGCCTTCAGTCCAATAAGAAAAATACGATGCATCAACGTGTATAAAGTAGGAAAGGCCATCATTGATGAGCCCTCGAGGCACTAGTTCAATCCCCTTAGGTTCCCCTCTTGATCTCTAAATCTCCCAAAATGCCAAAAAAAAATCCAAATAATAAGAAAATACTAGAAAATAGCCTCAAATAACCTCAAAAGCACCAAAAAAATTCAAAAAAAATTCGAAAAAACCAATCTCCTTTATCACCTACCCATAATAAACTATCCATCCATAATAAGAAAATCATCACCTTCACCCTTTGACAAAGCAATCAAACAAATTTCAAGCAAAAAATCATAGACTTGATCACTATCAGACTAAAACAATGCCTGAGCATTAATTGCCTATCTATCAACCCTATCATCAGCATCACCATCAACATATTTACATGTGCGTTAATGGATAGATCATTCTTGCAATGGGCACTATCGATGGATAACATATTTAAGCAGTGATTTTTATGACCTCACAAGGATTTCCACAAGGATTTAGAGAGGAAGGAATGGGGCATGATATTCAATTTCATACACCATAGTTTTTTAATATTTTTACAATATGATCATGGCGAATACTTTCCTTATGTGTGTGGAAGTTGTTTCAAGCAACTAAAGTGGCCTTGTATGTTAGGTTCTTCATACCTCTATGTGCACTAGTCTGAAATGCTCTAAAATTATAACCCATACACTCATAACAAGGTTTTTGTATGTTTGGTAAGAGCAAGAATAATCCTTGTTTGCAGAGTCAAAGTCCATGCAATAGATACAAAGTCACCTTGGTCATTAATACCCTAGTGCATTGTGTCTATTTGCTACATTAATAAGGATTACAATGATGACAAATACTTAGTCTTTTCCATGAAGAAAAAGCATATTCATCACATTTTCATTCACATCTATCATTAATAACCTGTGGATTTTTAATAATTGGATCAATATCATCAATTTCTTCTATCTTCTAATATTTTTAACATTTATTCTTACTTACACCCTCGTCTGGCTTCATAAAATCATTAGAATCACATCCATCCTACACCCAAAAACTCATTAGCATATCATGTCATCATCGTATATCATATATCATATCTGTATACACCTAAAAATGGTCTGGATAAATTTGATTAATTAAATACAAATATTTGATTAATTAACCTTTAATTCATCTATTTATAAATAAATAGAAATATTTATTTATATATTTCACATTTTATTTTCCTCTATTAAATAAAAAAATTCAATAGTTTTTTTTATTTAATTATCTAATTCTTTTATCTTAATTAAATAAGCAAATTCAATAGTTTGTTTTATTTGATTATCTAATTCTTCTATCTTAATTAAATAAACAAAATAACATAGTTTGTTTAATAATAATCCTCTTTTATTAAGTAAACAAATTTCAATTGTTTTATTTAATAATATATCTTCCCTCCAAAATTGAATAAATCAAATTTCCAATTGAGCACATGTCTATAGCTATTCTCTCAATAAAGTTGAAAGCTTCAAGTTGTATTCAATTTCTACTTTATCTCTCCCACCCATTTTGGAACAAACTTTAAACAATTTGAAATAGTTGGCTTCATGGATCTACAATTTCTTCCTAATCACTTGGTAAAAATGTTTTTCTAGGAGAAAGCATTTCCCTTCTTCTTCTCCAACTTCTTCATCTTCTACCATTGGTTTATCTAGATCAAATCTAAACCATTTCTTGTTGCCACATCACAAATTACCTTTGAAAATCTATAAAATCAATCTAGATTCAGTGGTCTGAGCAAGCCTTCTCCACAAGTTGCCTGAAGATCAATATCTTCTTCAATTAGTTACCAGTTAATAGGTACTTGCAACTCCCTCAAGTTTGGTAGTTTGTTCAATTCCACCCTACAAAACTTCCTCAAGTGTAACTTGGATTTAGAAATCTTCCTGCAAGCCTTGCATTGCCTCAATGGTCGACGGTCTAGGTAATCCTTCTCTGCAAGTTTCCTCAAGATCAATGCCCGCTTCAATCAATTAAAGTTAACACGTACTTGCAACTGTTAGAGTAAAGTAATTAACTAACTTTACTCTCCTCTTAAGATTTCGCCTTGCAAGGATCGATCTCTTGTATTTCATTGATGCTCTATTCATTTTTCTGGAATATATCTTGCACATTGTGAGAGCCAAACCCTTGTCTTGATCTCTCTCTTTCTCTGTGACAAGTTTTTTGCATGCAGGTATTGATCGGGTTCTGTGGATTTGCATTTCTCAAATCCTACATGGTATCAGAGCCAGATTTGCTGCAGCTTGTTCAGTTTTTGAAAGAATTAGGGATCTTTTTTTGGTTGCATCAGATCTGTGTTTGTTTTCTAGTTTTTATTTGGAATAGGGGGTTAATTTTTTTGGTGCACTTTGAGCTCAAACGGACCTCACCATTGAGCTCGCAGCATCCAAAAATCCCTATTTTGATATAAAATTCATCAAATTTGGCTTCACGGCATTAGATCTATGAGGGTTTGATGTTTTTTTAGGGTTCCTGATCTAGAGCGTACCTTAAATTTTGGAGTGATTTCAGCCCAAACGAACCTCACCATCGCATTCAGAGCACCCAAAAACCCCTAAATCGACTGTCAAATCGTCGAAATCGGACACAGTGACTCCGGGAGGAAAAAATTTTCATTTCTGGGTCGTACGGCCTGGTATGGCACGCAATCCGAAAAAAATAATTTAAAAAACACAGAGTTATGGGCGCCGCCGTCAGTTAACCGCTAGTGGTTAACACTTAGCGGTTAATGCTAGCGGTTAGCCTGACCACCATGCTTAACCTTCAAACCTTTTTGGAGCAGTTTTGGTATTTTGGTCATAATTTTTGCATACGAACTCGGTTTTTCGAAAACAAAATATTGTCGGAAAGCTGGTTCCAATTCCATTCTGATGGTGTAGGAATTTCTTCAAAAATATTCTATTTTCATATAGTTTTTCACAGTCAAAGTTAGATGATATTTTTGCACTCCGAGGGGCATAACTTGCTCAATTTTGCTCCGTTTTTCGAAAGCAAATAGGCGTCAGAAAGGTGGTTCTGTGCTCTTTCCAGATCTGTAGTTTATTTCACCATAAAATTCTTCAGGTACTCAGGGATTTGTCTCATACCAATTACTACTTTTTATTGTTTTCTGGCTTTCAGTTTGTACTTGGGATTGGATTTTTGCATTGTGGGGGGGTGTTTTTTTTTGCTTTCTGTCATCTACATCAGAAAACCAGAATCTATAAACACCAAAAAAAAACAAACAAACCCCTTCAGCATCTTCTGTCTAGTTCTGAAAGACCACTTAATAATAATAAAAAAAAAAAAACACATTCAGAGCAGTTGAGGCACAATTCACAGCATGGCCGACAGATCTATTGAGCTTCTCACACCACATAATTATCACACTTGGAAGGGTCGCATGATGACACTTCTTCAGTCTCGAGGGTTATGGTCCTGTTTGGATGCGGTTCAGCCTCCATTGACTCGCGCCTTTGAGGTTATGCAGCACAGGAATAATATGGATCAGGCTATGGGATTGATTGCTTTGCACATTTCAGACAGTCTCCTGTTTCATCTTGAAGGGTGTCTCACACCTAGGGCCTATTGGACCAAGTTTGAGGGACTTTTTGGCACTATCAACGAGTTTAGAGCATTGTAGATTGAGGCAGAGTTGACTTCACTTGTACCTGATTCTTTTCCCTCCATTGAGGACTTTCTGACGAAATTCAAACAACAAAGATCTCTTCTACAGGGTTGTGGTAAGGTTAAGACTGATACAGAGTGTATTTACCTGATTTTGTCAAAACTTCATGGGAACTTTCAGATATTCTCATCTACCTTCCATTCCACTATGGATGCCTTGGGTGCACATTTTACCATGCCTTCTTTTGAGGTGTTTTGTGATCGTTTGACACGAGAGCAGGCTAAGATATCACAGTTGGATGCTCTCACAGGATCACCGCACCAAGCATTGGTAGCACAGTCATATCAGGGGAAGCAGAAGCAGAAGCAGAAACAAAAACCACAGACCACAGAGCATTGGAAGGATTCTAGTTCACAGAAGACTTCTGATTCACCTTCTCCTAAGGGGGAATCATCGAAGAAAGATAGACCTAAGTGTGCTTATTGCACTAAGCTAGGACATGATGAGTCCAAGTGTTATGAGAAGAAGATAGATGGATATGCAAAACAGGTTTCAGATTTGACAGCTCTTCTTGAGAAGAACCATATTCATCACTCTTCTTCATCTACTTCAGGCGGGTCTTCTTCTTCACCATCATTCCAGATAGATGGACAGGCCCCACATAAGGGTCATGCATTATGTGCAACCACCAGTTCACATTCATCTAGATGGCTACTGGATTCAGGTGCTTCACACCATATGGCATCTTCTCAGGACATGTTCTCATCTTTCGAGGCTGCGTCCTCACCACACATATTGATGGGTAATAACACTTATATGAGTGTATGTGGGAAAGGTTCTATCGATATTGATGACGGTACATTCAATGATGTACTATGTGTTCCATCTTTGTCCACTAACCTTCTCTCCATCTATCAGATTGCTCACAGTGGGACAGGGAAGACAGTTGAGTTCACACCTGATTCAGTGCACATCAGAGACATTCAGACTGGCAACATTGTTGCAACAGGGACAGTTGATCATTCTTCCCGATTGTATGCATTCACACACTTTGGTCCACCATCTCCCTCTCTTTCTAAAAGAGAGCATGCAGTATCTGAGAAGAAGTTCGGTCACTTGAACTTATGTGTTCTTCCATCTGTTCATGAGACTAGTGTTGAGACTTCTACACCTCTTCCTCCTGTTGAGATCACATTTGTTCAGCAGGATACCTCTTCAGTTGTGACTGACATTGTTGCTCCACTCATCGAGCCATCAAGTGCAATTGTTGAGGCCATATCTGAGGATATTCCTTTCCTCACAGATGACAGATTCAGCACACTTGTTATCCCTTCTTCATTGGAGATTACATTTCAGGATCATCTTGAGTTGTTTGATTCACCATTCTATTACTCAAACACTCATTCTCCAGTTCAGTTCTTCAGTGAGCATCATCCAGGACTTCCATTTTCACCTCACTTCCAGGGATTTCCTCTTCTTCGACCGTTGGATCTGTTTCTTCCTCCGGGGTGACACATTGGTTTGATCATTGGCACAGGGGTTCTCTCATTCTGGGGGGGCTTTGGAGTCTCCACTCTCTCTCATGGGGGGGTATCTGATTGTATATCTGCATATGTTCTTGAGAGCATCTCTTGAGACATTTCATTTGTACTTTCTTTTTGCATCTCTTTTTGGAGAGGAGTTTTTTCCCACTGGGTTTTCTCCTTTTCTCCGTTTTGTAGAGATTTCCTTGTACTTGGGTACCTGATCAGGCCTAGTTGCCGGGACCCAATTTTACTTTCTTGCACTGTAGTTCTTTTGCTTTCTTGCACTAGTCTGTAGCTGCACTCTTGCTTATCTTAAGGGGGGGTGTTAGAGTAAAGTAATTAATTAACTTTACTCTCCTCTTAAGATTTCACCTTGCAAGGATCGATCTCTTGTATTTCATTGATGCTCTATTCATTTTTCTGGAATATATCTTGCACATTGTGAGAGCCAAACCCTTGTCTTGATCTCTCTCTTTCTCTGTGACAAGTTTTTTGCATGCAGGTATTGATCGGGTTCTGTGGATTTGCATTTCTCAAATCCTACAGCAACTGCCTCAAGTTTGGTAATCTATTCAAGTCCACCCTGCAAAATTGCCTCAATTTCTTCTAAGTTTGGCATTCTACTTGTAGGCCTTGCACTGTCTCACTAGTCGGCGATTGAGCAAGCCCACCCTACAAGTTGCCTCAGGTTCTTCATTGTCTACTTCAATAAAATAAAAGTTAACACATACTTACATCCTTTGAAACAATCATGTTACTTCCTTTATCCATCAATGCCATTTCTAAATTTCTTCTCCAACACTTTTTGATCTTTGCATTTCCTTTGAACACCTCAAAATGTTATATCTTCTTTTTTGCATATACTATCCAATACTATTATCTATCTCTGCAATGTAGAATCCCCTTTCCAGTCATGCTTCACATTGGTTCATTTCTTTCACAAGTATCCTTAAGATCATTGTTGCTTCTTCTTTCACTATCCAATCTTATTCCTCCAAAGGTTCCCCTTCCTCTGGATAAACTAATTTTGTATCAACAGGTTTTTTTCTTCATCTGCACAAAATATCTCTGCATCTTTTACTACTTCTCTTCCATTCACTTCTATGGTATTAGGTTCTTGATGAAATTTAGTGCTTGATTCTTTCTTCCTCCAAACTTGAAAATAATTTCCTTCTCTAGTAAATCCTCTTTCACTCCTTTGGTACCCTTCATTGTGATAAGAATTATAATTCCTATCACTTCTCCCTCTATATTTTGAATAACTATCCTTGTTCTCCTCTGCATAAAGTCTTATTTCTCTGCATCCTGATCCTTCCTTTCCCTCAACACATGAATGCTTCAATCAATAAAACTTCCTTAAATTATGAGCAACATACTTCCATTTTGATACATCAATCCATCCATAATTCATTTGTATAAAATTTTCTCTAGGTTTTCTCCCTCTTATTTTATTCCATTACATCTTCTCATAATGATCCCTTAATCCACATAACTTACAAGGATATAGATCCCAACACAATTCATTTTCATGTACATGCCTATTACAATGTGAACAATACATACTTCTTCTTCCCTGATTTGATTTTTTTGAATTTGCTATAACATCCTTACCTCTATCACATCCAAGGCCTTCATTTCTTTCTCTCCTTACCGGTACAATAGGTTCTATCATTCCTTGTTGATGATTTCCCAATCCGTTTCCTTCATATCCCATTCTATACATGATTTTCAAACCAATACCATCTCCAAAAATTACAAGCTTGGTCACACCTTCATCATCAATCCCATTTTCTAAAGAAGTTTCTACAACATCACAAAAATCATCAGTTTCACAAGAAACATCACACACTTCAAGTTTAGATCTCAGATTCTCATTCTCCTTTTCCACTTGGTTAGCATGTTTCTTCAAGTCAGATATTTCCTTACTTTGCAAACTGTTCTCCTTGTTCAACTCTTTCAAACTTTCCTCTAGATCTATACTCTTCTTATACAACTCCTTGAACAACATGAATCCTTCTTCAAATTTATCCAGCTTGACTTTCAGTTCTTCATTCCTCCTTTCAATTTCTATTTCTTCTTCAAGAGCATCACACTTGTCTTTTCCTAGTACTTTCATCTTCTCCATCAATTCTGAATTACACATCCCGAGTTCACACAATTCTTCCTCCATAGTATCCCTTTCACATATCTGGTTCTCTTTTACCTTTTCCCAATCTTCCCCATCTTGCAACATATTCTCAACCAGCTCTTCAACCTACTCTACAACCTGCTCTAAAATAGATTTGCAACCAACTCAAGATTCACAACTTTCTCAAGATTCACAACCAGATCTTCAACCATCTCTAATACCAATTGACAAAGTCCAAGGTAGGAGGGTCTAGTCATGGATTGTCCCATGTCGCATCTTAAACAACCAACAATTAGATCTTATAGATATGCAACAGAAGCTAATATATAATCCACATAAAGATAACAGATATGCAAGAACACATGACACAAGAATTATCTTGGGAAAACCCTCAAAGGGAAAAACCCAGCCTTCAAAGTTCACTCCTCATTATATTTGGTCTCAAAACACATTACATATGCCACTCGAGCTTTATAGATGCTTGGCAACAACCCAAGTATTAAAAAAATTCATACAATAATAATCTTCCATCGACACTCCCTTCTACTCCAAGAATTCTCTTCTCTGTTGATCTTATCAGATCAGAACATCTCATCACCATGCTTCATGACTACTGTTCTTCACATTTTATCTCTACCTTTGAAATATTAGGACATTGTTCGCACATAGAAATCACACATCTCGCACCTATATGCCTTCCCTTCATTCTTCTCTTTTTCCTTATCTATCTCCTCAAAACAATCGGTCTTATATATCTGCATCCAAGGATAACATCAACTACATGTCGGTCCAACAATATCTATAAAGTGTACAAACTATCGGCCCAAATCCATAAGCAATTGTCAATTTGCATCAACCAAGGTCGGCCCAAACATATTACGGACCCAAAACAACATGCCTCGAAAAGGAAACACCTTAAATAATTAGCCTCAAAGATCCACAACATGTTACAATCACCCTATCGACCAAGAATAGGAAAACATGAACTCCCAGAAGGAAAATACCAATCACGAGCACAACAAACAATGTGAACCAAAAACACAACTAGATCATGATCTAGAAACATCCACAAATCACCACTAAAGATCCACAACAACTCAGATCACTAGAATCACATCCTCTTCTTTTAGGAAGACCAACTAAAGCAATCAAGCAACTGTTAGAACAAATATACTCATAACTTGATCAAATCTTCATGCGAACCTCTGAAACGTTCAGTAGGTAAACTAGACATGCTTGTCAATAAACCCTTTAATCATTGACTTCTCATCCTCAATATACTGAGCTAGGCATCATAATGAAATTCACTACATCACTGACAACCTCTGTAACTGAATGTTCTTTATCCCAACTAATTTGAATCTTCTGGATGCCCTTGCATCATAAATGGATCCCAGCTTTATACAATTTTATTCTGCAAGAATCATATTAGAGCATACAACATACAACATTTAGCAATTATCAAATAGAATCGTTTTAGCAATCATATTAGATTACAATCATGGTTTTCATATCAGTTGCATCTTAGTTTACAATAGTTAATCATATCATATCATTATTAGTATCACAGTATCATATAGCTTTCATTATCAATCATTTCATCATAGCATATCATTCTCATTCTCTAGGTTGTCATTTTAACAATCATAGTGCACACAATCTGAGAGCCACTTTGATTTAATAAATCCTTGGAGTTAGAGAGCAATGGAATGATTTTAGAGATTTTATTATGCTTCAAACATATTAAATCTACCATTTGAATTCTCTAATAGTGTGTCAGTAAGGTGTGTTGTTATTATTCCACTTACACATATTTTTCACACACATAAATTGGCGTTCACCATGGGGAAAATCCCCATTTTTAACATTTTCTAGAAAGTAACTACAAATTTTGACGTGACTCTATTTTAGCGCGATCAAGAGTTCTTAAGGCGCATCCAACAAATATTTTAGCGCATCCAAATACTGTTACAACGCATTTGAAAAATATTATAGCGCATTGCACTACTGTTACGGTGCATCAGAAGAACATTTTGGCACATTCAACTAATAATTTAGTGCATTCAATTTCCATTATAGCACATATGTCCATTCCTTTAGTGCATTTGATTATTTTTACAGAAAATTAAAATTTTGGATATTAATCTATGTTTTGTGTGTTGCAAGTACAAGGTATGATTGTCAAAGACAGTTGCTTGAAACATTTACATCAGTCAAAGAAAAATACTACAAATTACTAATGGTGTTTGTAGGGTATTAAATTTATTATTGCTTTCTTTTATTTAAGTTAGGAATCTAACTTAAGCAAAAAGATAATTGAACCCCTTGTTTACTCTAGTTGAAGTGATAGGCTTATGCTCTCCCCTTCACTAGGTGATCAGAATGCTAGACTCACTTTTCATGCTTTTATAGCACCTTTAGAAGGCCAATCGTAGTGGGAAAAATTACTCAGCCTACGGGAATGACCTAAGTGGGAACAACCAAAGCTAGGTTTTCCAACCCATTATAATCAAAAGTGAATTTGGGGAAAGTCTAAAATTCGATGAAAGTGTGCAAGATAACCATCCTTAAAGCCTTTGTTCTAAAGGTTGGGAGGTCTCTTAGGGGATTTTATCTATTGTCGCTCTGAAAAGAAACCCTATCTACGAACTTTAAGTTATAATCCAACCGTGTCAGTTTTCGAACAATTTCTATGTCACAGTGCAAGGGGAGGGAAAAATATTCCCCCAAGACACTCACCATATAACTATCAGAGGCCCTAGCCAAAAGTGGAGGATTTAACTTTGGTTAAGACTCAGGAAAGGAAAAAACACGGGTTCCCTCTAGTGGGTGGCACAGTTGTGTGAGCTGACATAGTTTCAAGATGTGGGTTGTGGTATTTTTAGTGACCTTTTGAGATAGAAAAGTGCTTGAACCATTTTTATTGGGTTATACCAGTGAAAATTGAAAGAATCAGACCTGGTTCTAGAACATACACTATATTTTTTATGCTTAAAATTGAAACAATTGTTTACAAACTTGCTAAGGTGTGTAAAAATCATTTTCAAAAGAGATCATCCAATCAAAGCAATCAATTCTCATAGTCCAAAAACACACAAATAAGACACAAAGTAATCAATCAGAAGTCTATACCCTGTAGACAAACAAATTCACTGTAAAAAACCAAAACAAAAATAGATTGTCAAAATCTTGAATACTTCCAAAATAGCACATTCATTCTCTGTTATAGTGCATACAATCTATTTAACATCACATAGACCCATCATTTAGAACATAGGAGGAACAATATAATGCATGGGAGGAATAGTATAGTGCATAGGAGGAACAGTTTGGTGCATAGAAAGAAAAGTCTAGCACATTGGAGGAATAATATAGTGCATCATAAAAAAAAATTGGCACATATGTAAATTATTTTAGTGTATCTGGAGACTCTTATAGCACATCCACAAAAGAAAAAACCAAAGAGTTGTTTTCACTATCTGTTAAACTTTTAAAATCAAAATTTGGATTTTTACCAGAACAAAAATCTTTCTCAAATCAAACCAGAGTCTTAAACTTTTAAAAACTAAACCTTACAAGTGAAATTCTTCAAATTAAACCAAGATCTACCATCCTAAAAGTGTCTAAATAAAACACATTTGATTTAAAGCCAAGTTTCATTATCAGGATCAGTCATCCTATTTCAATAAATGAAGCTTTATAATCATACTTTTCAACTTAGTTTGATCAATAGAATCTATCATTCTATTTGACTCAAGTTAACATTCTTGACACTACATCAAACCAAGATCAAATTTTAGTGGATAATTATAACATTTGTATGCCAGTTTTTACAAGGTCACAAAGACTAAAACTTCAAGAAAAGGAAAGTGAAATCCAAAACAACATTTTTGAGATTGAGGAAAATCTGCTCAATAGACCCAACCACCATGATAATGATGAAATATCTGAAGGGGAAATAAAAAATATGCAACAAGACCCCAAGTTCCACAAGTTTATGGAGAAAATTTTGGAAAAGGATGTGGAAAAGTATCTTTTAATGTTAGCTGATCTGGGTGTTAAAGTTCCAAAAGACTGATATCAATAGACTCAGAGAAACAACTAAAAGAGTTGAGACTAAACCATAAAATATAGATGAAGTGGATACAATGCAACATCAACTACAAACCTTATAACAACAATTCCAAGATATGCAAACATGAACTACTAAGAGATGCGTGTTGCAGGATATTTTTCCATATCCTTTTTCTCAAAACGTGAACATGATTCCATTTCCAAAACACTGTGAATTTCCTAAGTGTGATAAATACAATGGAAAAACAAATCCTCTTGATCATGTAAGGGAATTTCGAGCTATGAGATTAGATTTTTCCCATGAAGAGACATACTTGATGAGGCTATTTCCATGAATCTTATGTGGACAATGTATGGAGTGGTTCTCTAAATTAACTCCAGGAATTAGATCTTTTGAAGATTTGGTTAACAAATTTATAACTCGATACTCCTACAATATACAACATGATATCACAATGAAGGATATTTTTAATACTAAACAAAAGAAAGTGGAAACATTTCTCTCATTTTTGCAAAGATGGAGAAGGTTGTTTGCAAGATATCCATGTTCCATACCTAAATATGAAAAGATGGAACTCTTCATTGATAATTTAAATGTTGACATGAGTTATAGACTTGAACTACAATGTCCACCTACATTCGAGAAAATGATCAAAAATGGTCTTAAGAAAGAAGAAGGTTTGGTCAAGAGAGGATTCCTCAAAAACATACAATGAAGGATCAAACAATGCCAATACCTCTAATAACAACAAAAACAACGATAAACCCAAGATTTGGAAAAATATAGAAATGCTGGAAACAATGATATTGTGACTGAAATGCAAAATGCAAAACCAATATTCAATCTAATAGAAGTTTCTACTAAGACAACTCAAGACAACAACCAAAGCAACAATCTAAATGCAAATCAAAACAACAATTTGAACAATGCTAGTTCTAAATCATTACCATTCTAAAAGCCATCAAATCGGAGGAAATTCATGCCTTTAGGACAATCCTTAGAATCAACATTAAAGGATCTTATTGAATCCAAACTTGTAACATTACAAGAGCCATGGAATTGGGATCCACAAGTCAAACCATTCTGGTGTAAAGACACACATTACTATGACTATCATAAAAAAAAAAGGTCAGAAGAGAAACGACAGCTGGCAATTGAAACACTTGATCTAAGATATTATTGAAAACAAGAAAATATTTGTTGAAGGACCAAAAACAAACAATGATCATTGGGATTTCAAGAATCCTTAACCCAATTATGAAAAATGTGAATCATCCTCTTCAAATGGTAAAGGCAAAAATGTAAACTATGTTTATGATTCCACTATTCTCCATATCGAAGTAGTTGAAGATCAAACAAATAACACTCAAAAAAATGATGAACATGACCATGTTGCTACTATAAATCAAATAAATTAATTTGTTGTTGTTGGTAAACGTATTGATGATGTGATTGCAACTAATTATGAATCTCATAATGCAGAAATTAATGACAGTAATAACATCATTACAGCTGATCATCAAACCACAAACATTTATGCAAATTAAAATCAGATTAACGTCATAAAAATCAGAGAGAATCAAGAATAGCAATCAGTCAATCTGAAAAAAAGGGGACAATCTAAGGTAATACTGAAAGGAGTTGCCAATAAATCATCTGATTCTCCTTCTACAAACAAAGCAATTTCTACCCCTACAAATCAATACAACATAATCGATCAATTAAAGAAAATACTAGCACAAATCTCAATATTAGAACTCTTGAAAATATCACCAACACACAAGGAGATCCTAGACCAAGCTTTTGTTGCCACAACAGTACCCAATAATCTGGAAGTTGACCAATTCTAGGCTATCGTGGGACACTTAACTACTCCTCATTGCCTATCCTTTTCTGAGCATGATGATGTATCACTAAACCATCCACACAATGTTTCCCTCCACATTGAGGTTCTCATTCAAAAACATCGAGTCAAGTGTGTTCTTATAGATGGTGGAGCTATTTTAAATATTTTTACTTTAAAATTGATCCGTGCACTAGGATATTCTAAGAATGCTATTGATCCAAGAAGGAAAATCATAATAAAAGCATATGATGATGAAGAGAGATCTTCCAAAGGATTAATTGTATTACCTATCCAAGTAGGACCAATTGTGAAAGACATAATCTTCCAAGTGTTGGACAAAGATCTGACATATGCTATACTTTTGGGACATCCATGGATTCATGAGATGCAAGTAGTACCATCCACCCACCATTAGTGCTTGAAGTTTCCAGTTAATGGACAAGAAATAACCATCTTAGTTGATTCAAATAATCCCCAACAATGTAACATGCTTAAGGAAGCTCAAGACACTTTTAATCCTCATAATAGGGAAGCTAACACTCCAAATTCATAAAACACTAAAAAGCAGTTAAATTTTTTGTCAAAATGGGTTGAGAAGAAGGACCAATCAAATGATAAAGGTATTTTTGATTCTACAACATTAAACAATGAAAAATCTTTATCAAAGCAATTTAAAGGAAAGATCTAGTTAACAGACAAAGGCATGTGATAGTATTATGTTGATGGTGTTTTCTGCACAACAACAACTCAGATAGAATATAATATCCTATCTCTCTTGAAAGGTAAATCTTTATGGGAAAAGAGATAACCCCAAGGTCTCTAATGTCAGGTCTTGACAATGCAACAAAACAACTCAGTGATAAATGTGAAAATGTTGGTAATCACAATGGGACCTTACTACGAGCAAACACTAGACTTCGAATCTATCAGATTTGAACAATGAATTGATACCTTGAAACTTAATTGGAATCCTGGTAATAAAGAAATAGCAAAAGATAAATTTTTCAGAGATAATCTTAAAACTACTTCTAACCCTAAGATTGAAAATACCAAAAGATAAGATGTTCAAAATGGACTGATCTCTCATAAACTATATTCTGCTTGACCCGGATGAATATGCAATTTCACAAAAATAGTGCAATCTTCTAAGGTATTTAAAGATTTTCAAATTATGAACATTCATTCAACCAATTCTATTGCAATTAAGATTAACAAACCCTTATGACTGAACTAAGCATAATTATAAGTCCAGGCTAACTTTGCAAAGCAGCAAACAATCAACTAACTACAAAAAGTATGGACTAGAGATTGTTGCAAACATCCAAAATATGAAACCCTAAGCATTACCAAACAATTTAACCATAAACTATTAAGCAATTTGAAAGATCGAATAACAAGAACCATGCTAGATGAAATTCCAGAAGATAGATACCAAACACAATATCCCTCTTATATTAAATCATCCAAAATGGCAACAACTCCAGTTTTCTGTTACAACACTTTCTTGAGAAACCCTAATTCATTCTAATATCACTTAACTATTTCTCTCTATCCTCCTATATGCTTTCTATCTCTACCTATCTATATATCTCAAATGAGGCAACATGCCTGTTTACTAAAAAATCCATAAGATAGGTCGGCCCAAATTAAGAATTTACAATAAAAACATGACCTACAAGAGGTCGACCTTAAAGATATTCGAACACATGAAATGTGCCATTGGCACCAATTTCATCCAAAACCGCCAAGATACCAAAAAGGGTTGGCCCAAAACATGTGGATAATGGGAAGCACAAATACCAATGTAACTTTATATAGCTACTCCCCATCTTTGTCCTTAGCTTTATCTTCTTCACCATGTACGGCCAGTAGGACCCTATCCAACTCAGCAATAGGTGGCATAGGCAAAACCCTAATCCTTCTTTCAAGGGACTTGATATCATCCCTTGCTTGCCTAACTGCACCATCCCAATCGGCCTTGTTGGTTGAATATCTGTTAATGACAGCAATATATGTTGCAGTATCATCCAACTGATTCTCTATAACTGGTCCTTCACTAGCTGGAGAGTACACATCTCTCCACCATTTTCTAAGTTGCTGCAAGTTAAGATTTTTTGGAGCAAACTTCTTCCTTCTAGTCATGACCTCAAATAATGAGACACACTTGCCATGGATACCAGTCAAAGTGTCCTCAATCTACCTCACCTATTTGTGGATCTTCTTCAAGGCTTTCTGCCTCATTTGCAAGATTTCAAACCATTCCCAAGGCTCAGAAACCCTTTGAAAAGGAAGAACCCCACACTTTATGAGCTTATCTTTGGTGAATCCCATAATTTTGGTGGCTTTCTATAGTAGGAGATTAGTATCCTCCTTATCTTGTGCTAATGCAGCCTTCAACCAATCCACTGATCTCATTGCATCACCTCTAGTTGACAGGATGCTCTTAATAGCCTCATCTCCCTTGGTCTGGACACCCTGCAACCAGGTAGTTGTAGCATATGTAGTGCCTTTCATCTTTTCCAGCTCAGAGATCATTTGCTAGGGTAGGAATCCTACAGCAGAAGAGGAGAAGCCAATAGCTTGTAGAGGTTTCATCAATTCTTGCAAGTATTTCTTTAGTCTCTCATTCTCCCTCTCTAATTCATGCCTTGTCTGCACAACTTTCTTCAACCTACCCACAATCACAGCACTAGAACCTTCATATTCTTCAATGTCCTGCTCCACAGTAGCATGCTCCAATTCAACTATTTGCACATTATAATCCTCGAAAGTCACATTATCTCTATCCTTGTTCGGATTAGGGGTAGCAATGTGGGCCACTCTGTTACCTGACCCATCCCTTTCAATTCAAGACACAACCCTTGCTTTCTTCTTAGTCTTTTCCTTCTCCACATTGGCCATAAGGGCATCCCAATTAGGAGGAGCATCCTCCACTATTACCATTTTTCTCTTCAAACTTCTCTCAAGCCAATCCGGGATAGTGGACCCAATAGGCACTGTATCTTGCCTATCTTTCCCTTGCTCTTGCTGGTCAGCAGTTGCATCTTTTTCAGCACTTGGACTTTTAGGAATGTCCACAGTTGGGATCCCTTTCTCCTGTACCTATTCTTCCACAACTTCCTGCACTAGTGAAGTGGCCCTAGCTGGTATTTCTTCCTCCCTTTGAGGAAACTTGTTCATTTGTTCCCTCATAGGTGAGTTTGCATATGCCACTAGAGGAGACTGTATTACCTTATTGATCTCTTCCTCTGCCTTATAGAGATCTCCCTCTTGAAACTCTTCCCCTTCCAAATCCTTGGGATCCTCATCCTTCTTTAGTTCTTCCTATGTGTTACTGGTATCTTGAAGAATAGAGGGATTTACTTGCTCAACCATAGGAATACTCATTGGGACATCCTCCTTTGTTGCAGTGTCCCTAGGAGAAGGAGTACTTGACCTCCTTGTATACACTTGTGTTTTTTCTCCCGAGCTTTCCACCTCTACAACTGGTGGTTCAACCTCCTCACCAGCCTTGGGAGCCTCCCCCACTATCTATGATAACTTTGTAGTCCTTCTTCTCTTGATCAATGGTGGAGCACTCTCAACCTCCTCCTCTTCTTCCTTATTCTTTTCAGCTTCTTTCTTTGAGGCATGCTTCCTTTTCTTAGCATCAGGCCTCCTCTATTTACTTATCTCCACAACCTTCTCAGCTTGAACTTCCCTTACCTGGACTCTAAAAGGAGAATCCACCTTCTCTTTACCTTTAGGATCCTGTTCAACTTATTCTTCAAAAGCAAAATGAGACTCCAAGTCTCTCATCAAATCATAGGTGCACAGAACACCTTCACTCTCTAGCTCAAGTATTTTATGTTTTAACCACATCTCGGTGCATTTGATCACCGGGGTCATGACCTGATCCAATTCAGTCTTTTCTTCCTCTAACCACTCAACTTCCCCAACTGGCTTATCTTTTACTACCTCATAGACATGACCTTGGACCACATTTTCATCCTCCTCTACCTGTTCAGGGATGACCTTCACATTATACAACCTTATCAAATCCACCAGCAACCTAGAGAACTTCTTCTTTCTTACCTCAAACTCATCAGCAAGGTTGACCCAGTAATCCTCAATATGAGCCTTGTGGCTATATTCCCTGCTAGCTCTCTTCTGTACTTCACTAGTAATGTCAAACCTTACCCTCTTGGAATGAAAAGAGAGGCCAAAGGTACTCATCTCCTCCTCAGAAGAATGAGGAGAATGGATAGAAGGACATACTTCATTCATTCCAATTTTTAAGGGAAAATCATTCCCAAAACCTGCTTTACGCATATCTCCCTTTACTATAATATCAAAGTCACCAATCTGCCTAGTGACTTCCAGCAAAATGATGTGATCAGTAGGATACCTTGGGAGTTTGTAGGGTGCCCTTTGACAACCATCAACCCTGATGTAGGAGAAGGTGGGGAACTGGATGAACCACCCTCCATATCTCCTAATTAATTCCTTTGCCTTATCGGATATCCTCATATGATCTGCACCCTAGAGCAATCTAGTGATGTACATTGTGAATGCATCATTGGATCTTCTATAGCTCCCTCCAGTTAGGTGCAACTATGGATATGCCTCATATATTGCATCTTGCCCAAAGATACCCCTAGTGCTCAATCCCTTATATGGATGAAATCTTGCCAACGAATAGACTAGGTAGGAGGTCATGGTGAGCGTCTTGGTTTGCAAGAAATTACACAACTATTCATGGATCACTACACTTATAACTCCTACCCAATGGTAGTTTATTCCCTACTCCATTCTAACAATGGCATTAAACATCCATGTCTCAAATACACTAGCACTCTTCAATCCTACTAACTTGTTGAGAAGGGTGATAGCATTGTAGTACTCTTTTCTGAACCTAAGCCTAAATAGTTGCTTTGGAAACTTGGAGAAATGTGACTTAGGTTTCTCCAACCAAGAATTAATCACTTGTTGTGACTTAACTATATTCTCTTCATAATGCTTCTTGGCAACATCTACGTCGAAGCCCGCCACATGGGAGCTATCAGGCATATCAAAAGTTGCAGCAATGGACACAGGATTAAATCCTACCAGAATCCTGCCTTGAGGACCAATTATCTATTGTGTGGCCCTATCGTAATTCTTGGCACATTCTAATGCCAGCTCATAACACTGCATTGTAGGAGGGAAACCTGCCACATGAGCCAACCTAGACTCCACCATTCTTTTGGAAAGCAAGGAAGGGCTCAGTGCTGACATCTTCGCTTTGAACTCCTCATAGTCCCACATGCCCATGTTGGTATTCGTGATTCATAGCAAAATAGAGGTAATTTTACTCTCAGGAATTTTGCTCTTTATGTCCAACTTTACCTTTTCAACATCTATGATGACATAACTCTCTGCACCTAGATCTGTTGCCTTCCCCTTGCCTCGACCAGTGACATCCTGTCCTGATCCTACCTGCAAGCACATAAAAAATGACCATAATTAGATTCGCAATAAACAATAAGTGCAGGAAATCAATATTCCAAAGTTCGGGATTTAGCCCCCCTCGCGAATTCTGGACTGGAGAGGATTTTCAGGAAAATCCAGACCAGGCGGATTCTAGCATACCAAACATACAAAATCCCATAATATCATGTAAACCCATTAATTGACCAAGGAAAACCATTAGAAATACTCAGTGTAAGCTCCTTTAATCAATCAAATATATCATTTATAACCATCAAATTCAACATTTCCTTGAAAAACCTAGAAGAATCTGCCAGAGATGGATTTTGGCGAAAACAACAATAGTTATAACTAACCCAAGGAAAATGAAGCGACACGGACAATTCGGAAAAATCCAAATGGAATGGATTTTGGCGAAATCTAGATATAACATTGTTAAAGCATGAAGTCGGTAAAATAACCCAATCGCGGGCATTGAGAAAATCCGAATGGAACGGATTTTGGTGAGACCAAATGAAATCCGGTAAAAATTGATAAAAGAGAAAGAGAGAGAAAATTCAGGGAAATCCGGGGGAAGCCGAATTTCGCGAGGACCTCAAAAACCCGAACCTTTACCTATTCTCACTACTTTCACCAAAATGATTCAAATCACTCAGGATCTAAGACAGAACTTTGAAACCAACTCAACCTGAACCTCCAATTTGAAGAGGATCCGCTACGACCTAGGTTAAGAACCCTAAACAAATGTCTACCATGAAAACACAGGGAACCAAGAACGACTTTCTCATACACCAGGATGGAGAGTTTAAAACTAACGCAAGTAAATTTCCTATTAAGAATCAATACCAAACCAAGCATAAATGTTCAATCAACCAAACAGACTAGTACACTAATGGAAAACCCCAAAACACTCAATGACGAAACCACGAAACCGGGAAACCACAAAGGACTCCCAAGGAAACAAAGAAAAGAAATCAAAATCAAAAGAGAAAAGGGCATATCTAAATACCATGGAAGCATAAGAGCCAAAACTGGTGAAGCCAACAAATAACAGTTTAATGTGAGCAGGATACAATCCATGCCAAGGAAATGCAAACGCACAGTCCAAATGACTTCAAAAATCCAAAATCCAGCAGAACACCAAGAGCTCCAAGCCACAAGCTCAAATGATGGCAAATACAAAAACTCAAATGATCATTTAATTCCCAAAACATCAATATATCAAAGCTCCAAAACCTCCACACAAACACCATTTATGCAGTCGACAAGACAGCCACGACCACAAAAACCCGAGGAATTGACATGGCCTCGGACTTCGAGGAAATCCGGACCATATGGATTTTCCCGAAAATAGGGCAAAAGGTGACAACTTCGGGCGTTGAGAGGAAACCGAGAGAATCTGGCCCAGGCGGATTTTCCCAAAAACAGTGAAAACTCCGAGATCAAGTCAAAACTTAAGATTTTCAATAAAATTCAAAAGTTTGACACTTCAATTGGAAAGATGGATATTAAAGCATGAACCCAAGCAAGCGAAAACCCCCAAAAAAGAAGGGCCAAAACACCGAAAAGCGAAGAAAGAGGGTCCCCACTTTCAGTGGGGCATGTGTGTGAAAAACTACACAACATATTCCATTCAACAATCTTTATGTCTTTCACAATTGCTACCTTCACCAAGAGCTTATGGAAAATCGTCAACATTAATGCAACAATTATCACAACCTATTACAGTTTTAGATATCAAATTTGTAAAGGCTAGCACTTTGATTGATGAGTTAGAAGATAAGGTTGTCCTCATTTGGATCTACAAAGATGAGGATGCATCTACATTAGCAACCCCCAACATACAAACAGATAAATATGGAAAAGGAAAGAAAATCCTAGAGAAGATGGGGTATGAAGGACAAGGACCTATCGGTAAAAGGAAGGAAGGAATTGTAGAACCTATTCGACCTCTCACACTTCAAGAAAAATACAAAACCAGATTGGGATATAAAGAAGAATCGAAAGAAGAAGCCACCTAGAAGTTTGTTGAATGAATCCTACAACTGTAAGCTAGTGATAACTATGAGACGGACTCTAATGAGTATGAGTGGAATTCACTATCTACGGTATCCAGCTTTGAGAATAAACAAATTGATGTAATACAATGTATGCACCTATGCGTGAGGAGGGAAAAAGATCAGGGACTATACCCCTTGTGTTTGGATCACAAAATATCGACGACTCAAGCGAGGATGAACAAACTTAGAGCGAGATAGACTTGGAGGAGAGTAACATCATAAACCTCAACACCCCTACTGAAAAATTTCATGACATTACTATTCATAATTTTATTGTTGTTGACCTTCATCAATCTTATGATCTTTTACCCCTACTACACCTCGAGCTTATTGATTAGGAACAAACTGAACCTTCTAGCATACCTATCTTTTCAAATGATGATGCAATCATTAACTTTCTCTATTCTGATGAACCTAACACAATTTATATCCATAAAACTCATAACGAAGCTTCAAGTCAGGGGGTGTCAAATCTTCCAGCTACAAAAAGGAAAATATGAACAAAAGATCTAATGGTGAAAACCATTTAATGGGAGTGTTAGATCTAGAAAAAGTAAAAATAAAGAGTGCATCTGACAGTGAAAACCTCTCCGAGGCATTGAAAGATGGGGTATTTGACACTCTTCCTGAACATTATCGCAAGAGATCATCAATGTTGGTTGAGCCAACTTAGTCTATCAATGTGGGCACATAAGACAAAGTAAAGACATTACATCTGGAAACATCAATGACTACATAGGAAAATTTGGCATTCACCAAGTTCTTTGAAGAACGACAAATAAACTTTTCTTGGTCTTACTCTTTCATGCCTAGTTTAGATCCAGAACTCCTAATGCATCATCTATCTCTACCTCCTGGGGTGAAACTAGTCAAAAAAAAGCTAAGAAAAATGCACCCACATATCACCTTGTTGGTGAAGGCAGTTTTCAAGAGATTGTTACATGTTGATCTCATTCATCCCATTGATTATGCTGAGTGGATCTCAAATATTGTACCTATTTCTAAACCAAACGACAGTATCAAGATATGTACCAACTTCAGGGATCTCAAAAATGAATGTTTGAAAGATTACTTTCCTTTACCAAACATTGACATTATTGTAGACTTAACAACTGGACATGCCATGTTATCGCTTATGGATGGCTTCTCAAGTTATAATCAAATCAAGATAGCACCAGAGGACCAAGAGAAGACAATGTTCACCTGTCCATGTGGAAGATTTTGTTGGAACGTGATGCCTTTTGGGTTGAAAAATGAAAGGGCTACATATCAAAGAGAAATGAACACCATCTTCCACGACATGATGCATACTTTTATGGAGGACCATGTGGACGATCTATTGGCGAAATCATATACAAGAGAAGGACATCTTGAGATCCTAGACAAAAAATTTACTCGTCTACAAAAGTTTCAGACAAAGGTATTAAAGTGGATCCTGCAAATTTCAAGGCTATTATGGATATGCCACCACTTAGAAACACCAGTTAGCTACGATCTCTACAAGGAAAGCTTAATTCCATCAAAAGGTTCATTTCTCAACTGGAAGACAAGAGTAATCCATTCAATCTCTTGCTACATAAGAATGTCTCTTTCAGATGGGATGACAAATTTGAAACTACTTTCAAGCAACTAAAGTAATATTTAATGTCTCCATAAATACCAGTGTCACCTACAGAAGGAAAGCCATCACTACTTTATATAGCAACAACAGAGATTTCATTGGGGATTTTACTGGCACAAGAAGATCCTACAAGAAAGGAACAAGCTATTTATTATATTAGTAGAAGTTTGAATGGTTATGAGATCAATTACACTTGCATTGAGAAATATTGTTTGGCGGTACTATTTTCTACTCAAAAGTTGTGGCATTATATGTTAACTCACACACTTAAACTCATAGCAAAGATTTATCCACTAAAATACTTACCCAACAAGGTTGCTTTAACGGGAAGGCTAGCCAAATGGGTCATGATATTAAGTGAGTTTGATATCCAATATGTAGATTGTAAATCCATCAAGGTACAAGTCATAGCTGATTAGTTAGTTGAAGCACCTCTACAAGCTAATTGATCAATGAGCATTGAATTTCTTGATGTGGATGTTCTAACCATCACACCACAAATATGGATGTTATATTTTGATGGATTGTACACGCAACATGGATCAGGTGTTGGAATCTTATTTTTCACACCTCAAGGACATACCATTCCAAAGTCCTACAAACTCATCTTTCCTTGTACAAATAATGTAGTTGAATATGAGGCATTAATCATTGGCATAAAAGTAGGAGTTGAATGGCATATCACAGAGTTGCAGGTCTATGGAGATTCACAACTAGTCATTAATCAGGTAAATGATGATTATCAAACAAGGGATGAAAAATTTCTTCAATATAAGAGAATGGTGGATGATTTCAAGAAGTACTTTGCCCAGATCAAATTTGAACAAATACTAAGAGCAGATATAAAAGTTGCTAATGCTATGGCTACAATTGCTTCTCTCTTGCAGATACTAGAACAATGAAGACACTGTGAGCTTATGGCGGAACAAGTGTCTAATCCTGCCTATGAAAATCTTGAATACTAAGTGATATGGCATATAATTGACCCTGAAACCTCCATCTATGGGAAGATTTATACTTAATTAAAATACAATACTCTTCCACTTGACCTTTCCTGAAACCAAAAATGAAATTTCATTCACCAAGCCACATGACATACCTTGATTTCTGACATACTTTATCATCGATTTCTTGATGGTACTCTCCTACGGTGTCTAGAATGTAATGAAGCTGAAAACAACCTTCCATGAATTTCATGAAGGTATATGTGGGACTCACTCGAGTGGTCTAACTCTAGCAAAGAAAATCCCCATTTGGGGTATTACTGGCCAAATATGGAGGATTCTTTTCAATATGTAAAGAAATGCCAAAATGTCAAATCCATGACAACCTTATACATGCATCGACATAGGAACTACAACCCTTTACATCAACATGGCCTTTTTGTTAGTGGGGACTAGATCTGGTAGGTAAAATTCACACTTCTTCATCCAATGGACATAAATTTATCATTACGGCTAGAAAATACTTTAAAAAGTGGATTGGAGTTGTACCTCTAACCACAGTCACAAGAAAAAAAATCATCCTTTATCTTAAATTACCTTATCTATTGGTATGGTGTTCCTCACTCAATTATAACTGACAATGGTAGAAATTTTAAGAATTAGGATGTCCAAGAATTGTGTGACTAGTTCCTTGTCCAGAATCACTTTTCAACATTATATTATCCTCAAGGAAATGGTGAGGAAGTGGCCTCAAACAAAACTATACTAAAAATCTTAAAGAAAACGATCAACGATGTTGGACGTGACTGGCATGTTCAATTGAATCCCGCTTTGTGGGCATACCAAACTAGTGCTAGAAGACATGCAGGAGCTACACCATATGCCTTGGTATATGGATCAGAGGCTAGTCTACCTATTGAGGTTGAAATACCATCACTTCAAGTATCACTAAAAGGGATCATTTCAAACAAGGAGTACCGAGTGTCTGGACTTCAAGAGTTGGAACTGTTAGATGAGTGTAATCAACAAGATATGGATCACTTGAAAGCATATCAATAGAGGATGTCTAGAAGATACAAATTATAGAGTCAAATGAAGGGAATTTCAAGTAGGTGACTTGGTATTAAAGGAAAACCCTCACAATCAATAGGATTGTGAAAAGAAGGGTAAGTTTGAACCAAATTATCTAGACCCCTTCATCGTCATATCAGTCTATGGATTAGGAGCTTATAAGTTGTCCACACCTGAAGGGGATTTGTTCAAGGAACCTATTAACAGTATCCATCTCAAAAAATTATATACTTGAAATATCTGGTGCACGATGAGAGTTCTAAAAATACAAAAAAAATCAAAAAATGTCCTGAAAAAAAATATATATAAAATAAAAATTTGAAAAGTGCAATAAAAAAAGTAGTGAAAACCTTGCAACAAGCGCTATTTATAATAGACTAGTTATACCATCTATTTGAGCACGTCTCCACCCTTTGCTTTCGCCATCATTCTACTTATCATTGAGGAGCTTCATAGACATATCCTAGCAATGTGGAATAGTATGAAAATGCAACAACCACAATGATCATAGGGAACACAACATAAAAAATCAATCATCACTTATCATAAGATCAAACCATCCAAATCAAACAACTTAAATCAATCAATCAAATCAAATCTAAATGGATGATGTTCTTTTGAATCATGATTTTACCACTTTAGCTTGAATGTTAAAATGATGTACTTTAATTTTGTCTATCATATCTTTGGAGCAACTCGATGATATATTGAACTAGAGAAGAAAGGAAGGAGTATGATATTTCTTTGTCTACTATCTGTGAGTTAAAAATTATTCCTATGTGAATTTTCACGAGAAATGCTCTACCAATTATCACTGATGACATTCAGAATTTTCATAGAAAATTGATTGATTCTTGTCTATTTTATGCAAGAAATGCTCAGTTTATCTTGGTTTAATTATACCTAGATTCTTGTGTTAAATTGCAATATCAAAAATCATGAGAGAAGTACTCAAGTTATCATGGTCTAACTTATACCATGGATGCTTGTACTCACTTTCAACATTATTAGATCATATATTTGCATTATTAGATCATTCATTCATTTATACATCACATCACATATTTGCATTAGAAAAATATCAAAAAAAAATTGTATTACATATCATTTGAATCACCATAAATCCATTTCATATCACATCTACATCATTAATAACACATATAAAATCATTATCCAAGCATCACATATCATTTACATTATCACATTCATCTCATGGTATTTCATATTAACATAATTTTACCATTGCATCCATGCTTAATAAATCCATCAATGCATATTCACAACATCATCTTCATATAAAAATCACATAGCATATAGAATGGAAATTAAAAGCATATATCATAGGCATCTAGCATAGAATCATATAGAGCACATATAAATTATGAATCTGCCGTATATCATATAAATCTCAAAATAAAATTTCAAGTACATAATGATGTCTAAAATGTCAAGAGATACAAATCAAAATGGTCATGAGTCAAAATTGGAGTGTACATCATCAAATCTCTCAAACTACATCAAATATGATCATAAAGGCTATGAGGTGCTCTCCCCACACCTCGGTGGCCTCGCTAATCCTGCACCTAATGGCCTCGCACTTGCTACACTTGTCCCTGGGTTTGGACTAGGATCTCACCATGTTGGTTGTGTGACACCCATACTAGTCATCCGGTTGTGGTTGTGTGTCAATCCAGATTGAGCATAGCTCACCCTCTTCTCTTCTAGAAAAACTGCATGATATCGGCCCCTATAGTACTCAGCCTCTTGGGTAACTCGAGTGACCTCTCTCATCATATACCCTATAGTGGTCCCCTTTGCCACTCTCTGCAATCTATCAGATGAGTAAACTGCCTATTCACCCTATCGTCTGGTAGTATCCCTCTCGGCTATCAAAGTGGTGGCGTATGCTTGTGTATGTGTAAGCAATGCCTACACCTATGCAAGCTAACCTTGTAGCTTTTGAACCTACATCTATAAGGCAACAATCTATGTCTATTGTTGTTGCGAGGGTAGCCCAATCTACACATGCTATTGAGTTGAATCCACCAAAGATATCCTCCGCTAAGGTACAAAAAAGTCTCTGACATCAAATGCTACACCTTTTCCACCACCATTCCCATCTCCATCTTCTTCATCATCATCATCATCCCCATCATCATCACTGCTCTCTGCCTCCTCCTCCGCCAGGTCCTCCTCCACCATCTCACCCTCCACCATCTCCACCTCCACATCTCCTCCATCTATCCTCCTCTACCTACGACCATGAACAACTACCCTCTCCTCCTCATCCAATAATGGCACTGCCTCATTCGGGCTGGAGATCCATGGGAATGGGTGTAAAAAAAGATACTACGCATACTCCTCATACATCAGAGCATCAACAACCTTTGGGTGATAATCCCAAATAATCAGTTGTAACCCCTGATACTCCTCAACTACAACATCAAATGATAGGGTGAGACCCCACTCTGAAGCATCCATCTGTCTCCATGCATAATGTGTGATACCTTGTGGCAGACCCTATAATCTACCATACTACCACATCACCCTCCTCAACAAAAATCTCTCGATCATAAAATGGGTCCTCCGAATCAGATACATCGACTGACATAGATACATCTTTGTATCGTCCTCTAAGGTACAAAAAAGTCTCTGACATCAAATGCTACACCTTTTCCACCACCATTCCCATCTCCATCTTCTTCGTCATCATCATCATCCCCATCATCATCACTGCTCTCTGCCTCCTCCTCCGCCAGGTCCTCCTCCACCATCTCACCCTCCACCATCTCCACCTCCACATCTCCTCCATCTATCCTCCTCTACCTACGACCATGAACAACTACCCTCTCCTCCTCATCCAATAATGGCACTGCCTCATTCGGGCTGGAGATCCATGGGAATGGGTGTAAAAAAAGATACTACGCATACTCCTCATACATCAGAGCATCAACAACCTTTGGGTGATAATCCCAAATAATCAGTTGTAACCCCTGATACTCCTCAACTACAACATCAAATGATAGGGTGAGACCCCACTCTGAAGCATCCATCTGTCTCCATGCATAATGTGTGATACCTTGTGGCAGACCCTGTAATCTACCATACTACCACATCACCCTCCTCAACAAAAATCTCTCGATCATAAAATGGGTCCTCCGAATTAGATACATCGACTGACATAGATACAACATCTTTGTATCATCCTCTAAGGTACAAAAAAGTCTCTGACATCAAATGCTACACCTTTTCCACCACCATTCCCATCTCCATCTTCTTCGTCATCATCATCATCCCCATCATCATCACTGCTCTCTGCCTCCTCCTCCGCCAGGTCCTCCTCCACCATCTCACCCTCCACCATCTCCACCTCCACATCTCCTCCATCTATCCTCCTCTACCTATGACCATGAACAACTGCCCTCTCCTCCTCATCCAATAATGGCATTGCCTCATTCGGGCTGGAGATCCATGGGAATGGGTGTAAAAAAAGATACTACACATACTCCTCATACATCAGAGCATCAACAACCTTTGGGTGATAATCCCAAATAATCAGTTGTAACCCCTGATACTCCTCAACTACAACATCAAATGATAGGGTGAGACCCCACTCTGAAGCATCCATCTGTCTCCATGCATAATGTGTGATACCTTGTGGCAGACCCTGCAATCTACCATACTACCACATCACCCTCCTCAACAAAAATCTCTCGATCATAAAATGGGTCCTCCCGATTAGATACATCGACTGACATAGATACAACATCTTTGTATCGTCCTCTGTCCACACCAGACAACCAATGTAAGGATGCCATACAATAGACTCCAGATCATCCAACATCCTCCTCCAGTACTCTAATTTTCCCAACCTATGTTGGACAAATGGACCTGTGTAGCCATGAACATAAGGCCTCCCAATGGTCTATTGTCTATCTACAATGGGACATGTGACAACAATATGCTCCCATGCCTATAACTGTAACAATGTAACTCCAACTGATAAAATGTGTCCTCAAAGATACACTTCCTAGTGTAAATCATGGTATAAATGGGCTAACATACAACAACCCCAGGAATATATGGTACCATGTACAATCATCTACTCCAAGATCCATCCCCAACCAATTGAAATTCCCTTCAACCTATGGTCGGGACATAGGAAACCCCTAATGAAACCAACAAGCACAAACGGTAGTGTAGAATATGCATCAACCATCTCCCTCCAAGGAATCTCATAACCACATATATGATCAACCTTTAAATAGTTTGTGTAAGGCATCAGTACCTCCCTGCTTAGTATGATCATTCAACAAAAGCTCTCCTACTACAAGTATCTTGAGAATACAATAGACATCCTCTGGGGTCACTATCATCTCCCTGGTAGGAAGGTGAAAGGTGTTATTCTCGCTATGCCACCTCTCTGCTAAGGTTGTCAGGAGAACCTATTAATCCTACTCAGGGATATATCAAGAATAGAGGATAAATCGCATCATGCAATAACGAATAACTCAGGTTGCATCAGATGGGGTATCAAATCCCAAGTCCTTGGAAAATGCTCATGAATCTGCAGATTTTCCAATGACTCCTATCATCACAAAATATCACAAATTAGTAATCTTTTCAATCAATCAAAATCAATCAACCTATCAATCTAATCAACTCTAGTGATACTTTGATCAAATCTCATGAGCATCAACCTATCAATCAACATCGCCTACCATGAGGTTAATCAATCAATTTATCATTCAACCTCACTTATCATGAGGTTAATCAATCAATTATAATTGTTCCTTACCTATCATGAGGTCAATTATCATCAATCAATCATTGAATCTCAACTATCATGAGATCAATAATCATCTAAATCTATTAGGAACATCAATCAAAATCAAATCAAAGGCTACTATGATAGAATAACATAAAAATCAAGGATTTTATTGAAAAGCACATCTTTCTGACTTAAATGTGCTAAAATAGTCTATAAAAGCGCTCGAAACAATCAATGCACCATTCCAGGCAATCAATGCACCATAGCAGTTAATCAATGCGCAAAATATGTTGATGCACCATTTCAGGCTGTCAATGCGCCAAAAAAAATTCAATGCGCTATTTTGGCCTATTAATCCACTAATCTAACCTATCAAAGCTCTATTTAAGTCAATGTGCTACAATCTTTTACCAATGCACTAAAAATATAGTTTTATGCGCAAAACCAAGGAATGCGCTAAAATAGTTATCCAATATGCTACATCGGGTTGTCAAAGCACTAAAAATAGGAAAACTAAATTCAAACATGAAAATGGAGGGAAAATTGAATTGCACAAAACATGAGGTTTATCGGGGTACATACTGGAGGTCCATACGTAGTTGGGCGGTTGTGACGTCGCACACACTTGAATCAGTGTGTGTGGTAAGGAATCACCATCTTTCTCAAAATGCACAAATTTGTTCAATCACTCTCAAATTTTAAAAATCAAAGTGCACAAATGAGTTTCAAAATCAACTTTTTTTTTACCTTTTATTGGACTAATTAAGTGGGATTTTGAGGGGGTTGATTTATTTTATTTTCCAAAGGGGCTTATTTCATCAATTCATCAATGGGGCAGTTTTTACAGTATTTTTCGGGAGATAAATCTCATCAACATCAAATCCTCATCAACTCATCATAAAATTATTAAAAATTTGAAATTTTACAAAAATAAAAAATTCATCGATTTATCTCCCGAGGGAGCATGTATCCGTTTTGGGGCATATCAATTTTTTTTTGTCAATACTAGCAGTAAAATTGACTCCTTGAAGCAAATGTGTAAACACATCACTTCAAAGAGGGGAAAAATGTATACACCTAAAAATGGTCTGGATAAATCTGATTAATTAAATACAATTATTTGATTAACCTTTAATTCATCTATTTATAAATAAATAGAAATATTTATTTATATAATTCACATTTTATTTTCCTCTATTAAATAAACAAATTCAATAGTTTGTTTTATTTAATTATCTAATTCTTCGATCTTAATTAAATAAACAAATTCAATAGTTTTTTTTTTTTTAATTATCTAATTCTTCTATCTTAATTAAAATAAAAAATCACATAGTTTGTTTCATTATCATCCTCTTTTATTAAGTAAACAAATTTCAATTGTTTTATTTAATAATATATCTTCCCTCCAAAATTGAATAAATCAAATTTTCAATTGAGCACATGTCTACAACTTTTCTCTCAATAAAGTTGAAAGCTTCAAGTTGTATTCAATTTATGCTTTATCTCTCCCACCCATTTTGGAAAAAACTTTAAACAGTTGGAAATAGTTGGCTTCATGGATCCACAATTTCTTCCTAATCACTTGCTAGAATATTTTGCTAGGAGAAAGCATTTCCCTTCTTCTTCACTAAATCTGTCATCTTCTATCATTGATTTTATCCAGATCAAATTTGAACCATTGCTTGTTGCCACATCAAAAATTGTCTTTGAAAATATATAAAAGCAACCTCTTCCTACATGAAATGGATCCCAACTTTATGCAATTTTACTCTACATGAATCATATTAGAGCATACAACATACAACATTTATAAATTATCAAATAGGATTATTTTAGCAATCATATTAGATTACAATCATGGTTTTCATATTAGTTGCATCTTAGTTTACAATAGTCAATCATATCATATCATTATCAGTATCATAGTATCATATAAATTTTGTTATCAATCATCACAACATATCATTTAGTTTATCATTCTCATTCTCTAGGTTGTCATTTTAACAATCACAGTGCACTCAAACTGAGATCCATTTTTATTTAATAAATCCTTGGAGTTAAAGAGCAATGGAATGATTTTAGAGAATTTATTATGCTTCAAATAGAATAAATTTGTCATTTGAATTCTCTAATAGTGTTTCATTAAGGTGTGTTGTTATTATTCCACTTACACATATTTTTTGCACACAATATCATAATGCATCAATCCATACATCAAGCACATCATAGAACATCTCATATATCATCAAAAATGGAAATGTCATGGTACATCATAAATGGTCACATGTGTGATAAATCATAAATCGCCCTAATCCTGGTCTCTTTTCATGAGCCTGACCTGAAAAAGTAATTTTCTAGCCAAAATCCTAAGGGAGTAGTCCAGTGTCTTATTGTCCTTCCATCATCTGTTGGGGCACACTAGGCAATCTTAAAAAAATTCAATCCTGATTTGAGTATCGAATATCTTTGAAACAATGCAACAAGTACATTATATCAAAGAGGGGCAAAATGTAGACATGTGAAAATGCCTAATGCATATTACACATCCCCAAATTGTATTTTTCCATCATTTTCATCAGTGCATTTATCATCATTTCATTTAATTTGCATTACTAATCCCTTTTTAACATCATTTTCATCATTTACCATTAATTTCTTTTATTAATTAAATAATCTTTAATTATTTAATTAATTCATCATTTCATTTACTAATTATCCACTTCACCCCCTCTAATTGAATAATTTTAATTATTTAATTAGGTTCATTTAATATTTCTTCTTATGCCATATATTAAATAATTTTAATTATTTAACTATCTCACCTTTAATCTTTCATCCAAATGGAATATACTTTTTCAAAAAGAGCATATTCTCATCCTATATAATTAAATAATTACTAATTATTTAATTCTCTTATTTTTCCTCCACAAAACATATTCTTTAGGAATATTCCTTTTCAAAAATATCTATGATTTTTCTTGTCCAAAACATTCTTAGCCCTTCATCTTGAGATCTGATTTCCTCCCTTGATCATGAAATATCTTAGCTATTTTCCTAAAAATATGGATATATTTTGAATTCTAACCAATCCTATCCCTCCATGTTCCTTGATCTTCTCTCCTTTGTGGGTGTTAATATGCAATATTGACCCTTCTTTGTGGGAATTGAAACTCAATCTCAACCCTTCATTGAATTATGAAAATCTATATAATCACCTTCATTCCTTCATATTTCTCACCTAGAATTTAAGTAGCTAAGTCATGTCATTTTTAGTTTTTGAGAGAAATTGAGAGCATTCATCATATCATTGTATCATCTAGGTCATCACATTCATTTGCTTTTGTAACTACAATGGAAGGCTAAGCGTCGAGCAATCCAACATCATAAAAGACCAAGATTTTCTAACAATGGGATGGTAAGATTGTATTCTTGTTTTATGATTTCATGTGTTTGATTTTGTTGCAAGAGTTTCACCCTTGGTCTCCTTGTGTTATGCAATGTGATACTTGGTTTCGTGACATGTATTAACCACCTCCTATGGATTTTGGATCTTGTATAAATTTGGCAGTTGTATCGGGAATTAATTGGTCAATCTTTTGGTGCAATGGCAATCGCATGTGCAATAATTAGTATCAGAGCCAAGGTCACAAGTTTGAACCCATCACTTGCTTTGGGGGAGAATTTTGTAATATTTTCACCCTTGGTCTACTTATGTTGTGCAACACATTGCTTGAGTTCATGACATGGCTTAACCACCTCTTGGGGATCTTGGATCTTGTATAAATTTGATGATTGCATCAAGAATTAATAGGCTGATTTGTTGGTGCAATGGTAGCTGCCTATGCAACAATAGGTATCAAATCCGAGGTCACAGGTTCAAACCCCTCACTTGCACTAGGGGTATTGTTGCAAGAGTTTCACCCTTGGTCTCTTTGTGTTGTGCAACATAGCACTTGGGTTTGTGACATGGATTTGATGAGGGCCACATCGCCCAAAACCCACAAAAATCACAACAATAGATAGCAACATAGAAGATGCGAGAAAAAAAAATAACTCACTTCCAATTATTTTTAGAAAATGAGATTACAGATTCAAAAATTACATTCTGCAGCCTCATGGGCTTGATTCATTACAACAAAATAAACTTTGAAAACAAAATATATTATTCAGAGCCACAATCTGCACTAATGGAGCCACCATCTACAAACCCCACTTACCCTTTTAATTTACCCAATAACCACCATATAATGTTCGAGAAAATTCAAATTTCCCTTTTTCTTTGGCACCAAAAGTCTCACTGATTGATTTCTTTCCTAGGAAGAAATTTTAATTAAATTCACTTTTTAGTCGGCCAACTTCACGGTGCCATCACTTTTGATCCGAGTGTCAAATTTTCTATTATAACATATCGTTGGAAATCTCTCAAAGAGATCTACAATGTTGAACCCACCAGAGGTCAGTTCGTCAACTTTTCAAGTTGTTTTGGGGCCTCTAATATTTTCTATTTGAATTTCAAGTTGCATTGGAGAAATTTCTCGAGACATAAATTTCAATATCTCCCAAACCGTGCAGGGTATTGAGACAATTCTATCATGACCGGAAATGTTTTTAATTTTTTCTCATTTAGGTAATTTTTTAGGTCCATACAAGCTCATTTAGGCTGACTTACTAAATATAGTAAGTGACCATTTTTCACCTTTTCTGACTCCTGACTATCTTACACCCCTTAAGTGTCATCATGGAACTCAAAACAACTAAATAAATTAAGGAAAAACATTTTCTTTGGGTGATGCAATATTTCCCTACACCGTTGGATGCTCCTGCATTAGGCTTAACCACCTCCTATGGGATATTGGATCTTGTATAAATCTAGCGGTTGTATCGGGCATTAATAATTCAATCTTTTGGTGCAACGACAAATGCTTGTGGAAAATATTTGATATATGCTAACATTTGTGTGTGATTTCATAGCTTGAATTACAAACTAATCAAATTGGTAAGTGGGTTTTGAGTGCTTTTATGATTTGGGTCTTTTGATTTCTAACACTATTGAAGAATTCTTTTGTTGTTTGATCAAGTCCACTTTTCCCTCTTACACAAGAAAATGCACCAGACTATTATTCTACAAATGCACTGGTGTTTGGTAGAAGCATCGAACTGTCTAATGAAAGTCATCGCTATTCAAATTTCTATTTTCCTTAGCAAATATGTTGATATATGAAAAATAATCGATATTCAATCAAAAGCATTTTTTTAATAGAAATAGAAGCATCAATTTGTGAAAAGGTACTGCATTATCAATAAAATACATTGGTCTGCTCAGGGGATCTTTAAAATGTCAATTTACCTAAGTTGTTTGATTTTTATTTTGAAAACACAATAAAAATGTAAATTGACTCAATGAGGTGATCAAGTGATGTGTGTGTGTTCTTTGTCCATGAGAACTCACTAAATGGTGTTACTTGGTCTCAACATCAAAACAAATCAAATTGCACAACCTATTTAGTGGGTAGATTGGGTATATTTTCTCAAAGTAGGTTACCACAATAAAATAATCCACATAGATTGAGTAACTAGAGTATGCACACGTACATGATACAACTCTTACCTTGGAAGATGTTTTTCCTTGGAAGGGATTTTTTCACCTCAGATATTCTATTAAATCTGAAATTTTAAACACAAGTGAAATATGAATTCCATCAAGAAACTCTACCTCATATGCATTTCCTAAATCATGCTTCTTCGGGATCTTTCATGGTCCAAAATTCTTCATCTTTAACTTGTTATATGTACCAACTAGAAACCTCTCCTTTTGAAAATGAACCATGACTTCATCTCCTACTTGGAACTCCTTATACCTCCTTTTTATGATCTGCCTTAGCCTTATATTGTGAGTTCATCCTATTAATATGTTTCTTCACCTCCTCAGGTGCTCAACATTATTTCCAACCTCAGCACTACTCTTCTCCCCCTTATACATATTTCTCAGTTCAAAATAAATTCTTGGACTAATCCCATACACAATCTAGAATGGTGATTTAATAATGCTCATGTTGATAGAATTGTTGTAAGAATATTTTGCCTATGGTATAATCTGTACACATCTAAAAATGGTCACGGTCGATCGAGCATGTTAATTAATTAAATATGAATTATTTAATTAATGTTCTTAAGTCCTCTACATATAAATAAATTTAATTATTTATTTATATTGTTCATTTTCTAATTCTTCTAATTTAATTAAATAAATTTATTTATTTAATTAATGCTACATTCTTCTTAATTAATTAAATAGATTTTACAATCTATTTACATTAATTATCAAAGTTTAAATTCTAAATTTAAATGATTTTCTTCCCTCCACATTTAATTAAATACTTTCAATATTTAATTAAATCATTTTCCAAATTCCCATTTATCTCTCACAAAATTAAATATTATTAATATTTAATTAAAAGGCTTTTTCTTTTCTCACATAATTAAATATTTGCAATACTTAATTAAAGCCTTTTCATATTTCTTTCACACATAAAAAATATTTATTTATTTAATTATGAGAGACACCATTCAATTGTCTCTTCATTTTTTGTCTCTCAGAATTCTACCTTCTTTTCGAATTCTCGATCTCTCACCGTTCATTTCAACAGGTTTGAACTCGACCATCGATCTTGGCCAATCGAATTCCTACCTTTAAAAATCTATAAATACAGCTCTTTCATGAGCTAAAAAGAACCTCGAATCTCATACTTTCATGCGCAGTTATTATAGTTGCAATCTTAGCAATTCATAGCATTCATAATAATCTCATTCTCTCAAGTGCCATTCTATAAGCTGTGTTTGCACAACTAAGAGCAAACATATTGAAGCGAATCCTTGGAGATAGAGGACAATGGAACGAATTTGAAGAAGCTGTTGTCAAGAGTTTGCATTTGCTTTATTTATTTAGTTTTCTTCAATCTAATGTTTCATTGGTGTATTAGATTAGATTCAATTTAATTGACACATTCTAACGTACACATCTCTGGTGCCCACCATGGGGCCAAGCCCTGCATTTTAACTTCTATTTAGCGCATACCAAGCCTGTTTCAGCGCATACGATGACCGTTATGGCGCATACATGACCTATTCCAATGCATACATGATCTCTTTCAACGCATAGATATTTTGTTTCGGCACATCCTTGGGGACCCTTTTGGCGCATTCATAACTTGTTTCAACGCATTCGGTGACTATTTTGGCGCATTTGCAAGATCTTTCAACACATGCATTACCTGTTTCGGTGCATACATAACTTGTTCTAGCACATACAGCTTTTGTTTCAGCGCATTCATTTGTAAAAATTTAAATTCCGATTCCGACACAATCCGCAGACAGAATTTTTCTGATGCTATTTTTAACAGAATGAACCAATCCTAGGGTAGACACTTAATTTTGAATTAACCAATCCTAGGATAGTCACCAAACATATTTTCTTTTGGTTAAAATAAACCTCATGTTTTTAGTGAAGCAACATCTTCACTTAGAATAGAAAAATTTTCAATTTGGGATTTAAAATTGAACCATTATTTGCATGTTGTGATTGTGGGTAATAGGTCTATGCTCTCCCCTTAACTGGGTGATCAAAATACCAGACTTACCTTTTGTTTTATGCAATTTAATGCTTTATTACATCCTTTAGAAGGCTTGCCGTAGTGGGAAAAAGTATTCACCCTACGGGAACAACCTAAGTGAGAACACCTAAAGCCAAGGTTTCCAACCCACTTTAATCAAAAGCAAGTTGTTGATGAAAATCCAACTTGACAGTAGTGCGCAGGATAACCATCCCCAAAACCTTTGTTCTAAAGGTTGGGAAGTCTCTCGAGGGAGTATATCTATTTGCCACACTGAACGGATACCCTTACTACAAATTATAGTGTAGACAATCGTGTCAGTATCCAAACATCATTTTAATCACGGTGCAAGGGGAGGGAAGAATCTGCCCCCAAGACACTCACCATATAGTCACCACGGATTGTTTGCTCAAGGGATTCGGTATCCACTTCCGTCACTTTGAGTACACACCTAGAAAAGACAAAAACACGGGTGCCCTCTAGGGGGTGACAAGGTTGTGTGAGTCGACGTGATTTTAAGATGTGGGATGTGATTACTTTGATGACCTATTTGACAAATTAAGAGTGAGTCTAACTGAAGTGCTTATATTGTTCAAAAACCTGTGGAAATCTCAAGAACATACACTCTTTGTTTAGATTTTAGGATTAACAAAAAAATTGTCTGCTTCTATGTTGTGTTTTTCACATTTAAAACGGATTAAGATCATCCAAAACAAGAAAATTTTATCAAATTGTCAAAACATGTCGGTCTCAAAGCTATTTTAGTGCACTCGATCTCTGTCTTAGCGCATTCAGTCTCTATCTTAGCGCATTTGGTCTCTGTTTTAGCGCATTTGGTCTTTGTCTTAGCGCATTGGTTCTCTGTTTTAGCGCGTATGTGTTTTTTTTAGCGCAATTGTGCTCTGTTTCAACGCATCTGTGCTATGTTTCAGCGCATCTGTGCTCTATTTCAGCGCATCTATGTATTGTTTCAGTGCATCTATTCTCTGTTTTGGCACATTCAGTCTCTATTTTGGCACATCTATTTTCCGAAGCTTAGGTGCGATTTTTTGGATTTTTAAAAATCAAGGCATAGTCGTCCTTCTTATTTTCACCAACTTGCAATCGCATATACTACTGATCCAAATCAAATTCTGCAATAGAGAACTCAAACACATTTAGGCATCCACTAAGTTCATTTATCTACAAAGCTAAGATCAAACTTCACAAAGTGCAAAATCACCTTTATTTTTCAATCTTTGGTTTAATTCCCGCAAACAAGATTTTCATCCTTTCACTTAGGGAATCATGAACTAAAGATTAAAAATCTGTTAAGTCATAGAATCTTTATTCTATCTTGACTTTCATCACCATTGCACTATTTCATTCCTTTGATCAAAGTTAGTAGGATTTGAGTAAGCTTATGCATATTACCACGAGATCTCGAAAGCACATATAAAAGGAGGAAAGTACGGTGAGCAAAATGGGTGATAATAATGAGAGGGAGGAAAACCCATTTAACATATCAAATACGGAGGAATTAACGGAAGAAAAGCTTCAAGAAGCAGAATAGGATCCTCAATTCCATACTCTCATGGAAAATATTTTAGAAAGAAACAAGGAAAGGTACTTCCTTTCTTTAGCTATTCAAGGAGCCAAATTACTTGCCGATTTTGACACAGAAGGGATTAAAGAAAATCCTGAAAATCCTCTTGACGATTTTAGTGCCCTTACTCAACAAATCAAGGAATTACAAGGGCAAATAAAATAAATGCAAGGGGGAGAACCAAAGAAGTATGTTTTGGAAGAAATATGTCCTTATCCATTCAATAGAAATCTTTGAATGATTCCTTTTCCAAAACATTGCAAAATCCCTAAGTTTGATAGATATAATGGGAAAACTGACCCCATTGAACATGTAAGGGACAATCCATGGAGTGGCTTTCAAAGATCACTCTCCCCATCAAAACCTTTGAAGAGTTGATAAATAAATTCATATCGCAATACTCTTACAACATCCAACATCAAATAACCATGCTTGATCTTTGTAAGATAAAACAAAAAGTAGGGGAATCTTTCACTACATTTTTGCAAAGATGGAGAAGAACGTTTGCTAGATATTCTCGTCATGTTCCTGAAAAGGAAAAGATGGAGATCTTCATCGATAGTCTTAATCAATAAATGAGTTATAGACTAAACCTTCATTGTCCTCCATCATTTGAAAAATTGATTGAAAACACAATCACTATTGAAGGTGCATTGATCAAGCATGGAGTTCTAAAAGTTGATAAAGAAGGTTCAAATTAATACAACAATAACAACAACCATAGTAACAACAATGACAAGTCACAATTTTGGACTCGAAATAAAAATGTTGGAAATGATGGGGTAGTAGGTGCTAACAACGTGAATTCAAAACCCGTCATTCTTAATGTGTCAGGTGCTCAATGTAACAATAATGCTGGACATTCTAGCACCCAAGGCAATGTTTCTAATCAAGGAAACACAACTAATACTCATGGAAATAATTTTGGCAATAATCAAAAATCAAATACGCCCAGACCATAATATTTTTTAAATCGACGGAGTTTCACTCCCTTGGGCCAATCTTTGGAATCCATTCTCAAAGAATTATTGAATCAAAACGCTATTACATTGCCACCACTAAGAGATTATGAGCCTCGAGTTAAACCACCATCATGGAATGAATCACACTTCTGTGATTATCATAGATGCAAAGGTCATAAGACAAACAGTTGCCAAGGGTTAAAAAATATCGTTCAAGATTTGATTGATAACCGTACCATCACAGTTGAGGGACACAATGTCAATAATGATCATCAAGCATTCAAAAACCCGCTCCCTAATTATCACAAAGGGGAATCCTCGAGTGATAAGGGAAATAATTTTAATAACATCCAAGAGATTATTATCAATCATATCTATACTGATGACCCTCAAATCAATGCTATCTGAATCAAAGGTAAGCCAGAATATCGAGAGGTCAATGTTACCACAAGGGGACAAGCAAAGATCATTGTCAAAGGAAGTTCATCTAAAGCAGCAATTCCCCCTCCAATTCAATACAATTTGGTTGAACAATTACAAAAAACATCAGCCCAAATTTCTATCTTGGAGCTTTTAAAGTTATCACTTGCACATAAGGACATTCTGGAAAAGGCTCTCGTCGAGACAACTATATCTCCCGATCTAGATACCAATAAATTTCAAGCCATGGTGGGACACTTGTCCTCCAACACATGTTTATCTTTTTCTGAAAGAGATGATTCATCCATAACCCATCTGCATAATTCATCACTCTACTTAGAAGTCATGGTTCACAAAGCCCGCATTAGACGTGTCCTTATAGATGGGGGAGCTGCATTAAATATTTGTACTTTAAAATTGGTCCTAGCTTTGGGATATTCAGCAGACTCTGTAGACCCACGAAGGAAAATTACAATCAAGGCCTATGATGATGAGGAAAGAACTTCAAAAGGTCTTATCATGTTACCAATCAGAGTGGGACCTGTTGTGAACAATACCTTTTGTTAGGTTCTTGATCAAGATTTAACCTATAACATATTATTAGGTCATCCATGCATCCATGACATGCAAGCCATTCCATCTACTTATCACCAATGTTTGAAGTTTCCATATAATGGACAAGAAATAACCATACCCGCTGATCAAAATAGTAGTCAAACTTGTTCTAACCTAAGAGCGACTCAGGACACATTTACATAATAGAGAGGCTTTGGCTGTCTCTACCTCCAAAAACAAAGAAAAAGTGCAAGAAATGATAAGAAATTTTGGCAGCAAGCTAAAACTGAAGGATAATGGGGTAGGAGAATATTCTTTATCTCTCTCTAATCTACCCTTATCACCAAGATCTCATGGTCAGTCATCAACATCTACACCACAACCTGCAACAGTTTTTGCCTCAACTTCAACCCCCATCACCAAGTTTAATGGGATGTTTATCAAAGAAACTGAAGGGGAAGATAGAGCTATTCTCGATTGGCTCTATAAAGATGAAGAAGAATTTGTACAATATATCAAGTTGCCCACACAACAATATGGAAAAGGTTATGTTATCATGCAATAGATGGGTTATGAAGGAAATGGCCCTTTAGGTAAAAGAAAAGAAGGTATTGTTGAACCTATCCAACTAAAAACAATGCACCCAAAAGATAAGACGGGGATAGGATATGGTGAGGATACTAAGGAAAAAGTAACACATAGGCCATCTAATGAAGAAATGGCTGAGTCAATTCTGCGAATTCAAGAAAACAATTCTGACACTGACTCCAATGAATATGAATGGAACACCATCTTTGATGATAAATTCTAGAGGGACAAAAAGGTGGATGTCATACACAAATTTTCACCTGCATTCTTACAAGGAGAAAGCTCAAGACCTCCATTTGAATGCGTCGTATAAAGTGATCATGACTCTAGTGAGACCAATTTGATTCAAAGTGAGATAGAACATTTTGAGGAGGATACCATCTTAGACTTCTCCCATAATAACAATAATAATAACATCATGACCCTAACATGCAATGACCTTACTTATCCTAATGATCCATTACCTTTGGTTCATCCTGAACTCGTTGATTGGGAACAAATTGCACCCATTGATGTTCCAACTTTCCCAAATGATGAAACCATAATAAACTTTCTTTGCTCATCACATCCTGAAACAAGCTCCACCGGGGAATCACCAGATCAGAGTTTTCGACAGGAAAGTGCCAAGTTTCTCAGCTACGAAATAAATAATATAAAAGAAAGACCTAATGGTGAAAACCTAACAAAGGCAGTATTAGGTCAAGAAAAATGAAAAATGAAAGAAAGATCTAATGGTGAAAACCTAACAAAGGCAGTATTAGATCAAGAAAATAGAAAAATAAAAAGCGTATCCGATGGTGAGAACCTTTCAAAGGCACCAGAGGATGGGAAACTTGACACTCTTTTGGAGTACTATCAAGAAATATCTTCCATTTTGATTGAACCGGCAGAGGCACTCAATATAGGTACCACAGAAAATCCTAAAGTGTTGCAATTGGTTGCATCTCTTATAGATGAAGAAGTACCTAAATTCACGAAATTTCTCAAAGATAATCAAATTAGTTTTGCATGGTCCTACACAGATATGCTTGGATTGGATCCGGATCTCATCATGCATCATCTATTTATTACGCCGGGAGCAAGACCTATAAAACAAAAACTCAGAAAAATGCATCCACATGTCGCATTGTTGGTTAAAGAGGAACTAAAGAAACTTCTAGACATTGGATTCATTCGATCCATAGATTATGCATAATGGATTTCCAATATTGTGCTTGTTTCAAAGCCAAACGAAAGGATCAGAATTTGCACGGATTTAAAGGATTTGAACAAAGCATGTCCTAAAGACAACTTTCCTTTACCAAACATTGATATGATTGTGGATTTAACTGCTGGACATGCAATGTACTCATTGATGGATGGATTCTCAAGATACAACCAAATAAAGATTGCACCAGAAGATCAAGATAAAATAGCATTCACATGTCCTTGGGGTACATATTGTTGGAATGTAATGCCATTTGGATTGAAAAATGCAGGAGCTACCTACCAACGAGCGATGACAAAAAAATTTCATGACATGATGCATACATTTATGGAGGATTATGTTGATGATCTTCTTGCCAAGTCTAACACTAGAGAAGGACACATCGATATTTTGTCTAAAATTTTCAAAAGAATGGAACAATTCAAAGTATGACTTAATCCTAAGAAATGCATCTTTGGAGTAAAATCCGGAAAGTTATTAGGATACATTGTGTCAGAAAAGGGGATTGAAGTGGATCCAGCTAAAGTACAAGCAATCCTTGATATGCCACCACCAAGGAACATCAGTCAATTAGGCTCTTTACAGGGACGATTATAATCCATTCGAAGATTCATTGCTCAATTGGCATATAAGAGTTTACCATTTACACATCTCTTGCACAAGAATGTTCCATTCAAATGGGAGAACAAATGTGAAGTAGCCTTTAATCAAATAAAGCAATATCTCATGAATCCTCCAGTATTGACTCCACCAATACAAGGTGTGCCTCTCATATTATATATTGCTGCCACAGAAGTATCTTTAGGAGCATTATTGGCACAGGAAGATTACTCAGGAAAGGAATGAGCCATTTATTACATTAGCAGAACTCTAAGAAGTCACGAGCTAAATTACACCTTCATTGAAAAAGCTTGTTTAGCGGTGGTGTTCACTTCTCAAAAATTACGACACTACATGTTGACTCATACAGTAAAGCTTGTGGCTAAGATTAACCCACTCAACTATCTTCTAAGCAAGGCAACCTTAACTGGCAGGTTGGCTAAATGGGTTATGATCTTAAGTGAGTTTGATATTTAGTATGTAGATCAAAAAGCTATAAAAGGACAAGTAATTGTAGATCAATTAGCAGACGCACCGATGCCAATAGAACATCCAATACATGTTGATTTTCCTGATGCCAATATTTTCACAGTAGAAATCCAACAATCATGGTCACTTTACTTTGATGGTTCTTACACTCAACATGGTTCAGGAGCAAGAATTCTTTTCATTACACCTCAAGGACATACAATCCCAAAATCTTATCGGCTAATGTTTCCTTGCACAAACAACATAGCTGAATATGAGGCATTGATAATCGGCATGAAAATTGCAGTAAATTGGAAAATTACAGAACGTCAAATTTTTGGCGACTCGCAACTTGTCATAAATAAAATCAATGATGAATACCACACTAAAGATGATAAATTGATACCTTACAAAAGAATGGTGGACGATCTCAAGAAATACTTTGTTAATATCAAGTTTGAACAGATTCCACACATTGATAACAAAGCAGCAGACGCCATGGCTACAATTGCCTCTCTACTCCAATTGTCAGAAAATAAAAAATGGTACAATTTCTTGGTGGAACAATTGTTTTCTCCCACCCATGACGATCCTGAAACACAAATCATTTTCCATCTAACAAGTTCTGAATCTTCCTTATATGGCCAAATCTACACTTACTTGAAAGATACTACTTTACCCTTAGGTTTGTCTAGAAATCAAAAACAAAATTTCATTCGATAATCATCCCGTTATACCTTAATTACTGATGTCCTATACAGGCGTGGTCTTGATGGTACCCTCCTTAGGTGTCTTGAACACGATGAATCAGAAAAAGCCTTACAAGAGGTCCATGGTGGGATTTGTGGGACACATTCAAGTGGACTAACCTTAGCAAAGAAACTTGTAAGATTAGGATACTACTGGCCAACTATGGAGAAAGAATCTTTCGCCTTTGTGAAGAAATGTGCAAAATATCAGATTCACGGGAATCTCATTCACGCTCGTGCTCAGGAATTACAACCTTCTACCACAACATGGCCTTTCACTCAGTGGGGATTGGACTTGGTTGGTAAGATACATCCATCATCTTCGAATGGACACAAATTTATCATTACAGCCACCGAGTATTTCACTAAGTGGATTGAAGTTGTTCCTTTAACAACTGTTATGCGTAAACAAATCTCTTCATTCATTTTGAATTATATCATTTGCAGATATGGCATTCCTAACTCCATCATCACAGATAATGGTAGACCCTTTAAAAATCAAGATGTTGATGAACTGTGTGAAAGGTTTCACATCCAACATAGATACTCCACACCTTATTATTCGCAGGGGAATGGTCAAGTTGAAGCTTCAAACAAAACAATTCTAAAAATTATGAAGAAAACAATGAATGATGTAGGTCGTGATTGTCATGCCCAATTAAATCCAACATTATGGGCCTATCGAACAAGCATTCGTACACCGACAGGAGCTACTCCTTATGCTTTGGTTTATGGAGTAGAAGCTATTTTGCCACTTGAAGTTGAGATTTCATTGCTTCGAGTATTACTCAAAGGGCTAATCAATGACGAAGACTACAGAGTATCAATATTGCAAGAGTTGGAATTACTTGATGAACGATGTCAAACAACGGTTAATCACTTGAAGGGATATCAACAAACTATGTCCCGTAGCTACAATCACAATGTCAAACCATGAAGTTTTCAAGTGGGTGATTTGGTCCTCATAAAAAACCCTCAAAATCAACAAGATCGGGAAAAGAAAGGTAAATTTGAACCTAACTAGTTAGGCCCATTCATTATCGTGGCAGCCTACGGATCGGGGGCATATCAGTTGTCAATAGCAAAAGGGGACCTGTTTGAAGACCCGATTAACAGCATCCATCTGAAAAGGTTCTACACCTGAAAAAATCAAAAACAATATAAAAAGTTCTTAAAAAAAAAAATCAAAAATCAAAACATTGCCTTGATGAAAACCTGGCAAATAGGCGTCTTGGTAATAACAAAAAAATCATAAAATCAGGAAAAAGTGTAATAAAAACAAACAATGAAAACCTGGCAAATGGGCATTGTTTGTGATTTCATTTAGCTCTCTCATCTATTAGGATTCATTCTGCATATGCATCCTTGCATCAGTATCGCACACACCTCACTATTGCAATCACATTCGCATCATTTTCCTTGAAACGACAAGGGTCTCATCATGGATTGATGATTTTAGGTTTATCCATCGTAACGGTTGTGTCTAGCAAGAGTCAGAGTACAAGGTCACTAGGGGGTAGTTCGCTTTTCTAGGAAGTAGTTAGCAGTGTGTGTCTAACATCAGAATGTCTGAAACAATAAGTTTTCTGAGCTTACATGATTATCTGGATAGATGATTTAAAAATAAATTGGATGATCTTAATCTAAATAAAATGAATGACAAAATTTAAAAGCAAAGGATGCAAATTGTTGTTTTGATATTTGATGACATCATATCTTTGGAGTGGTTCAATGATGTATTAGACTAGAATCACAAGGAAGAAGTATGATTTTTCTTTGATTGTTGTCTGCAAGTTAATCATTAGTATGATGCAAATTGGTCATGGGACATGCTCTACCATGGATCATTGATGACATTTTGGAATTTGCATAGGAAATTGATTAACTTTTGTCTATTTATGCAAGCAATACTCAGGTCATTTTGGTTCAATTATACCATTGATGCTTGTATTAACTTGCTACATTAAACATTATGGAAACAGTACTCAGGTCATCATTGGTGCTAACATACCCTTTGATGCTTGTATTAACTTTCAACATATCAATGATGATAACTAAACACAGCAAGAAATGGAAACAAGGAGAATGATTCATTATTTCATTCAGGGTTGCATTAATTTATATTTCATTTAGGGTTGCATTAATTTATTTAGGACTACATAATTCATTTGCATTTTGAGGTTCTTTTTAAAATAGATTTTTGAGGGTGGATCACATTCTTAAATATCTTTTTCAACAATGGTTGAGTAAAGACTGGACATTTGTTACATCTCATCATCATCATTTCATATCATTATCATATTCCTTATCATGTCATTTTCCATCATTATACATCATAGGCATGGTTATCATTCATCATTCATTAACATATACATCTGCATATTTCACACATTCATAAAATAAAAATTGCATTCATATTTCTTCACATCATAAGATCATTACATGAGTGCATTTTCATTACATCATTACATCATCATCATCATCATAAATCATAATCATTTACATCTTGCATCTTGCATTCATTACATACATCATAAAAGAAAACAAAAATTTTAAAATCATATCATATCATCATTTGCATCATCATACACAACATGGCATATATATAAAGAAAAATCAAAACATCCATAACATGTGCATAAATCATCCATAACATATGCATAATCAAATCACCACTACATATCATAGATCTCATCAAAACAAATATCCAGGAATACAAGGATATCAAATGTTTCAAAAAGATATATCATACAATGGCATCAATGTGTATAATAAACTGCTCATCACTGAGGGGCATCTGGTTGTGGATCATGGCTACTGCTACCGCCAGAGGTAGCGGGTCTCACTGGATCTCTACTCCTAGAGGCTCTGCTCTCTCATCTGTCTAGCTGGCCCACACTCCTAGAGTGACTGCATGATTGAGTTTGAGTCTGAGTACCTGACTGAGTAAAGGCTATCCCCCGCTCAGGTGGCACTGCCTCAAAGTAGCGCATCCTGTGATACTCGGCCTCCCGAGCAGTCTCTAATCCCTCTGCCACAACCTCTCCAATAGAGGTGCTTTCCACTGATCTTAGTAGCCTCTCAGCTACCCCCTTGGCCTGTACACATCTCTCTTGAAAGCTGTCCCTCTCGGCCATAAGTTGCACTATCTGTGGGTCAGGAGGTGGTGGCTATGCTATCTATCCCTGTAGTTGACCGATGGTTACCTGGGCCTGTGCTAGCTAACTCCTGAGATTCTGAACCTCAGTATGCAAAGCATCCACCTATCCCTATGACGGAGCCCTGATCTTGATCCGCGGCGCTGAAGTACTGGCCTAACCCACTGCTCTAGATGTCTATGGCCTCATCCTGAAGGGAATGTCAAAGAATAGTTTCTACCTCCCTCCACCCTGATCATCCCCATCATCAGAGTCATCTGACTCCTCATCTATCTCCTCGGCCTCGGAGCTCTCATCATCCACCTCCATGAATACCCCACTGATATCTACCACCTACTCTGTCTATACCTTCCCCTGATCCTGTGGCTGCCCTGCTACTGGATGTCCCTATGGCTGTTGTAACCCTACCTAAATAACTAGACCTCCCATCAATGGGGCAGGCTCATCTAAACTAGTGAAATGAGGAAAGGGATGTGTGTAGAAATATATAGCATAGTCATCCGTCATCCCTGCATCTGTGACCCCTGGTCGAATGGTCCAATCATCTGGCTGCAGCTCAAAGTACTCCTCTCTAGTGGCCTCAATAGTCAAAAATGGCCCTCACTCTGGTACATCTCCTCGACGCCTGGCATAGTGTGTCGTCCCTTGGGGCATCATCTGAACCCATCCATACTGCCTCAGAACCATCTGACCCAAAAATCTCTCGATGATGAAGGGGGTGCGTCCAATCAAGTATCTAGGCCTCGTAACATATGGCAACTCTATGTCATTTTTCTGCCACTGGTCGCAATCCACATACAGTCGCCAGATGACCGTGTCCAAATCATCAAGTACCCGTCGCCAGTACTCCAATTTTCCTAGCCTCGACTGGATACGCATAAGCATAGGGGAATCCGATGGGACGATCTCTCCTAACAATAGGACAGGTAATCACGAAATGCTCCCATGCAAATATCTATAGAAGAGTCACTCCACAAGAGAGACTCTTCCCATCTGTGTATACAACCTGATGAAGGTCATGGCACAAATGGGAAAGCATGCATGATCCCCATGCATATTTGGTACGGCGGAGAAGCATGTCCTCCAAGATCCTCCCCCACCCAACTGATAGTCCCTTTGACCTGCGATCAGGACAAAGGAAACCATCGATCATCCCTGCCAAAACCGAAGGCAATGGGGCGTATCTCTCCATCATCTCCTTCCAGGGAATCTCATATCCGTAGACATGAGGATCCTAGAAGACCCGTCTCAAAGCATTTGTACCCTTGATCTTCTTGTGATCATAAATCACAAGCTCTCCAACCACAAGAATACCCAAAATCTTGTATACATTCTCTAAAGTCACTGTAATCTCTCCTGTCGGTAAGTGGAAGGTGTTGTGCTCACTGTGCCACCGCTCTGCTAAGGCAGTCAACAGTGCCATGTTGACCTGATACTGCGGGATACTCAACAGAGCTCTCAAGCCACACTGGTCTATCACTCCCAAATCATCATGGGACAGTCGGGGAATCATCTCCCATGTCTGCGAAAATCTCTCTCTGATCTGAAGGAGGCCAAAATCCTCCTTTACAAAATTATTAGGCAAGCATGCAAAATCAATCAGCAAATGGATATCATCACTCAATCAGTATATCAAACAAGTTTAAATCTATCATAATATTTGTTTTTCATATCACATGGAAACAAATTTAACAGTCATCATGACTTAATTTGACTTTCAAACAGGAAAGCAAATCTATCATCTATTTTTTTTTTCATCTCGCATGGAAACAAATTTAACAGTCATCGTGACTTAATCTATTTGACTTTCAAATCAGGAAAGCAAATTATCATCTATTTTGTTTTTCATATCGCATGGAAGCAAAATTTATCAAATCTATTTGTTCTTCAAGCACGAAGGCAAATTTATCAAATCTATTCATCGATGATATTCAAATGCATAAAATCTGTTGTCTAATCTAGCAACAATCATCAAGCATGCATTAATTTTTCTTCAAAAATTGAAATTCGGCAAAAATCCATGGATGCGCTAAAACCATGGATGTGCAACTTTATTCCATGGATGCGCTAAGAATAGTCTATGGATGCACAATTTCATGGATGCGCTATTTCATTAATCATGTGCGCTATAACAGCTCATGAATGCGCTAAATCTCCTATGCGCTAATTTATCACCTTCCGCAGGCAAGTTTCATAGATGCACCATTTTATCTATCCTATGTGCTAAATCACCTATGCGTGATTATTTGGCCTTGATGCACGACTGTTCTATCCCTATGTGCCACTTTGGATACGCTAAACTATCTACTGTGTGCACTAAAAGACCTATCGCATGTGCTAAAATAGAATTTTAAAATTTGAAAAAATTCAAAAAAGCATCCAAACATGCATAAAATTTTTATGGAGAGGTTTTGATCGACTTCCCGGAGGTCCATACATAGGTGGCCTCTGATGACGGTGACCTCGCTCGAATCTGTGGTGCTCATATGGGATCAACATTGCTTTTATCTCTCTCAGAGCTCCAAATTTCCTCAAAGGTTACTATTCAATTGAAAGTGACTTCTCACCTTTTTCATCTTTTAAAAGGGTAAAAATAGCATTTATTACTCTGCAAAGTGCTATTTCGAGAGATAAATCGCCATTTTTTTTCTTCGAAATCATCTGAAAATATTCCAAATCAATCTCTTAATCATTTTCATCACGCGATTTATCTCTTGAGGGGGCATATAGCATCATCAGCAATTTTTCAAAGTCAGGGGCAATATTTCTTTGAAGTAATGCGTAAAACACATCACTTCAAAGAGGGGCAAAATGTACACGTCTAAAAATGGTCATGGTTGATCGGACCTGTTAATTAATTAAATATGAATTATTTAATTAATGGTCTTAAGTCCTCTACATATAAATAAATTTAATTATTTATTTATATTGTTCATTTTCTAATTCTTCTAATTTAATTAAATAAATTTATCTATTTAATTAATGCTACATTCTTCTTAATTAATTAAATAGATTTTACAATCTATTTACATTAATTATCAAAGTTTAAATTCTAAATTTAAATGATTTTCTTCCCTCCACATTTAATTAAATACTTTCAATATTTAATTAAATCATTTTCCAAATTCCCATTTTTCTCTCACAAAATTAAATAAATATTTGCAATATTTAATTAAAGCCTTTTCATATTTCTTTCACACATAATTAAATATTTATTTATTTAATTATGAGAGACACCTTTCAATTGTCTCTTCATTTTCTGTCTCTCAGAATTCTACCCTCTTTTCGAATTCTTGATCTCTCACCGTTCATTTCAACAGGTTTGAACTCAACCGTTGATCTTGGCCAATCGAATTCCTACCTTTAAAAATCTATAAATACAGCTCTTTCATGAGCTAAAAAGAACCTTGAATCTCATACTTTCATGCGCAGTTATTATAGTTGCAATCTTAGCAATTCATAGCATTTTTAATTCAATAGTTCAATCTTGTAGATGCATATGCATTCATAATAATCTCATTCTCTCAAGTGTCATTCTATAAGTTGTGTTTGCACAACTGAGAGCAAACATATTGAAGCGAATCCTTGGAGATAGAGGACAATGGAACAAATTTGAAGAAGTTGTTGTCAAGAGTTTGCATTTGTTGTATTTATTTAGTTTTCTTCAATCTAATGTCTCATTGGTGTATTAGATTAGGTTCAATTTAATTGACACATTCTAACGTACCCATAATCAAATCTCATACCTTGGGCTTATCTCCTACTAAGAATCTTAGCAGGTTACCTGAACTCCTATTCACCACCTTTGTTTGTCCATAAATTTGTGGATGGTGTGTGGAGCTGAACTTCAAATCTATTTTCAACTTCTTCCTTAATTTCCTCTAGAAATAACCAACAAAATTGGTATCTTTGTCTAAAAATATACTCTTCAGTAGACCATGTCGTCTCACCACCTCTCTGAAAAATAACTTTGCAATATGAACAACATCATTGGTCTTATGGCATGGAATAAAATGTGTAATCTTTGAAAATTGATCCACCACCACAAATATGGAATCATGCCCTCTTTGTCTCCTTGACAAGCCAAGAATAAAATCCATACTAATGTCCTCCCATAGCCTCTCAGGTACAAGTAATGGTTGATACATTCCATTATTCTAACTTTCTCCTTTCACCATCTGACATACTCTGCAACCTTGTACAAACTTCTTCACATCTTGTTGTAACAATTGCCAATGATAATTCTCACTGACAAGAGCAATGGTAATTTCCTGCCAATCCTCAACTATGCTTCTCCTTGATCATATTCTCTCTCATCGAACTCCTTGGAATTTACAATTGGATTCCTCTAAATAAGATCCCATCTTGGATTAATAAATCCAACCATCTTGTCCTATCCAAAGTAATAGGTTCGAAACAATCCTTCCAAGATTTTGCAAAGTCTAGATCTTCAGGATACAAACTTTTGAGTTCATTGAACCCAACAACCTCTATATTCATCTCTATCAATAAATTTTTCCTTCTACTTAAGGCATCTGCAACTTTGCTTGACCTTCCACTCCTATACTTCAAAACAAAAGTATAGCTTTTCAAAAACTCAACCCATTTTAAGTGCCTTTGATTTAACTTTCCTTGACTATCGGGATATTGCAAAGCCTGGTGATCAGTATATAAAAAAAAAAATTTTAGCAAAAACATTGTCTCCATTTCTTCAAAACCTAAACTATAGCATAAAACTCCCAATCATAGAAAAAACATTTCTTCTTAGCATCATTCAACTTCTCACTAAAATAGGCAACAAGGTTACCTTCTTGACTCAAAACAGCTCTTATGGCAGTGCCACTAGCATCAAAATGTACCTAAAAGACCTTATTGAAATATGGAACTTCCAAAATAGGTTGCTCTATGACTTTCTTCTTCAACATATCAAAACTCTTTTTGCTCCTCCAGACCATTTAAAATCATTTCTATCCCCTCTCATTGCTTCAGCTATAGGTGCACAAATAGTACTAAAATTCTTAGTAAATTTTTTGTAAAATCTTGCTAGACCATGAAATGATCTTACCTCTATAACTCTCCTCAGGGTATGCCATTTAGTGATAGATCTCAACTTCTTTGGATCCATTTTAAGACCCTTTGCTGAGACAACAAATCCAAGATACACCAACTCTCTCTTCACAAAACTACATTTATTCAAATGAATCAACAACTTCTCCTCCCTTAGCTTCTCAAAAAATCTTTGGATATGCATCAAGTGCTCCTCCAATGTCTTACTGAAAATCAAAATATCATCCAAATAAACAATAACAAATTTTCCTAAAAAATATTTCAATACCTCATTAACAATCTACATAAATGTGCTTAGTGCATTGGTTAGCCCAAAAGGTATGACTAACCACTCATAGAAGCCCTCCTTGGTTTTGAAGGCTATCTTCCATTCATCGCCTTCTCTAATCCGGATTTGGTGATATCCGCTCTTCAAATATATGTTCATGAAGTACTCAGCTCCACTCAAACAATCCATAATGTCATCCATTCTCGGAAAGGGAAATCTATACTTCATGGTGATTTTGTTGATGGCTTTAAAATATGTACACATCCACCATTCCCTATCCTTATTTGGTGCTAGTACTAAAGGTACTGCACATGGACTCAAACTCTCTTTGATCAATCCCTTTTGCAACAACTCTTGCACTTGTATGTTCAAATCTCCACTCTTTTTTGGAGTCATATGATGAGTTTCCTTCTTCGAAAAACTAGCTCCAAGAATCAAGTTCATCTAATGACTAATCTTTCTTACTAGAGGAAAACCTTGAGGTACGTTATCATAAATAATAACTTGAAACTCACTCAAAAAATATTAAACCTCTATAGGTACCTTAGTAGTATCTTCTTTATCAACTCTAGGGATCAATGTAAAACACATATGCTCATGCCTCATACCCTCTAGGAACATTTTTCAATCAAACAAAAAAATTATTGCATTATTGCATACCTTTTCCTCCTCCTCTTTCAAGGGATTCAACTTATGATGAACTCCATCCTTTGTCAAAGAATAGGTTTTGGAATGTTCGTCATGTACTTCTCACATATCAAACTACCATGGTTTGCCTAAAACCATATGAAAAACATCCATACACATAATATCACATAATACCTCATCATGGTAATTTCCAATCTTTAACTTTACCAGACATTATTCATATAGTAAAAAGCTTTATGGTCCTTCTAAAACTAAGCAATTCGATATGGATTTGGATGCCTTCTCCTCTCCAACCACAACTTACTAACCATCTCTTCTGAAACAAGGTTATCAGTACTACCTGCATCAATTATAACAGTGCAAACTTTACCTTCACACTTAAATCTGGTGCAAAACAAATTCTTCCTTTGAGTTGGATCTTTCTCCTCATTCATCAAGGCTCTTCGAGTAACAAGAACGTCTCCTCTTTTTGCATCCTCTAAATGTGAAAACTCAAAATCTTCATCTACATGTGCAACTCATGTATTACCCTCAGTTATTCTATCGGTCCTTCCCTAATGTTGAGGACACTAATATGCTCTATGTCCTTCTCTACACTGGAAACAGGTTCCACAAAATCCTCCTCTTTCTAGTACTCGTCAAGATCTTCCTCTTCCTCTTTGGTCTCCATTATTTTGATCATGAGGACGGTAGGTTTTATCTCCTTTCTAGTTCTAATTGCTAATAGATCCTTCACCCTTCTTTTTATCTTTATTTTTACCTCCATATCACTGTCCACTAGTCTTTCCACCACGACCTCCACTTATATGCTTACATTCAAATCTTCTATTCAACTTTTCTTCTACCTTCAAAGCAAACTAATATGCATCTTCAATGGTAGAAATTCTTATCAAACCCAACTCTTCTTGAATACTCGGCTTCAACCCATTTATGTAACAAGAAAATTTCTCCTCATTGGCCTCATAATGGCCTATTCTAATCAAGACATGGTAGAATTATTCTGTATACTCCTTGATGGATTTTCCTGCTTGTTTCAAACCTTGCATATTCTACAACAAATCTAGCTTATAATCCATAGAAATGAACTGTCTTTTTAATTTTTCCACCATATGATCCCATCTTGTTATTTTCTCTTTTCCTCTTTGATTTCTTTCTAGTTGTACCTCTTTCCACCAAATATTTGCATGACCCTTTAGCTTGGTCTTTGCAAATTTGACCTTGTCATGATCTTCCACCTCCTCATACTCAAAGTACCCCTCCTTATCATTGATCTAATCAATCAACTCTTTTGGGTTAAGATTTCTAGAAATTGTAGAAACAATGAAATTTGGCCTTTTCCCAATCTTAGAGATGACCTTAAATAATCTGACATACTCTGGATCTTCTACTTCTTGTTCTTCTTCAAACTATTCCTCATTTTTAGCTTCATCTTCACTTTCATATCCTCTTCTTGGCTAAAACCCTTGACACAACTCCTCTTGCAGTGCTTAAACTTGTCTTTGTAGGGCTCCCAAAAACCTCTTTTGGTACAATAACATTTCTTCCACCACCACAGCTTCTTCACAAAGGTATTCTAATCACTTTTCATAAAGACCCACATCCACAAGTCTTGGTGCAAACTGCCTCATGTTTGGCGATCTATTTACACACTCAGGAAAACCTGCTCTGATACCACTTGATGAGGACCACACCGGACGAAACCCACACAAATCACAACAATAGATACCAACACAGAAGATGTGAGAAAAAAAAATAACTCACTTTTAATTATTTTCAGTAAATTAATTTACAAATTCAAAACTTACATGCTACAGCCTCATGGGTTTGATTCATTACAAAAAAATCAACTCTAAAAAATATATATATTATTCAAAGCCATAATTTGCACTAATGGAACCACCATCTAAAAACCCCACTTACCCTTTTAATTTACCCAATAACTGCCCTAGAATGTTCTAGAAAGTTCAACTTTCCCTTCTTTTTTTGTGCCAAAAGTCTTGTCGATTGATTTCTTGCCTAGGAAGAAATTTTAATGAAATTCACTTTTTAGTGGGCCAACTTCATAGGGCCATAACTTTTTATTCATGTTTCAGATTTTCTATTATAACATATCATTGGGAATCTCTTGAAGAGATCTACAATGATCAGCCCACTGGAGGTCAATTTTGTTGGAGCCTAAAATTTCATGCAAACTTTAGGTTCCCATGTTCAAAAATTTGATTTTATTATTCAGATGTACAGTTGGAAAATCTGCTCAAGTGGCCCACTTTGAAAAATCACAACTTTAGGCCGATGCAATTTCACGTAAAATCACTTTGGAGACATGTTTAGATGTAATATGGGAATGTGCATGCCAAATTTCAGCTTCCTACAATCTGATTTGACAAAGTTTCTAAAGGCCAAGTTGAAGGGTTCTGCGAAAGTTTGTTGTTTACACAATGTAAAAACTGCCAAAAGGGGCAACTTTGAAAGATAATATTAAGCAACTGGAATATTTTCAAGATAGATCATTTGGTTTTTTTTATTCTCCCCATCTCAATGTGTATCTATGTCAATTTTCAAATCTTCAGGACATCATTTAGTATTTTTTCAAAATCAATTCCAAATGGATCTTACCCAATTTGAACACTGCACTTCTAGAACAACTACAAAGCGGTCAAGTTTGATTTTTAATATATTGTGAAGGAAGAATATTGAAGAAAAATCCTCTTTCACACATGTTGATTTGACCTAAATGAACTAGTATCCAGGTTGGTAGCTTCTCATAATCAAATTTGATATTTTTCCAAGAAGGCAAGTTGGAGAGTTTCAATTCAGTTTAATAGTGGTAGTTTTCAAAAAATGTTGACTAAGCAACTTTGGGCATTTATAGTTTGTAATTATGATAACTTCAAGTCAAATTGTTATGCAACCATGCTCCCTTATCACAACTAAGCATTTTGGTGCATTTTCGTGACTTAGAGTTGGTTTGAAGTCTCACCGATCGATAAGAACAATACTATCAAAGTGAAATCCTCAAGTCATCCCAAGCATATATGTCATACTAATGGACCCTCATCGGTAAGAAAATCACTTTGTCTCACTGATAAAATGAAGAGAAACACGTCGAGGAGACATGTGCTATCGGAGTGAATTTTCCTTCTCCTTTTGACTTCATATGTTACACTAATCGATAAGAGTCGTTTGAAGTCTCACCGATCAGCAAGAGTGGTTTGAAGTCTCACTGATATCTACAAGAGTGGTTTGAAGTCTCGCCGATTGGAAAGAATGGTATGAAGTCTCACCAATATCTGCAAGAGTGGTATGAATTCTCACTGATACAATCTTCCTACAACAATTTGCATCAGAGAGACTCTCTAATATCGGTGTGAGATAAAATATGTCTCCTCAATGTCATATGTTACCCCGATATAGTGAATGCATACAATCATAATGTAAATAGAAGATTAATAAAGTACGACTATAGTGGAAAATAATATTTCACATTTTTGCTGAGGAGGTAAATGTGAAGGGAATTTAAAAGTGGATAATAATTTTACCCGAGAGAGCATAACAGGTAAAATTTATAAAAACATTTACACCAGGGGGTGGAATATTTTTCACCAAAGGAGATATGAGAGTGGGAAAAAAAAATTTATTGGGTGAAATGTTTCAACCAAGCAAAGATATAAATGAAAATTTTCTAGCAAAGAAATTAAGATTAATGAAGATTATTAAGATTTCAAAAATATTAAGAGACGATAATTATTATCTTTCACGAGAACACAATAATGAAGATTAAAATATTTAATTTTCCAAAGGAAATTAATTAAATATTTTTGTTGAAAAAGAAGAATACTGAAGAGATGCAGTGAACAGATGTGAGGGGTCATCACCCTAAAATAATGTATAAATGCCAAATGAAATCAAAGGATAAAAGGGAGATTAGAATTAGAAGTAGGTAGGAAATCATCAGTGGTTGGATAAGTTGAATATTTTCCAAAACAAAACATTGTGCTATGTATTGCAAAATCTTTTGAAGTAATATAATGGACAAGAAGACTTAATTTGGTGATCCAATTATGGTGTCAATTGTTTGTTGAATTGATTGAAAATATTATCTAGTTGTCTCCAAGGTTGATATTTCCTTACTATTTAAATTGATATATCAAGGATATTTTGAATTTATCAAGGCACATTTGTTGTTCTTGTGTGGTTCAGTAAACTAGATCCTTCAAGGAAGGGTTAAATTATTTTAATTAATCATAGTAATTTGGAAAAGGTCATTTGGATCAATAAGAATAACTTGATAATTGCACCCTTGCACATTTATGCCAGTCATAAACTTCTAAAAGTGTCAAACAATTTGAATTATAGCTAGTAAGTCACATATCATATAACTCTTGACTCTATTAGCCCAATAGGAGTAGACACTAGTCATACCAATTCCTTTTTAGAATTTCATAAACTCTTATCCAAACATTCAAATTTCAATTTTTATGAGTAGTTTGTAAGATTTCATCTATCCCACTTTATGCCATTATGGATAGATTCATAAATTAAATTAAGTTATACAATTCTAAGTCTACTTCAGCTATTAAGGTCCACCCGCCTAGGTCTAGCAGAGCCTGAAGTGCAGGGACTCATAGACCAAATAGGTTATTGCCACACATTGGTTCACAAATGTTGCAAGTCTAATCATAGAGCCTGGCATCCTCTTAAGATTTGTAACCTGCATTTTTGAGATCCAACAAGTTCGTCAAAATTTTGAGTTGTTCTGGGGCCTCTAAGATTTTCTGTTTGAATTTGAAGTTGCTTTGGAGAAATTTCCTGGGATGACAAATTCAATATCTCCCAAACCATGTAGGGTATTAAGATGATTCTTTTGTGACCAGAAATGTTTTTCAATTTTTCTCCTTTAGGTAAAATTTTTAGGTCCATACGAGCCTGTTTAGGTTGACTTACTAAAAATAGTAAGTGACCTTTTTTCCCATTTTCTCACTCATGGTTGTCTTACACCCCTTAAGTGCCACTATGGAACTCAAAACAACTAAAGAAATTAAGAAAAAACATTTTTTTTGGGTGATGCAAGATTGCCCTACACTGTGGATGCTCCTACATCAAGCTTAATCGCCTCCTATGAGATCTTGGATCTTGTATAAATATGGTGGTTGTATCGATCATTAATAGGTCGATCTTTTGGTGCAATGAAAACTAATTATGCAATAGATTTGATATATGCTAACATTTGTGTGTGATTGCATAGCTTGAATTGCAAACTAATCTCATTGGTAAGTGGGTCTTGAGCATTTTTATGATTTGGGTCTTTGGATTTTTAACACTATTGAAGAATTCTTGTGTTGTTTGATTAATTCCACTTTTCCCTCTTACATAATAAAATGCACTAGACTATTATTCTATAAATGCATTAGTATTTGGTAGAAGCATCAATGTTTGAACAAAAGCATCAAATTGTTCAAATTTCTATTTTCCATGGAAAATATGTTGAAATATAAAAAAGCGTCGATATTCAAACAAAATCATTGTTTTGAAAAAAATGGAAGCGTCAGTTTGTGCAAAGGCACTACATTATCAAGAAAATGCATCGGTTTGCTCAGGGGATTTTTAAAATCTAAATTTATCTAAGTTGTTTAACTTTTTATTTTGAAAAAATAATAAACAACATGTAAACTGACTCAATGAGGTTATCAAGTGATTTGTGTGTGTTCTTCGTCCATGAGAACTCACTAAATGGTGTTACTTGGTCTTAACATGCAATCACATCAAATTGCACAACCTATTTAGTGGGTAGATTAGGTTTATTTTCTCAAAGTAGGTTAGCACAATAAAATATTGCACATAGAGTGAGTAACTAGAGTATGCATGCATACATGATACACCTCTTACCTTGGAAGGAAATGTTCCTTGCAAGGGATTGTGTCACCTCAAATATTATGTTAAATTTGAAATGTTAAACACAGGTGAAGTATAAATTTCATCAGGCAACTCTACCTCATATACATTTCTTGAATCATGCTTCTTCAAGATCTTGCATGGTCCAAACTTCTTCCTCTTTAATTTTTTGTATTTACTAATTGGAAACCTCCCCTTTCACAAATGAACCATGACTTCATCTCCTACCTAGAACTCCTCATACCTACTTTTCTAATCTGCCTTAGCCTTATATTGTGATTTCATCCTATTGATATGTTGCTTCACCTCTTCATGAAAATTCTTCAAGTGCTCAACAAAATTTTCAGCCTTAGCATTAATCTTCTCCCCCTTATCCATCTTTCTCAGTTTAGAAGTAGTTCATAGACTACTCCAATACACAATCTAGAATGGTGATTTACTAGTTCTCTTATTGATAGAATTGTTGTAAGAAAATAATGCTTGTGGTATAATCAAATTGCATCCCTTAGGCTTATCTCCTACTAAGCATCTTAGTAGGTTACCCCGAACTCCTATTCACCACCTTTATTTTTCCATCAGTCTGTGGATGGTGTTTGGAATTGAACTTCAAATCTATCTTCAACTTCTTCCATAATGTCCTCCAGAAATAACCAAAAAATTTGGTATCTCTATCTGAAACTATACTCTTCGATAGACCATGTAGTCTCACCACCTCTCTGAAACACAACTCTACAATATAAACATCATTGGTCTTATGACATGGAATGAAATTTTCCATCTTTTAAAATCTATCCACCATCACAAATATGGAATCATGCCCTATTTGTGTCATTGACAAGCCAAGAACAAAATCCATCCTAATGTACCCCCATGGCCTCTCAGGTACAAGTAATGGTTGATACAATCCAGTATTGTGAATTTCTCCTTTCACCATCTGACATACTATACAAATTTGTACAAAATTCTTCACATCTTGTTGTAACTATGGCCAATAATAATTCTCACTAACAAGAGTAATGGTCTTATCTTGACTGAAATGTCCAACCAATCCTCCACTATGCTTTTCCTTGATCATATTCTCTCTCATAGAACTCCTTGGAATACACAATTGGCTTCTTCTAGACAACATACCATCTTGGATTAATAAATACAGCCATATTGTCCTATCCAAAGTATCAGGTTCTAAACAAATCTTCCAAGCTTCTGCAAAGTCTGGATCTTCAAGATACAAACTTTTGATTTCATTGAACCCAACAACCTCTATATTCATCTTTATCAATAAATTTTTCTTTCTACTTAAGGCATCTGCAACTCTATTTTACCTTCCACTCCTCTCCTTCAAATTTTTGTATAGCTCTACAAAAACTCAACCCATTTTAAGTACCTTTGATTTACCTTACCTTGAATATCAAGATACTGCAAAGCTTGGTGATCAGTATATAAAATAAATTATTTTGGCAATAAATAGTGTTTTCATTTCTTCAATGCCTGAACTATAGCATAAAACTCCTAATCATAGACATAATATTTCTTCTTAGCATCATTCAACTTCTCACAAAAATAGGCAACAATCTTACCTTCTTGACTCAAACAACTCCTATGGCAGTGTCACTAGCATCACAATCTACTTGAAAGACCTTATTGAAATCTGGAAGTGTCAAAATAGGTTGCGCTATGACTTTATTCTTCAACATATTAAAAATATTTGTTTCTCCTCTAGTCCATTTAAAATCCTTTCTATCCCCTCTCATTGATTAAGTTAGAGGTGCACAAATACTACTGAAATTTTTAATAAACTTTTTGTTAAAACTTTCTAGACCATGAAATGATCTTACCTTTGTAACACTCCTTGGGGTAGGTCATTGAATGATAGATCTCACCTTCTCTAGATCCATTTTAAGACCCTCTCCCTTGACAACAAATCCTATATACACCAACTCTCTCTTCACAAAACTACATTTCTTCAAATTAATCAACAACTTCTCCTCCCTTAGCTTCTCAAAAACTCTTCGGATATGCATCAAGTACTCCTCCAATGTCTTATTCAAAATCAGAATATCATCCAAATAAAAAATAAAAAAAATTCCTAAAAATTCTTCCAATACCTCATTCATAAGCCGCATAAATGTGCTTGGTGCATTAGTTAGCCCAAAATTCATGACTAACCACTCATACAAGCCCTCCTTGGTTTTGAAGGTTGTCTTCCATTCATCTCCTTGTCTGATCTAGATCTGGTGATATTCTCTCTTTAAATCTATCTTCGTGAAGTACTTAGCTCCACTCAAACAATCTATAATGCCATCCATTCTCAAAAAGGGAAATCTGTACTTGATGGTGATATTATTGATGGCTCTAGAATCTATAGACATTCATCATTCCCCATCCTTCTTTGGTTCTATTACTACAAGTACTGCAAATGGACTCAAACTCTCTCTGATCAATCCCTTGTGCAATAACTCTTGCACTTTTTTGTTCAAATCTTCACTCTCTGTTGGAGTCATACAATGAGCTGCCTTATTCAGAAAACTAGCTCCAGGAATCAGGTCCATCTGATGACTAATCTTTCTTACTGGAGGCATACCTTTAGGTACATTATCAGAAATAATAGCTTGAAACTCTTTCACCATATTCGAAACCTCTACAGGTACCTCAGTAGTATCTTCTTTATCAACTCTAGGAAACAATGAAAAACATGTATTCTCATGCCTCATACCCTCTAGGAACTTTCTTCCACCAACCAAATAAATTCTTGCATTACTACATACCTTTTCCTCTACCTCTTTCAAGGGCTTCAACTTATGACGAACTCCATCCTTTGTCAAAGAATAGGTGTTGGCATGTCCGTCATGTACTACTCATCGATCAAACTACCATGGTCTACCTAACAACATATGAAAAATATCCATATGGATAATATCACACAATACCTCATCATGTTAATTTCCAATCTTGAAATTTACAATACATTGTTCATTTACCAAAGCTTTATGGTCCTTCTACAACCAAGCAATCCAATATGGATTCAGATTCCTTCTCCTCTCCAATCACAACTTACTAACCATCTCTTCTAAAAAAAGGTTATCAGTACTACCTCCATCAATTATAACACTGTAAACTTTACATTCACAATTACATCTAGTGTGGAACAAATTCTTCCTTTGAGTTGGCTCTTTCTCCTCATTCACCAAGGCTCTTCTAGTAACAATAACCTCTCCTCTTTCTACATCCTCAGAATTTGGACTCAACATCTTCATCTACATGTGCAACTCGTGCATTACCCTTAGGTATTCTATTAGTCCTTCCCTGATGTTGAGGACACTCATAGGCTCTATGTTCTTCTTCTATGTACTAGAAATAGGTTCCATGAAAGCCTCCTCTTCTTGGTCCTCATCTAAATCTTCCTCTTCCTCTTTGGTCTCCATTATTTTGATCACGAGGATGGTAGGTGTTATCTCCTTTCTATTTATGGCTACTACTGGATCCTTCACCCTTCTTTTGATCTTCATTTTTACCTCCATATGATCGTCCACTAGCCTTTCCACCACGACCTCCACCTCTTTGCTTACTTTCAAATTTTCTATAAAAATATTCTTCTACTTTCAAGAAAAATTGATATGCATATTCAATGGTAGACATTCTTACCAGACCCAAATCTTCTTGAATACTCGGCTTCAACCCATTTATGTAAAGAGAAAATTTCTCCTCATTCACCTCAGAATGGCTTGTTTTGATCAAGACATGGTAGAATTCTTCTGTATACTCCTTGATGGATTTTCCCCCTTGTTTAAAACCTTGCATATTCTTCAACAAATCTAACTCATACTATATAGGAATGAACTGTCTTTTTAATTTATTCACCATACGATTCGATCTTGTTATTTTCTCTTTTCCTCTTTGATTTCTTTCTAGTTGTACCTCTTAGAATCAACTCTTTTGGGTTAATATTTCCAAAAAGTGTAGAAACATCGATCTTTGGCCTTTTCCCAATCTTAGAGATGGCCTTAAATAATCTGACTTGCTCTAGATTTTTTGCTTATTGTTCTTCAATGAACTATTCCTCATTTTTAGCTTCATCTTCACTTTCATCTCCTCTTCTTAGCTCAAACCCTCAACGCAACTCTTCTTGCAATCCTTAAACTTGTCTATGCGGGGCTCTAAAACCCTCTTCTGGTACAATAATATTTATTCCACCACCATGGTTTATTTGTGGAGGCATTCTGATCACTTTTCATAGAAACCCACAAACAGAAGTCCTAGTGCAAACTGCCTCATGTTCGGTGATTTGTTTTCACTTAGGAAAACGTGCTATGATACCACTTGATGAGGGACACATCGCCTAAAACCCACACAAATCACAATAATAGATACCAACATAGAATATGTGAGACAAATAAAAAATCACTCACTTTCAATTATTTTTAGAAAATGAAATTATAGATTCAAAACTTACATGTTGCAGCCTTATGGTCTTGATTCATTATAACAAAATCAGCTTTAGAAACAAAATATATTATTCAGAGCCACAATCTGCACTAATGGATCCACTATCTAGAAACCCCACTTACCATTTTAATTTACCCAATAACTACGCTAGAATATTCTAGAAAGTTAAACTTTCCCTTTTTTTTTGGCACCAAAAGTCTCGCCGATTGATTTCTTGCTTGGGAAGAAATTTTAATGAAATTCAATTTTTAGTGGGCCAACTTCGCAACGCCATAAATTTTGATATGAGTCTCGAATTCTCTATTATAACATATCATTGGAAATCTCTTGAAGGGATCTACAATGCAAAACCAAGTGGAGGTTAGTTCGTTAACTTTTTGAGTTTTTTCTGGGCCTTTGAGATTTTCTATTTGAATTTGAAGTTACAATGGAGAAATTTATCAGGACAAAAACTTCAATATCTCCCAAACCATGTAGGGTACTGAGATGATTCTTTCGCAACCGGAAACTTTTTTTAGTTTTTCTCCTTTAGGTAAATTGTTTAGGTCCATACGAGCCCATTTAGGACAACTTACTAAAGATAGTAAGTGAACGTTTTTCATTTTTTTGACTCCTAACTGTCTTACACCCCTTAAGTTCCATCATAGAACTCAAAACAACCAAATAAATTAAGGAATTTTATTTTTTTGGATGATGCAAGATTTCCCTACATCGTTGGATGCTCCTACATGAGGCTTAATCACCTCTTATGGTATCTTGGATCTTGTATAAATCTTTTGGTTATATCAAGCATTAACAAGTCGATCTTCTGGTGCAACAATAGCTGCTTGTGCAATAGATTTGATATATGATAACATTTGTGTGTGATTTGATAGCTTGAATTGTAAACTAATCTCATTGGTAGGTGGGTTTTGAGGATTTTTCTGATTTGGGTCTTTGTATTTCTAACACTATTGAAGAATTCTTTTGTTGTTTGATAAATTAAAATTTTCCCTCTTACATAAGAAAATGCACCAAACTATTATTCTACAAATGCATTGGTATTTGGCAGAAGCACTGATGTTTGAACAAAAGTGTCAAACTGTCCAAACAAAGGCATTGTTGTTCAATTTTCTATTTTCCTTGGAAAATATGTATATATATTCAAAAGCATCGATATTAAAATAAAATCATTGTTTTGAAAACAATGGAAGTGTCGGTTTGTGCAAAGGAATTGAATTATCAAGAAAATGCATCAATATGCTCAGGGGATCTTTAAAATGCTAATTTACCTAAGTTGTTTGATTTTTTTAGTTTGAAAACATAATAAACAACATGTAAACTAAATCAATGAGGTGATCAAGTGATTTTCATGCGTTCTTCTTCCATTAGAACTCACTAAATGGTGTTACTTGGTCTCAACATGAAAACACATCAAATTGCACAACCTATTTAGTGGGTAGATTAGGTGTATTTTATCAAAGTAGGTTAGCACAATAAAATATTTCACATAGAGTGAGTAACTAGAGTATGCACGTGTACATGATACACCTCTTACCTTGGAAGGAAATGTTCCTTGCAAGGGATTCTGTCACCTCAACTATGTTTATTGCATGGCGAATAAGTTCATGGAACGATGCTATTCCATTGGACCACTTTGAGAAAACATTTGAAAGTCTTAGGCCTCTAAAACATAGGTTTTTAGTGGGTGGAATAGGTGAACATCGCCGACCTCTTGAACATTGCCTTTGGGAACCGGATGTTGGAAGAACGAGAAGTTTTTCATTGATGATGTTGTTGGAAACATGACCATGTAGGATAAGCACAAGGTATACTATTATGTGCTACAGTGTTTTCATTGATGTCAACATTGTATCTTGACATGAAGAATTTGGTGTAGATCATTTTGGTTGGCTCTAACATCCCAAAACATGTCATGAGTCTTGTACCTTTATGTTTGTGGAAGATAATTTTTCAAGATAGTTTGATCAAGTGAAGATACTTGTGATGGAAATTGTATGCATCAATTTTTATAATTTTGTGTAACAAAGCATCTAGTTTTTGGTCCTAGATTGGTCGACTAATGAAATTTTCTCTCTGCAGTTCTAGTAAGTTTTTGTTGGTTGATAGAAGCATCTAATTCCAAAATTTAATCTTATTTTGGAATTTGATTTGAAAGTTATGGATAATAGAAGCTTTTCCTAACAAATTACAATCATTTCCTATAGAGTGCATATGATTAGGAGACTTCACACTTCTCCACAGATAGGATTTTGGCTTTGCGATTCTAAGAATATGTTGATAGATGTCAATAGAGTGTGCATTCTAGTTGGCATGATGTTTTGAGATAAGTGTGTCTGAATATGGGTATATAGTTGAAGAATTTTGTATTAGGTCTTTTGCAGTGTTGACCTAATAGGTGTGAAGGTATGTGAAGATTAATTGAGTATTGTGGAGTTATGTGGGAGCTATTATAGGTCCATTCCAACCTATTTCAAATTGTTTTAAGGATTGGATCTTGGTGTGAGGAATGTGTGGAAAGATTTTATCCGACAAGTCATATATTATCTATTTTTTATGATACATCTAATTAGGCCAACCTCATTGATGTTATGCTTAAAGCAAATATATATGCTAGATCATTTTTGGTGTTTTGATGAATTTGAGACATGTATATGATGTGAATTGAGTGAGTATTATTAGAGTAGTGTGAATTTAAGTTGTGAATGTTGAGTATAATATTAAAGTGGTGTGAATGCAGAGGAAAGAAGAGTGTTAGATTGGAATCAAATGAAGGATGTAAAGTTAGTTTACTGAGCTTCATTGGAACTATAATTCATGCATATGAAAAATGCAATTGTAACATTTCAAATATAGGTTGTGAGCCATAAACTCTCTTCTATCTCTTTTTCTCTTAGTGGGCAGTGAGTTCACTTATATAGTGATTCCACCTGTAGTGAGAACTTCTATAAATATACTATAACCGGTTATAATATATTGTGAGCTAATCCTCACCATGGTTTTTCCCATTTTGGAATTTTCCATGTAAAAATCTTGGTTTTCATGTGTTATGTGATGTTGTTTGTGTTTCATTATTTCTTTAATTTATTGCAATTGAATATGTTATGTGGATTGGATGATTAAATGTTTAAAAGGTTTAAAGGAATGTTGATTCACACCCCTTCAGTATTTTGGGTGTTCAATAATTGATATTAGAGTCTAGTTCCTTGGAAGGAGTTTAACTGCTTGAGGAGATTTTGGAGGTTGAAAACATGGTTGTTAGAAGACTACCTACTCCTCTAGAAGAGATTCCTATTGTTGGATTCATAGAAGAAGATTGTATGCTTGACAAAGATATAGAACTCAAAGTTACTCTTGAAGATCTTGAATGGACTGGAGGTGAAAATAGAGATCTAAAATGAAATGTCAAAGAAGTAGATGAATGCATTAGAAAATTGAGAGAGAAAATCAAGAAGTTCAGAGAAAGGAATAAGGAATTCAGTGAACAATTGAAGCAAGCAAATGAAACCATTGCCGATTTGAAGGTGCAAGTTGAAGAAAATAAAAGAGTTGAGGAATTTTTGAATCGATGGTGAAAAGAAAATTTGAGGAATGTACAAGGCTTGAGCAAGAAGTTGTGAATCTAGAAAAAGGTTTTCCAGCTTTATTGTTTGAAGCATTCAATACAAAAAAAGGTTAGATTTGAAGAGTTATAAAGTGATTTAATTTAACCAAATTCATTTACAAAAATAATTTTAGGAGTAGAGTAGTGAAAAAATAATTTGGAGTGATCAAGGCGATTTGAGATTTGGTACATTCAAACCCTAGTTCGAAAAGCAAAAGAAAAAGGTATTTACAATCTCAGTTTTTTCCCTAGTTTCACAAAGAGGCTTGTTTGAAAGTAGTTTGAATTAATTTAAAATGACAACAATGAGGGTTATTGAAGTTATTGAGAAGCCAAAACCCAAATTCAAGAAATACCCTGCTAAATCCATGGATGACAACCTATTAGATACATTTTCACATGTTCCATCTAGAGTTTTACCTATGGAAGATATAAGGATTTATATTCATGGAAAGATAGAGGAATATGATCACAGTAAGCTAGGAGATGTATGGATGAAAGAACTTACTAGAGATAATTTTTCCCTAAAACCAAAATACCAAAACCTAGTCACGAAGAAACTTGATGTATGGCAATGGTTTCCAAAATTTTTATTTTGATCATAAATGGGTTAGGATTGCATTAAGCAGAATTCGTGATAATTTTTTGGATTGACAATACTGGAATGATAACAAAGGATGTGATTAGGGAGGTTACAATTCTATGCTCCATCATACCTATTCTTCTATTGAAATCAATCAAGACTGATGTGGTAATGGAACTCACAAGTGCAACTTATGATAAAAGAGCTCTAGCTATAAATCCCATCAAAAATCTAGTTGCGAGGAATGCAACATTATTAATTGGTTACAAAATATAATTCAAAAATAAAGAAACTCTATATATGCCACCACAATCAATGTGGCATATGAAATTAAGGAAAAAGAGATTGATTATGATATTTTTGAATTGTTAAGACAATAATTGATGGAGAAATTTATATAAACAAAGGAGAAGAATTCTTCATTTTAATTATGGAACCTTGGTTTTTTGTTTAATCTTCTATTTCTTGAAGGGAACTCCTTGGAACTAAAAGTATGGTATGCTTACAAGGTAGACTATTTTCTCATTAGATTGCAGAATTTATGAGAAGTTTGTGTAATGTGAAGGCACAAGATGATGCTCTTTTTGCAAAAGAGGAGGCATGAAAGAGATATAATTCCTAGAGAAATGGTAGAAAAGTATCAAAATGATACCACATTCCTATTATTAGTAGATAAGTGCATGATGGAAGGAGTGGAACCAAGAAAAGTGTGGATCCATGTATTAGGATATGAGATCAATGAACGATAAATTATTGGTTTAGCTGATATTTTGTTAAAAAGACCAAAAGATACCACTAAGGCAAGCTATGGACATATGAAGAAAAATCTATGGAGTTACATATGGAAAAGAGAAAACCACAGATAAAGAATAAGGTTGAGAAGATGGCTAACAATTTTGTAGAGGATATGGACTTCAAACAGGAGCAAGTGGAGCAGGGAAGAGCACAAGCTAAGGGAGAATCAAGTGTTGCAAGAGGTTCAAGAAGAATAAGAAGGTCTGGTAGGATAGCTACCACCCCTCTTTCTATTCAAAATTCATCTAAGACTATGCTCTTTGTTGGTGAGGAGAGGAAAACTACTAATAATCCTTTGATAAAAGAGAAACCCTCTCTAGTTGTACAAACTACAAGGATTGAAAAGAAAATAATGTTATAGTAACACCACTTGCAAACCCTAAAAATAAAATAATGAATCAAAATGAAGTGAGAGAAGAATATAAGTATGAATGTAGAAGAAGAGGGGGAGGAAGATGGACCACATCTAGTTCGCAAAATAAAAAGTGTAGCTTCACAAGGTGAAGCAAGTATTAAAAGAAAGAGATATGACATCATTCATATAGATAGTGAAGAATAAATAGAGATATAAAAGAAGAAATTCAAAGTTCACATGAGACAGAAGAAATACTCCTCGAAGAAGGTGTCACCAAAGAAGAAGAGAAAATAAAAAACAAAGAAGACTCCAAATGAAATGAAGAAAAAGAAAACACCTATGATAAGAGCGTGCAGTCCCTTTAAGGTAGGTACACTTTTTTAATGGAATGATTTAGCATGATATGATTGTAGAAGATACAACTTTGGCTAATGAAGTAGAAGAGGTAGATAAGGCCACCATTGTTGAGGAAATCATTAAGTACATTATTATTTTAAAGTTTGATATGAAAAAAAATTAATAAAATTCCTATGGAGCTATGGAATGTCTTGGTAAGGAGAGGATGAGAAGGAATTGAAGAAGGAAAGATAAAATAATATGCTTTGGAAAAATTTGGTTCTCTTATGTCCAAGGAAAACATAGACACATTGGTTGAGCTATACAACACAAAATTCAGAGTGAAGCAAAGGGTAACTACCCATATGGGTAGAGTAATAATGAGTTTGAAAGGCTACAAAAGGAGATAGTTGATGAAATAACAAATATTGCACAAAAATATGTTATGAGTTTAGAAGACACTGCTCCAAAAGTAACTACAGGTGAAGAAGCATAGAATATTGATGCTCAACATGAGCATGCAATAGATGAATAATATATTCAAGACAATGCCACTCTGGAATCAGAAGAATTAGCATAGGAAGATGAAGAAGCATAGAAGAATTTTGAGGGAAAGAAAATCACCAATGAGGAAGAAATAAAGGTAGATACATCCACTCCTCCTCCAGTAGATGAAGAAAATATTACTCATTCGATTAACACAAAGAATCTTGTAGAGGAAGAGAATGTAAGTAAGGGTGAAGCAAATGTTGATGTAGAGAAGGAAGAAGAACAAGAAAATAATCAGAAGGGAGATGAAATTAAGAAAGAGGATGCATCCAGAGATGCAAAAACAAAAACTCAAGTAAACTCTAGAAAGAATAGCGAAAAGTAATTGAAATAGAAGTCTACAAGGATTACAAATACTTATCATGAATCCTTTGGCTCGTTTGAAGATTCCTTGAAGAATCTACTAACTATGCAGCTCAAATTTTAGCCTGTTGTGTCATCACAACTGCTACAACTACCAATGCAATAGGGAAATGTAGATATTGACAAAATTTCCCCCCTACACAAGTTATAGTTTGGAGATGTGTTCCATGCATCTTTCTGGAAGGAGATCATAGAAACACATCAAAAGCGTGGAGACCTAATGGAAGAAGCAGTAAATACATTGCAAGAGACCATACCTAGTGCAAACATAGATACTTCACTTTCTGGTATGGATAATTTGAAAATTTTAATTGATTCTTTTAAAGAACAAGCCTTCGATTTTAATGGAGAAATTAAGAATGAAGTTGAAAGAGAATAAGGAATAAAAAATGGAGATTATTGAGAAATGTGTTATTGCACATAATTTTTTTCAAGAGAATCTGAAGGATGCACAAGTGTGTGTAGATGAGGATAAGTCTTTGTTGCAATATGGTATGAAGTGGCCTAGAGCCACATAAAGAATTAGGAAGGAAATATACTCCATTGAGTCCTGGATCAACAATTTCTCCAATGCCTATGATCCAACACTTGACCTCGCTAGAGATACAAGGAATATTATAAAATATTTGCATAAGAAATTATTTTAGTTACAAGCCAAAAAGGATCATATCATTTTATAGTTTGGAGAGATAAGGGACTTGGTAAATCCCAAATTCATACTTGTTTCAAGTGCTCTTTTGAGTGCTACTAAAGCTACATAGATGAATCTTATACCTAGCACTTTGGAGGAAGGAGAAGAGATACTGATGGAGTTTGAAGCGCAATGCAGATTTCTTAGGGTAGCCGAGAAGGCATGAGAAGAAGGTAAAAAATCATGGTAGAACCATGTGAAAAACCTACAAGAGTCAACCACTTCTGGTTGACAACATTTCTTATTCTTTATGCATTTTCTAATTTTTAGTTTCATATTCTTTGTACATATGTGGAGTATATAGAGTAGTTTCCTATACAATTTTTTGGTTTTTCTTTGGTACATGACTTAGGGGGAGTCAATTCAATCTTTCAATTTGTACATATTCATATGTTTCTCAAGGGAAGATTTGGTATATGTTAGAACAATTGTTGTAGGAACTCTTTGCCCTTGATGTCAAATGGGGAGAATGTTTTGGAGATTTTTTAGCATTTTCCATCAATGAAAAAGAGGGGGATTGTTGTAAGAATGAGAATTTTGTAATTGATGCTATTGTTGGAAACATGAGCATGTACGATAAGAACAAGGTATACTCTTATGTGTTGTTGTGTTGTCATTGATGTCAACATTGTATAATGGCATGAAGACTTTGGTGAAAATCATTTTGGTTGGCTCTGACATCCTAAAATATGTTAGAAGGCTTGTACCCTGATATTTGTGGAAGATAATTTTGTAAGATGGTTTGATCCGATTGAGATACCTGTGATGCAAATTGACTTAAGTGTCAATTTTGATAATTTTGTGTAATAGAGAATCTATTTTTTGGGTATGCACTGGTCTGCGAATGAAATTTTCTCTTTGTGGTTCTAGCATATGTTTTTTGGTTGATAAAAGCATTTAAGTCCATAATTCCATCATTTGAAATTTATGGATAATAGAAGTTCGATCTAGAAAATTATAATTATTTCATGTATAATGCATATGAGTAGGACAGTTTTCACTTCTCTATGGATAGGATTTTTCATTGCGGTTCTAAGAAGATGTTGACACATGTCAATAGAGTATTCATTCCATTTGGAATGATGTTTTGAGGTACGCATATCCAAATATGGGTATACAGTTGAATAATTTTTGTATTAGGTCTTAATGGGTCCAACCTAATAGGTGTGAAGGTATGTGAAGATTAATTAACTATTGTAGAGTTATGTGGGATCTATTATAGGTCCATGTACACATGTTTCAAATTATTTTAAGGGTTAAATTTTGGTGCAAGCCATGTGTGGAAGGATTTGAGCTGATAAGTCATATATTATCTATTTTGTATGATACATCTAAATAGGCTGACCTAATTGATGTTATGTTTGAAGAAGATATATATGCTAGAGTATTTTTAGTGTTTTTTATGAATGTGAGACCCGTATATGATGTGAATTGATTGACTATTATCATAGCAGTGAAAATTTAAGTTTTGAATGTTGAGTAGAATACTAGAGTGACATGAATATAGAGGAAAGTAGAGGGATAAGTAGGAGGTATTTTCCACAGTGTGTCAAATTGTGATATTGCTATTAGGATTAAACCGTGTAGTTTTATGATTCAAACTCATTGACCCATGTTTCATGAGTAGTGGTTCACAAGAACCCATCACTCATGATAATGAATGATCCACTTAGCACTCATTGCATCTAGGTGATGTTCATAGAGGTGAAGCATTGGGCTATCCTAAGAGGTCACTCATCCCAGTACTACTCCAGATCAAGAGCACTTAACCACAGAGTTTTCCCCAAGGTTAAGCCCACTTAGCTTGCAATTCCATTTGCAAAACCTTAAACAAGTGTTGTGCCTCATGAACCATTCATTATAGAGCCCCTTTAGCTCATCAAGTGATAAGTAGGAGGTATTTTCCATGGCGTGTCAAATTATGATATTGCTATCAAGATTCAACTATGTAGTTTTACGATTCAAACTCATTGACCCATATTTCATGAGTAGTGATTCACAAGAACCCATCTCTCATGATAATGAATAATCCACTTAGCACTCATTACATCTAGGTGATGCTCACAGAGGTGAAGCACTGGGGCATCCTAGGAGGTCACCCATCCTAATACTACTTCGGCTCAAGAACTCTTAACTACAAATTTTCCCCCAAGGTAAAGCCTACTTAGCTTGCAACCTCATTTGTAAAACCTTCAGCAAGTATTGTGCCTCATGAACCATTCATTATAGAGACCCTTTAGCTCATCAATTGATAAGTAAGAGTTATTTTCCACAAAATGTCAAATTGTGATATTGCTATTAGGATTTAACCGTGTCAGTAAACCAAGGGAATTAGTACCTGAGACAACCTTCACATGTCTTATCAACTTAATGAAGGCACTATGATGTAGTAGAAAATCCCTCTAGATTTTAATAGTCCAACTTTCTTATGAATTTTGATCATATTTGATGATATTTTGAATTTGATGGGTAAAGTGTCATGTGAATCCAATTTCCTAGAAAGAGAGGACACCCCTTTATTAGCAAGGCCATTGGCCACCCTATTAGCTTCACGATAAATATGAGACACATAAAATTCATCAAAGGAGTTAAGTATAGAAATAGAGTCCTCTATGATACTCTCTATAGACCAGGAAGAAGTTTGAACCCTTTGAAGGAAGTTGATGATATTTAAAGAGTCTCCTTCCAACCAAATTATCTTTAATCACTTCTCCCAAGCCAGATTTAGGCCATGATAGGCTACAACATCTTATGCAAAGTGGTTTGTCTAGGTTTCTAAAGGGACTATCACCATGGAAAAAATCCTACCATGAGAATCACAAACCACTCCCCCATAACCAATAGGACTCATATTCCCTTTGGCATCCCCTGTTGAAATTCACAAAACAACTGAGAGGGGGGTTGAATCAGTTATACCAAATTCTTTTACTTCTAAACATAATAAATTCCACTTTAACTTTAATCTGCTATTAAATATAAACATGAAATGCGGATAACAGAAAGCAAACACCATAGACACCCGATTTACATGGAAAACCCAATGGGGGAAAAACCATGGTGAGGATTAACTCATAATATAATAGTAATGCAATAAAGGCTCACTACCAGAGGGATCACTGCCTGGATACAAAGGCTCGCTGCCTACAAATAGGACTCATTATCCAGAAGGAGGCTCATTGCCTACAAACAAATAAATACAAAAGATAATCCACCACAATAGGTTCCACACATCCGCAACTTGATCAAAGGATTGTAGACACCGTCATCTCACTGCTTTCAGGAAATTAACACATCAATGTATTTTTTCCTTGATTCGCTCTTAGAAACCTTCAAGAACATCCATGACAACTACAACAACTTTCATACATTGAAATCAATTCAACAATCCAATTGAATCAAGAAAAAACACACCATATCTCTAGAAAAGGCATTTTGAAGCACCAAACCACAAGCATGTTTTCCAGAACACAAAAAAAAATAGGATTAACCTTCTTCCAGATCCAAAAGATCTAAAATGAACCACCAGAAGACTATGGAGCAAGAACTTCTCTCTTAGTCCATAGAAAAATAGTTATGTCAACCGGGTTCACACATTGGTGAACACATATTTCACTCTCCATCGATCCAGAAGCTAAAACTTAGGATATATTATTCATTAAAGATCATGAACATAACTATAGATTTGGAAAAGCATAGGATCAACACAAAAGAAATGTAGAGAAAATTATCAGAGCACACTCAGAACACACACTTAACATTGTCTTCATTATTTCTTAATTTTCTCAAAAGAATTTGGCATCAACACATTGCAACTTCATAAATATAGCTCCATGTACTCTCAACACTTCCATAGTATCTCAACTATAATTGTACCATCTGCAATCACTCTAAATTGTATTGACATCAATGACAACACCACCAAACACATCCATATTTTCAACAATCTCCCCCTTTATCATTGATGGCAACACATGATGTCGAAAACCATCAAAGACAAAATACACACTCTCCTTATTCTTCTCCTTTCTTTTTCAGATTAGACAACTTGAACAACATTTCTACACTCTCTTCTCCTTGCATGATTTTATCTCCCTTTCAAAATTTTCACATGACTTTCTCTCCCCCTTTGAAATCAATGGCAAATAAAATTTCTGCCATAAAATACTTTGATCACTCCCCCTTAGGAGTGCACCCACATCTCATATTGCAACAATGAAACTCTCTACTCCCCCTAAGGAGTAGACCAAAATCATCAGTCCATACCAAAAAATAATTTATGAATCCATTGGACTGATGCACCTCTATGTGCACCTAATTTAAGGAAGGAGGAGCAGTAGCCCCTAGCTTCCCCCTGAGATACTCAAAAGCATCCTTCGGAAGGGCCTTAGTGAATATGTCAGCAATTTATTCTTTGGTAGGCACATATTCAAGTCTAACTTCATTTTGCAACACTTTCTCCCTTAAGAAATGATACTTGATAGATATATGCTTTGTCCTAAAATGCATCATTAGATTCTTTGAAATGTTTATTGCACTTGTACTATCACAAAATATAGGGATATGATCATCACATATCACACCAATGTACTTCAAAGTTTTCTTCATCCAAAGTACCTGTGTATAGCAAGATGTTGCTGCAATATATTCAACTTCTATAGTGGATAAAGAAAGTGAATCTTGTTTCTTATTCAACCATGAAAAAGATCTTCCTTAAAGGAAAAATACACCACCACTTGTACTCTTATGGTCATCTACATAGCCAGCCCAATCAGCATCCATGTAGGAATTCAAGGTGAAATCAATATCCCTAGGATACACAAGCCATAATCTAAAGTCCCCTTTAAATATTCAAATGTTGTCTTTAATATTGTAACATGTGTCTCCTTAGGTTCTTCTTGAAATCTTGCAACCAAACATATTGCATGCATGATATCCGGTCTAGTAGCAGTAAGATATAGCAGTCCACCAATTATAGATATGTGCATGCTTTGATCAACTTTAGAAGATTCATCATCCTTACTCAGCTTGCATCTGGTTACCATAGGGTACAAACCGATTTAGAATCATCCATTCCAAAATTATTCACAGCTCTTTAACATACTTAGATTTTGAAATGCATATCCCCTTATCAGTTTGATTCACTTGTAGTCCAAGGAATAAATTCAACTCACCAATCATAGACACCTCAAACTCTTTTTGTATCTCATCTGCAAATTTATTGCACATACCTTCATTTCCTCCAAAAATAATATCATCAACATATACCATAACTATCAACATTATTTTACCTTCAACTCTTAAATAGAGATTGTTGTCCACATAACCTTTGTTGAATCCTTGTTGTGTCAATTATCTATTCAACCTTGCATACCAAGCTCTAGGAGATTTTTTAAGTTCATACAATACCTTTTTCAATTTGCAGATGATGTCCAGTTTGTCTAATAGTTGAAATCCTTCTGGTTGCTCCATATACACTTATTCTTCCAATTCTCCATTCAAAAATGCAGACTTAACACCCATCTGATACACTTTGAAATATTTACAGGCAAAAAATGCCAAGAACATCTAAATGGCCTCCATTCTTGCCACTGAGGAATAAAATTCTTCAAAATCTATTCCTTCAACTTGTGAATACCCTTTACATACAAGTCTTGAATTATTCCTTACTACTTCACCATCTTCATTCAACTTATTCTTGAATACCCATTTTGAACCAATTAGATTCTTGGTTATAGGTCTAGGAACCAATTACCATGTATGATTCTTCTCTATCTACCACAATTCCTCTTTCATTGCTCTCATCCAACTCTCATCTTTGAATGTCTCACTCATAGTCTTAGGTATTATCTTAGAAAGTAAACACAAATTTATCACAACCACTTTGCTTCTTGTCTTCACACCTTCACTTATGTCTCCAATTATCTATTCCTCCTGATGGTTCTTCTGTACATAATTTGGAGTTTTAGGAAGTTCTAGAATCTCCTCTTCTTCACTATGTTCTTCCTCTTCCTTTTCTTCTTCTTGTACTTGTACATAGATAGGATCATCTAGTTCAACTTCAATTATCTCAATTGGTCTATGCATAGCTTCATAAACATTTCCATTTGCACTTTCAACTATTTTTCTCAATCTTTTATTGAAGCGTCTATATGCTTTGTTGTTAGTTACATATCCAAGGAAAATGCCTTCATCACATCTTGAATCAAAATTTCCAAGATTCTCATTATCTCTTTTAATGTAACATCTTCTTCCAAACACTTCAAATTATTTAACAATAGGAGTCTTACTAGTCCATAGATCATAAGGTTTCTTTGTGTTGTTACCTCTGATTTGAAATTTGTTAAGAATGTAAACAATAGTGTGAATTTATTCTCTGCAATATATGTTAGGAAAATTTTATTCTTTCATCATTTTCCTTGCAGCCTCTTGAACAATTTGGTTCTTCCTTTCCACAACTCCATTTTTCTAAGGGGTTCTAGGGGTAGAGAAATGTCTCCTTATCCCATGTTCTTCACAAAATGCATTAAACTCACCAGAGGTGAATTCTCCACCTCTATCAGATCTTAAACATTTTATTCTCAAGTTCACTTCATTATCTACTCTTTCTTTGAACACTTTGAATCTATCTAGGGATTGAGATTTCTCTCTAAGAAAAGTAACCCATGCCATTCTAGAGTAATCATAAATCAAAAGCATAAAATACTTGTCACTATTCAGGCTTCTTGTTCTTGTACGACCATAGAATTCTGTATGAATTAACTCCATCATTCTAGTAGATGATTTTTCCTTTCCTTTAAAACTTCTTCTTGTTTTTTTTCCCATCTAACAACTTTTGCAAACAAAATTACCAATATTTGTGATTCTAGGAAGATCTCTAACAACTTCTCTTAAACTGATCCTAATCAGATTATCAAAGTTTATATGTCTCATCCTCTAGTGCCACAAACAACTTTCATTAACTTGAGAAACAAAGAACTGACCATCACCACTTTTAAGCTAATAGATGTTTCCATGAGTTCTTTGTCCTGCAGCTACCACAGTTTTGGACCCTTTTCTGATCTCATAGGTATTATCCTGAAACACAAGATTAAAACATTTGCAACACATTTGTCCAACACTCAAAATATTATGCCTTAAGCCCTTAACATAATAAACATTGTTAGTATTATGTTGCATCCAATTAGGCCGACCTAATTTATATAGAAAACATCAACTTAATTGATTGTTAGTTTTAAAGAAACAAGATGAATTCTCTATCAATAAACCAAGGGAATTCTCCCCATAAATCCAAGCCTACAATTTTTATATTTTTCAAATTGTTCGGTTCTCACCGTAATTCCATTTTCTTTATCTTTCGATGATTGAATTCTTTTATTTCAACTCCTTTTAGCCTCAGTGGAATATTTCCACTTGATCCTTTGTTAATCGATTCCATCATAGTACTCAATTTCTCCAAATTCTTTCTTAGACAATCAAAACTTCTTTCCTTAACTCCTTTGTAGCCGTGAGAGAAAATTCTGACACTATTCTTGATTGTTCCCAAAATTATCTCTTAGAATAAATTCAACTTGCTTCAAAATCACTCCAAGATTGTTCCAATTCATTCTTTGAGTGCATAGGTGATAAAAAATGACTTGTATATTTTTCTTTATACACAATCGTTTTACCCTAATTCACATTAAATGGAAAAAGCTGATAAAAAATACTTTCTTCCACTGCACTTAGAAACCCTAATTTACTCCACAAGCAAACATTTTTTCACTTTTTCTTTTGATTTCTTTGTTGAATAAGTTTGTGAAGATACTAATTCACCCCCCCTCTTAGTATCTTGAATATCCAATAATTGGTATTAGAGATTTGGTCCCTCTAAGGAAGTCTAACAGCTTGAGGAAGAGCCTAAAGTTTGAACAAATGGATAAAGAAGATCTTGGGGCTGCTCTTGAAGATCTTGAAAAGGAAAAAATTGAAAACCGATATTTGAAAGAAAATATTGATGAAGAAAATGAATGCATCTAGAAATTGAAAGAGCAACTGAAGAAATTCAAAGAAAGATAGAGAAGTGAGTGAGCAACTGAAACAAGTGAATGAAGAGATTACTGGATTAAATGTGAAAGTGGATGAAAAGAAGAGAGATGAGGAGTGTCTGAATACGGTGGTACAAAGTAAGTCTGATGTACGCTTAACGCTTGAACAGGAAGTGATGAATCTGAAAGAAGATATGGAGAAAGAAAATCTTTGTGAAGACAACTTCAAGTCAAGCTCCACCAAGCTTGATGAATTGATAGTAGCACATAGACCCTCTAAAGAAAAAGGTGGATTGGGAAATGATGTTGGTGAAAATGTGCAGAACTCAAATCCTATGGATAATCAGAAGACTCAAGAAAATGTGAAGCAAAAAAGAAATCTAGGAAGAAGACTGCCTATCAAACAACCAAATGCTCAAAGGTATCCATATTTTAATAGTGTTTTATTTTCATGTAATAAATTTGGTGATAAGGAAATTGAGTGCAAATGTAGGATGAATCAGTTTTCTGGTTCCTTCTCTTGATAGTGTTATACATGCAATAAAATTGGACATAAAGCTACTAAATGTGTATCACAACTGAGGATGACTAGTCAGGTGATGATGAATAGGTTTTAATGGTGTTAGAATGAATCAATATTTTGATGGCTATTGATATAATTGTAACAAGTTTGTACATAATGAAAATTAGTGCAAATAAGGTGTTAATGGAGGAAAAACAAGTCATAGAAATGTTTTTTGCTACAATTGCAAAAAACTGGGACATATTTCAAAAGTATGCAGAAGTAAAAAGGGAAAGCAGTCTTCTCCAGTAAAGGAAGATGAACCTATGAAGAAGATTGAAAAAATGAGATTAAGCAAGATATGAACAAGATATGGAAGAAGAAAGAAGAAGCAGAGATGACAGACACATTTGTGTCCTCATCCGCTGCAGATGATTCCTTCGGGAATTAGACCTAGCATGGTCTTAAGGGGAGCCTTAGTAGAAAAATGTTTGAACCCCATAGAAATATGGCATGTCAGATGTTGGAATGAGGATATGTTGTAAATATTGGATGGACAAAGGTTATGCAAAAGAAACCAGAAGAAAAAGTGCAAGAATGTGTTAGAACCCAAAATTTCCATAAAAATTCCTACGGTTTTTCTATTATTTTCCATAAAATTCCATCAAAAACCTAAGGTATTTTATTTATTCATGCCTTATATTTTGACTATCTTTCCCATAAAAATCATTAACCACCTTCTATACATTATCCCCCATTTATATTCCATTATATTTCATTACCTTTCATAAAAAAATCATTCACTACTTTTTATAAAGCTAAAATACCTTACTCTACTGCTTTAATATTTACCTTTTATGTCTTACCGCTTTACCGTGGCCTCCCATCAGTGGGCTCATGGTATGGCAGTAGCGGTTCATGAAATAGTCAGATAACAGTGAAGCAAGTGGTGGATTGGCACGATGAACAATCGGCATAACAGTAAATGTTTACCGCGCCACCGCACGCGGTCTAAACATAGACTACAGTAGTGCGGTGGGTGGTAAGTTACCATCCAAGAAGTAGTTAATGAAGACATCAAAGATGACTGTTAGTGTCTACCATGATACTGCGAGTAGAAAAGACACTCATTGTGGTGATGGCAGTAAATTGTTAGCAGTCAATGATGCGGCTACCGCGCTACTGTGGATGGATAAGAGAGGAGACCGTGGTGGTGCGGTAAACAACAAGCAGTGAGCATAACAGTCAATGAGTGGCTACCACAGTACCACGATGGGGAAAAGTGTAGACCGCGGTAATGCGGTAGATGACATGGGTAACAGTTAATGGGCCACCAGTATACTGCGACCGATCAACAAGTTGACCACGGTAGAGCGGTAAGCATAAATGGAGACTGGTCAAGGTATAAAATGAAATATTAAAGGCCGATAAAGTATTAAAGAAAATTAAAACGCATAACTATGTAATAAAATATTTAATTTGCCGACTAGGCAATTAATTGAATATTTTGTTCTATTACCGAATGTGAATAGTTGTAGCTGATAATGAAGGGTCATGGCTCTTTAGAAGTAATGTATAAAATAATTTAAAAATTCAGTTGTAAAAGGGAGATAGATAAAAATCAGTAGTTAGACTGTAGGAGGGAGATTTTTCCCAAGAAGGGACTGGGATGAAAATAATGTACAAAATTGTCTTGAAGTAGAATCAATGGAGAAAATGTTGTAAACTGGTGAATTTATTTTTGGTGTTCAGTTGTTGTGATAAAATAATTTAATTTCTTTATTTTTGGTTGTCTCCAACTTGAGATCTTTCTGTCATTTAAATTGGTATATCAAGTATATTTCCGATTTATTAAAGTGCACTCTCATTTTGTGTGATTTAACTAGTTGGTGTCTACAAGTCAGAATTAAATTCCTTCAAGTAAGTTACAGTGATTTTAAGATTTCTTTTGGATAGTTGAAGTAGAACATGATAGAGAAACATTCTGGCACTGTTTATGCAAGTCATAGACTTAGTAATGTTTTATGCCAACCATAGAATTTTCAAAGTGCCTAACAACTAGAGTTAAGACAATAAGAGGAAACACATATCATTTTTTACTCCATTGCCCATGTGGATAGAAGGCACTGATCTGCCACAACCCAGAGATACAAATCCATACCAAACAATTTATTCAAAAAACATTCATTTGTGCAGTAGGAGTAGGAGTAGGTGTAGTAATTTTATTTGTCCACTTCCCTTTTCCATTGTGGATAGATTCATCAACTTGAAAACACATCTTAAATATGTAACATACACATAGGTGCACCCACCTAGGTTTTGTAGAGCCTGAAGAGTAGAAGGTACAATTGCATCAGTTGGCCTTGTTAGTTGGCCAAAATAATTGTGAGAGCTTGGCAACCTCTCGTGGTCCAAACCTAGGTTTTTGAGACCCAACAGAATGTTCACTTGCGAAGTAAATTAGGGTTTCTCAATGCAGTGGAAGAATGTTTTTTTATCATATTTTTGCATTTGATGTGAATTGGGATAAATTTATTTTGTATAATGAAAAATCTACAAGTCATTTTTGATCACATATGCATTTTAAAGAATCAAAGAACGACTTCGAACAATCTTGGAGTGATTCTGAAGAAAGTTGAAGCAATTATAAGAGATAATTGTGAACAATCAAGAATAGTGTCAAGTGTTTCTCTCTCACAACTACAAAGGAAGGTAAGCAAAGAAGTTTTGATTGTGTAAGAAAGAATTTTGAGAAATTGAGTTCTATGATGGAATCAATTAACAAAGGATCGAGTGGAAATATTCCACTGAGGCTAAAAGGAGTTGAACTAGAAAAATTCGATCATTGAAAGATAAAGAAAATAGAATTAGGGTTAGAGTCGAACGATTTGTAGAATATAAAAACCCTAGACTTGGATTTGTGGGGAGAATTCCCTTGATTTACTGATAGATAATTCATCTTGTTTCTTTTTAGTAAATGCAAGGATGGTAGCATTGTGTTGGAAAAACCCTACCCTATTACAAAGGAAGTGATTAAAGCTATCACCAGGTTATGTAGTATTGGAGACCTACTTGGGAAGAAAACCATAAAATATAAACAAGTGGAGGAGCTAATAGGAATCGACAAAGAACCCTAAGCCTTATTGATAAATACTATTATCGACCCTACCATAAGGTATGTTGCATATGGTATTTCCTACAAAATTTATTTCATAAATTGAGATCTTTCCACTTTGGCTATTGTTGTGTATCTAGCACACAAAATGGTAAAGGAGAATAATAAATTTGATCTATGTGGCTTGATTTTGGAAAATCTTATTGAAAATGTGTGAATTTTGTTGGTCGAGGGATACCCTTTCCTTTTCGGGTCCTTACTTACATGTCTGGTATTTTACCTTTTGAACTTGCTACCGAGAAAGGAAAATGTTAAATAGGAATCTAAGATTCCTATTGGAAAAAAATTCCATAGATATTTAGAAGGAATGGAGGATAGTGCAAGTATCTATAAAGTCTTTTTCTTATCATTGTAGAAGGATATGTGCTCTGGTATGATTGTATCTAGTTGATTTGAGGAGGGATCATCCTCTTGTGCAAAGGAATTGGAATTTTTCATTGGTGATTCCGCTCTCGAATCGAAGAAAAAAAAAATATCGGAGAAGATGTTGTTATTCCAGAGGAAGACAAAGAAGAATCTCATTCTGGATCTAAATCTTTTGATCTAGATGATATCTAGTCAATGATATTTAAAGGAAAGATGAAGTAAATTGGAGAACTGTGGAATGCATCCTCTCCGGTGGAAAGACTCAAGATCGATGATGCTCTAATACCAATTTTTGAGTATTCAAGATACTCAGAGGGGGGGTGAATCCACATCTTCACAAACTCATTGAACAAACACAATCACTTCCTTTAATGCATATAATAGAGAAGAGCAAGAACAAAGAATGAAATCACACAACACATAAACAACATAATTTTACATGGAAAACCCAATGAGGGAATAACCATGGCAAGGATTATCTCACAATATATAGAAGTTCCAAAAATCGGATACAAAAGAGGCTCACTGCCAAATATAGAAGCTAACTACTTATAGGTAGGACTCATTATCCAAAATATTGAGGCTCACTACCTACAAAATATTACAATAACAAAAATGTTTTCATAGACAGAGTATGAACTAATAGAGTTACACCACAAGTGTTGATTCAGTTCCTTTGATGCTCAAGAAATTTGCATTCTAGCAAACTGATATTCGCTCTTATTCACATTCGCATTACACTTCTACTATTTGCTATTCTTCTATTTTGTATGCACTCTCTCATTCAACAATCTCCAAACAATCTTGTATATATACTTGACACATCTACAAGCATCAATTAGGTCGGTCTAATTGGATGCAACATATATTTTCTAAAATGATATATGTCGGATTCATACAAAACTTCTTCAAAGTTAATCCAACTGTGTGGCACGCTATCTTATGTTGGCTAGGACCAAGAATAAGTCTTACATATATCTACAATACATGTTAAGTCATTATTTTATTTTTAGGTCAGCCATTGATAGACCTAATAAAAAAATGCAACATCAACCTAATGCCAACTCACCATCTGATCGTATGAGCATACCAAAAATTCATTCAAGCATGCTTCCAAAATTCATAAACCTTTTCTATGAATGCCTTATGGCAGGTTCTTTTTGGTTGGGTTAAAAATAATATTGGCTCTTGTTGGATGGTGGTTGAGGATTTCAACTCCCCTTTATATCCTTTGGAGAAAAGTGGTGGTCGCGTGGATCACTCTGATAGCTTGTCTAATCTGGCTAACTTCTTATGTTCTACTAGCCTGATTGGCATTGAATTATCTAGCCAAGCCTTTACTTGGACCAACAGATGTTTAGGAGAGGATTTTATACAAGTGAGATTAGATAGATTCCTCTATTCTAGGAACTAGACTAGCATGCTTGTTCTCAAATGACCTATCTGTTGTGGGACCTTTCCCTTTCCATTTCAAGATAATGTGGAATTCCCACCCTGACTTTAAGAAAAAAAAAATTGAATGGTGGAACATCCTTGTTTGTGGCTCTCCCATGTTCAGGATCTTTTTCAAACTTAAACATATTAAATGTATGGTGAAAGGTTGGAACAAACATGTCTTTGGAGATTTTTTCCAAAAGAAAAGAGTTGTCGGGGAAATGTTGAAAACTATATAAAAGAAAATGGAGGAAGGGGATTTCAATCTACCTACTTAAAACTAGGAAAAAGAGAGTCGAAGGGAGTCGGATAAAATTCTAAGGAAAGAGGAAATTTTCTAGAAATAGAAATCTAGGGTCCAATGCCTGGAATAGGCTGACTGGAATACCTCGTTTTTTCATGTTTCGGCTATTAAACATAAGAAAAGAAATAAAATCTCTAAATTTATAAATGAGCAAGGGGAGATGATCTCTATACCCACCCAGATCAGCCTTTTGACTCTTGATTAATTTTAGATGGCTTTTTCAGCTCTTGTTGAGGCACCTAATCCAACATTGGATAGTTTGTTGTTAAACCATCTCTCGACCATCATCACCCAAAATGATAACCTCAAGATTCTTAGTGTTGTCACTACAGAGGAGGTTTGGTTGGCTAATTTCAATATGGGGGCTTTCAAAGAACCTAGACATGATGGTTTTCCACCAGCCTTCTTTCAGATTTTTTGAGAGATTGTTGGTGAGGATCTCATCTTAGCTGCTCATGATTTTTAAAAATCTAGTAATATTTTCAAACAACTGAACCACACTTTCCTAGCTTTAATCCCTAAGATTTTGGGTCCTCAATAATGATTTTTGGCCCATTAGCCTCTACAATACCTTTTACAAAATCCTCTCTAAAATTTTGGTGAACCGCATCAAACCTCTCCTTGACAAACTCATTAGTCCCACTCAAAAAGGTTTTGTTCCTGGTCATCATATCCTTGATGCAACCTTAACCACCCATGAACTACTCCACTCTATGGACAAATGCAACTATGCGGGTATCTCCCTTAAATTAGATATATCAAAAGCCTATTATAAGGTTATTTGGAACTTCATCCCTAAAGTTTCAATCAATTTTGGGTTTGATCAATTTGTGGTTAAACTCATAATGGAATGTGTTACAACGATCATATACTCTATTTTTATGGAACTATAAAGGGAATCAAAGATGCCTCTTCTTTAGATCTGATTGTGATACAAAAATTTGTGAATGATACTTTCCTATTTGGGAAAACGTTTGTGATTGAATCTAGGAAATGGAAAAATTGTCTTAACAACTATGTTGCTTTCTCTGGTCAATGCATTAACTATAATAAAAGCATGGTTTACTTCTTTAACAACACTCCTAACCTACAAGCTAGGGTGACTATTGTGTTGGGTTGTATGAGTGGCGCTCTTCCTTCAATTTACCTTGGTCTCCCCCTCACTGTCAAGGAGGTTACTCTTGACTTTTGGAATTCGTTTCTTGAAAGGGTCCAGAGAAAATTGGTTGGGCGGAAATGCTCCATCCTTAGCCATGCTGGTAAAATTCAACTCCTTTCTACTTCTCTTCAAGGTATCCCAAATTAATTTCTTTCTATATTCAATATCCCTCGATATATAGCTTAGAAATTTGAGAAAATTCAAAGAAATTTCCTCTAGTCTAGGAGCGAGGACAAGAAGAAATTTTCTTTGGTAAAATGGGAAAAATTATTTCAACCTAAAAATTGTGGTGGTCTTGGAATCAATATTGTCTCCTACACTAATAAGGCCTTGATGGCCAAAGTTGGCTAGGATCAACTGAGGAACACAAAGGATTGTTGTAAAATTATGAATGTTAAATATCTTCAAAATAGAACTTTGGTTAGCTACCAATCTGAGGTTCATCCTCTGGGTTCCTTGGCCTGGAGGAGCATTTTCAGCCTGCAGGGTCTCCTTAGGAGTGAGATGAAATGGAAGATTGGTAATAGTAATAATATCAGATTATGGGAGGATCCCTAGTTATTGGACACCCCACTTGAAAATTCTAAATTTAGGAATCTCAAGAGGCTGGCTCAAAGGTTCTTTAGTGTCCACTTAGTGACTATATTTTTGGGCCTCTTGGTGCTAGGAAGTGGAACGATTTGGCTCTATGTTTCCCTTTATCCCCTGAACTATGCCACCTAGCTAAGTCTCTGTAGGATCTATTATCTCTTACTAGACTTCCCTCAACCTCCTTGGGGGATGAATTCTTCTAGACTCATAATAAGCAAGGTGATTAGTTAGTCATATCGACTTATAATCTACTAATGGACTAGGGTGTTGACATTGACCTTTGGAAGAGGGTTTGGAACCAACATATGATCCTGAAAGTTAACTTCTTTTGGTGGACTAACTATCACAATAGGATTCTTACCCAAGATAATTTGAGGAAAAGGGGATTCCAAATCCCCAATAGTTGTTTCTTATGTAAATTCAATGAAGAAATTGTTCACTACTTGTTGTTACACTACCCATTTCTTTTTGATGTGTGGGGTATGGGTATTGAAAGATTGGGCATACAATGGACCATGTGTAAGGATATTAAATCCTTTATATTGAGCTTGTTTGGACCGTACATTCACCCCTTGTTTGTGGAAATTTGGAACTAGCTTCCTCCCATTATATGTTGGTGTTTATGGAAAGAGAGAAACAACAAGATCTCCAGGAATACCGAGAGGTGTCTACTTGAGGTCTTTGGTATAGGTTCTTGGCTCATTAAGGAAAACATCTCTCTCTTCAAGGGGAGAATTTTGAATAAGGGACCAATTGACAGAGAAATTTTAATGGCCAAGGCTTGGCATCAAACCTTGGATGCAAGCTCCTATGACAACTCCAGATCCATGCCTGGGAGTAATACTGTTTGGAAGCCTCCAAATAGAGGTTGGTTTAAACTCAATTTTGATGGGGCTGCCAAAGGCAACCCAGAAGAGATAGTATAGGAGGTGTTATCAAATATTCCATAGGAAATTTTGTGGTTGGTTATGTTGGGGGAATAGGTTTCCAATATTCTATGATTGTGGAAGCATGTGCTCTGCTCAAGGGCTTATAAATTGTTGTTTCTTTGGGGATAGAGAACCTTCACATTGAAGGTGACTCTAAGTCCATTATTGATGTTGTTAACTTTGGTAGATTACTTGGGTGGATTACGAAGGATATCCTATTATACATAAGGCTACTTGTATCAAGTTATTTAAGGAATATTACCCATATTTATCAGGAGGGCAATCAAGTGGCTAATGCTTTAGTCAAATTTGTCACTCTTTGGAATTTCTCCAAGTGTTAGCACAATTTGGGGAACTTACTGCCAAGTATTCAAGGCCTAGTATTGAAAGAAAAAATCCCTTACTTAATATGATGATAACTAAACATGAGATTTTTGGGATTTTATGGGGGCTCCACATGCATGTCCTTTGGGCTAGGTGGACGGGTGTAAAAGCTGAGGTGGCCTACAAGTGGCAGAATTTAAAAATTGAGGTTAATTCCATGTTTGAAAAATAGAGCATTATGAGGAAGTATGGTGGGTACTTGTTGATCAAGACATGGCAGGGTCATACCTTACATTATCTCCTTCTAGGGATTGCGCTAAACTATCATATTTTCATTAGGTTCTTTGATTTAAATAATTATGTGATTGATCATTATGAGGAAAAGATCCTTTTTGGCTATTTCCTTTTTGCTATTTTATCTCCGCTTCAAAGACCCGAGCTCCTTTTTATTACTAAATTTGGCCACATGCCCATCTTGCCTAGCTTTTTGTGTAAGGACAACGTGGTTGGAAAACCTTACTTTCCCATTATGTCATGTTTACCTAGCTGCAATCGCTTGAATATTCCCATCAATGATACCACCAAGATTGTGTTAATCAATTTACCTCCTCACATGTGTGTCCTACACATTGCTTTGATTAACCAACACTGCTTTGTTTGTTTAAATATTCATTGTGTGTGGGAAACCCTTCTCCTAACCAGTTTATCTGACCTTTTACTCTCACAAGTTCTCTAGTTTTTTCTTGTGTAGAGAGGAATTATGGGTGGTGATCGTGTGCAAACAGAGATCGACAGCTATGGTGAATTCCATGAAAATCCGTTGGTGTGGCATATATGTGTTGAAGGAGGTTTGGCTCTCTTGATGGAGATTCTGGTGGGTCACAACCCTAATTTTTTTGTGTAATTTTCTATCTCTTGGAAGGACCGAAGAGTGACTCTGGGCGGGATTTATTTTGAGGTGAATGAAGATGTGATTGTGTAGGTGAAGGGGCTACAGAGTAATGGTAGGAAGTATCTGAAGCATACCAAGACCCAGGATAATGACAACATGAATGTGTTTTTTGTGTGGAATGAGAAGTCGGTTCGTAACCAATCAGGTTTCAAGCGGGAGGCCCTTCCACAGCCATGGGACCAAGTTTTTATGGGCCTTATGAAGTATGTGACCCTCGAAGGTAGATACAAAACCTTCTTCTTCTACCATTTCCCTCTTTTAAATCACCTTAGGCATAATTTTTTGTTAATATTTCCTTTTGTTGATGGTGTTTTTATACACTTCTCAACACAGGTAATGCATAGGTGCATCACCTCTCTTGAAAGACAATCTTCCAAAATCAAATTGCAGAACACTATCCCAAGGTCTCTCGGATGTTAGGTCATGACAATGCTTGGAATATATCAGTTGTTTGATGTGATTTTATTGGAATCACAAGGCGATCTTACGTAGTTTAAAGCTGTAGGAGAATTGGGTCAATGAATAGAGTTCTTCGAATAAGAAATTACTACACTTCGCTTTTCATTCGATTTGGCTTTATAATGTGAAATGAACCTTAGCACAAGTTGTTTCTAAAACAAAGGAAAAAGGGCGAGGAAGAAGGCTGGTTCCTGGACCTGCAACTACCCATGAAAAGTGATCATGGAGGTTCCTGTTGTGGATAGTTTCCTTAAATAGAATTTCACTTAATCGAAATTCTCACAATGTCATGAAATATATGCTATATTCTAAGGACTGCAAATATTCATCATTCATTCACCAATTAAATGAAAACAAAGACAAGGTTTAATGAGCACCTATGAAATTATAGTCCAGGCTAACTTTACATAGTCATTTACCAGTAGGAAATGACCAAAAGTATGGACAAGGAAAGCATACACATAGTAGAAATCTTCAATACCAAAGACAACATACTAAATCCACTACAGCTAATTAAAGGAAACCAAAACAGAAAAGTACTTTGAAATAAAGTTTTAACTAAGGGGAGAAGAATCATGAAAGGAAATGACTGTATTTTCTATTATAATTTATGTAGCATGCCTTTACAACAACTCAACTCTCCTAATATGAGAGGAGGAGAGCCCTATTTATAGTTTTCAAAAAACAAAATGAGTGGCCAAGATTTGACTCTATTGTGTGGCCAAGAGTCACTTTACACTAGGGTTTCACCTACCCCCAAATATACTTCATTTATAAAAAAAATCTTGTCTTTTCCCTATTTCATCATCTAGTGACAGCACTATAGCAATTTCATCATGTAGCCATTTACCCTTTGTTGTATCTATTCTTTGAGGAATTTTTCATTGATGACTGGGTTGCCCTCATGCTTATTTAACGTTGCATACTCCATAAAACTGAAGATCAATGGTTGGAACTTGTCCAACTCCATGATGTCGGACCCGTAAAATTTGATAGCTCCATTCCTGGGAGTTGTTGACGAGCTTTTTCCAGTCATCATCATATTTAGTAGCATTATCTCTGAATAGTTATGACTGCATGAAGGCTCGGGCCACATAACTCATGAATTCTATGGTAACCTCAATAGAAATCCCCTCTTCCATGTTCTTTAAGAAGTGGGGCTTTATGCTCTCAGGATTAATTTTGACAATGGGCAGCTCGTACCCCATCATTAACTTGAGGTACCAAGCGCACTCTTCCCTCGTCTCCCTAGCCCATTCGATATCTAGAACTACCCATTCTAGAATATACTCTAACGTTTTCCTTCGGTGATCGAAATATCACAATATATCTACTAACCTGTGGTCATCATCCTTGAGGGTGAGGTTCTTCTCCCAGACCTCACTTGGCAATGCGAGTATGCCCTCAATTTTTAGTTAGGCTGCTATGTATTTCCTTGGGAACTCCTCGCAGACCTTCCTTGTACCCTCAAGAGTTCTCTGCATTTCTAATAACTTATTGGTTGTACGGATAGCCAAGTTGATACCTGTGTTCCCCATGTCCAAGACCTACTGGAACTAGTTTTCCATAGTCTTATCCAAGTTCCTTCTCTTCTCTAATTTATTGATCTACACTTGAGATAGCAACTGAGGTGGGATCGATGATGTGGCGGGCTGCTCATTCGGGGATGACCACTACTAAATATAGGTTGTCAAGTCACCCACTTGTGCTTTGAGTTCCTCCTTAGAAATTGTATCCTGTTGGATAAGGTGTACCACTATGGTGACTGATTGCTGAAGGTGATCGATCTTTTTTTCCCTTGTGGCCACTCCCAAGTTGATGGTGGAGATGTTATAATTTATTCATTGTTCTCCATCCACCGGTATTGCTATTTGTGCCACCCTAGATCTAGAGGCATCCATGGTCACCTTTGATCTGATCTTCAACTTCTTCTACTTCTTGGTGTTGATTTGTGCTCTAGCTAGAATGGCTCCCAGCCTTGCCTTAGGATCTTTTAGGGTGGGAGTCTTTTGTTTCAACTACTTTTCTAGCCAATCAGGCATTTGAGGCACTTCCCTAGGTAATTCACATTGATTCTTGTTGCCCTCCTTCTCAAGTTCAATGGAGTTCCTGCATCTCTTTTCTCCTCATTGGAGTCTTGTTCAAGCATTATATATTTAGGGGGAGACTTGGTACGCAACTGCTCATTGGAGGGATCCTCCATTTCAGCACCCTTTTCTTCTTCATTCGGGTTGTTTTCATGTTCCTCGGGCTTCTCCCCTTGCTCATCCTCATGGAGGGATGTTTCCTCAATTGGAGACCTATTGCCTTCAGTCTCTGGAGCAGTAGTTTCCTCTTCACATGCAAGCCGATCCTCAGCTTCCTTATCCTCAATCTCCTTAAGTTGCTTGCCCCACTCTACATTGAGTTCGGGATCATCTTTTTCCCTAATTAGCTCAGCATCCACCTCCTCGTTGTCCTCACTGGAAGACTCATAGGCCACCTCATCTATCTCCCGACATTTGAATAGTGGATACTCGTGGTACTCAAACTCTTCATCTTCTGGCCTCTCTGTAGCCTCTAGTTGTCGTCACTCAAGTTCATTAGATATCTGCATTGTCGCCTCCATTCTTGGTGGTTCAGAAGGTGGAGGGAGAGCTGGAGTGTGGGCCATAGCCTGAGCTATCACATCTTGAACCACTAGATTAGTAAGCATCCCCAAAAGCTCAGATGGCACATTTTGCATGTACTTCACCAAGGATTTCGGGAGGCTGAGGGCAGGCATTGTAGCAGCGGAAACAAAGGGAAGGGAAGGAGACATAGAGGAAGAGGAGACCGGCAAGGTCATAATAGAGGATGAATCCATGGGAATAATCTACATGATTGGAGAGGTGGAAGCAAGGTGGACAAAGATTTCCACCATAGGCAAGGAGGAAGCAGAAATGGTAAACAAAGCATGCGGGGTGGTGGCAGCAGTAGCAGTAGCAGTAGCAATAGAAATTACAATAGGAGGAGAACTTGGGGGGTTAGATCCCTCTCCCTTGATCCCATGACATGGACCTTTGGATGCCACAAATGTCTCTATACCTCCAATTTTTTTCCTTTTCTTCTAGGAAGGTTCACCCTCTGATGCCTTGGAGGCATAAACATTTGGTTTGGGCAGCTACTCATTGGTTTATTTTCTCTTTTTGGTTTTGACCAATGGTGGGGTTTTGGATGTTTCCCTAGTTGTAGGGGTAGCTACCCCACCATTAGAGCCACTTGGTTTACTTTCCAGTCCCTTAAACATTAAGGTAACTCCTTGATGTTTCAATCGGGCTACCTATTGGTCGATCCATGCCCTTGTTCGGATCTTGACAGGATTAGTGAGTATGTTGATGTCGTCAAGCTCCCACTCATTCCAGTCAATTGCAGCTAGTGTAAAATTAGTGACAACATCATATCTTGGATCGATCACCGTATCCTCATCCTCTTCAAGTTGGTCAGGAACCAGGCACAAATTTATTCTTCGCACGTAAAGGGTAGTCATGCACATGTAGTGTCACAACCGCATTTCAAGATCATCTTTACAATTGGCCTAGAAATCTTTGACATTGTGGAGGTGGGCATACTCCCATCCTAGTGCCTTTCTAATATGTCGATATGGGTCCATTCGAGGCCAAGTTGTATATTGCCAGAAGTGGTATTCGGCCAACTCCCTTTCTGAGTACCCCACACACTGGGAGGTATGAATCTTGTACATCCCTTGGCCAAGCCCAATGGGGTAAGGTGTACCCACCAGATGCTTGTTGCTCAAGATATTATGGATGTTTTATAGCTGCCAAGTCAGCTCTAATAGTATGATCTGGTAGTCGGGGTACCGAGGCATCTTGTTTGGTCTTTCTATGAATCCTTGGGCATGGATGTATGTGAACCTTGGAAATTGTATGTATAGGAAGCAATATTGCCTAAGGAGGGCTCTAGCACTGTGGGAAACTCTTCTTTGAAAGTCACCTCCTAGAGATCAAATGATGTGGGTGATGAATGCATCATTCACCCTGCAATAATCCTTTTTGAAGTTTCAGTACTACAGTTGAGGGTATTTATCATATGGTTTAAACTATGCCCCCGATGCATCGTTGGGTAGTGTAGTCAATCCATGATAGTGTCACTAATTGGAAAAGGAATACACCAAGCAGGAGGTTATGAAGAACTTGGAGGTCTTCTTCACACTTGTAAACTATTCATGGAAGCAGTCACTGATTATCTCCCCCCAATAGAAGGCAGTGTCGTCACCACGAAGAATTTGCTCCACAAAATAGAATATCCATTCTTGGAAGAAGGTCGCAATAGGAAGACCCATCAGTTGACTTAGCAAGGTCATGAAGTCATGGTAATCCTTGAAGAAATTTCTACGATCAAGCTCTTGAGGGAGCTTTCCGGCACTACCCTTCTTTTCCTTCAACCAATACTGATTGATTAACTTCTTACACTTCAGTGGATCCTACTCCCACAATTCCTTGCATTCTTCCATGGTGGGGGTCTCCATGCTCTTAAAGGTAGGAATGTGGAAAGTTGTTGTTATACCCAATGGGGACATATCTGCAAGGATATTCCCATCCCGATCCACTATTGTTCGGGTCTCTGGGTTGATATGCCTCTATGCATAACATTACTAGTTTCGGGCCCACCAAGGCTAGTGGGAAGCCTGCAGCTTTGGCAATTCTATTGCTCCTTATCAACCTTGCATTCTCTGTCTTGGGGTTCACCCTGACTCTCTGTATATATTCATCAACATCGACCTGACTGATATTGGTATCTGTGACATCTCTCCATAGAGTGGTGACTCTAGATTGTAAGGGGACCCCTTGAAACTTGTACTTCATCAGATCCTTATCCTCCTTGGCTCGAGGTGTCTTGGCTATTCCCTTCCCCTTCTTGGAGGCACCAAATGTTTCTACACCGGATTCCATAAATCTTGCACAAATGACGTGCGTTAGTAACATCAAACATGAAGAAACGGCCCTGGACAAGTCCCTGCACATCAAAGTTAGCTCTGCAATCATTATTCATATTCAAAAATTGCATAACATTTGATAAAACATCTCTTAGAAAGCAAAGAAAGCAACCTGGGTTCCCAGGGTCAGAGTTCCCTTGGTAGAATGTCATTTGGAAGGGAAAATTAAGCATCGAACTCCCAAAGGTGTTTCCTGATGTTGGATCTGCACAATTAAGTTTTGGCATTAAGGAAGACCTAATTTTAGCAAGTGGGTTGAAGTTCATTTTGGATTTGGAGGTCATTTGAGCCTTCAATTAGGAGTTCGGGTATCAGCTGTAGGACGACCACTAGAAACTGTGCAGGGGAGATGGAACTCCGGGTGCCAAAATCCAGAGCTCAAACCATCGTCACTAGGAAGCAGTTACGGGTCAGCTGTCCAGGACACCGAAATGCAAGAGGCAATTGAGGAGGGGAATTCCGGAAGACAATCCCTGGAGACAATTTCAGGAGTTGGGAAAGCCAGGCGGCGAATAGCGGGGCGGGGTCCGAAGGTCAGAAAGTCATTTGGAATTCACTGTGTAAAACGGCGCCATTGGAATGGAATCGCGGAAGTGGAATTCCGGGGGTTGGGGTCCGAATGTACCTTGGACACTCGGTTCTTCACTCGAATTTTCACAAGGAAAAAGGGGGACCGAGGTCCGGGACGGCCGTGTACAATGGAAAAAGCAACGTGGAATTCCGAGATAGAATTCCAAAGATCGGGGTCTAGGCACACCTTGGATTTTGGTTTCTCCCATAGAATTTGAATCGGACCTTAGGCGGTCAGGGTTTGAGGTCTGGAAGGACGCTCAAGATAGGTCATTACAACGGCGAAGTCAACACGGAATTCCGCAAATGGAACTCCGAGGATTGGATCTCAGGGACCGTTTGCTTGTTCGTTGATTTTTTATTTTTATGAGTTCTGACACGGACTTCGTAGGGTTGGGATCCGAGATTCGAAAAGATGCTCTAGGGAGGCCGTTTAGAATGGTGGGGACACAACGAAAACCCGCGAGGGGAAATCCAGAGGCCGGGATCCAGGATGAGCTTCGTCGCATCGATTTTTAAGTCTGAGTTTAAGTTTCGAACGGATGACTAGGGGAAAGTTCAGGCCCGGGAGACACCAATGACTATTCCAAAGAATTGCAACAGCAAGGTTAAGCTGCAATTTGAATTATGAATTCTCAAACGATCGATTTTTCACATTTTAAAATGTGGGTTTTTAGGGGAGGGTACTTATCTACCAAATTTTAACCTTGTTTTACATTTTTACTTAATCCTAAACCATAAATTGATGAAAAGGACAATGAGACATGCGAAAGGCAGACATACCTCAAAATCCTAAAGAAAAATGTTGTTTGTCGCATGGAGAACATCAAAAAAAGAGCTCAGATTTAGGGGCCGAAAATGCCAAATACTTAAGAGCTCTCCAAATTTCTATTACTTAAATCGCGTGAAAATGATAGCTAGAAAATCTGATTTTATAGCCAAAACTATCATTAACACCATAATAAATTCCTTCATATATTAGCCAGGGGGTTGTGAGTTCAAATCTCATAGGTGGCAGTGGCTGACTTGGAGTCCGGTGGTCGGAAAGACGTCCAACCACTGTCGTGAGGAACGACGAAGTTCAAGCGGAATTCCGCACGCGGAATCCCGAGATCCTGGGTCCGAGGTCTGGGGTTCGGGAAGATGCTGGGCACTAGACGCCAGCAATAGCAAACCAAAACAGAAATCCAGAGAAGGAAACCCGAGGGTCCAGACCTGGAAGGGGCCACGAACGTCCGAAGGGCATTCTGACAAAGAAAACTCGAATTGACCTTAGATTTAACATTTTTAAAGGGGTCAAGTTTGGTCAAACTTATTATGTGACTTTGAAGGGTGAGTTGACCTATTAGGGCACAAAAATGGACATGCAAAATGGGGCGAAGCCAAAAGGGCCTAGCAATCAAAAAGAGGGAAGAGAGGATCCTCGTTCCGAATGGGGCGTGTGTGCAATAGGCACAACACATTTCTTTTTGCTTAAGGATTTAGAAAGCTCTGTGGAAAAATACATTTAAGTTGTTGGCCTTAACCCTAATGATACCTCTTCATTGTCGCTACACCAAGGTCTCATTATGAGACTCTATCATTTCATATTGCATTATGCCCACCCAAACCCATATATGTTGTTTGTGTGAAGGAAATCAAACCTCTTGCTGCTATAAATATTTCTCTGACTGAGTCCAAAGCTCCCATTCAAAAAATCCATCCATGTGTTGTTGATACTCACAAGCCTAAGCCTACCACTAAAAATCTCAAGGGGAATATGGGAAATGCCTAGACTAGTGTTGCCACTAGTTTTTGTGACCTCAAGTCGACCCCGACCAAAACTACTAACAAACCCACCCCGAAGAAGAAAGGAAAAGATGACACGAAGGGTTTGATGGAGCCTCTGATGAAGGACAACAAAGGTAAAAATGTTGTGGGTAAGGATTCTAAGGGTGACACAATGGTTGAGGTGATGGTTGCGACTGGTGAAGAGACCATCATCCAGAGATATTGGAGATTGGCTAAGAACAAAAAAAAAAAGGCAAGTGAATTTGGACTCGGAGGAGGAGTGGTCTGATAGGAAAGATTATAAGGTTGAAGAGGTGTTTGGGGATGAGGAGGAGGAGTATGTTGGAGGGCCCCACACCATTCATGATAATAGTAAAGAGCATAATGAGAACTCAGCTTCCCATTCCTCTCACCCACTTGATGTGGAGCATAATATGACTGTGAATATTGTTGATAATTGGGAGGAGCACCGTGTGCTGCATAATAGAATGGATAAATTGGATAAGAGATTTTGTGGCTTGACCTATTTTACTGTTAATTTTGTCCACTTTGTTACTAGTACTTTGTTAGCAGTTATAAAAGATGAGTTGGATAGAGAGAATTATGATGATGATCAAGAATCGGTAGGGGATGATGTTGTTGATCTCCTATCAAAGAACTGGGATAATGCAAGTTATTTGTGATTTAGTCTGTGTTTTGGCTATCTGTTGTTGATCTGTGGTCTATGTTTTTTTTTTTGGACTTGAACTTTTTGGCCCTTGTGGCTCTATGTGTTATGGGTACAACACCCTCTAAATGCTACTTACCTTATAAAAAACATTCATAAACATTTTCCCAAAATCTTGAACAATGATTATCATAGGAGAGGAAATGTGGACCAGAATATTGGACCAAAACACCAGAGGATATAAATTTGTTCTTCATACCAATTGATGGTATTAGACCCATCTGATACCTTAAACAACATGATGACATCAATGAGGTTTAATTTTTTCCTTAAGAAAACTAACCTAATGTTTTGGTTTAATCAGCATCACTATAGGAATTCAAGGTGAAATTAGTATCCCTAGGATACCATAAGCCATAATCTGAAGTCCCCTTTAGATATCTGAATATCCTCTTTACAATTGTAACATGTGTCTCCTTAGGTTCTATGATGCAAAGAATGGGTGGATTGGCTTTTTCTAACTCAACATGACACAATTAAATCACTACTTTATCCACAAGATGTATGCAATGATCTTTTTCACTAACTAGCTAGTCATTCCAACTAGGTCTCCAAAATGGTGGTTTGTGACATATCTTTTAGAGAAGTCCATCTCACCATCAAACCTAGACCTTTTCAGATACCCAATAGGCCCTATTCTAACATATCTTCTTAGGGACATAGGTTTCTTTGCAAAAAATCACACAAATCTAGTCTGTTACGCCTGAAACAAGGCCAATTAGGCCACTTTTACACAAGTACTAAGAAAACACTTTCCAAACACCTAAACACTTCATCAAAATCATAAAATAGTCACATAGGGCCAAAATATCTAGGTTTTAGAAACCAAACACTCTTTCTATTAGTTGTCCCACTCTTTCACTACTCTACCTAGCCTAACACATGAAGATGTTAAGCTAGGGCTTTGTCAAAAAATCCTTTAAGCTCCATCCCCTGCTCCAAAAACAAATTAAACATTGAAAGAACTCCTAAATCTATCATTCCATTGATTTTGGCTAATTTACAATGGTGGAATGGTTTGAAATCTACATTTTTGTCCACAAACCCTTGAAAAAGAGGGTTTCCAAGCGGTCTGTGATAAAATACTTCAAACAAGAATTATTCCTAATGAAAATAAACCACACTGGACTTAAATGAAAGATAATAAATTTTATAAACCTTTCCCAGTAGTCTCAGCTCATGACAGTAAAATACGGGTGCGTACAATATGAAAAACACAAAAAATGGACAAAATTCTAGAGAAATAGAGCTTCCTTCACTTTCTTTCTTCACTAAAAGTTAGAAAATTCACACCTCAAAGTTTTTGAGGCTAAAAACATGACATGCAACTTTCAAACATCAGTTACAAATCAAGAATACTCAAGTGACCATTCAGTTTCTTCAAACATGCAATTTTTACAGGTTGTAAAAGAAACTTTTACATATTTCACCAACCTTTACCCAATGCCTAAAATTGACCCTAAATGACACTAACATGCAAGAAATGTCTTATTTCAACCTTATTACATTCATTTGATGATGAAATAGTCAACTTACTAAACTAAACACTTAAATGCATCACTAAGTCTAACATGACAATGGTACTCCTACACCATTCTGCTTGAAATCTTGCAACCAAACATACTGCATGCATGATATCCGGTCTTGTAGCAGAAAGATATAATACTCCACCAATCATAGATCTATACATACTTTCATCAAATTTAGAAGATTCATCATCCTTACTCTGCTTGCATCTGGTTACCATTTGGGTACAGACGGGTATTGTTACATAGGCGACTGTCATTGCACCAAAAGATCGACCTATAAATGCCCGATATAGCCATTGGATTTATACAAGATCCATAGGGGGCAGTTAAACCATGTCACGAAGCCCAAGTGATGCACTATACTTATTTCAACTTAGGAATATTAGACCAAGGGTCACACCTTGCAACAATCCCCCCCACGCAAGCACGGGGTTTGAACATGTGACCTCGACTTTGATACCAATTGTTGCATAGGTAGTTTTCATTGCACCAAAATATCGAGTTGTTAATGCCCGATAAACCAATGGATTTAAACAAGATCAAGATCCACATGAGGTGGATAAACCATGTCATGAATCCCAAGCATCACGCTGGACTATGCCTACCATAGGAAGAGGAGACCAAGGGTCACACCTTGCAACAACCCCATCAAAGTTAAATTTAGCCAATCAAGAGGAGGAGCTTGTCAAACCACACCATCCCTACAATATTTCACCTTTTGCAAAGGCTAAGAAATATCAAAAGGGAGACTTCAGCGATCAACCACCAACAAGTCATAATTGGAAATGGACACCTAATGACCATCATGCTTAACCTAAACCACTTCCAAGATAAAATTATCCTTAATAGCTGAGAAGATCATAAATGAAATCAAAAGAGGAGGAAGTGAAACATTACCAAAAGTCATTTTATTCATTTCCTTCCATAATCCCCAAGCCATGTGTGGCACAATAAGTGACCAAAGCAAGGAAAGAGAGGGGTTGGAAGAAGGAGCAGACCATTGGGACCACAAATAAGCCATAGTAGAGTGGAAGACCCAACTTAATCTCCAAAGATTAAGAACATGAGTCCAAACAGCTAAAGAAAAATTACATCTAACAATAATATGAGAAGTATCCTTTGAAGCCTCCTCACATAAATAAAATCTATTACGCATCATAAAGCCCCTTTTCCAAAGATTGTTTATAGTCAAAATTTTATCTTGAAAAAGTAACCAAATTTTTTTTTAATTTAGGAGTTAACTTCAGAAGCCACAACTTAGCCTAGAGGGGGGGGGATCCAAAGACATTAGTTTTCTTATAAAAATAAAAGGCCACCAAAAATTTACCCTTCAAAGAAAAATTCCAAACCACCTTGTTAGCAAGAGAGGAGACTAAAATATGAATCAAGGATAAGAAGTTGAACAGAGAATCCAATGCCTAATGCACCTCATGGATCTTTTTCCAATTTCCCTCAACAATATAATCAACCACAAATATTCCAAATGAACAAATGAAAATGTCCTAATAAAGAACTGCCCAATTCTCATCTTTGAGAGGATCATTTCTCATCCACCAATCCTCCTAAAAAACGAATGCTTTGGCCATTGCCAAGGGACCATATAAGACTAAAAGAGATAATTAATCTACCCTTCATAATGAAATTCCACAAAGCAGAACCCGAAGGGGGAGAAAAACCATCTGCCAAAAGACCTCTAAACCTATCAATACCATGCAAATACTTACTAGAAAGAATCAAGGACCATTCCTTACCCCCAAGAAGAAGTTCCATAATTGCTTCGCAAGAAAGGCTATGGTAAATTCCTTAATTTTCCTGAACACTAGTTTGGCTTTCTTTTTGGATCTACAAATTTCATTCGAAGATACTAAGTGAATTCTCCTTTTCTCCTCAACTCTAGACAATAAGAAGCATTTTTTAATACTTTCAATCTTTTCCAATAATTTCATGGGCATTTGAAAGAGGCTCATCACATAAACCAAAATATTTTTCAAGGTAGATTTGATCAATTGAGCCTTGCCATCCTAAATTAGCAAAGCACCTTTCCAACCAACTAACTTTGAGTTAAAATTATCAATCAGACCCACCCAAAAAGATTAAGGAACAACATTAGAATAGAGAGGAAGACCCAAATAAATAGAGGGAAAATCCCCAATCTCACATTATAGAATCTAGGTTGTTCTTTCATTTCTCCTCTTTGAGGTGTTGAGAAAGAAAATGGTGCTTTTAGGAAAGCTAACTTTTTGTCGAGAAGCAAATTCATACTTTTGCAAAATTGAATTGATAGATTTAGCCTCCATAATTGATGCCTCTCCAAGGATGATAATATCATCCACAAATTGTTGATGAGAATAAATCTGATCGGAAGAGGAAGGAAAAATACCCCTAAGAGATCCTTCATTAATAGAAGTTTGAAAAAATATACCAAGATATTCCAACATAATAATACAAAGGAAAGGTGATATAGGATCACCTTGCCTCAAACTTCTCGAACTACTAAAAGGAGCAGAAGGAGAATCACTAACCAACACAGAAATTAAAGGTAGAAATTAGTTGCCCAACAAGATGCAACAATTTATCCACAAAAATAAAAGATTTTAATTTTTTTAGCAAGAACTGCCAATTCACATGATCATAAGCCTTTACAAGATCCAACTTAAGAAGAAAACCAGAATTTTTATTAACCATCAAAGAGTGAATATTCTCATGGATAGTGATTATGGAGTCAAGAATCTACCTCCCTAGAACAAATCCATTATGTTGAGGAGACATGACCTAAGGAAGAAATTGCTACAATCTCAAAGCCAAAAAAATTGAAAAAATTTTATAAATAGAGTTGCACAAGCTAATCGAATGAAAAAAAATTAAGAGAAGAAGCACCCAGTTTCTTATAAATAAGGGAAATAAAAGTGGAGCTTAGCTCCTTCAACAAGTGCCTACTACCAAAAAAATACTTAGTAGAATCATTTATTGCAAGTATGAAGGTGTTTTCATTGATGTCAACAAGCTTGTGTTGTCATTGGTGTCAACTATGTAGTGGTTAAGAGATATTGTTGTAGTATTGTGTTATAGTTTTGCTCCACATTTCTTATAGGTTGAATATTTTATTATGTGGTTTATATATGTTGATTACGGGTGTTCAAAGATTCTATATTTACAATTTGTGGTGATGGTTCATTGTACAAAATATGTTGTGTTCACTAGTGTGTGAATTGTGCATTACAGAGGTGTCTGGGAGTAATGTCTTTGCTTCACATTTCTCCGTAGTTGAGTTTTAGGACTTGAAATTTTGAGTGAGAGTTGATGATCTTGTTCTCTTTCCTATGTCAAGAGGATTCATGGTTTGGTGTTTTTAAAGATGGTTTTTCGAGGTACAGTGTGTGGCAGTGTTGTTAATATGTACTAGTCTTGCACATTCTTCAGGTGAAATTTGTTGTGAAGGATTTTGTTAGTTTCCAAGATGTTTTTGGATCATGTTCAAGTGATTTTTCTTGTGCAGAAGTTATGGATTGATCAAAGGAATCATGTACTTAAAATTTTAATGGTTTTTGAATGAGTAACAACTGACCTAGTGTTTACATACATGTGAGCCTTTCTAGACAATGTGTCCTATTCTACCAGTGAGCCTTTGTACCAATTTTTCTATTACTTATAGTGTGAGCTAATCCTCACCATGGTTTTTCCCTTCTTGGGTTTCCCATATAAATTTGGTTTTCTCTTGTGCATGGTGTTGAGTTGTTTAAGTTTTTGTTATTTTATTTTCATGCTAATTCATCATAACAGATTAAGGGTTTAATGAATGTTTGTGGATCTATATGTTAATGAGGGTCTTGATGTTTTGATAAGATATAATTGATTCCACCCCCCCCCCCTTATTAGTTGTCTTGTTCATTCAAAATTAGTAACATATTTTTAAATAATATCCCAAAGGATTGAAATAAAAACATTAGAAAACCATTGAGTCTGGGGGCCTTGTTACCTTCAAAATAAAAGACTACCCTTTTAACTTCCTCCTTAGAGGGAATGAAAACAAGCTTTTTATTCAGGTATTTTGAAATATTATTAGGAATAACACTCAAAAATTAATCTTGACAAGAAGGATCCAAAGCTTGATCAACAGAAAGCAAGTCAGCAAAAAAAGAACAAGCAACATTCCTTATCTCATCTTTCAAGTCTAACACCTGACCATCCTGAAATATTTGACTAATCTATTTTGACGCTCGATGCTTCAAGGTTGAAAGATAGAAAAATATCATATTTTTGTCCCCACTCCTAAGCCAAATAGCTCATGATTTGTATTCCCAAAATTCTTCCTGTCGAGCTACAATATTACGTAACCAAGAAAGAAGATTACTCTCTTGTTGAAACACAATGGGGTCATAACTAGAATTATGAACTAACTACTACAAAGAAATAAGCTCCTCCTTGATCAAAGCCTTTTATTGAATAATATGATGAAAGGAAAACTTATTCCATTTCTAGACATTAAACTTAACTGAAGAAAGTTTCTTTGCCACTCTATACATAGCAGACCCATCTAATCTAATGTTCCACCAAGAAAAAACTCTCTTAAATTTGGATGATTCACCCACATATTTTCAAATTTGAAAGGAAAGGATTTCCTCCTCCCCAAAAAATCCATCGAAAGGAAAATCAAAAAATGATTAGACCCCACCCTAGTGAGCGCTAAAAGAGAAAAAGAGTACAATAGGAACTAGCCTAAGGAGAGGAGAGCACAGTCTATCTTAACTTGAATGAGAGCATTTTGAGATCTTTTGTTTGACCAAGTGTAGGAAGCCCCATTGAGATACACATCAAGCAAAGAATTATCACTAATGAAACTCATCAAATCAAATTTTCTATCATCAGCAACTTGTGAGCCACCTTTATTGTCCACATTATTCAGAGGGGTGTTAAAATCTCCCATAACCAACTAGTTAGAAAAAGGAAATTGAGACTTAAAATATTTCAAGCTTCCACAAAAACACTTTCTATTACATTTCAAATTGGGGGCATAAATACTCAAAATAACCCAAGAAAATTTATCCCTAAAATTCTGAAAGGAAGTAGAAATATGATTAAATTCACCAAACGTGACAACACCTTTCATAACCTTTGGATTCCAAAAATTATCAACACCACCAGAAGCCCCATCAACATCAAAACCATGAAACCCATAGTATTTTTAAATAAAAAAAATTTATCTAGCTTATCCACAACCCTCTCAATTTCTTGAATAAGAATAATATCACGTCAATGATCTATCGCTAGATTGGCAAGAAGATCTTGTTTATGAGGGTTGTTTAACCCTCTAACGTTCCAAGAAATAATCTTCATGAAGAATATATGAAGTGTGTTTTTCAAGCACATCTAAAACAAGGTCTTATGGGAACCCTCAACAATATCTAACTTAATTTCCTTTTCTCATAGCTTGTGTAACGTAAGTATGCCTCTTCCTCTAGGTTCAGACCCACAATCCATTCTCTGACAGTTCCTAGTAGACACCCTAGAGGGAGAAATAGGTTTCCTCCTATTTCTAGACTTTATTGAGCTATAAGGAGGCTCCCTAGGCTTAGTAAACTCAAACTAGGACAGAGTAATTTTTATATCATCACCAGGGATGGAAGAGGTGAGCACCTCCTTGATAAAGGGCTTAATTGAGCCATTTACTTCATCAATAACACTCACATTGACAATAGGAAGGTCATTCTATTTTATGCCAAAATTCCCTTCCCTAGAATGAATGATACAACCAATATTGGGATCAAAATGACAAGATACCTCCTTCCCCTCAATATCAACATTATCAAACCTCCCATTCACCTCATTTGATTCATCCTTTTGAACGTTACTAAGATAAAACACCTTCTCCATAGCAAGAGATGCAAATAGACTAGATTTAACCAATGAACCATTTACACTAACAATTGTTTCCATGACCTCAAATTTCTCCACTAGATCAAAACCAACCACCTAAACATTCTCACAAACCGTCACTCAGACAACCTTTGGTTTCTTACCGAGTGAATCCACAATATTCACAAAAGGAGGAAATTTTTGCTCCTCTAGAATAGAGCCTTCAACATTTATCTCTAAACTCATCTTCTCCCTCCATTCATTAAAAGGAGTTTGAGGAGATTTTTGAGTATTAAAAAAATATTTCTTAGCCAAATGGCCCACTTTCTTGTAGTGAAAATAAGCAAATAGGATAAATTCATATTCCACCACCTAGTTCCATACCCCCAATTTAGAGTTGATCTTCACCATAGTAGGAAAATCAGGGGATTGATCAAAAAACACACAAAAGAAAGCATACACTAGCCTTTTCTTGGTTGAAGTCATTTTATCGATAGAGAGAAAACTACCAAAGGTGTTGGCAATTCCTTTAAACACTTGCTCATCCCAAAAATCTAGAGGGATACTAGGTAAGCACTCCCAAACTAGAGCAGAAGAAAAAGAACAAGCACTTGGGTTAAAACTAGGTTCCCACTTCTTTAAAAACAAATTTTATTTACCAATCATCTAAGGGTCTCTAGTTAGAACACCTAGCAAGTCTTCTTCACAAGTAAAGGAAAAGGTGAAAAAACCTTTTGTTATAGTTGCCACCTCAACTTGACCCTTAAGCCGCCAATGTTTAAGAGAAAGGTTGCAGACAAATTCAATATTTGGGTGAGGGCCCAAAAACTTCCCAATTAGACATAAATCCATGGACTTGACTCTCTTCTCAATCATATAGTCAAGAATATAAACAAAACACTCATTAGAGCTTGGATTAACAAAGAAATCAACCAAGGGTAAATAACTCTTTCCTTTTGGTCTAGTACCAAAACAAATTGACCATCTGGGGCCATCAAAAAAGACTCCAACATTCCTCTGACCATCAACTTTGGCAGCATCATTAGGACTCTCAAGCACAGTAAAAGACAAAAAACCCCTTGGAGCTAAGGCTTTAGGGCCCCCCACATGCTCTATGTAAGTACCAACAGCTAGAGAATTCAAAGAGACCATAATAAAATTCATAGAAACAAAAGAAGTAATCCCACTAACACTTCCATAAACCAAATAGCCTTTTGACACCACCATACCATCAACATACCCACCACCATTAACCCAACCCTAAGAACTACGATTTCTCACCTTCTATTTTTTTTTAAAACAATAGCACTACTCGAAGAGAGCTCCATTCCACTCCATTCCATGTGTCTTCATCACATTTTTTAAGCCACTTAGAATTTTATGTATCTTGTGTAGGTTCAATTTCTTGTCCCATTGTTATCCTATACAAACCATTTTTTCTTAAGTAGATTTTCATGTGTGATTTCCACTCAAAATAGTTGTAATGAGTTATAAAGGAAAATTTTGTTTGATCCATGATGAATGCATGCAAAAAGAAGTGTTTAAAGAAATAAGTACAAGAATAAATCACACAAGACAACCCCCCTTGTTTACTAGTTCCTGAAATGACCACCCTAGATATTACAATGTTAGCACTTTAAAATCAATGTGATTTACAAAGTAAAATATCATATATTCAAACTCTTGGAAGGACCAAAATGGAAAAACATTAAAATTACATCTCAATTATAATATGGGATCTATTTGAGTGTGCTAGTGCATAGTACATATAAAAATATGAACTCTGGAAAATACAACACCCAAAAAGCAATCTATTTGCACAAATTATGGCTCCCAAAAGGTCTCAAAATGAGAATTGTGCAAAAAATCCTAGAAGTATCCTTAATTTATGAAAAAACTAGAGTATCAAATCAAAAAAATAATTTTACCACTATATAGAGCACAAAATTCTACCCCTTGAATAAAAATAATTCAGTTAGAAAATGAGTTCATTCGCTCAAGTTGTCAGCCTTCAAATTTTAACTGTAAAATTAAAAGTTGCAATGGTGAGGGGGTCCAATTTTAATCTAGGTTTTTGATATTAGCATGGATGTAGATGATGTAAACAATGGAATATACCAAGACAATGGCAAAAAATTCGTCTACAATGGAATATTTCAAAATCGACATTAGGTCATATTGAAATCACTTTTGTACTATAAAACCACTAATTTAAAATAAAAAACCATTCAATTTTTGGTGTGAAATCACCACTTGAAAAATTAATATTTTTATAGAATATTCTTAGGTGATGGTGCAATAAAGAGTCACCACTTAATTGATTGCAATAGTGGTTTCATGTACATAGAAGGTGGTGGTGGCTTTTAGGTCACCCATCATTGTCACAGTAATAGTGTGTTGCCACACTATGAGTGGTGGTGGCTAGTGTTGGCAACACAAGGGCAGAGGGTGAATCAGTTGTCACAAAAATTACACTTATTAAACTTATTCTCAGATTGGATAATTAAACATGAAAGAAAAAATCATCACCACATCAAAAACACACATAACACCAATATTTTTGCGTGGAAACCCTATTAGGGGAAAAACCACGGTGAAGGTTAATCCACAAGTTTATACTCTATTAAAATTATAGTAAATAGGGAATGCACATGCATTCAGGCACACTACCTAGAGCTCACTACTAAAATACAAAAAGGCTTATTTCCCAAAGGAAGACACATTGTCTTACAATCACATTCAGATTAAATCCATCTGAGATATTTTGAACTGAGAAGATAGCATCTGCTAATGCCTGATTACAATTTTGGTTAAGCACATGATCACTCTTTTTTTTGCTCACTCTTCTTCACACTTTACTTTTACCTTCAAAAGATCTGAAATTTATTTGCACATAGCATTCACACTTTGCACATCTCGCATGTCTCGCATGTCTCAAATGATGTAAACAATCACTCATATATATCTGCAACCAAGAATAACATCATCTACATGTTAGCTTCAATAAAATATAAAATGAATACAAACTGTCAGCCCAAAACATAAATGATTATCAATACGAACCAACCAATGTTAGCCACAACATAGTGAGGACCCAAAACAACATCCTCGAACACAAAACATCTTCAATAATTATTCCTCAAAGATCCACAACATGCTATAATCACCTTGTTGGCCATGAACATGAAAAACATGAACACGCAAAATAAAATCACCAATCGTGAGCACAATGATCAATGCAGATGTACAACATAGATAGAGAACGATCTAGAAAACATCCACAAGAATCATGAATCACCAGAGAAGCATCTACAACAAATGAACTTACTAGAATTACATCACCTTATTTTAGGAACACCAACTGAAGCAACAGAAAAACTATCAAAACACAAATACTCATAACTCAATCAAATCTTCACGCGGATATCTGAAAGTTAACATGGATAAACTAGATATACTTGAAAAAAACCCTTTCATCCATAACCTTTGATCATCAACATACTGAGCTAGACAACATACTGAACTTCACTTCACCACTGACAACCTACAACTTATTTTATTACAATTTTCTCAATATCCTCGACATATACAGCCTCTGATGCATTAATGCCAATAGTGTTGACATCAATGACAACCACATAACAGAAACATCCAAAAATTTCCCCCTTTCGCATTGATGGCAACACATGATGTGAAAAACACCATCAACACAACTTTCTCTTAGCACTTTCTCCCCCTTAGATTTTGACTCCTCCCCATATATTTCATATTTTTTCACATGACTCTTCTCCCCCTTTGACATCAATGACAAAGATAATGTGTATCTTTCTCCACACAAGCTTTGAACCACATTTTTGCACATTTGATTGCTCCCCCTGAGTAGCAGCCACCACAACATCAATCTGGATCAGGATATGACTATGAAATACACAGACTGATGCAATTCAATGCACCTTAGTTCTAATTAGGATGGGTAATCACCCTTAGCTTCCCTTTGAGATACTCAAAAGTAACCTTATGCAAGGGCTTGGTAGATATATATGCAATTTGTTCCTTAGTAGGCACATACTCCAATATGACTTCCTTCTCACTCACCTTCTCTCTCAAAAATTGAAACTTGATAGATATATTCTTGGTTTTTTAATGCATCACAAAATTATTAAAAATGTTAATTACACTTGAATTATCACACAATATAGAAATAGTTTCATCATACACAACTCTAATATCTATCAACATCTATTTCATCCACAATAATTGAGTACAATTGTTAGCAGCAATAATGTATTTTTATTTTGCAATAGATAAAGAAATGGCATTTTGCTTCTTACTTAACCATGAAATCAACTTCTTTCCCAAGAAAAATGTACCACCACTATTACTCTTTCTTTCATTCACATCTCTTGCCCAATCAACATCAGTAAAAGTACTCAAAGTAAAATCATCTTCTTTAGGATACCATAGGCCAAAATCAATTGTCTCCTTCAAGTATCTGAAAATCCTCTTCACATCACTCATGTGAGATTCCTTAGGATCATCTTGAAATATTGCAAAAATTCATACGCTATTCATGATATTGGGTCTAGTTTGAGTCAAATACACCAATCCACCAATCATGGATTTGTATCTAGTCTGATTTGTCTTAGAAGAATCATCATTTTGTGTCAACTTACATCCAGTCACCATATGTGTACCAACTGGCTTTGAATCTTCCATACCAAACTTCTTTAGTAGTTCTTTCACATACTTAGAATGAGATATAAAAATCCCTTTATCTAACTAAGAAATTTTCAATCCTAAAAAGAATTTCATTTCTCCAATCATAGATATCTCAAACTCACTCTACATCTCATCAACAAACTTCATGAACAAACTATCATCTCCTCCAAATATGATATCATCAACAAATACTTCAACAATCAAATATTTATCATGATCAATCCTAAAATACAAATTACTATTAGTAGTACCTTTATTAAATCTGAGTTTTAGAAAATACTTATCCAATCTAGCATACCATGCTCTTGGGGATTGCTTAAGTCCATACAATGCTTTCTTCAACCAACAAAACATATCATCTTGATCAGTCAATTGAAATCCATCAGGTTGCTCAATACACACTTCTTCTTCTAGTTCACCATTTAGAAATGATAATTTTATATTCATCTGATAAACCTTGAAGTTTTTGTAAGCATCATAAGCAATAAATAGTTTCACAGCTTCAATCCTAGCAAAAGGGGCAAAATTTTCTTCCAATTCAATTCCTTCCATCTGAGAGTATCCTTTACACACCAGTCTTGCTTTGTTACTAATAGCTTCACCTTTCTCATTTAGTTTGTTTCTAAAGACCCATTTAGTTCCAATTACATTTTTGTCCTTAGGTCTAGGAACAAGAATCCATGTATCATTTTTCTCAATTTGCAGTAGCTTTTCTTTCATTGCTTCCATCCAATGTTCATCTTTGCATGCTTCATTTACACTATTTGGCTCAGTCTTTGATATCCAACAGTATTCTTCTACAATTCTTCTCCTAGTTTGAACACCTTTGTTCTTATCACCTATAATCTGATCTTCTAAATTATTCAATCTTACATACCTTGGAGTCTTAGGATGTTCTTGAACTTCAGGCTCTTGTGATCTCACTTATGAACTTTCACTACTTCCTTCCTCTTGGCTTTCCTGATTCACTAGAATGATATGCACTTAATTTTGATTCTAAATTGAATTGACATTTTGATCATCTGAATCATATCCATAGGTTTTGGATGGTCTAACTATGTCTTCATCAACCTTGACATTAGCACTTTCAACTACTTTCCTCAATCTCTTGTTGAAGCACTGATAGGCTTTACTTTTAGTAGAGTAAACAAGAAATATTCCTTCATCACTCCTAGCATAAAACTTTCCTATATCTTCATCTCTTTTGATATAGCATTTACTCCCAAAATTTTTGAAATATATAATAGTAGGCTTATGACCAAACCATAGCTCATAAGGGGTCTAACTAGTATCACCTTTGACATATACCCAATTGAGAGTATAAACATTAGTACTCAAAGCTTCTCTCTAGTAGATATGTGGGACATTTCCTTCCAACATCTAGAACTGTCTTGTTCTTCCTTTCCACAACTCCATTTTGTTGAGGGGTCCGCAGGGTAGATAATTGTCTCTTTATCCCGTGTTCTTCACAAAAATAATTAAACTTGCCAGAAATGAATTTACCGCCTCTATCTAATCTTAAACATTTAATCTTCAGACCTGTCTCTGTCTCAACCTTAGCCTTAAAAATCTTTAATTTCTCTAGAGCTTTAGATTTTTTCCTTAAGAAATCAACCCACAACAATCTAGAATAATCATCAATTAGTAACATGAAATTCCTGTCTATTTGCAAAATTTTGACTCTAGAAGGACCACACACTTTAGTATGCACAAGCTCCAATACTTCATTTGAACAATGTTGTTTGCTCTGAAATGAAACTCTAGTTTGCTTCACTAACTGACATTCCTTGCATATGGTATTAGTAGGATTTACCAACTTATGAAGATCTCTCACAGCCTGAGTAGAACTTATCTTGATAATATTGTCAAAGTTTACATGACACAATCTCCTATGCCACAACCAACTTTCATCAATTTGAGCAATCAAACAAATTTTACTAGCAGCACTTAGGTGAAAGATATTACCTTTTGTTTTTGTACCTGATACAATCATATTTCCAAAACTTCCCAATATTCTACATTTTCCATCCTTGAATTGAAGATTGTATCCCTTGTCAACCATCTATCCAACACTTAAAATATTATGCTTCAAACCTTCCACATATAAAACATCATCAGTATTATGCTTACCATCAATATAAATGGATCCTCTACCATGGATTACACCAGATTTTTCATCAAAAATTATTACAACACCACAATCATACTTTCCAAGACTCACAAATTTACTTTTATCACCTGTCATGTAATGAGAACATCCATTGTCAATCACCCATTCATCTTTTTCTTCAACTCTGGCAGCTAGAGCTTTCTCCACATTCATGCAACTACCAGATTCAGTAGGTACAAGGCTACTTTCCTTGATAATAATAAATACAAACTCATCCTCACTTACATTTCCTTTATCAAATTCATCATTTGTAACACCTTCATCAACAGCAAAATAAAACTTTCTTTGGAATCTAGGCTTGTTAGATCTTGGCTTAGGAACTCTTTCTGGACACCTTGAGGAAAAATGACCTATCTTATTACATGAAAAACATTTAAGAGGAAATTTCCCTTTATACTTACCTTCTCCTTTGGGTACCCTTTTGAAAAGAACTGCTTCAAGCTCGACTAGTTTTCTCTCTTCTTCTTCTTCAATCTCTCTCATTTCCTACACATACTTAAACAAGTTTCTAGAGGAATTTTCTCCTGGATCATATATTTTCTTATCTTTTCTAGAGGTGGTATATTTGAAAGCATATTCTATATTAGGAAGAGCATCACCAAACTAACTTAACTCAAAAGAAGCAAGCTTACCAATCAACATGTCTCTCGTTACATTTGTCATATTCTGGATCTCCTCAATGGCAGCAACTTTATGTTTGTATGTAGTAGGAAAGGATTTGAGCACTTTAGCAACAATCTCTAATTCTTCCAATGTTCCACAAGCACATCTAATATTAAACACAAGTCCATTCACTCTTTGTGTTATGTCTCAAAAATGTAGGTTTGAACCACAAGAGGTTGCCAAGCTCTTGACACATTTTTGGCTAACGTACAAGGCCAATTAATGTAATTGAACCTTCTATTCTTTAGGATCTGCTAAACCTAGGTAGGTGTACCTATGTAAATGATGCAGATTTGAATTATGCTTCCTACTTGATCAATCTATCCACAATGGCAGTTTGACAATAGAGAGATGTTTTCTTAATTTGGTATAAATAGTATAAGCAATGTCAAGGTATAATTCAATATGTTCAGTTAACAAATGTGAAGTTTTGAAATGAATTTAATGAAATTGAATAAATAAAATGAGTGAGACCAGTGCCTTGTTGGGTAAAATGGAGTAAAATGAAAGTCTATGATGAATGGCTTCTATTTGGAAAAAAATCTAATTGTTTGGCATACCAATATCTATTTATAACTTTCGTAAAAATTCAAGATAATGATTGACAAACCCTACTGGAAGCAGAATACCAATCCTAATTATCTAACTCTTCTTACTGATCCAAATAACATTCCCAAGTTACTATGATTGACCAAAAGGAATTTAATTCTTCCTTGAAGAAACCAAATAATCACATCACACAAATACAGAAAACGTGCATTGATAAATTGAATATATACTAGATATATCAACCTAAATAACCAAAAAACATTGAGTCGGAGACAATCAGATAATTGAAATTTTTTAGCAAACAATTGATACCAAACTGGAACCACCAAAACATAAATCTGTCATTATTTCCCTAAATCTTAAACTTGCATCATGGTCTCTATAGCATAAAAATTCTGAAATTATCTATGTTCTAACTCTTCTAACTTCCAATCTAAATTCTTCCACGAATTCATGCTTTTATATCTTCCAGAGAACCTTTCCAGTGCCTTCTAGTTTATGTCTATTCACATTCTTCGAGAGGCAAGGAGTCGCATCATTTCAGAAAATATAACGAAAATATGAAAGAAAGAACAACTTCCACATCAACGGTCACTTTACTGCATTACCGCGAACCTACATTTCCTTAGTTGTGGCACCACAATAACATTTTATGTTATCCCATCATCTACTGCTCTACCATGTTCTATCATTTCCTTCCATGCGGTACCGTGTTGACTGCTTGTTACCTTTTTTGCATACTACTCTACCGCGGTCACCTTGATGACCCTTCATAGTATAGCAGTGTCAACCCATCATAGTCTTCTCTCCCTTTACCACTCCACCACGTTCTACCTGTCTACTCCCAGTGGTTTCATGGTGATCAGTTCTATTCTTTCTACCACCTTATTGTGGGCTATGTTCTATCCCTCCATAGTATGGCGATGTTTGACTTTTCTATGCTTTGTTCCTTCCACCGCTCTACCGCGGGCGTAGACTTAACCCTGCATGGTGTAGTGGTAAAAGGGGATAGCATTCACTGTTTTAACTATAGTACCACGACCTATTTTGCAAAGGGTTGTGGTAAAGAGTTAAACGATGTTAGCCAAAAAAAAGGTGGATGATAAGGCAACAGTATGGTGGTAAAAGGAAAATTGGCATTATGGAGGGCGGTAAAATGATTTTTCATGAAAAAGATAGAAAAATATTGGGTTTGAATAGGTAAAACCCCTTAGAATTTTTCTAAAAATTAGGGTTCTAACAATGGCTCCTATTGGGGATGAGTGATTTTCCAATCACTACAAGAATCTAGAATATCACTGGGAAAGCAAACCGAGACACCAAAGGATGTGAAAAAATGAAGGAGGCGGAAAAAGGAGGAAGTGGAAAGATGAAGGGGATGGATAATGGAAGATGGAAGATGGAAAATGGAAGTGACCCTACACTACTGTACATGGAAAGAAAACATTTTTTTCAATAAAGGAACACTAGGATTGTCCATGTACTAGCAAGTCCCAGCCCCTTTTAAATTCCTAAACTATTGTGCATGGATAAGAATGTTTAAAGAGGTTTGTTAAGAATTGTCCATGCACTGGAAATCCTTAATCCTTTAATACTCCTTAAGAGAATAAGTGCTTTAGGAGCTTCCCATGTACAGGAAACTCCTTCTCCTCTCCAAACATGTTCTGCAAGAAATAAGAATCCTCCCCTCATGTGCCAATGATCACAAAAGGACTCAACCACAAAGCTTCAAACTTGCCATGTTTTCCCTTCTTCTAACATCAGGCATTCCACATCAACACTAGATCATTTTCTTCAAAAAAATTCTCCTTGGCCTTTTTATCAAAAAGATATTTCATCTGTGACTGCAACTTCACATTCTACTTCTGGTCCATTCTTCTTATTTCATCAAGTTTTGCAAGCTGCTCCATTCTTTCCTCCATTGATTCAGAAATATCCAAATCCTCTTGCAGAATAAAATTATAAACTGGTAAAAGGTTTTGTAGTGGCATCCTAGCTTGTGTCCCATACACCAGTTCAAATGGAGACTTTCCAAATGCCTTTTTTACTGTAATCCTATCTTCCCAGACAACCATTCTCAACTTTGAGTCCCATGCCTTTTTATTTGTATCTAACATCCTCCTTATTATCTTCAAAAGACTTTTATTACTTGATTTTTCCTAACTATTTGCTTGTGGATGATATGGGGTAGAATAAGAAACATTAATGCCATATGTGCTGCAAAAATCTCTAAACTCATCAAATCTAAAACACGTCCCATTATCTGTGATCAATCTTACTAGTGTGCCAAATCTAGTTATAATGTTCTCCATCAGAAATTTCACCACCACCTTGCTTGTTGCTTGTTTAGTTGGGATAGCCTCCACCCACTTAGTAAACTAATTTGTGGCCACTAGTATCCATTTATGTCCTCCACTTGATTTTTCTTGTATCTCTCCAATGAATTCAATTCCCCATTGGTGGAAAAGGGCTTCTACCTACAAAAGTCTAAGTGGTTAGGCTCCTTGATACTTCAATTTCCCTGAAAACTTCTGACAACCCTCACATTTCCTTACATGTGCAAAAGAGTCATTAAACACTTTAGGCTAGTAATAACAAGCTCTGAGAATCTTATGTGCATTATTCTTAGCAGAATAATGGCCTCCATACACCCCTTCATGCATCTCCCTCAAGACATGTTTTTCTTGTGATTCATCTAGACATAGTAGCAACATTCCATCCCTATTCTTCCAAAATAGGTCCCCTTTTATAAAAACATACTTAGATGCTTGCAACTTCAAAGTTCTCTTTTGATTATCATTCAACCCCTCAGGGAATTTCATGTGCCTGAGATAATACATTATATCTGTGTACCAAGAAGTATGTTCAATACTTTCAACTACATTCTCCTCGCCTTCTATATTGGAGATTTGATTTGCTTCAATGTTTGTTTCTACCATTAGCCTAGCGAAACCATGTCCTCTTACCAACTTGCTAATCTGAATTTCCATATTGAACTCTTGGATTTTATTAATCCACCTACGTCTTTTACCTGTCACCTTTGTCTACACTAGGATATATTTCACAACTGCATGTGGGACATAAGCAATTACCTTAGCTCCAAGAAGATAAGGTCTGGAAGCTTTTGTTGCTTTGACCAATGCAAACGCTTTTTTTTCTGTAATGTCATATTTCAATTCTGACCCATGCAAATATTTGCTGAAAAAAGATATAGGCTTCTCACGACATTCATCATTCTTCTGTAACATGATGGTTGCTATGGTGTGAAATGAAGCAAAAGAAAATATCTAAACAAATTTAGTAAAATTAGGGGACTTTAGGATGGGAGCTTCTTTGATAGCTCTTTTGATAGACATGAAAGCTTTCATGTCTTGAGTAGTCTAGTCTAACTTCTCTCATTTTTTCAACATCTTGGAGATAGGTTTAACAATCTCAACAAAATTTGATACAAATCTCCTAACAAATTTAATTTGACCAAAAAATGATTGGATTACTTTTATAGTTTTAGGAATGGGAATTTTATCTATGGCATCTACTCTCTCAGGGTCTATCCTAATCCCATATTTTGATACAATATGTCCCAAAAGTTTACCCTTTGTGACAGAAAAATGAATTTTTTGGGATTAAGACTAATACTATATTCGAAAGCTTTTATGAATATCTTCTCCAAGTGCCCCACATGATCCTCTGCCCTTTTGGAGTAAGTAGTAAGAGTGTCTTGGTACACAACCATTATACCATTAATTAGATCTGCAAACGCCACATCCATGGCCCTTTGAAAAGTAGCTCCTGTATTTATGAGACCACATGGAATTCTCACATAAACATATGTTCCCCATGGTGTAGTAAAGGTTGTCTTGTATTGCTCAGACTATTTGACCTTAACCTGGTTATATCTAGAAAACCCATCCATCATTGAGAGTAGCTCACACCCTGTTACTTTGTGCAATATTGCCTCCATATTTGGGAGAAGATAATTATCTTTAAGAGAAGCAACATTCAAATTTCTGAAATCTACAAATAATCTGATATCCCCATTTTTCTTCCTTACTAGAACTAGATTTGAGACCCATGTTGAATATCTAATGGGTTTAATAATACCTCCATCTCTGATTTTTTCCAACTCCTCTTACATCTTAGGTTCCAGAGTTGGGTTAATAGGCCTTTGCCTTTGTCTGAATGGATTTAACTCTAGTTTAAGTGGAATTTCATGTTGGAAAAGATCTTCTATGTATTCCTTGAGATCCTCATAAGACCAAGAAAATACATATTTGTACTTTCTCAATAATGCAATCAACATTCCCCTAATGGTTGGGCTTATATTCTTTCCAATGTAGACCCTTTTTGGTGCTAACTTGGTTCCTAGATTTACTTCTTCAGTATCTTCTTTCTTGACCAGTGTCTGCTTCATGAGAGAGAGATAATTCCCATCATACTCTCTTTCCAATGCCACAAGCCCTTTGGGGAGCTTATTGGTTTCAAGCTGAAAAACTTCCTTCCCAAATACAATTTTATTCCCATCCACTTCTTCCACAAAAGCATTGAAGTCAATCTCTTGTGCCTCATATTGATCTATACAATGAAGAAACTTCAAAAGGTTTGTATCATCATTAAAAACCTGCCAACTATATATATTGTCAGGGATAGCAAGTCTTGTTTTGAATTCAACCTGAGGCATTCCAGCCAAAGTGATATCATCTCTTTTCAAGACTACATTAGCTAAAAAGTGTGCCATCAATTTTTTTGATCTATCTATCCAGTCAATTGAGAAAGCATCAAACAATTCCATGGTGTCCCACATAGCATTTCTATATTGTTTCAACCTCTTGTTCTTTGCAGCATAGCTCGATCTGATTTCTAATACAACCAACTCAGAATCTCCCAAGATAGTTATCAATTTAATCTTGTGCTTAATAGCTATATTTAAACCAATCAATAAGGCTTCATATTCTACCACATTGTTTGTACACTCAAAGGTTAACAAAAATGAATATTTGTATTTTATACCTTCAAGTGATAAAAAAACTACTCCAGCTCCATTGCCTTCTTGGTTGCATTCCCCATCAAAATACATCTTCCACACACCCGGTTGATTTTTAGATACATGCTTATCAATTGGGTCAGTATTTGCTAATTCAGGTTGAGATAGTTCTACTCTGAAACTCCCTAAATCCACATCATAGAAACAACTGAGTTGTTCTTAAGGAATATACTCAACAATCTGATTCATCCTTGGTTCTCTATACAACTTGACTTCTTCACCATTGATTAGTATTGTGGCATATGATAAATCAAACTACACATTGCCTCCAAATGTTGCATTCCATTGTCTTGACAAAATCATTCCAAACTAAGGAGGTGTGTCAATTATAGTTATATCAATGTTATATGTCATCTGTGGGTAAGTTACCAATTTCACTTCCACATCTTTCATAACTCCCACAACTGAGATAGGCCTACTATCCATGGCATAGCATTTACCACCCTCAACATCTACCCACATACCAAGTTGTTTCATCACCCCTACCAGCATAATATTCATAGAAGCACCTGAATCTATCATGCAATTTCTTACCAATTTTCCATTTATGAGTAGGGTAGTAAAAAATGGATCTATTTGTGGTGTATTAATCAATGCATCACTTTGGCGAACCTCTGGAGCTTTTACATTTTCCTTCCTATTAGAAATTTCATGAATCTCTTTATATTCAAGGTTTACATTTTTTGATTTCTCCCACTAGTCATTAATTGAATAGCACTTTCCCTATACTCTTTAATCTTCATCCTTTCAAGTAATGGGACAAACATTTTTACCAAGGCTACATTAGCTAGAAAGTGTGCCATCAATTTTTTTTATCTATCTATCCAGTCAATTGACAAAGCATCAAACAATTCCATGGTGTCCCACATAGAATTTCTATATTGTTTCAACCTCTTGTTCTTTGCAGCATATCTCGATCTGATTTGTAATACAACCAACTTGGAATCTCCCAAGATAGTTATCAATTTAATCTTGTGCTTGATATCCATATTTAAACCAATCAATAAGGCTTCATATTTGTGGTGTATTCATCAATGCATCACTTTGGCAAACCTCTGGAACTTTTACTTTTTCCTTCCTATTAGAAATTTCATGAATCTCTTTATATTCAGGGTTTACATTTTGATTTCTCCCACTAGTCATTAATTGAATAGCACTTTCTCTACACTGTTTAATCTTCATCATTTCAAGTAATGGGACAGAAATTTTTACCTGGGACAAAGCCTGCATGAAGTCAAAAGATGCAAATTTTGTTCTGATCATCTTCTTTTGCTCTGTTGATTCTCCTTTGTTCTCCTCCTACTTTTCGCATGTCTGATCTAGCTTTTGTTTGTCCTTGGCCAATTATTTGTTTTCTTCTTTAGGGAGATACTTTTGTTCTATTTTATTAGACTATTTATCATCTGTTCTTTTTAAAGCTTCATGGGGCATTTTCTTATTCTTCAGAAATATTCCTCTTGGAACACCTTCATTCT